>JALGQZ010000004.1:49663385-50314335 GCA_023105745.1 Austropuccinia psidii
TTCCACTAGAAAGGCTTCTCTTGGGTCTTGTTCATCATCAGATTGCTCTCTGATGGCATCACCCATAGAGTCTGATTCAGAATCCTCTGTTAGGGATTCCTCCTCTGGGACTTTCTAAATTGCATAGACTTTTTTCTTTGCCTTTGGACTGTTGTTGGCATAGTGGTCTATTGAACCACAATTGTGACAAGAATTCTTCTTCTTTGCCCCTTCTGCCACTATTTCTCTGGGTTTGTCTTTAAACTCTATCCTGAAAGGTTGTTTCTCTGTGAAACCACTGCTCTTATATGGGGTGAAGTTCCCTATATTAGTCCTTTTCCTTATGTCTTGTAAGGTGTTGGCAGTGTCATCTAGAGTGCAATTTTGGTTGCATATGCATTTTACTGCATGCTCTAGTTCTCTTGGCAGTTGTGTCAGAAGTTTGTGATTCCTAATTTGGATGTTCATCTGAGGATCAATGGCTTTAAGTCTTTTAGACTGTCTGAGACACCACTAATATTGATCTTTTTCCACAGAGTATTTCTCATTATCAAATGACATGGTCCTCTGCCATATCCAATTTCCATTACTGTACTTTTGGATGATTTGACTTTTCCACCATGGCTAGTTTCTTCTGCCATGGATTTCCTTCATTTCTGTGTACCATATACTAGCATGACCTTTCAATGCTGTATTTAATATAGCAGTAATCCAGTAATCTGGTGTGATTGGTACATCAATGAAGAGTCCATCAATATAATCTATGAGTTCCATATGATCATATTCTCCTGTTCCAGAGAATTTGGGCCAGCTTGAGGCCTCAGGAAGCTGTTTCAAGGCTTCCTTTTCTGAATACAACATGCCATCTCCATCCTGGTATTGTGATTAAGATGTTGTCTTATTCAACAACATGGCATCTGGTCTGATGTCATCTGGTTGATATGGATTATCCATAACTTGGCCTTGTGGTTTGGGCTTCAAGTTTTGGTAGTCATTAAACAATTTGTTTGTGTCTTGATCCAGACAATCCCTGTCCCTTTTGCTGTGGTGTCGTTCTTCAAAGACTAGATTCAGTCTTTTGTTAGTTTCTTCAGAGGCTTTGCTCAATTGAGCATGCCCTTCTTGAAGATTTTTAACTATTTTTTCCATGGAGGCTTGTAATTTTGTCATCCTCTCATGGCTGGCTTCAAGTTCTGCAAACTGCTTTGCAGATTTCTCAGCATACTGGGACATTTGTAACCACAGTGTATCACTGTTGATGTTACTCTCAGATGTGACAATGTTATGTTCAGTCTGAGTGGGGGTAATGTTTCTATTACTAGGACTACTGATTCTAGAGTGTTTTACAGCTACTTCTGGTTCTTGTGCACTTCTTTCACCAAGTCCAACAACTTCTGGATCATGGGGTCTGATTCTTTCTGCCTTTGGCTGAAAGAGGTCTTGTTTTTCCCCTTGTATCCTTTTCTTCTCCTGGAAACCTCCTGGAATTGTGAAGAGTGGTGACTCTTGGTCATTGATCTGTTGGTGTCTGAATGGTGTGAAGCCACTGGAGAGCTGATTTGGCCTGCTCCTTGTGAGCCTGAAGGAATCTGAGTAGGCCCTGTCTAGGTTAGCTGTTCTTCTATAGATTGGATAGGGCCTTGATTCTCCCTTATCTTCTGTGCCCTTGCCTCCAGGAGTCTGAACTGCCTGGTAGGATTCCAACCTTTGGTGATTATCATAAGGTCTTTGAAGTCTATCTATTTGAAACAGATCTTCTGGCAACTTGCTCCAAGTTCTTCCCAGTGAGATGCCAAGTTGAACCTCTTGTTGTCCATGCTCCATTGAAACTAATCTTTGAGGAGTTGGTGGAGCTGCAGAACTTGATCCATATCCTTCCAGCCCTCTGGTTTGAGGTTACTGTTGAATTGGAGTGTGAATGGCAGGGTTGATATTATCTCCCTCATTGTTTTTCCATCCACCACTGTGTCCAAGGTGTCATCTTCCAGGTCTTCTGGTTCTGGACAAGCCTTCTCTGTCCTCTGACTGGTTCCTTTGGAAGCCAAGGTCTCTGAGGTATACAGGTGACATATCAGTGTTTGCAAGCAGTCAAAAACTTTATTTTCTTAGGGTATTTACCTTTGACTGTGCCTTGTACAAATTTGTTGTCTGCTGATTTGGGAAATTTACCTTTAGAGGTTACAACTGGGTTAATTATAGTAATCTTCCCTGTACAAGTTGTTAAGGTTGGTTTACCTTGTATTGATGCAGAGTTTCATGGTTTTCTACTTCTCTGGGTGGCTATTGGTGTCCATTTCTTTGCTGTAATCAGGCCTTCACTGTGCCTCTTTCCTTTGCCCTTTCTGCCCTCTGGTTCTGAGGGTGTCACTGGTGTGTTGGCCTGTGACTGGGGTTCAAGTGGGATATAATTCTCTTCCACTGAATCAAAGTAGGAAAAAGAGGGCTTATGTCAGTTAAGACTTCTTAAAATGCTGTTTGCATGTCTAAGAATGTCTTCTGGGCTTGTACGTTACTACAATATGCCCTGTATAATGACAGTGTAATTGAATTGACAATTCCATGTCAAAATTACAGCTTTTTGTACCCTGTCACACTGTTTGTGTGCCAGTATCCCAAAGATACACTTGTGGTTTTCAAGTTTAATCTGTATAAGTGGCTCTGTATAAGTGTAATTGAGTTAACAATACACCTAACCACGCCTCAACTGTTGGTTTGACAGTCAGAGGTATCCTTATTTAATCAAAAATACATGACTTATTGATGGCTTATGTGTTTTTATATATAAAACATGCCAAAAATAAAGGTCTTGTGGGTATTAGACACATTTCAGATACTCTTATAGTATGAGTATGAAATCGTGCATAGACCAATTTAGTAAATAAAATACATAATATATATATATTTTAAGAAAAAATACGCCTACAAAATGTAACACAAAATGTCATAAATAAAGAAAATAAGTGGAAAAATTACTTTTAAGGTCCAAAAAGGTTAAAAAACACAGCAAGGCCCCCAAAATGTCAAGCTGAGTCTATGATAGAAGTGTTATAAATGTATTTACAACCTTTAACTATGACTGTGACATGTTAAAAAGGATTAAAAAGGATTATAAGGGTTTTAAAGATGATTTAAGTTAAGAATGAAAGGGCTTTACTATATTAAATATAGTGGTGGTGAGCGCTGTTGAAAGCCCTGGGGGTAGCTTTTGCCTGTTGGGTTACAATAATAAAGACTACAATAATTAAATTTATAATTATACCTGGTTATTACCCAAGAGTAAAACTGTTTTTAACAGTTTACTACGTATGGTATTCAACAGCAGGATGAGGAAACAATTCTGGCTGTGAAAAGCCTCCTTTTTATCCTGAAATGGGGTGAAAAGGGTGCTAGACCTTTCCATGTAGAGGAAGTGAGGATTTTTCACCTTCTAGGACCGGCCTGTGGTTTGCAAACAGCCTTTATAGCCTGTATTGGGCTCAGATGTGGTTTTAAAGCCACATCTGGGGAGTTTTCACTAATACAGGGTGAAATTTTCATCTGGGGACCTCACAGCCTGATTCCGACGTGTATGACGCATATAACGCTGTACAGAAACTGTATGGGACCCCAGTATTGACTGACATATGAGTTATTGAAGTAAAAACAAGCTCCTTTGTCTATTTGACACCTCATATTCATGGTTATGGGATATTATCCCATGGTAAAGCTGTATTGGTCAGAATGTGGGATTTTGACCTTAAAACAGCTATACCTTTGTCCGTTTTTGAGATATCAACCTCAAAGCTGAATCGGTGTGTAGCACTGTATGTGTTCTAAGTAATGGTACCTTATTTGATATGGTTATCATCAAATATGGCAAATTTATGCCATGTACAAGATTTTTGTACATATGCATGGTTTAGGCAAAAAGCTGTATTGAGCTTGTTTGCCCCATAGGTTCTGCTATAATTGAGATATGGGGAAATGGATGACACCATCAGATAGCCCTTATTGTTCTCTTTCCAAAAAGACCCCACTTTAAGTATCTCACACTAAAACTGTAGAAGTCAGATGAGAGGTGAATGTTTTGTTCACCCTTATTTGGACTGAAATTGACCATAACTCCAGTAATATTGGTGCTAGCTCAGTTTGGCTGGTACCATTGGATAGCCCTGGCTTGAAGCTTCAATTTGAAGCCCATTTGATGGGTTTAAGCCTCTTCTTCTGGATTGTAGATGAGAGGTGAAAATTAATATTTATTCTCAGCAACAACTTTGAGCAGGAATAACTTTGTTATTCTTTGTCCTATGGTGATGGACTTATATTTTCAGAAAGAGGTGAGTTTTCTCTTTTTTTTGATACCTTTTGAGCTAATTTTCTTCAGTTCCATGTTTTGGTGGTATCTTGGCTATACCATTGATTCATGGTATTTTGGCTGTCATGCTTGTGCTCTGGTTTTGAGTCACAGGCTGACATACCCTCCCTTCAAAAAGGGCTCATCATTGATGAGACTTTTCAGTATTCCTAGAGGCTCTGAATCTCGTTAAGTGAAGTTTCCCATCTGGTATGGCATCCTCTGCCAACCACTTGTCCTTATCAGCTGTCCAGTTCTTGAATCTGACTAAGAACTGTCTCTGATCCTTACCATTAAGTCTTATCTTCCTGGCCTTGATAATTTTCTTCACAGGTCCAGGGGAGTCCTCCACCTCCACTATCTCTGGTGGTGTGAGGTTCTTCTTCCTGGAGGGGAATTTGTTGTCCGCTGTTTAGAAGTATGGTTTGACCAAACTCACTGGAAAAACTGGGTGTTTCCTGGAAAACTCCTTTGTGAGCTTGACTTCCATTGCATTCTTGCCTACCAACTTAATGATAGTGAAGGGCCCTACAAATGAGTCTCTCATCTTCTTAGGTCCTTTGATATTATTAAAGTTGAGTGTAGACACTAACACCTGGTCCCCTTCCTTGAAGTCAAGTTCCATGTGTGTCTTGTCCCACCTCTGCTTATTATAATCTTTAGCCTCAGCTATGCATCTAGCAGCTGTGTCACAAGCCCTCTTCCACATATCATGGAAGCCTTTGGCTGTGGGGTGGATGTTCAGAAGATTTTTCTTCAAGTGATCCACAGGCAACAAGGGATTACACCCTTTCTCTACCAGTGCAGGTGTTTTTCCTGTGGTAGAGTCCTGACTTGTATTATAAGCCAGTTGGACAGCTGGTAGAAGGGTAACCCAGTCATGGGTATATCCCTCATGGTCCTTGTATTTCATGCCATAGGCCCAGAACCTTCTAAGGATGTCCTCCATTGTTTGGATCATCTTTTCAGCTAGGCCATCTGTTTTTGGATGGTAAGCTGTGGAAAAAGCAAGCTTGGTGCCAAGCATGTCATACAAGTTGGTCCAAATTTCAGATGTGAATTTTGGGTCCCTATCACTGATGATGATCTTAGGGACTCCACAGGTAGATATGTAGTTATTCCAAAATAACAGAGCAGTATCCATGGCTGTGTCCTCTTTGTTGCATGGTAGACACCTCATGCTATTGCTGAACTTATCAAATATGATCAAGCAGGCATTGTAGTTTTCTTTGCCTCGTGGGATAAGTCCTGTAACCCAGTCCATGTTGATGTTTTCCTGTGGGTGTTTGGGTTCTTCTATATGTTGAAGTATCCCACACTTCTTCCCATGTCTCCTATTTTCCTTTTGGCATCTTTCACAATTGTTGATGTATTCACTCAACTCTTGTTCCCACTTGGGCCACCAAGCTGTGCTTGCTACCCTCTCTTGGGTCCTGTCCTCACTCATGTGTCCCATGAAGGGGCAGTCATGGCATTCTTGCAGGATCAGAGAGATGTGCTCTCTGTCTACCACTGTGAGTGCACTGGTGTGCTTCTCTCTGTGATAGAACAGGCCATCTATAAGAAAACATTTGTTGTCCTTATAGGCCCTCAACAAGGGTTCTTCCATCTGGGATTCCAGTTCTTGACTCCTGTACTTTTTTTGAAGGAGTTGTAGTGTCAGAGTGACTCTATGATATAGCTTCAGAATGATAATAAAAGCTATAACTCTGAGTGTGACACGAAAATAATGATGATATTGGAGTGGGAATATGAGTGAAAAGGGCTATACTAAAATAATTTAGTGATGGTGAGTAATGCTGATAGCCCTGGGTGCAGTGTTTGCCTGTTGGTTTACAATAGCAAACCCTACAATACTTAAACTTAAAGTATACCTGTTAAATTCTAAGAGTATCACTTCCTTTTTAAGAAGTTATACCACGTAAAAATATCAAGAACAGGATGCTTGATTTGCTTCCTGGTGAGGCGAAGCCTCCTTGTATCTTGATCTGGGGTAGTGGGAGGTGGTTTACCTCTGCACACGACCACAGAGTGAAAATTTTCACTACTGTGGGCTGGTTTGTGGTTCTATACACTTAATACAGGCTAGTATTGGGTTGAAATGCGGTTTTAGAACCACAAGTAGTCATTTTTACCCTATACAGGGTGAAAACTTTCACCAATGGAGTTTACAGGTGTATTCTGGTGCTCCTGACGCGTCAGAAACTGTACAGAACCTGTATGGACCTCTGTATTTGACTTAATTATGAGGTATTGAAGTATAAATAAGCTCCAGCGTCTGTTTGACACCTCATAATCAGAGTAAAACTGTATCCTGTCATAATACAGCTGTATTGGTCATATTGTGGGATTATAACTTTCAAATAGCCATACCTCTGTCAGTTTTTGAGATATCATGCTCAAAGTTGGTTCATTGGATAGCCCTGTATTGGCTCTACACGAGGATACCCAATTTGGTATGGTTATCATTAAATATGACAAAGTTATCCCATGTACAAGGTTTTTTGTACATAGGCGTGTTTTGGGCAAAAAGCTGTATTGAGCTTGTTTGCCTCATAACTTCTGTCATAGTTGAGATATGAAGAAGTGGATGGCACCATAAGATAGCCCTAATTGTGCTCTTTCCAAAAAGACCCCACTTCAAGTATCCCACACTAAAACTGTAGAAGTTAGATGAGAGGTGAATGTTTTGTTCAGCCTTATTTGGCCTGAATTTGACCATAACTCAAGTAATACTGGTGCCAGCTCAGTTTGGCTGGTACCATTGGATAGCCCTGGCTTAGAGCTTCATTTTGAGTACCCATTTGATGGGGTTAAGCCTCTCCTTCTAGATTTTAGATGAAAGCTGAAAATTAAGGTTTATGCTCAGCAATAACTTTGAGCAGGAATAACTTTGTTATTTCTTGTCCTATGGTGATGGGACTTATATTTTCAGAAAGAGGTGAGTTTCGCCTTTCCTTTGATACCATTTGAGCTGATTTGGCTCAGCTCCATATTTTGGTGGTATCTTAGCTATACCATTGGTTTATGGTATTTTGGCTGTCATGCTTGTGCTCTGGTTTTGAGTCACAGGCTGACATACCCTCCCTCTAAAAAAAGGCTCATCATTGATGAGACTTTCCTTTCCTCTTGGAGGTATTAGCATGGTTCATTTGAACTTGAGCCAACAACTTTCTTGTGGTCATACCCTCCCTGTCTGGTGGATTATGTTTCAAACCATCCAGGTGTTTGGTCATTGGTTTCCTCCTTTGGGAATGGACTGAACCAATTTCCTCTTTTGCATGGTTCTTAAATTCCACCAAATATTCCTCATGGGGGTTAGGTTCACTGTATGAATTCTTTCCACAGCCATTCCCCACACTATTAGAGTCAGATTCATGACCTTCTTTGTCTTTTGTTGTTTCTTCCTCTCTTGAAAATATCTCTTCCCTGTCTTTGGGAGAATTTTCTGCATAGTGATTGGGTGGTTCACAATTGTGAAATCCTGTTGTGATTTCAGAATCTGAATCATGAGTTTCTTTGGCTTCCAGGGTTGGATTCTCCCTTTTATCACCAGTACTATGGTTATTGTATCTACCAATAGATGTTCTAATCCTTACTTCTTGCAAAGTATTGGATATTTGATCCAAGGTGGATTTTTTGGAGCATCTGCATTTTACTGCATGTTCTAAGCCTCCTGGTAGTTTGGTCAACAGTTTGTGATTTCTCATTTCTGTTTTTATGTGAGGGTCAATGGCTATTAACCTTTTTGACTGTCTCAGACACCAATCATATGGATCTTTGTCCACTGTGTATCTATCATTTCCAAATGAAAGGGTTTTCTGCCATATCCATGTATCATTTCTGTACTTTTGGATTATTTGGCTCCTCCACCATGGCCAGTTTTTTCTGCCATGGATTTCTTTCATTTGTGTGTACCAAATACTAGCATGTCCTTTAAAAGCTGTATTTAATCTGCCAGTAATCCAGTAATCTGGTATACTTGGTACATCAGTGAAGAGTCCATCAATATAATCTATGAGTTCCATATGATCATACTCTCCAGTTCCAGAGAATTTGGGCCAGCTTGAGCCCTCAGGAAGCTGTTTCAAGGCTTCCTTTTCAGTATAAGACATATTTTCTCCATCCTGGTATTTTGATGGAGACCTTGCCTTATTCACCAATAAAGAATCTGGTTTGATGTCTTCCTGGTGGTATGGTGTAAGGTTTGACTATGAAACAATAAGTAAAAAATTACTAATTTATTACTTATTGTACTCTGAATGTCCTTATAATTGAAATAAATAAGATTAAAATAATAATAATAATAAAGAAATATTATTATTATGGCGTAAAAATATTATATTATTAAATAAATATAATAATATAATTAATATTATATGAAATTATAATATTGTGAATAATATATTAATATAAAATAATTAATATATTATAAAGCTCTTTATTATTGTTACCAACAAATAATAAAGGCGTGAAAAACTGTTTTTTATAAATAAAAAACAATTAATAACAATAATATTACCAATATTAAAGTTATATATTAATATAAATACTATTTATATTAATTAAGAATTATTAAGAGTAATAATAAGAGCGAAATTATTATAATAAGATGAAATAACCTACTTTTAACAATTAAAATAATAATTTTGAGATATTTTACGCCAAAAGAATATAATACAACTTTTTCAAATTGTAGTTACAATAAAAAATAAAGAAAATTTACTAAATTTCTTTATTTTATGTGGAAATGAGTTTATAGAGAGATTTATGACAAAAACAATTAAAAAATTGATTTAATCACACAAAAATAGTGATTAATATTAAGATGGTCTTTGGTCTTTAATAATATAAGAGTTTTATATATAAAGAATAAAGAAATTACCTTTTATTTAATTGATTTAATGTTTTTGATGCGTCTGAGGGGTAAATAGAGTAAAAAGAGCTCTATTTATAGTAAATACCTCCCTCCTAGAGTCCAACAGGCTTCTAGTAGACGTGTACTGATCATATCCACTGGAATTGATCAATATTTTAAGGTTTGGAGATGATTACATCATTATCAAACCATATTACATCATTATTACACCATTATTTAGAGTTATCACTATAACTCTAAAGTTTATGACATCAGAGGCTTGGCAGAACCCCAAATTTCGTGGATTTTATTAGTTTTAATCATAAACTAATAGTATTCACCAATTTTATCACTCTTAAGACTGTTAAACTTAAATTAAGGTTACAGTGTGTGATCATAACTGCTCAAATTAAGCTCAAACTTTGATCCTCAATAACTTTTAAGATTTACACGCTACAGCAATTTAGAGAGTGAATTCTGATAGCCTGGCATAACCTTATTATGATGCCAAGAGCTCTTCATTACATCATCAAAACTCTAATTTTGATGATTTTTCTTGTAACTCATCTTTTCTGTCGAAATTCAATATTTTAAACTTCAAACCTTGATTTCAGGGGGTTATACCCTGAATTTAATAATAAAAATTACATCATTCTTCACGAATGAACTAGTAGAATCCAACTGTATACTTTTTTTTAAGTTTGGAACACTTTCACAACAAAGTGGTCAACAGCTCTGTTGATTTTTATCAATATTTCATCATAGGTTTTAACCTTGTTTATAATTTGTAAAATAAAGTTCATATCTGTTTTCTTACAGTAATTACGTGGTAACTTTATTTTTGGTTCATCATTCTATCATGTATAGTTTAGAAGATACTAGCTATGATCCTTGAATATATGCGTTGACCAAAAAAGTGCATATATTCAGGTTAATTCCTTAAGTATTAACATTGGAAATTAGCTTATTAATTGTTTTATGTGTGGGGTTTTATAGGGAATCCACTGGTACAATTTATTTCACATGTTGTTTCATTAGTTCTTAAGATAAATAAGGTTTTATGGTTTTTATAAGGTATTATACCTTATAATTCCTTAAATATTGACTTTACAGATATGCCATAAAAATGGTATATGTGTATTTTTCCATGGGGAATCCAATTGTATAATTTATTTTACATGTTGATTTATTGGTTTTTAAGTTAAACCAATTTTTGTACCAATTTATGGTATTTTTTGTATGTTTAAGTAATTATTCTTAATGTATAATTATTCTAAGTAATTTTAATATAATTATATTAAAGGTATAATTATTCTGAGTCTTTTTTGTGACCTTATTGGGTATGTGGTCATATATCAAAGGCTCACATTCCCTACCACCAAAAAAGATTGTACCACAATCTGATATGTGTGATTAGGGTATCATCCACTGTCCTACCTCTTCATTAGACTTTGTTAGTCTTGAAGCTCAATAATGCTTAACTTTTCTATTTTTCAGGCTTTCTTTCATGTCTGAACCTTCTTAGTAGTTTATCAGCATTTGTTATATCTTTCTCAAGTAGCCATTCATCTTCTTGAGTTGAATTTCTATACCTTACAAGGTATTCCCTTTCTTTTTTGTTTCTTGTCCTTCTTTCTTTAAGGACTTTTAATATTTTCTTTTCTTCTCCTTCTTCCAAGGGGGGAATTTCAAGTGGGGGTTTATTTCTTAGTGGAAATAACTCCTTGTCACTTGAGCTGTAAGGTTTTATTAGACTTACAGGGAAAGTTGGGTGTTTGTTCATTAGTTCACCTGTGAGTTCTAATTGCACAGCATTGGGTCCATGAAGTGCTTTTATCATAAATGGTCCTGCAAAGGAATCTTTCAATTTATTTGGGCCTTTTATGTTATTGAAATTAAGGGTTGATACTAAAACCAAGTCTCCTATTTTGAAATCAGGTGGCTTATTACTTTTATCCCATCTTTCTTTTGCATATTTAAAAGAATCTTGCATGCATCTGTTTGCATGGTGTCTTGCTTTGTCAAGCATTATCTTGAAACTGCTTGCTGTTGGATGTATATCCACTAAGTCCTTTTTGAGGGTATCACAAGGAAGTCTTGGATTCCAACCTTTCTCTAGCATTGCTGGTGTTTTGCCAGTAGAAGAATGGATTGATGTCTTATATGCCAGTTCAAGTGCTGGTATTAGTGTACACCAATCATGGGTAAAACCATCAGAATCTTTGAATTCTAGCCCATAAGCACAGAATCTTCTGATCATATCCTCTAGGGTCTGTATCATTCTTTCTGCTAGACCATCAGTTTGAGGATGATAAGCTGTTGAGAATGATAACTTTGTCCCAAACAAGTTATGGAGATTTGTCCATAATGCTGAAGTGAACTTTGGGTCTCTGTCACTTATAATATTTTGGAATACGCCTGTGTGACTGATGACTTTATTCCATATCATTATGGCTGTATCCATAGCTATGTCATCTTTATGACATGGTAAGAACATGGGAGTTTTACTGTACCTGTCAACTAACACTAGGCATGCCTTATAACTCCTGTCTCCTCCTGGAGGTAAGGCTGTTACCCAATCCATATGAACTATTTCCCATGGGGATTTTGGTTCTTGGATTTGGATCATCATTCCAAATTTCTTTCCTGTGGCTCTGTTGGCTTTTTGACATCTGTCACAGGTTTGGCAGTACTCTGCAACATCTTTCTTCCAATTTGGCCACCAAGAGCAGGTTTTCACCCTCTCTAGTGTCCTATCTTCTGAGAGATGTCCAGATGCAACACTATCATGACACTCATGTAAAATAGTGTTTATTAGTGTTCTGTCTGTTAAGGCCATAACACATGTGTGTTTTGTTCTATTGTAAAGGATTCCATCAAGGAGGTGAAATCTTCCTTCATCATATGCCTTTTTTCATATTTCATCTAGTTTTGATGAAAGTGATGGATCTTTGCAGTCTTTCATTAGAAGTTGGCTTAAGATATGGCAAGTTTTGTCTGTCTTATAGCTTTCTTTAACTTGGTTAAAGAGTTCTGTGCCAATGTCTGTAACACATATTCCTTCTATATGATGCTCTTCTTGTGGTACCAATGCTGGATTGTCAGGGGTATTTGCTAGAGCCCATCTACTCATACCATCTGCATTTTTATGAATATTTCTAGATTTATGAACAATAGTCATATTTCCTCTATATTCTTGGATAGCAATTTGCCATCTCAGCATATGTCTATTTGGAGTCTTCATATTTAATAGTGATTTCACAGCATTACAGTCTGTGATTACATCAAATACTGTGCCATCCAAATAATAATGCAGTTTTTCTAAAGCCCACACTAGGCATAAGCATTCCATTTGGCTTGCTCCATACCTTGCTTCTGTTGGCTTTATCTGCCTTGAAATGAGACAAATTGGTCCTTCCACTGGTTTATCATTGATAATTTGTGTTTGGTGAAGTGCAGCACCTAGTCCTTCTCCACCAGCATCAATGTACAGTTTGAAGGGTAGTTTCCAATCTGGCATCAGAAGAAATGGGGAATTTGTTAAGGAATTTTTCAATTATTCATATGCCTTGACTCTTTCTTCTGTCATCTCATAGACTGTTTGTTGGTCACATAGCTTATAGAAGGATTTAGCAATCTTTGCAAAGTCCTTTATATGCTGTCTATAGTAACCAGCAAATCCTAGAAATGATTGCATTTCTTTTTTGGTTTGAGGCATTGGTTTAAGTAGTACTGCTGCTACTTTATTTTTGTCTATGCCTAGACTAGGGCCAGATACTACATGTCCTAGTGCCTTTAATTCACTATATGCAAAATGACATTTTTTCAAGGAAATTTTCATATTCACTTGGACTATTTTTGTAGTACCCTTTCTAGTCTTGTAAGGTGATTTCCCCAAGTTTCTGAGCAAACTATGATATCATCAATATAGATAAGCAACCATCCTTCTGATAATTCTTCAGGGAATATGGTATTAATCATTCTTTGATAATGGGAAGGTGCATTTTTTATTCCAAATGGCATTCTTAAGTATTCAAAAATTCCACAATGTACTATTATTCTTAGTAGTTTCTTGGCATTGTCTGTTAAGACATTTTGATGAAAACCCTTAAGAGCATCCATAGCTGTGATGAACTTAGCTTGTGACAATTGGGTTAATGTCTCATGGATTCTGGGTATTGGATATCTGTCTGGAATGGTATAGGTATTCAGGGCTCTGAAGTCTCCTACCATCCTTGATTTTCCATTATGCCAAGTTATAATGACAGGTGTAGTAACTTCTACTTGTTCATTATGTCCAACCTTTCTTAATACTCCAAGGTCCATTAATTCATTAATGTGCACCTCTAAGGCTTCTCTAGCTCTTGGACTGGCTGGATAAGCAGGTCTTCTTAATAAAGGTGGGTAAGGTTTTTCTACATTAAGAATTATATCCACTTCATGTCCAATTATGGCACCTAGTGGCTCTTTGTCAGTTGCAAAGGCATTTTTATACTTAAATAAGAGGTCAATCAATTTTTCTTTCATTTTTTCTGTTAATTCTTGATTGAATTCTGCCTCTTTGAGTTGTTCAGATGTAAAAAGTTCCTTTTCTGGAATTTTTTCTTCGTTCTTAATAACTGTGATTTGTTTTTTGTTATTTAAGAATCCAAACTTTTGTCTTTTGTTATCTCCTATGGTAAAATATCTATCCTTTTGGTTGGAGATATCTATACCATAGATTGATAAGTAGTCATTCCCAAGTATGAAATGATTACTAGTACAGTTGTCCATTACTACAAACTCTACTTTAATTCTGACACATTGTGAGGGATGAGGAAAAATTAGTGTTAAATCAATTATTCCAAGGGGTTCATGCTTTCACTTGCACTACTAAATTTGACACCTTGTATTGGCATAAGTTTTTCTTGCCAGTCTGGGACAATGGTTTTTAAATAACTTTTGCCAACACAAGTGCAATATGCTCCTGTATCCAAGTTAACCTTTCCTTCTTGGTTATCAACCATAACAATACTTATACTTGATTTTCCAGCTGTATATCCCATTTGTCTTGCAGGTTTGGTTCTATACATTTTGGCATCTTGTATGTTTGTCAGATTTGTGTCAGATGTTCCAACTTGTGGCAAGTTTGAATTAACATCCAGTACTTCATAAATTATATCAATATTATTAATTTGTGCATTAATTATATTGATTTCATCACTTTCAGAGCTTTCTGACTCTTCTGTCTCTTTTTCAGAGTCAGATTCCTCTTCTTTGTCATTGTGGTTTTCTGTTTCCACAATTTCATTAATCTTTGCTTTTTTAAGGCAATTATTGGCTAAGTGTCCAATACCTCCACATTTATGGCATTTTCTTTGCTCATTATTGTTGGATGTATTGGGCTTAAAGGATTCTTTCAATTTATCTTTTTTGATAAATGGTTTATTTGGGCTTTTAATGTCCAATTTTTTCCAAGTCCTGCCAATTTTTGTTCTTGTCACTATATCTTCTAGTGCATTTATATACTCTTCTGTGGAGCATGGTTCTATACACCTGCTTCTTAGGGCATGTTCTAGTTCCCCTCCACATTTTTTAAGTATTTTCATATGCACCATCTTCTGTGACATTTCTGGGTACAGTGCATTAAGCCTTTCAACTTGTTTTAAGAACCAAGTTAAAGGTTTATCTTTCTCTGGGTCAAAGAAAGAATTTTCAAATGCATTTTCTATTTTATACCTCCAGGCATCATTTGCCCATTTGGTGATTATTTCTTGTTGACACCAAGACCAGGTATTTTTACCATTTGTTTGTCTTATGCCATAATACCATCTTTTTGCAGATTTCTCAAACAGTGAATGTAATCTTGCAGTGATTAATTCATCTGGTATGGCATAGTCTTCTTGTAACATGTCAATTGTTTTAATAAATGACATGTGGTCATATTCACCTTCTCCTGTGAATGTTGGCCATTCTTTTAATTGAGGTGCTTCTTTCATCAAGACTTGGTTATTATCTTGGTGACTTAAGTCTGTTATGAAAGGATTTGACAATTCCTCTCTTGTTTTAACAGGGCTTCTTATATGATAAAATGGTGTTGATAACTTTGGCATATTTAAATTAGCCTCATTAATTTTATCCATTTTTTCAGTAATAAGCCTTATTTCACTTTGAATATCATCTTTTAGATGCATTCTTGCTTCATCACTTTTTTCCACATGGTCCAAAAGTAATTTTTGGTGTGATGAAGTCTTTTCTTCAAATGTTTCTACAGAAATACTTAATTTATTTAATTTTTCTGTAAGATTGTCAATACTCACATCATAATTGATTGTCAAAGTCTTGTCTTTGATATCTTTTATGTATTTATACAATTCTTGTTGTCCTTGTATTAATTTTTGAGTATTGTCAATTAAATTCTTTGGTTTATTATTTTCAACAATAAATTTAATGTTGTCAATTTCTTTCTTGTTTTGCACAACAATTTTTGTTAAAGAAGATAAATTGTTATTTATTTCTTGTAGTGATAATAAACTATCTTTAATTTCTTTTAAAGGTAATATACTATTTTTAATTTCTGTTAAAGTATTTACAACATCTTTGGACAAGGTTATTTCTTTGGGAAATGAGGTTGTCTCATTCTTTGCTCTTCCTTGTCCTTGAATTCCATCAAGGTTCTGGCCATGTTGAAAACATTGTCCATGGCATCCTTTTGGATTCTTGGGATTCTGTAGCTTGGGGAATATGGTTTCTTCCAATGCTTTTTCTTGTTCTTCTTCCCTTCTTGGGGAAGTGGGTTGGCTTGGGGCTTGCTGGTAGAAGCTACTGGGGCTTCTTCCTTGGTTTCCTCCCTCTTTTTGGCATGGTAGTCCTTGATTTTTTTGATTTGAGGTTTGGATGACAGTGGATTCCATCCATTGGAGTATCTCACTATCTCCTCCTCTTTGAGGAACTTTCTCAGGATGTGCCAGGAGTTCATCACGCCTTGGTGTATTTGAGGCAACATTTCCCAATCTTTGTCCTTGTACACTGTGCAATACTGCTTGTACTGGCTCATGTAGATGTCTATTTGAGCCCTCTGAATGTGATTTGTACCTGTTTGAGTTACTCATACTTAGTTCCAATTCAGGCTCAGATATCATGGGCATTTCTGGGACTTGCCTTTGGGATAAGGCACTTCCTTGTGTGGATTCCGTTCCACTGGGGATATTGCCCTTTCTTTTCCCTTTTGAGGGATCAATTCTACCTCTGAGTCCAGCTCCATCTGATTGGATGGAGTATTGGGAACCTCTTCTGGTAGTCATAATTAAAGAATAAGAAAAAATGAAAGTATTTTAGAATAAAATTCTTTTATGGCAATTTAAAAAGAGGTGCTCACCTTCAGAGTCTTGAATGGTGGGTCCTGGAAAGTCTAATTTCTTAGCTTTCTTTCTTTTGGTGAAAACTGGTGTTGGAGAACTTTGACAAGTTTCTTCCACCAACCTCTCAACAGTAGCTTGGTTGTCTTCTGTTGGGTTATCTTCAAACACTAAAAAAGACAAATAAATATAAGTCTTTTTATAAGAAGTGTTATTTTTGGCAAGATATGGCAATTTTCCATGTAGAAATTGCTTTTATATCTTTAAAAACTTGAAATGAATAAAGAAATGAATAAAAATGAATAAAAATAACTTTTTTATTGGTTTTTAATATTTTTTAATATTTTTTATATTTTTTATTTTTAAGGAATAAAATAAAAATTAATATGATTCTTTATAAAATTAAATTATAATAAAAATTATTTTTGATTTATAAATTATCTTTTTTAATCACTAGAGTCACTCAAAGAAAGTTCTTGCAAGTCTAAGGATGTGAAAAACCACGTGTAAGACAGTACAATTGCTTTTGAAATGCCTCAATAGCTTTTAAAATCAATAAAATATAAAATTATTATATAATTTTATGATTATAAATATAATTTATTATTGGATAAACCCAATTAGAATCTTTTTCAAGGTCTTTTAAGTAAATATCACGGCCAGGCCCCCAAATGTAAGGTTTGACTATGAAACAATAAGTAAAAAATTACTAATTTATTACTTATTGTACTCTGAATGTCCTTATAATTGAAATAAATAAGATTAAAATAATAATAATAATAAAGAAATATTATTATTATGGCGTAAAAATATTATATTATTAAATAAATATAATAATATAATTAATATTATATGAAATTATAATATTGTGAATAATATATTAATATAAAATAATTAATATATTATAAAGCTCTTTATTATTGTTACCAACAAACAATAAAGGCGTAAAAAACTGTTTTTTATAAATAAAAAACAATTAATAACAATAGTATTACCAATATTAAAGTTATATATTAATATAAATACTATTTATATTAATTAAGAATTATTAAGAGTAATAATAAGAGAGAAATTATTATAATAAGATGAAATAACCTACTTTTAACACTTAAAATAATAATTTTGAGATATTTTACGCCAAAAGAATATAATACAACTTTTTCAAATTGTAGTTACAATAAAAAATAAAGAAAATTTACTAAATTTCTTGATTTTATGTGGAAATGAGTTTATAGAGAGATTTATGACAAAAACAATTAAAAAATTGATTTAATCACACAAAAATAGTGATTAATATTAAGATGGTCTTTGGTCTTTAATAATATAAGAGTTTTATATATAAAGAATAAAGAAATTACCTTTTATTTAATTGATTTAATGTTTTTGATGCGTCTGAGG
Organism: Austropuccinia psidii; assembly: GCA_023105745.1. Taxonomy (NCBI): domain Eukaryota; kingdom Fungi; phylum Basidiomycota; class Pucciniomycetes; order Pucciniales; family Sphaerophragmiaceae; genus Austropuccinia; species Austropuccinia psidii. Next base: position 49,681,291 of record JALGQZ010000004.1, read on the forward strand.
GGTAAATAGAGTAAAAAGAGCTCTATTTATAGTAAATACCTCCCTCCTAGAGTCCAACAGGCTTCTAGTAGACGTGTACTGATCATATCCACTGGAATTGATCAATATTTTAAGGTTTGGAGATGATTACATCATTATCAAACCATATTACATCATTATTACACCATTATTTAGAGTTATCACTATAACTCTAAAGTTGATGACATCAGAGGCTTGGCAGAACCCCAAATTTGGTGTATTTCATTAGTTTTAATCATAAACTAATAGTATTCACCAATTTTATCACTCTTAAGACTGTTAAACTTAAATTAAGGTTACAGTGTGTGATCATAACTGCTCAAATTAAGCTCAAAATTTGATCCTCAATAACTTTTAAGATTTACACGCTACAGCAATTCAGAGAGTGAATTCTGATAGCCTGGCATAACCTTATTATGCTTCCAAGAGCTCTTCATTACATCATCAAAACTCTAATTTTGATGATTTTTCTTGTAACTCATCTTTTCTGTCGAAATTCAATATTTTAAACTTCAAACCTTGATTTCAGGGGGTTATACCCTGAGTTTAATAATAAAAATTACATCATTCTTCACGAATGAACTAGTAGAATCCAACTGTATACTTTTTTTTAAGTTTGGAACACTTTCACAACAAAGTGGTCAACAGCTCTGTTGATTTTTATCAATATTTCATCATAGGTTTTAACCTTGTTTATAATTTGAAAAATAGAGTTCATATCTGTTTTCTTACAGTAATTACGTGGTAACTTTATTTTTGGTTCATCATTCTATCATGTATAGTTTAGAAGATATTAGCTATGATCCTTGAATATATGCGTTGACCAAAAAAGTGCATATATTCAGGTTAATTCCTTAAGTATTAACATTGGAAATTAGCTTATTAGTTGTTTTATGTGTGGATGTTTATGGGGAATCCACTGGTACAATTTCTTTCACATGTTGTTTCATTAGTTCTTAAGATAAATAAGGTTTTATGGTTTTTATAAGGTATTATACCTTAAATTTCCTTAAATATTGACTTTACAGATATGCCATAAAAATGGTATATGTGTATTTTTCAATGAGGAATCCAATGGTATAATTTATTTTACATGTTGATTTATTGGTTTATAAGTTAAACCAATTTTTGTACCAATTTATGGTATTTTTTGTATGTTTAAGTAATTATTCTTAATGTATAATTATTCTAAGTAATTTTAATATAATTATATTAAAGGTATAATTATTCTGAGTCTTTTTTGTGACCTTATTGGGTATGTGGTCATATCTCAAAGGCTCACATATGGGGTGCTTCCAGAAACATGCCCTTGTGTTTGGGGTTTCATTTTTTGGCAGAAATTGAGCAATTTGTGAATATCTTGATCCAGGTATTCCCTTTCCCTTTTTCAGTGATTTTGCTCCTCTAAGACTTGATTTAGTCTTCTTTTGGAATCTTCTGAGGCTCTATACAATTCAATGTAGTCCTCTTGAAGAGTATGAATAGTTTTGGTTTGTAAGGTACAAACCTCTTGTAACCTTGAAATACTTTCATGGAGTCTTTCAAACTCTTTTTGAGTTTGTTCTACAAATTGGGAAGATTGTAACCATAGAGTATTACTACTTATGGTACTCTCAGGTATCACAACATTGTGTTTCATCTGAGTGGAGATATCATTCCTTATCATAGGGCTGCTAGGTGCATTAGAAGTATTTACAACTGTTTGTTGTTTCTTTGTACTTCTTGCAACAGGTCCAACAATTTCTGGATCATAGGATCTGACTCTTTCAGCCTCTGGTTGAAAGAAGTCTTGTTCTTGCCTTATGATCCTCTTCCTCTCCTGGATTATATCTTGGATTGGAAAGTATAGTGACTCTTGGTCACTGATCTGCTGGTGCCTGAGTGGTTTGAAGCCACTAGGCAGTCTGGTTGGGTTACCAGTCCTCATGAGCCTGAAAGGGTCAGAGTGTGTTAGCTCTTGTTCCATTTCCTGTCTATGATAAGTTCTTTGAAGAATATCTCTTTGAGGGAAATCTTCTGAATACTTTCTACAAGTTTTTTGTAGTGGGAATCTGGTTTGAATTCCCTTTCTGCCATTCCCCATTGGAGAAGTTCTTGGAATATTTGATGGGTTAGAACAAACTGTTCTATGCAAGCCATTCCTGGAGGTTTGCTGTTGAAACCCATCTTGGAAGGTGTAGAAAGGTTCATTTTGCCATGTATTATGACTTTGAACAACTTCAACTTCTCTCTTTTCCAGGCCTCTATTCCAACTGATGTTTGTTTCTCTTTGTAAGGAATAATCCCTTGGAAATCCAAAGTCTTTGGAATGAGGCGGTATCATTTCTGATTTGTAAAGTGAGAGTTTCAGCTAGTTGATTGAATCCTTTTGTTGGGAATTTATAAGTCACTTTGGACAAGTTATTATTGAAAATATCAATAATAAATATCAATAAACTCTCCCCAATATATACTCTGTATATATTAAAAAGATTAATAATAAAATATGGTTTGTATTTTATTATGAAGTATTATTATTGAAATTATCAATAGTAATGATAATAATCAATTTTTCACGCCAATTTGGGTAAAAAAATGAATTATAAGAGTTTTTCTCTAAGAAAAATACAAACAATATATACTTTGTATATATTATGAAAAAAATATCAATAATAAAATATGATTTGTATTTTATTATTGAGTATTATTATTAAAATTATCAATAATAATGATAATAATAAATTTTCACGCCAATTTGGGTGAAAAAATGAATTATCAGAGTTTTTCTTCAAGAAAAATTCAAATAATATACTTTGTATATATTATGAAAAAAAAATAATAAAATATGGTTTTTATTTTATTATGAAGTATAATTATTGGTATTATCAATAATAATGATAATAATCAATTTTTCACGCCAATTTGGGTGAAAAAATGAATTATCAGAGTTTTTCTTCAAGAAAAATTCAAATAATATATACTTTGTATATATTATGAAAAAAAAAATAATAAAATATGGTTTTTATTTTATTATGAAGTATAATTATTGGTATTATCAATAATAATGATAATACTCAATTTTTCATGCCAATTTGGCTGAAAAAATGAATTATCAGAGTTTTTCTTCAAGAAAAATTCAAATAATATATACTTTGTATATATTATGAAAAAAAGACAATAAGAAAATATGGTTTTTATTTTATTATAAAAAGAGAATATTTTATAAATATAAATTATATATTTATAACTCTTCAAAAAATGAAAAAATATTATTTTTTCAAAAAGGATATGTATACAGTTTTTTTTATGTTTTTGTTTTTTTTTTATATTTTTAATATATATTTTTTTTTTGAGTAAAAAAAATCAGAATAGAGAAAAACCACAAAATTAATCCCCTTCAGGGCTTCTTATGGTTTAAGAAAAGTGAAAATTAGCAAGAAAACAAATATAATAACTTTAAAAGGCATGAAAATTAGCTAAAAATAGTTAAAACAAGCTAGAATTTTGTCTAAAATAGGTAAAAAACCTGGCCAGGCCCCCAAAATGTCAGAGTGACTCTATGATATAGCTTCAGAATGATAATAAAAGCTATAACTCTGAGTTTGACACGAAAATAATGATGATATTGGAGTGGGAATATGAGTGAAAAGGGCTATACTAAAATCATTTAGTGATGGTGAGGACTGCTGATAGCCCTGGGTGCAGTGTTTGGCTGTTGTTTTACATTAGCAAACCCTACAATACTTAAGCTTAAAGTATACCTGTTAAATTCTAAGAGTATCACTTCTTTTTAAGAAGTTATACCATGTAAGAATATCAAGAACAGGATGCTTGATTTGCTTCCTGGTGAGGCAAAGCCTCCTTGTATCTTGATTTGGGGTAGTGGGAGGTGGTTTACCTCTGCACACGACCACAGAGTGAAAGTTTTCACTACTGTGGGCTGTTTTGTGGTTCTATACACTCAATACAGGCTAGTATTGGGTTGAAATGTGGTTTTAGAACCACAAGTAGTCATTTTTACCCTATACAGGGTGAAAATTTTCACCAATGGAGTTTACAGGTGTATTCTTGTGCTCCTGACGCGTCAGAACCTGTACAGAACCTGTATGGACCTCTGTATTTGACTTAATTATGAGGTATTGAAGTATAAATAAGCTCCAGCGTCTGTTTGACACCTCATAATCAGAGTACAACTGTATCCTGTCATAATACAGCTGTATTGGTCATATTGTGGGATGATAACTTTCAAATAGCCATACCTCTGTCAGTTTTTGAGTTATCATGCTCAAAGTTGGTTCATTGGATAGCCCTGTATGGGCTCTACACGATGATACCAAATTTGGTATGGTTGTCATTAAATATGACAAAATTATCCCATGTACAAGGTTTTTTGTACATAGGCGTGGTTTGGGCAAAAAGCTGTATTGAGCGTGTTTGCCTCATAACTTCTGTTATAGTTGAGATATAAAGAAGTGGATGGAACCATAAGTTAGCCCTGATTGTGCTCTTTCCAAAAAGACCCCACTTCAAGTATCCCACACTAAAACTGTAGAAGTTAGATGAGAGGTGAATGTTTTGTTCACCCTTATTTGGCCTGAATTTGACCATAACTCAAGTAATACTGGTGCTAACTCAGTTTGGCTGGTACCATTGGATAGCCCTGGCTTAGAGCTTCATTTGAAGTACCCATTTGATGGGGTTAAGGCTCTCCTTCTAGATTTTAGATGAGAGGTGAAAATTAAGGTTTATGCTCAGCAATAACTTTGAGCAGGAATAACTTTGTTATTTCTTGTCCTATGGTGATGGGATTTATATTTTCAGAAAGAGGTGAGTTTCCTCTTTTGTTTGATACCATTTGAGCTGATTTGGCTCAGCTCCATGTTTTGGTGGTATCTTAGCTATACCATTGGTTTATGGTATTTTGGCAGTCATGCTTGTGCTCTGGTTTTTAGTCACAGGCTGACATGTAGTAATATGCCACACTGTTTGTGTTTGGCATAAGACTTCAGCACTGCACCAAAAAATTCATTGTGCATTTCTGAGGAACTTATTCCCAGTATGGGAGTTTCTGTTCCTTCTGAATCAGTGTTTCCACTGTCAAGGGTACCACTCTCTGGTCCCCATTAAGAAAATGTGAAGTTCTTCTTCCTATCCACTTCCATGAAATGGATAGGGATCTTGGCTGCAGCTTCAGGGTCATAAGCTGGATTGCTTTTGACATTGTCTAGTGGAAATCTGCTGAGGCCATCTTCATTGGTATGGCTTTTGCCTTCTTTGTATATGATGGTCACATTCCCTCTATACTCCTGGATGGCTATTTGCCATCTCAGCATGTGTCTATTTGTAAGGTTTGACTATGAAACAATAAGTAAAAATTACTAACATTTTACTTATTGTACTATTAATGTCCTTATATATAAGTTAAATGAGATAAAAAATAATTACAATAATAAAGAATTATTATAACTAAGGCATAAAATAATTATATTATTAAATAAATATAGTAATATAATCTATATTATAAAAAAAAATATATATAAAATAAATATATTAATATAAAATAATTCATATATTTAAAAGCACTTTATTATTGTTACCAACAAATAATAAAGGCATAAAAAAATTGTTTTTTATTAATAAAAAACAATTCATGACAATAATATTACTAATATTAAAGTTATAAATTGATATAAATACTATTTATATCAATTATGGAATTATTAAAAAGCAATAATAAAGGAAAGTTATTATAATAAGAGCAATAACCTACTTTCAATACTTAATATAATAATCTTGAGTACGTTTATGCCTATAAATGTAATTAAAACTTGTTTAAACTGTAGTTACAGTAAAGTTTAAGAGAAATTACAAATTCTTTTGGTTTTACATGGAATTGAAGTTTTTGAGAGAAATTTAAGCAAAACAATTAAATAATTGTAATAATCATGTCAAAGAAGAAGATTATTATAAGATGGTCTTTGGTCTTTAATAATATAAGAGTTTTATATATAAAGAATAAAGAAATTGCCTTTTTATTTAATGATTTAATGTTTTGTAAGCATCTGGGGGAAAACAGAGTAAAAAGAGCTCTATTTATAGTAAATAACTCCCTCCTAAAGTCCAACAGGCTTTTAGTAGACGTGTACTGATCATATCCACTGGAATTGATCAATAATTTAAGGTTTGGTGATGATTACATCATGACTAAACCATATTATCTCATTATTATGCCATTATTTAGAGTTATCACTATAACTCTATGTTTAATGACTTCAAGGCTTGGCAGAACCCCAAATTTCATGTATTTTATTAGTTTTAATCATAAACTAACAGTATTCACTAATTTGTATCACTCATATGACTGTTAAGCTTAATTTAGAGGTACAGTGAGTGATCATAAATGATCAAATTAAGCTCAAACTTTGATCCTTAATAACTTGTAAGATCTACACGCTACCAAAATTCAGAGAGTGAATTATAATAGCTTGGCATAACCCTATTTTTCTTCCAAGAGCATTTCATTACATCATCAAAACTCTATTTTTGATGATTTTTCTTGTAACTCATCTTTTCTGTTGAAATTTAATATTTTAAACTTCAAACTATGATTTCAAGGGGTTATATCTTGAATATTATAATACGAAATACATCAATCTTCAGGAATGAACTAGGAAAATCCAACTGTGTAATGTTTTTTAAGTTTGTACCACTTTCACAAGAAAGTGGTCAACAGCTCTGTTGATTTTAGTCAATAATCCCATACAGTTTTTAACCTTGTTTATTACTTGTGAGATAAACTTCATTTCTGTATTCCTACAGTGATTACGTGATGACTTTTTTTGGTTCATCACTATATCATGCATATTTCAAAATATATTAGCTAAAACGCTTGAATATATGCATTGACCAAAAAAGTGCATATATTCAGCTTAATTCCTTCAGTATTAATTTTGGGGCTTAGCTTCTTAATTGTTTCATATGTGGACTTTTATTGATAATCCAATGGTATCATTTATTTCACATGTTGTCTCATTGGATTTTGAAATAAATAAGGATTTGTTTTTTTTATAAGGTATTATTACTTATAACTCATTAAATATTGACTTTACAGATATGCCATAAAAATTGTATATGTGTATTTTACCATGGAAACTCCAATGGTATAATGATTTTCCCATGTTTGCCCATTGGATTTTAAGTTAAACCAAGTTTTATGCCAATTTATGGCATTTTTGTAGTTTTAAGGTAATTATTTTTAATGTATAATTATTTTAAATATTTCTTGTGACCTTTTTGGGTATGTGGTCATATCTCAAAGGTTCACATTCCCTACCACCAAAAAAAAATTGTACCACAATCTGATATGTGTAATTAGGGTATCATCCACCGTCCTACCTCTTCAATAGACTTTGTTAGTCTTGAAGCTCAATAATGCTTAATTTTTCTATTTTTCAGGTTTTCTTTCATGTCTGAACCTTCTTAGTAGTTTATCAGCATTTGTTATATCTTTCTCAAGTAGCCATTCATATTCTTGAGTTAAATTTCTATACCTTACAAGGTATTGTCTTTCTTTTTTGTTTCTTGTCCTTCTTTCATAAAGGACTTTTACAATCTTCTTTTCTTCTCCTTCTTCCAAGGGGGGAATTTCAAGTGGGGGTTTATTTCTTAGTGGACATAACTCTTTGTCACTTGAGCTGTATGGTTTTATCAGACTTACAGGGAAAGTTGGGTGTTTTTTCATTAATATACCTGTGAGTTCCAATTGCACAGCATTGGGTCCATGAAGTGCTTTTATCATAAATGGTCCTGCAAAGGAATCTTTCAATTTCTTTGGAACTTTTATGTTATTGAAATTAAGGGTTGATACTAGGACCAAGTCTCCTATTTTGAAGTCAGGTGGTTTATGACTTTTGTCCCATCTTTCTTTTGCATATTTGAAAGAATCTTGCATACATCTGTTTGCATGGTGTCTTGCCTTGTCAAGCATTATCTTAAAGATGCTTGCTGTTGGATGTATATCCACTAAGTCCTTTTTGAGGGTATCATAAGGAAGTCTTGGATTCCAACCTTTTTCTAGCATTGCTGGTGTTTTGCCAGTGGAAGAATGGATTGATGTTTTATATGCCAGTTCAAGAGCTGGTATTAGTGTACACCAATCATGGCTAAAACCATCAGAATCTTTGAGTTCTAGTCCATAAGCACAGAATCTTCTGATCATGTCCTCCAAGGTCTGTAACATTCTTTTTGCTAAACCATCAGCTTTAGGATGGTAAGCTGTTGAGAATGATAATTTTGTTCCAAGAAAGTTATGGAGATTTGTCCACAATGCTGAAGTGAACTTTGGGTCTCTGTCACTTATAATATTTTGGAATCAGCCTGTATGGCTAATGACTTTATTCCATATCATTATGGCTGTGTCCATAGCTGTGTCATCTTTGTGACATGGTAGGAACATGGGAGTTTTGCTATACCTGTCAGCCAATACTAGACATGCATTATAGCTTCTGTCTCCTCCTGGAGGTAATGCTGTTACCCAATCCATCTGAACTATTTCCCAAGGGGATTTTGGTTCTTCGATTTGGATCATCATTCCAAATTTCTTTCCTGTGGCTCTGTTAGCTTTTTGACATCTGTCACAGGTTTGGCAGTATTCTGAAACATCTTTCTTCCAATTTGGCCACCAAGAGCAGGTTTTCACTCTTTCTAGTGTTCTTTCTTCTAAAAGATGTCCAGCTGCAACACTATCATGACACTCATTTAAAGGAGTGTTTATTAGGGTTCTATCTGTTAAGGCCATATCACATGTGTGTTTTGTTCTATGGTAAAGGATTCCATCAAGGAGATGGAATCTTCCTTCATCATATGCCTTTTTCCATGTTTCATCTAATTTTGATGGAAGTGATGGGTCTTTGCAGTATTTCATTAGAAGTTGGCTTAAGACATGGCAATTCTTGTCTATCTTATAGCTTTCTTTAACTGGGTTAAAGAATTCTGTGCCAATGTCTGTAGCACATATTCCTTCTATGTGGTGCTCTTCTTGTGGTACCCATGCTGGATTGTCAGGGGTATTTGCTAGAGCCCATCTGCTAAGACCATCTGCATTTTTATGAATATTTCCAGATTTATGAACAATGGTCATATTTCCTCTGTATTCTTGGATAGCAATTTGCCATCTCAGCATATGTCTATTTGGAGTTTTCATATTTAATAGAGATTTTACAGCATTACAGTCTGTAATCACATCAAATACTGTTCCATCCAAGTAATAATGTAATTTTTTTAGAGCCCACACTAAGCAGAGGCATTCCATTTGGCTTGCTCCATATCTTGCTTCTGTTGGCTTTATTTGTCTTGAAATAAAACAGATTGGTCCTTCTACTGGTTTATCATTGATAATTTGTGTCTGGTGTAGTGCAGCACCTAGTCCTTCTCCACAAGCATCAATGTACAGTTTTAAGGGTGGTTTCCAATCTGGAATTACAAGAAATGGTGCATTTGTCAAGGAATTTTTCAATTCTTCATATGCCTTGACTCTTTCTTCTGTCATTTCATAGACTGTTTGTTGGTCACATAGCTTATACAAGGATTTAGCAATTTTTGCAAAGTCCTTTATATGCTGTCTATAGTATCCAGCAGATCCTAGAAATAATTGCATTTCTTTTTTGGTTTGAGGCATTGGCTTAGGTAGTACTGCTGTAAGATGTGACTATGAAACTGACGATAATATTACTATTAATCAACAGTACTATGTCTGTTCTTATGAAATATAATAATAAAATATTATTATAACCACAATTAAATAGTTAAAGAATTATTTCTTTCACCTGTTAAGCACTACTAGTTATCTTAACAGTGAGCAAGTAATTGTCTACAAGAATCAATTACAAGAAGAATTTAATAATAACAACTTCTTTTATTAAAATAATAAATTATTTTCATATATAATTATCTTTTGCAAGAATAATTATAAAGCTAATCCTTGAAGAAAGCTATTACTAGAGAAAAACTTTAAGAATTAAAGATAAATGACTCACTAATACTCCAAAGAACTTATTGATAGATAAAAGTAGAGAAATTTGACGTAGAATTGTGGATTTAAGAGATCAAAATGATTTCTAGCAGGATTAAAACAATATATAGTTGGATTCTATGATTTCACGTCTTTCTGATTGATTCTGAAAGATTTAAAACACTTAAGAATAGTTTAACTAATACTTACTTGTTGGTAACAATGATATAAAATGATAATAAGATGATGATACGGAAAAAACAGGAAGAGAAGGCCTCTTTTAAGTCAACAACAGCTCACAGAGGCGTGCCATGGATCAAACTGAAAAGCCAGTGAGTGAGAAAGCATTAAACCCTTTTTGGATTAGTGCTTACATCATCTGTTGTCACGTGAAATTATCATAATTACTTAATTGATGCTTTTACGTGACTACCAACCCCAATATGGTTAAGAATAAAAGGAGTAACATTTGTAAATATTCTTTTATTCCAAAGTAATCATTGATTTCCCAAAGTTATCAATGTTATTGACAATTTCATCACAGGTTGTATTTACTGTGAATTGTTGAAGATTCAGTGTTTCACATAGAATAACCAAAAATGGACTGTAAGTAAAACTTTGAATTTTACTAGTAAAACTGTAATTCTTTTTGGTTGTACCATAGATAATACAGTTCTCAATTGGTCCTGAAGGTTTCAGAATGATTCATCAAGAATTGTATTTTTAATGAATTTTTGAAGTTTTTACCTCATTTCTATGTAGAATTGCAAATATCAGTGTTCGACTGGTTGCTATGAGGTAAATCAATGGATACAAGTCCAAAAAGGGTTTTAATTACTCTTTTGGGGTTTATCCATGGAAAGTCATTAAGAATTGACATGGTTACAGGAGCCTAAGTAGCTTTTTACCTCCTTGGCACGTCAAAATAGCAGGTTATTTGCTATTTTCTTAAGATTTACAGTAGTTGTGACATGGTAACCAAGTTCCCAAAAGGTTTTGGTTTACCAATTAGTCTAAAATCAGCCATGTATCCAAGCTTTAGAGCTGTCCACGCCTCTGAGGCCTCAGAAGTTGGGTACCCTGGCTCTCTTTGATGTCTTTTGTCCCCCTTACTTATTTTTCACGTCAAAATAGAAATTTAAGCTTCAAGTGAGATATCCACTATGGGTGTACCAAAAGTGCATGTAAGAATACCATAATATTAAGTGCTCAAAACATGTATAACACTATTCTTAGTGTATATGTAACATGGGATTTCTCACTTTCCCATTATTTTGGCGTAAAATCAAGAAAAACAAAGATTTTCACAGATCTTTTATGTGGTATTAATGATGTGGTATTGAAGTATTTTCCATATTACCACCTCAAAGAGTTAATTTGAGCTTATTCACTATATGCAGCTACCCTAGGTGAATTTTCGTGTAGAATCCAAATCTGGCCTTAAATCCATGGATTTACGTACTCAATAAAAAGTTATTCATCTTTTCTGAAATCAAAAATGATGAATTTTGAATATATGCATGATTTATGAGTTATGTATAATTCAAAATTTCTTTTTAAGATAATTGTGGCCTATTTGGGTATGTAAAATATACCTCAAGGCTCACAACTGCTGCTACTTTATTCTTGTCTATGCCTAGACTAAGTCCAGATACAACATGTCCTAGTGCTTTTAGTTCACTTTATGCAAAATGACACTTTTTCAAGGAAATTTTCATATTCACTTGCACTATTTTTTGTAGTACCCTTTCTAGTCTTGTGAGGTGATTTTCCCAAGTTTCTGAGCAAACTATGATATCATCAATATAGATGATTAACCATCCTTCTGAAAATTCTTCAGGAAATATGGTGTTCATCATCCTTTGATAATGGGAAGGTGCATTTTTTATGCCAAATGGCATTCTTAAGTATTCAAAAATCCCACAGTGGACTATTATCCTTAGTAGCTTCTTGGCATTTTCTGTTAAGACATTTTGATGAAAACCCTTTAAGGTATCCATGGCTGTAATGAACTTAGCTTGTGACAATTGTGTCAATGTCTCATGGATTCTGGGTATTGGGTATCTGTCTGGAATGGTATAGGTGTTCAGGGCTCTGAAGTCTCCTACCATCCTTGATTTTCCATTATGCCAAGCTATAATGACAGGTGTAGTGACCTCTACCTGTTCATTATGTCCTACCTTTCTTAATACTCCAAGGTCCAGTAATTCTTTAATGTGTACCTCCAAGGCTTCTCTAGCCCTTGGACTAGCTGGGTAAGCTGGTCTCCTTAGTAAAGGTGGGTAAGGCTTTCCCAAATTAAGAATTATATCTACCTCATGCCCAATTATGGCACCTAGTGGCTCCTTGTCAGTTGCAAAGGCATTTTTGTACTTAAATAAGAGGTCAATCAATTTTTCTTTCATTTTTTCTGTTAATTCTTGATTGAATTCTGCCTCTTTGAGTTGTTCAGATATAAAAAGGTCCTTTTCTGGACTTTTCTCCTCATTCTTAATAACTGTGATTTGTTTTTTGTTATTTAAGAAGCCAAATTTTTGCCTTTTGTTATCTCCGATGGTAAAATATCTGTCTTTTTGGTTAGAGATATCTATGCCATAAATTGATAAGTAGTCATTTCCAAGTATGAAGTGATTACTAGTACAGTTGTCCATTACTACAAACTCTACTTTAATTCTGACACATTGTGAAGGGTGAGGAAAAATTAGTATTAAATCAATTATTCCAAGGGGATTCATGCTCTCACTTGCACTACTAAATTTGACACCTTGTATTGGCATAAGTTTTTCTTTCCAGTCTGGGACAATGGTTCTTAAGTAACTCTTACCAACACAGGTGCAATATGCTCTTGTATCTAAGTTCACTTTTCCTTCTTGGTTATCAACTGTAACAATACTTATACTTGATTTTCCAGCTTTATATCCCATTCCTTTTGCAGATGTGGTTCTGTACATCTTGGCATCTTGTATATTTGTCAGGTTTGTGTCAGATGTCCCAACTTGTGGTAAGTTTGAGTTAACATCCAGTACTTCATAAATTATATCAATATTATTAATTTGTGCATTAATTATATTAATTTAATCACTTTCAGAACTTTCTGACTCTTCTGTTTCTTTTTCAGATTCAGATTCCTCCTCTTTGTCATTGTGGTTTTCTGTTTCCACAATTTCATTAATCTTTGCCTTTTTGAGGCAATTATTGGATAAATGTCCAATACCTCCACATTTATGGCATTTTCTTTGCTCATTATTATTGGATGTATTGGGCTTGAAAGGTTCTTTTGATATATATTTTTTGATAAATGGTTTATTTGGACTTTTAATGTCCAATTTCTTCCAAGTTCTGCCAATTTTTGTTCTTGTTACTATGTCTTCTAGTGCATTGATATAATCTTCTGTGGAGCATGGTTCTATACACCTGCTCCTCAGGGCATATTCTAGCTCTCCTCCACATTTCTTGAGTATTTTCATATGTACCATTTTCTGTGACATTTCTGGGTACAATTCATTAAGTCTTTCAACTTGTTTTAAGAACCAAGTTAAAGGATTTTCTTTGTCTGGGTCAAAGAAAGAATTTTTAAATGCATTTTCTATCTTGTACCTCCAGGCATCATTAGCCCACTTGGTGATTATTTCTTGTTTCCACCAAGACCAGGTTTTTTTGCCATTTGTTTGCCTTATGCCATAAAACCATCTTTTTGCAGATTTTTCAAATATTGAATGTAATCTTGCAGTGATTAATTCATCTGGTATGGCATAATCTTCTTGTAGAATTTCAATTGTTTTGATAAATGACATGTGGTCATATTCACCTTCTCCTGTGAATGTTGGCAATTCTTTCAATTGAGGTACTTCCTTCATTAAGACTTGGTTATTGTCTTGGTGACTCAAGTCTGTTATGAATGGGTTTGTTAATTCCTCTTTTGGTTTAACAGGGCTTCTTATGTGAGAAAATGGTGTTGATAACTTTGGCATATTTGAGTTAGCCTCATTAATTTTGTCCATTTTCTCAGTAATAAGCCTTATTTCACTTTGAATGTCATCTTTCAGATGCATTCTTGCTTCATCACTCTTTTCCACATGGTCCAAAAGTAATTTTTGGTGTGATGAAGTCTTTTCTTCAAATCGTTCTACAGAAATGCTTAATTTGTTTACTTTTTCTGTAAGATTATCAATAAACACGTCATAATTTATTGTCAAAGTTTTTTCTTTGATATAACTTATGTTATTATTTTCAATCATAAATTTTATGTTATCAATTTCTTTTTGATTCTGTACAACAGGCTTTGTTAAAGATGATAAGCTATTATTTATTTCTTGGAAAGATAATAAGCTATTTTTAATGTCTTTAAGAGGTAAAATACTACTTTTAAGCTCTGTTAAAGTATTTACAACATCAGGAGACAAGGTATTTCTGTGGGAAATGGGGTTGTCTCATTCTTTGTTCCTCTTTGTCTTTGAATTCCATCAAAGTTCTGGCCATGTTGAATACATTGTCCATGGCATCTTTTTGGATTTTGGGGATCCTGTAGCTTGGGGAATATGGTTTTCTCCAATTCTTTTTCTTGTTCTTCTTGCCTTCTTGGGGAAGTGGGTTGGCTTGGGGCTTGATGGTAGAAGCTACTGGGGCTTCTTCCTTGGTTGCCTCCTTCTTTTTGGCATGGTACTCCTTGATCTTTTTGATTTGAGGTTTGGATGATAGTGGATTCCATCCATTGGAGTATCTCACTATTTCCTCCTCTTTGAGGAACTTTTTGAGGATGTTCCAGGAATTCATCACTCCTCGGAGATTTGGGGCAACATTTCCCAATCCTTGTCCTTGTACACTGTGTAGTACTGTTTGTACTGGCTCATGTAAATGTCTATTTGAGCCTTCTGAATGTGATTTGTACCTGTTTGAGTTACTCATACTTAGTTCCAATTCTGGTTCAGATATCATGGGCATTTCTGGGACTTGCCTTTAGGATAAGGCACTTCCTTGTGTGGATTCCGTTCCACTGGGGATATTGCCCTTCCTTTTCCCTTTTGAGGGATGAATTCTACCTCTGAGTCCAGCTCCATCTGATTGGATGAAGTATTGGGAGCCTCTTCTGGCAGTCATAATTTTAAGGAAAATAAGAAATAAGAAGATTTCAGAACAGGAATTCTTCTGATGGCAATTTATAAATGAGGTACTCACCTTCAGAGTCCTGAGTAGTGGGTCCTGGAAAGTCCAGTTTCTTGGCTTTCTTTTTCTTAGTGATTATTGGTGTTGGAGAACTTTTGCAAGTTTCTTCCACCAATCTTTCAACAGTGGTTTGGTTGGCCTCTGTTGGATTTTCTTCAAAGACTAAAAAAGACAAATAAATATAGGTCTTTTATATAAAAGTGTTATTTTTGGTGAGATATGGCAATTTTCCACCTAAAAATTGCTTTTATATCCTTTTTTTGAAAAATAAAAATAATTAAAGAATGTAATTAAATTGGATAATATAACTTTTTTATTGGTTTTTAATATTTCTATTATTTTTTATGTTATTATTTTTAAAAAATAAAATAAAATGAATATGATTCTTTTATAAAATTAATTTATAATATAAAATTATTTTTAATTTATAAAATATCTTTTTTAATCATTAGAGTCACTCAAAGAAAGTTTTTGCAAGTCTAAGGATGTGAAAAACCACGTTTAAGACAGTACAATTTCTTTCCAAATGCCTCAATAGCTTTTAAAATCAATAAATATAAAATCATTATATAATTTTATGATTATAATTTTAATTTATTATTGGATAAACCCAATTAGAATCTTCTTAAAGGTCTTTTAGAGGAAATAGCATGGCCAGGCCCCCAAATGTAAGGTTTGACTATGAAACAATAAGTAAAAATTACTAATATTTTACTTATTGTACTATGAATGTCCTTATATATAAGTTAAATAAGATAAAAAATAATTATAATAATAAAGAATTATTATAATTAAGGCGTAAAATAATTATATTATTAAATAAATATAATAATATAATTTGTATTATAAAAAATAATAAATATAAAATAAATATATTAATATAAAATAATTGATATATTTAAAAGCACTTTATTATTGTTACCAACAAATAATAAAGGCGTAAAAAGATTGTTTTTTATTAATAAACAACAATTAATAACAATAATATTACTAATATTAAAGTTATCAATTGATATAAATACTATTTATATCAATTATGGAATTATTAAAAAGTAATAATAAAGGAAAATTATTATAATAAGAGAAAAAACCTACTTTTAATACTTAATATAAAACCTTTGAGTAAGTTTACGCCTAGAAATGTAATTACAACTTGTTTAAATTGTAGTTACAATATAGTTTAAGAGAAATTACAAATTTTCTTGGTTTTATGTGGAATTGAAGTTTTTGAGAGAAATTTAAGCAAAACAATTAAATAATTGTAATAATCACTTCAAAGAAGAGGATTATTATAAGATGATCTTTGGTCTTTAATAATTCAAAAGTTTCATATATAAATAATAAAGAAATTACCTTTTTATTTAATGATTTAATGTTTTGTAAGCATCTGAGGGGAAAACAGAGTAAAAAGAGCTCTATTTATAATAAATACCTCCCTCCTAGAGTCCAACAGGCTTGTAGTAGAGGTGCACTGATCATATCCACTGGAATTGATCAATAATTTAAGGTTTGGTGATGATTACATCATCATTAAACCATATTATCTCATTATTACACCATTATTTAGAGTTATCACTATATGTAAGGTGTAGATATGAAACTTTGATTAAAAATCAAGTACTTTTCCTGTCCTCAAAATTTGTATAAGGTAAAAAATCAATTAAAAATAGTATGGAATATTATTTTTAAGAGAAAACACGCCAATTTTATTGTTTATAACTTTATTAGTATAAAACAATAATATTATAAAGATTTATTGTTTTACCAACAATAAAAATTTATCCAAAAAATACTCTACAAGAGATATTTTAAGGCTACAAAAGAAATTTCTTCAAGAGCAATTTAAATTGGAATTAATTGAGCAAAGAACTGCAAGCAATTAATTAAAGAACAAAGTCTTTAAAAAGAATATTAAAGAGAAAACATTCCCAAAAGTGACCAGGGTGAATTTGGAAACAAAGTGACAAAGTTAACAGTGATTAAAGATGCTTTAATTCACTTTTGGGGTGGTTCAGGGGTAAAAATGATTATAAAAGTTAAAAACAATGATTATAATGATTTTTTCACGTGGTTAAATGGTTTAAGATGATATAATAAAGGTGGTTGGAATCTTTTATTGATTGGTTTAACAATGTTTAAACTAATTATAAAAGGAAACGATTCTAACATGAAGAGAAAAGTGGGGCAAAGAAGACATTATTTTATAGCCATCAACTCTCTTACTCCAAAAGTAAAATTTACTGTCGTCAGTCTTGAAAAACAGTCTGACAACAGAAAAGCCAATTATGGCATCATTGAACCCTGGTTTAGACCAAAAGGGCTGGTTTAAGCCATTTTTAGCCATTTTAGACCCTTAAATCAGCCATTACTATAACAATACCAGGCCTAGAGCCTTCAAAACACGTCAGAATGTGTGTCAGAGGCGTAGAAACCAGTTAAAACTGTTTTTACTATTATTGCTTTATCTTAAGGGTAGTTTTACCCTCTTGGCAACAGCTAAAACTACCCCAGTTGGTATCAAAACCTCATCATCAATTGAGTCCACAGACCCTGTAACTCAATTCCAGGCCAAAAGTGATAAACTTTTGCGTGAATTTTGACATCCCACGCCTGTCAGAAAGAATTTTGGGGGTCTAGCTCCCCCTTAGAGCTGGAGTTCCTTTTCCCCCCAAAATTTAATCTTTCGAATTTATTTTTCCTTTAATTCCTCATCATGTATTATACTTATAATTTACATATGTAATTCAATTCAATTGTACAGTACAATAAAGTAATAATTGACACCTCATATGTAAATCAAAGTTCACTTATGTAATACACGCGCACATTTTGACATTTCAATTGAATTCAATTGAAAATACTTCAATTGAATTCAATTGAAAATACTTCAATTCCTCATAACTTCTAAACTAAACACAACACCTCAATTTTAACACAAAAATTGATGGTTAACACCACATTTGGTGTGAATTAAATTGAGGTTTTGAGGATTTTCAACTTTTGTATTGAAAATACTAAAAACTTAATTTAAGCTTATTTAGAGTTGAGCTACAAGAATTTCACTCAGAGGTGACCCCACCTGATTTTTTATCAGGAATCCAATGGTGAAATAATTCTCCTAAGTTTATTTATTGGATAAAAAGCTATAATAATTTTAATTTAAATTTTTCCCAAATTTATTTATTTTTTTACAATTTTGTTAAAAATTCATTTTTACTTAATTTTATCAAGTATAAATGTAATTTTGTAATTACAAATTTAATGTAATTTTATTCTTAGATTGTAATTAATTTTTTATTTTTTTTTTATTGTTATAATATAAATAAATTTATTTTATTTATATTAATATGTTATTTTTGTATTTGTGGTCTTTTGGGTATATGAAATTACCGCTAAGGCTCACACTATAACTCTAAGTTTGATGATGTAAAGGCTTGGCAGAACCCCAAAATGCGTGGATTTTATTAGTTTTAATCATAAACTCACAGTATTCACTAATTTGTATCACTCATATGACTGTTAAACTTAATTTAAAGTTAAAGTGAGTGATCATAAATGATCAAATTAAGCTCAAACTTTGATCCTTCATAACTGTTAAGATTTAAACGCTACAGAAATTCAGAGAGTGAATTATAATAGCTTGGCATAACCCTATTTTCCTTCCAAGAGCATTTCATTACATCATCAAAACTCTATTTTTGATGATTTTTCTTGTAACTCATCTTTTCTGTCGAAATTTAATATTTTAAACTTCAAACTATGATTTCAAGGGGTTATACCTTGAATATTATAATAAAAAATACATAATTCTTCACAAATGAACTAGGAGCATCCAACTGTGTCCTTTTTTTAAGTTTGGAACACTTTCACAACAAAGTGGTCAACAGCTCTGATGATTTTAGTCAATAATCCAATACAGTTTTTAACCTTGTTTATAACTTGTGAAATAAACTTCATTTCTGTATTTCTGCAGTGATTACGTGATGACTTTTTTTTTGGTTCATCACTCTATCATTCATATTTCAAAATATATTTGCTAAAATGCTTGAATATATGCATTGACCAAAAAAGTGCATATATTCAGCTTAATTCCTTAAGTATTGATTTTGGGGCTTAGCTTCTTAATTGTTTCATATGTGGACTTTTATGGAGAATTTAATGGTATCATTTATTTCACATGTTGTTTAATTGGAGTTTGAAATAAATAAGGATTTCTGTTTTTTATAAGGTATTGTTACTTATAACTCATTAAATATTGACTTTAAAGATATGCCATAAAAGTGGTATATGTGTATTTTACCATGGGGAATCCAATGGTATAATTTGTTTCACATTTTGGTCATTGGTTTTGGAGTTAAACCAAGTTTTATGCCAATTTATGGCATTTTTGTAGTTTTAAGGTAATTATTTTTAATGTATAATTATTTTAAATATTTCTTGTGACCTTTTTGGGTATGTGGTCATATCTCAAAGGTTCACACTACTTGTGGTCTTCATGTTCAGTAAAGACTTCAAGGCTGTGCAGTCTGTGTAGAATTCAAAGACTGCACCCTCCAAATAAGAATGGAGTTTTTCTAGAGCCCAGACTAGACATAGACATTCAGTCTGGGTGGCCCCATACCTGGCTTCTGAATATTTCAGTTGCCTAGAGATGTAGCAAAATACTCCCTCTCTTGGTTCACCATCCACAATTTGTCTTTGGTGAAGGGCTGCCCCTAAGCCTTGGCTACATGCTGCATCTATATATAACTTGAATGGTAGTTCAAAGTCAGGCAAGATGAGCCCTAGTGCATTGGTGAGTTCATTTTTGATCCTCTCATATGCATCCCTCCTTTCCTTGGTATTTCAAAGACTACATCTTTTGAACATAACTTGTATAAACTACTGGTTATGTGGGCAAAACCTTTGATGTGGTTTCTATAGTAGCTAGCAAACCCAAGGAAGCATTGCATCTCTTTGATGCTCTTTGGCACTGGCTTTGGCATTAATGCTGCTACTTTATTCTGGTAAACTTCCAGACTAAGACCTGAGACTTTATATCCTAGAGCTAGTAGCTCTTTTTGGCCAAACTTACACTTTTTGAGTGAAATTTTCAGATTGATGGGTGTACATTTACTTAGCACTCTGCGTATGTATTGTAGATGGTCTCCCCATGTCTCTGAGTATATAATGATATCATCAATATATACTACCATCCAGCCTTCCAATATTTCTTGAAATATTGTGTCCTATATCCTTTGGAAGTGGGCTGGTGCATTGTTGATGCCAAATGGCATCCTGGTGTACTCATATATGCCCATATGGAATATTATTCTTACTAATTTCATGAAGTTTGGTTTAACTCTAATTTGGTGGAAGTCTTTCATACAATCCATTTTGGTTATATATCTGGCTGTTGCCAGCTTATCTAAGGAATGAGGTATCCTGGGTACAGGGTACCTGTCTGCTTTTGTGTAGTTATTGAGAGCTCTGAAATCTCCACACAATCTAAACTTGCCATCATGCCAGGTGATTAGGACAGGAGTGGTTATTTCCACTATTTAATTTTTCCCAATCTTCCTGATGACATCCATGTCCAGGAGTTCATTGATATATTTCTCAATTTCTTTCCTGGTTTCCAGGCTTGCTGGATAAGGAGGTCTCCTAAGCATGGGTGGATAAGGTCTTTCCACATCCAGATATACTTCTATATTATGGCCTTTGATCTTGCCTAATGATTCTTCACCAATGGCAAATGCTGGTCTCTTCTTTCCCAGCATCTTCAGTAAACTTAGTTTTTGTTTACTGGTGAGGGTAGTGCTAAACTGTCCCTCTCTGAATTCATTCAGAAGTTCTTCTAGTGGATTCTCAGAAGATATCTGGTATATATCAAGTGAAAATTTGTTTATCTTGTTAGTACCAATGGTGATGTGCCTATTTTTACTGCTATAAATATCTATGCCATACATCCTCTGGTAGTCTGTTCCCAGTAGGAACCCTTGGATGTGGGCATCATTAAACACTACAAACTTTGGGTTGAGTCTGATATTACCCTTCCTGTGGGGTATAGTTATCTGTTTGATAATTGTACCAATGGAAGTCATCTTCCCTGAGGCACTTTTAAAGTTCTTTGCCTTAGTGGGCAAGACCTGTTTTTCCCAATTTGGGAATTGGTCATCCAGATTATTTCTGGCCACTATGGAGCAGTGTGCCCCACTATGAATGATCAATGGATGTGGAGCATTGTCAATACAGACAGTAATTATAGTGGCTCTTCCATTTATATATGCCATTCCTTTGGTTGGTGTAACCAGGAATGTTTGTGCATCTTGTGTGTGTTTGCACAAGTTTTTATTGGCAGTGTGTTGTGTCATGCCTGCTTCCAGCTGTATGTACTGGATTTCCAGTGGTGTTTCTTCTTGGTATTCCACTAGAAATTCTTTGCTTGGGTCTTGTTCATCATCAGATTGTTCTCTGATGGCATCACCCATAGAGTCTGATTCAGAATCCTCTGTTGGGGATTCCTCCTGTGGGACTTTCTCAATTGCATAGACTTTTCTTTGCCTTTGGACAGTTGCTGGCATAGTGGTCTATTGAACCACAATTGTGACAAGAAGTCTTCTTTGCCCCTTCTGCCACTCTTTCTTTGGGTTTGCCTTTAAACTCTACCCTGAAAGGTTGTTTCTCTCTGAAACCTCTGCTCTTATATGGGCTGTATTCACATATTAGTTCTTTTCCTTATGTCTTGTAAGGTATTAGCAATGTCATCTAGAGTGCAATTTTGGTTACATCTGCATTTTACTGCATGCTCTAGTTCTTCTGGCACTTGTTTCAGAAGTTTGTGATTCCACATTTGGATGTTCATCTGAGGATAAATGGCTTTAAGTCTTTTAGACTGTCTGAGACACCACTAATATGGATCTTTGTCCACAGAGTATTTGTCATTATCAAATGACATGGTCTTCTGCCACATCCAAGTTCCATTAATGTACTTTTGGATGATTTGACTTTTCCACCATGGCCAGTTTCTTCTGCCGTGGATTTCCTTCATTTCTGTATACCATATACTAGCATGACCTTTAAATACTGTATTCAATCTAGCAGTAATCCAGTAGTCTGGTATGCTTGGTACACCAATGAAGAGTCCATCAATATAATCTATGAGCTCCATATGATCATATTCTCCTGTTCCAGAGAATCTGGGCCAGCTTGAGGCCTCAGGAAGCTGTTTCAAGGCTTCCTTTTCTGAATAAGACATGCCATCTCCATCCTGGTATTGTGATGGATATCTTGTTTCATTCTTCAACATGGCATCTGGTCTGATGTCATCTGGTTGATATGGATTATCCATAACTTGGCCTTGTGGTTGGCGCTTCAAGTTATGGTACACATTAAACAATTGGTTTATGTCTTGATCCAGACAATCCCTGTCCCTTTTGATGTGGTGTTTTTCTTCAAAGACTAGACTCAGTATTTTGTTAGTTTCTTCAGAGGCTTTGCTCAATTGAGCATGTCCTTCTTGAAGATTTTCAACCATTTTTTCCATGGAGGCTTGTAGTTTTTTCATCCTCTCATGGCCGGCTTCAAGTTCTGCAAACTGATTTGCAGATTGCTCAGCATATTGGGACATTTGTAACCACAGTGTATGACTGTTGATGTTACTCTCAGATGTGACAATGATATGTTCAGTCTGATTGGGGGTAATGTTTCTATTACTAGGACTACTGATTCTAGAGTGGTTTACAACTACTTCTGGTTCTTGTGCACTTCTTTCACCAAGTCCAACAACTTCTGGAACATGGGGTCTGATTCTTTCTGCCTTTGGCTGAAAGAGGTCTTTTTTTCCCCTTGTATCCTTTTCTTCTCCTGGAAACCTCCTGGAATTGTGAAGAGTGGTGACTCTTGGTCATTGATCTGTTGATGTCTGAATGGTGTGAAGCCACTGGAGAGCTGATTTGGCCTGCTCCTTGTGAGCCTGAAGGAATCTGAGTAGGCCCTGTCTGGGTTAACTGTTCTTCTATAGCTTGGATAGTGTAAGGTGTGAATATGAAAATTTGATTAAAAATCAAGTACTTTTCCTGTCCTCAAAATTTGTATAAGGTAAAAATCAATTAAAAATAGTAACAAATATTATTTTTAAGAGAAAACACGCCAATTTTATTGTTTATAAATTTATTATTATAAAACAATAATATTATAAAAATTTATTGTTTTACCAACAATAAAAATTTATCCAAAAAATACTCTATGAGAGATACTTTAAGGCTACAAAAGAAATTTCTTCAAGAGCAATTTCAATTGGAATTAATTGAGCAAAGAACTGCAAGCAACTAATTAAAGAACAAAGTCTTTAAAAAGAATATTAAAGAGAAAAAACGCCCAAAAGTGACCAGAGTGAATTTCGAAACAAAGTGACAAAGTTTACAGTGATTAAAGATGCTTTAGTTCACTTTTGGCGTGGTTCAGGGGTAAAAATGATTATAAAAGTTACAAAAAATGATTATAATGATTTTTGCACGTGGTTAAAAGGTTTAAAATGATATAAGAAAGGTTGTTGGAATCTTTTATTGATTGGTTTAACAATGTTTAAACTAACTATAAAAGGAAATGATTCTAACATGAAGAGAAAAGTGGGGCAAAGAAGACATTCTTTTATAGCCCTCAATTCTCTTACTCCAAAAGTAAAATTTATTCTTGTCAGTCGTGAGAAACAGAATGACATCAGAAAAGCCAATTATGGCATCATTGAACCCTGATTTAGACCAAAAACGGCTGGTTTAAGCCATTTTTAGCCATTTTTAGCCATTTTAGACCCTTAAATCAGCCATTAATAAAGCAATATCTGGTCTAGAGTCTTCAAAACACGTCAGAATGCGTGTAAGAGACGTAGAAACCAGTTAAAACTGTTTTTACTTTGATGGTTTTATCTTAAGGGTAGTTTTACCCTCTTGGCAACAGCTAAAACTACCCCAGTTGGTATCAAAACCTCATCATCAATTGAGTCCACAGACCCTGTAACTCAATTCCAGGCCAAAAGTGATGAACGTTTGCGTGAATTTTGACATCCCACGCCTGTCAGCAAGGATTTTGAGGGTCTAGCTCCCCCTTAGAGCTGGAGTTCCTTTTCCCCCCCAAATTTAATCTTTCCAATTTATTTTTCCTTTAATTCCTCATCATGTATTATACTTATAATTTACATATGTAATTCAATTGAATTGTACAGTACAATACAGTAATAATTGATACCTCATATGTGAATCAAAGTTCACTTATGTAATACACGCGCACATTTTGACATTTCAATTGATTTCAATTGAAAATACTTCAATTCCTCATAACTTCTAAACTAAACACAACACCTCATTTTTAACACAAAAATTGATGGTTAACACCACATGTGGTGTGAATTAAATTAGAGTTTTGAGGATTTTCAACTTTTGTATTGAAAATACTAAAAACTTAATTTAAGCTTATTTAGAATTGAGTTACAAGAATTTGACTCAGACGTTACCCCACCTGATTTTTTATGAGCAATCCAATGGTGAAATAATTTTTATATGTTTATTTATTGGATAAAAAGTTATAATAATTTTTATTTAACTTTTTTCCAAATTTATTTATTTATTTACAATTGTGTTAAAATCTCATTTTTACTTAATTTTTTCAAGTATAAATGTAATTTTATAATTCCAAAATTTAATGTAATTTTATTTTTAAATTGTAATTAATATTTTTATTTTGAATATAATTTTATATTTATATTTTGATTTTTATTTTAATAATATAAATAAATTTATTTTATTTATATTAATATGTTAATTTTTTATTTGTGGTCTTTTGGGTATATGAAATTACCTCTAAGGCTCACATTCCCTGCCCCTAAAAAAGAATATTACTTTGTAATTCAATGTTGGGTCCAAGGAGGTGGTGGCCAAAAATGGCTCAGGTGGGCCCAATTGTGGTTTAGGACCCACCTGGCCCCTTTTGGCCTCATTGGATTAGGCCAAAAGGGGCCTAAATGGCCTCATTGGATCAGGCCAAAAGGGGCCTAAATGGCCTACGGACCGTGCACCGTGGACCGTGAATCACGGCCCATGGGCCATAGGCGCCGTAGGGGGCCTAAATGGCCCAAAAAGGCCATTTAGGCCAAAACCCCATTAATGAAAGGGGTGGCCCTGAATCCAAGGATGATGGGTAGGGGGCCTGGAGGCCCCTAGAAGACAAAATGACCCCCCAGGCCCAAAATCAAAGATGAAGGTCTGGGGGTTGGTGAAGTGGGAATTGGCCAAGAAGGCCAATGATGGCAGGATATGGCCTGAGGCCATAAAATGGCCATGGGAAGGTGTTATGGCGTGGATGTCATAGAACACCTGTAAGATGTGACTATGAAACTGATGATAATATTACTATTAATCAACAGTACTATGTCTGTTCTTATGAAATATAATAATAAAAATTATTATAACCACAATTAAATAATTATAAAATTATTTCTTTCACGTGTTATACACTACTAGTGATTATAACAGTGAGCAGTAATTGTCTACAAGAATCAATTACAAGAAGAATTTAATAATAAAAAACTTCTTTTATTAAAATAATAAAATTATTTTAATATATAATTATCTTTTACAAGAATAATTATAAAGATAATTCTTGAAGAAAACTATTACTAGAGAAAAACTTTAAGAATTAAAGATAAATGACTCACTAATACTCCAAAGAACTTATTGAAAGATAAGAGTAGAGAAATTTGACGTAGAATTGTGGATTTAAGGGATCAAGATGATTTATAACAGTATTTCAACAATATATAGTTGGATTCTATGATTTCACGTCTTTCTGATTGATTCTGAAAGATTTAAAACACTTAAGAATAGCTTGAACTAATACTTACTTGTTGGTAATAATGGTTTAATAAATTTATAAGATGATGATACGGAAAAAACAGCAAGAAGAGGCTTCTTTTAAGTCAATAACAGCTCACAGAGGCGTGCCATGGAGCAAACTGAAAAACCAGTGAGTGAGAAAACAATAAACCTTTTTGGATTATTGATTGCATCATCTGTTGTCATGTAAGATTATCATAATTACTTAATTGATGCTTTTACGTGACTACCAACCCCAATATGGTTAAGAATAAAAGGAGTAACACTTGTAAATCTTCTTTTATTCTAAAATAATCATTGATTTCTCAAAGTTATCAATGTTATTGCCAATTTCATCACAGGTTGTAATTACTGTGAATTTTTGAAGATTCAGTGTTTCACGTAGAATATCCAAAAATGGACTGTAAGTAAAACTTTTAATTTTACTAGTAAAACTGTAATTCCTTTTGGTTGTACCATAGATAATACAGTTCTCCTTTAGTCCTGAAAGTTTCAGAAAGATTCATTAAGAATTGTATTTTTAATGAATTTTTGAAGGTTTTACCTCATTTCTACGTAGAATTGCAAATAGCAGTGTTTTGCTGGTTGCTATGAGGTAAATCAATGAATATGGGTCCCAAAAGGGTTTTAATTACTCTTTTGGGGTTTATCCATGGAAAGTCATTAGTAATTGACATGGTTACAGGAGTGTAAGTAGCTCATTACCTCCTTGGCACGTCAAAATAGCAGGTTATTTGCTATTTTCTGATGTTTTACAGTAGTTGTAACTTGGTAACCAAGTTCCCAAAGAGTTTTAGTTTACCAATTGGGCCAAGATGAGCCATGGATCCATGCTCTGGAGCTATCCACGCCTCTGAGGCCTCAGAAGTTGGGTACCCTGGCTCTCTTTGATGTCTTTTGTCCCCCTTGCCTATTTTTTACGTCAAAATAGTAATTTAAGCTTAAAGTGAGATATCCACTATGGGTGTACCAAAAGTCCATGTAAGAATACCATGATATTAAGTGCTCAAAACATGCATAACACTATTCTTAGTGTATATGTAACATGGGATTTCTCACTTTCCCATTATTTTGGCTAAAAATCAAGAAAAACAAAAATTTTCACGGATCTTTTATGTGGTATTAATGATGTGGTATTGAAGTATTTTCCATTTTACCACCTCAAATACTTAAATTGAGCTTATTCACTCTATGGAGCTACCCTAGGTGAATTTTTGTGTAAAATCCAAATCTGGTCTTAAATCCATGGATTTACTTACTCAATAAAAAGTTATTCATCTTTTCTGAAATTGAAAATGATGAATTTTGGATATATGCATGACTTATGAGTTGTGCATAATTCAAAATCTCTTTTTAAGATAATTGTGGCCTATTTGGGTATGTAAAATATACCTCAAGGCTCACATTCCCTCCCACCAAAAAATAAAATTGTATTACAATTTTATTAGTGATAAAAGAATAAGGCCCCAAAAAGGGGTAATGTCCACTGTCCAACCTCTTTTTATTACTCAGATCAAGTAATTTAAAGCACATTTATAGACATATTCAGGCTTGTGGCCTTCTTTCATGTCTAAATCTTCTTAAGAGTTTATCTGAGTCAGGTATTTCTGATTCTGCCATCCATTCATCTTCATGTACTGGGTTTCTATATCTGACAAGATATTCTCTTTGATTTTTACCCCTAAGTCTCCTTTCTTTGATGACTTTATTAATCTTTTTGTCTTCATTCTGTTCCACAGGTGGTACAGTTAAAGGAGTTGGGTTTCTTAAAGGAAACAATTCTTTATCAGCTGGTTGATAAGGTTTTATCAAGCTGACTGGAAATGTGGGGTGTTTATTTTCCAATTCACCACTCAATTCCACTTGAACTGCATTGGTTCCATGTAAAGCAACAATAACAAAAGGTCCTACATAAGAATCTTTAAGTTTCTTTGGGCCTTTGATATTATTAAAATTCAAGGTTGAAACTAGAACTAAGTCCCCTACTTTGAAGTCTGGCACTTTATGACTCTTGTCCCACTTCTGTTTTGCATAATCAAAAGCATTATCCATACTTTGTTTTGCGTGGTGTTTTACTTTATCAAGCATTAATTTGAAGCTGGAAGCTGTAGGATGAATGTCAATAAAGTCTTTCCTCAGTGTGTCTGCTGGGAGTCTTGGATTCCATCCTTTTTCTAACATAGCAGGAGTTTGTCCTGTGGAAGAATGGACTGATGTCTTGTATGCCAATTCTAATGCAGGTATCAAAGTGCACCAGTCATGGGTAAAGCCATCTGAGTCTCTGAATTCTAATCCATAAGCACAAAATCTCCTGATCATGTCTTCTAAAGTTTGAATCATCCTCTCTGCTAGCCCATCTGTTTGAGGGTGATATGCTGTAGAGAATGATAACTTAGTCCCAAACAATCTATGAAGATTGGTCCAAAGTGCAGATGTGAACTTGGGGTCTCTGTCACTTATGATATTCTTAAATAACCCTGTATGAGAAATAACTCTACTCCATAAAAGAAGAGCTGTATCCATAGCAGTGTCATCTTTATGACATGGTAAGAATATGGGAGTTTTGCTATATCTGTCTACAATGACTAAACAAGCATTATAACTTTTGTCACCACTTGGAGGAAGTGCTGTGACCCAATCCATGTGAACAACTTCCCAAGGGGATTTTGGTTCCTGAATATGGATCATTAATCCAAATTTCTTGCCTGTACTCCTGTTTGCTTTTTGGCATCTATCACAGGTATGGCAATATTCAATGGTTTCTTTTCTCCAAGATGGCCACCATGCACAGTTCTTCACCTTTTCAAGTGTTCTGTCTTCTGATAGGTGTCCAGAGTAAATGCTATCATGGCATTCATGAAGAATGGTATTGATGAGCAATCTACTACACAATGTCATCACACAAGAATGTTTTGTTCTATGGTAAATAATCCCATCAAACAAGTGAAATCTTCCTTCAGAATAGGAATTTTTCCAAACTTCATCTAGTGTATTAACCAAAGATGTGTCTTTGCAGTCTTTATCCAATAAAGAAGTCAAGATATGGCAATTCTTGTCTTGTTTATAAGACTCTCTGACCTCTTCAAAGAATTCAGTCCCAATATCAGTTATGTTAATCCCTTCAATTGGAATCTGTGGTTCAGCTTCCAAAGGTACATAAGCTGGGTTATCAGGAGTGTTGGCTAAAGCCCATCTACTAAGTCCATCAGCATTTTTGTGAATGTTTCCTGCTTTATGAACTATAGTCATGTTTCCTCTATATTCTTGAATGGCTATTTGCCATCTCAACATATGTCTGTTGGGAGTTTTCATGTTAAGAAGTGATTTCACGGCATTACAGTCAGTTATCACTTCAAAAACACTGCCATCAAGGTAATAGTGTAATTTCTCAAGTGCCCATACCAAACATAAGCACTCCATTTGGCTTGCACCATATCTGGCTTCTGTTGGTTTGATTTGTCTTGAGATATAACAAACTGGTCCTTCTGTAGGTTTGTCATCAATAATTTGGACTTGGTGTAGGGCTGCCCCTAATCCATCCCCACATGCATCAATGTACAATTTAAAAGGAATATTCCAGTCAGGCATGAGGAGTAAAGGTGCTTCTGTAAGGGCTTTCTTTATCTTCTCATAAGCTTTAATTCTTTCCTGTGTCATTTCAAATACAGTCTGTTGATCACAGATTCTATAAAGTGACTTGGCTAGAATTGCAAAATCTTTCAAGTGTTGCCTATAGTAACTAGCAAATCCAAGAAAAGACATCATTTCTTTTTTATTCTGGGGTATTGGCTTAAGTAACACTGCTGCTACTTTATTCTTGTCAATACCCAAGCTCAAACCAGAAACAACATGTCCTAATGCTTTGAGTTCTTCAAAACCAAAATTGCATTTCTTAAGTGAAATTTTCATGTTCACCTCTGCAACTTTATGAAGTACTCTTGCAAGTCTTTCAAGGTGCAAAGACCATGAGTCAGAACATATAATAATATCATCAATATAAATGATAAGCCATCCTTCAGACAATTCTGTGGGGAAGATGGTATTCATCATTCTTTGATAATGAGATGGAGCATTTTTAATGCCAAATGGCATTCTAAGATACTCATAAATACCACAGTGAGTGATAATTCTAAGTAATTTCCTTGCTTTAGGCGTCAAAACATTTTGATGGAAGCCTTTTAATGCATCCATTGATGTTATATACTTGGCTTTAGACAATTGAGTCAAGGTTTCTTGGATCCTAGGGATTGGATACCTATCTGGAACTGTGTAGGTATTCAAAGCTCTAAAATCTCCAACCATTCTTGACTTATCATTATGCCATGCAATAATAACAGGTGTTGTCACTTCAACTTCCTCATTATGGCCTACTTTCCTTAGCACACCAAGTTGGATCAACTCTTGGATATGTTTTTCCAAGGCCTCTCTAGCTCTGGGACTGGCTGGATAAGCTGGTCTTCTAAGTACTGGAGGATATGGTCTATCAATATTAAGAGTAATATCAATTTCATGTCCCCTTATAGCGCCTAATGGTTCATTATCAGATGCAAATGCATTATTGTATGTATATAATACATCAATAAGTTCATTCCTCATCTTTGGTGACAATGATGGATTAATTTGTGCTTCAACAAGTTGTTTAGACACAAATTCATCTTTGTAAGTATCTTTGACAGAAGATACTACAGATATCTGTTTTGGCATATTGGAGAAAGCAAATTTTTGCCTTTTGTTATCTCCAATTGTGAAATATCTGTCTTTATGGTTATTTATATCAATACCATAAATATTCAAGTAATCATTTCCAAGAATGATATGCTGAGATGTACAATTATCCATTACTACAATCTCAGTTTTCATTCTTACACTTCCTGCTGGATGTGGGAATACAATATTAGTATCCAATATGCCCAAGGGGTACATATTGTTACTGGCACTACTGAACTGTACACCTTCTATTGGTAATAGATGGTTTTTCCATTCAGGAAGTATAATTTGGAGATAATCCTTGCCAATACAAGTGCAGAATGCCCCTGTATCCAGATTTACTTTGGCTTCAATATCACCCATTAGAACTGATGTGATACAGGATGCTCCAGCAGTATAACCCTTTCCTCTAGCAGGTTTTGTTTTACACATTCTGGCATCTTGGATATTGATCAGGTTGTAGCAATCCTCACTGTACTGTGGCAAGTGGGTATGGACTTCTGTGACCTCAAAGAAAGCTGAAATGTTTTCAATGGGATAGTCCTCTACTGGTGTATCTTCAGAGACTGCAGAATCTTGATCAGACTCTTCTTTCTCTTCAGTACACTGAATGTCTTCAATGATTTGAACTTCATTGATCTTTGTCTTCTTAGGGCAAGTGTTGGCTAAATGTGAAGTACTTCCACATTTATGACACTTCAAGACAGGTCTTTCTGGTCTTCTTTCCTCTCTAGGAATCTTTGAGACTATTTTGGACTCTATTGGGTTGCTAACCCAAGTTTTACCAATTCTTGTTCTGGTAATGATATCTTCCATAGCATTAATGTAGTCCTCTGTTGAACAGGGTTCCACACATCTGCTTTTGATAGCATGTTCCAGTTCTCCTCCACACTTTCTTAATATTTTCATATTAATCATAGTGTCAGACATATCTGGGTGTAAAGCAGATAATCTGTCTTTTTGTTTGAAGAACCAAGTAAGTGGTTTGTCTTTTTCTGAGTTAAAAATGGCACTTTCAAAAGCATTCTCCATTTTAAACCTCCAAGAATTATTGGCCCATTTGGTAATCACTTCAGATTTCCACCAAGACCAGTCATGTCTTCCATGATCCATTCTCATCTTGTAATACCATTTCTTTGCAGTCTTGGTAAACAAACAATGTAATTTTCCTACTATGATTTCATCAGGTATATTAAAGTCTTCTTGCAACATATCAATAGTCCTGATGAATTCAATATGGTTGTATTCTCCTTCACCAGAGAATGTTGGCCATTCTTCTAATTTGGGAATATCCTTTGCAGAAATAACATTCTCTCCTAAGAATGGAGTCAAACTTTCTTTGACAGAAAGTTTTTCTTCAGTCAAAGGTGTAGAATGTCTTGGCATATGTGGTTCATGATTCTTATGAATTTGCTCCACACTTGCAATTATTTCATTCTTCAATTTCTGCCTTTCACTGTCACTTTTTGCTAAATGTATAGCAAATTGATTGGTGTTCTTAACTATTTGTAAGACATGGTCTTCAAGAGTTTTAAGTCTATAATTTACTTTAAAGATGGAAAGATCCTCTGTGTCATTATTTTGACATTGGTTCTCAATTCTTTCACAAGCATTGCTAATTGACTCAAGGGTGACAGTCGTCAATTTATGCCAATCAGAATGTTGCTTGTCATTTTTCTTTAAATCATTGATGTCTAATGTAATTTGCTTCAACTTTGACTCAAGTTTGCCAATTTCTACACTAATACTTCTATGTACAACATTTATTTGCGTGGAAAAGTCCTGTTCATCCTTTCCTGCTCTTTGGCTGTGAATTCCATAAGAGTTCTGGCCATATTGAAGACACTGTCCACGGCTGAAGGCTCCAATCTGGGGATCCTGTACCCTTGTGGGTAAGGTCTGTGCCAATTGGCTTTGCCTTTGCCCTTGCCTTGATGGTTCTTGGGACCTCTCTGTTTCTTTTGAGGTCCTTTGGGCTTGTCCTTGGATGCTTCTGGAGCTGGTTTGGAGCTGGTAGATGCCACTGGTGCCTCTGTCTCCAAAGTTGGAGTCATTTCCAATTCTTTCTTCTGGTCTATGGATAAAAGACTCTGTTTCTTCAACCAATTCTTTATCTTTTTGACCTTGTCTTTGCAAGACAGGGGGCTCCAACCTCCTAAGAGTTCTATGGTCTTCTCCTGACCCAGAAAGCTCTTGATGTGTAAGTAGGAGTTCATGGCCCCCTGCCAAAGGCTTGGGCAGATTTCCCACTCCTCTTCTTTGGCTGCTCTGAACCAATTTTTGTACTGGCTCTGATATATTTCTATTGCTGCCACTTGAAAATGGTTCAGCCCTGGAAATATTATCATAAATTAGTTCAGGCTCAGAATTCACGTCAAAATCTGTTGGTACAGACCTTGGGGAATGGGGGGCAACTCTGGCATCCTCCAGATGTGCTTTTCTTGTGGAAGATTTGGCACTTCTGGATTTGGTCTTGCCTCTTCCTTGTCCACATCCATCTGGTTGGACTGAATAGTTGCTTCCATTTCTGGTATGCACCATTTTCACGTCAATTTAAAGATAAAAGGTGAAAATATAAGATAAAATACACACCTTTTGGTGGTAATTTAGCTTTTTCTGAGTTGAATAAGGTGCCTCTTTTAGCAATCTGCACCTCAATACTGTCTTCAGATTCTGCTTCTGAAGATTCTGGACTAGTGATATATCTTTTACTGAGTCTGTTGCCAGCTGCACAGTATTTGATTAAAGACACTAAAAGAAATTATAAAAGAGAAAAAATTATTTTTTATACTTTTTAAAATATTTTTTAAAGATTTTTTATAAGTTTTATATTTTTTAATATTAAAAAAATTATTCTTTTTAAAGAAAAAAAATTAAAATTTAAGATTTTGAATGAAAATTAATTCAGAGTAACTCAAAGAATAATTTTATAAGTTTTTGGATGTGAAAAAGCCACGTGTAAAAACAATATAAAATTAAACCAAATTCCTCAATGAAAAAGATTTTAAAACAATTTCAAAAATAAAAATATTTTAACTCCAAATTGAAAGAAAAAAATCAATTAAATTAATATATTTTAGAGCTTAAAAATATATTAATTAAGGGTACAAGGTTCAAAAAACACGGCCAGGCCCTCAAATGTAAGATGTGACTATGAAACTGATGATAATATTACTATTAATCAACAGTACTATGTCTGTTCTTATGAAATATAATAATAAAAATTATTATAACCACAATTAAATAATTATAAAATTATTTCTTTCACGTGTTATACACTACTAGTGATTATAACAGTGAGCAGTAATTGTCTACAAGAATCAATTACAAGAAGAATTTAATAATAAAAAACTTCTTTTATTAAAATAATAAAATTATTTTAATATATAATTATCTTTTACAAGAATAATTATAAAGATAATTCTTGAAGAAAACTATTACTAGAGAAAAACTTTAAGAATTAAAGATAAATGACTCACTAATACTCCAAAGAACTTATTGAAAGATAAGAGTAGAGAAATTTGACGTAGAATTGTGGATTTAAGGGATCAAGATGATTTATAACAGTATTTCAACAATATATAGTTGGATTCTATGATTTCACGTCTTTCTGATTGATTCTGAAAGATTTAAAACACTTAAGAATAGCTTGAACTAATACTTACTTGTTGGTAATAATGGTTTAATAAATTTATAAGATGATGATACGGAAAAAACAGCAAGAAGAGGCTTCTTTTAAGTCAATAACAGCTCACAGAGGCGTGCCATGGAGCAAACTGAAAAACCAGTGAGTGAGAAAACAATAAACCTTTTTGGATTATTGATTGCATCATCTGTTGTCATGTAAGATTATCATAATTACTTAATTGATGCTTTTACGTGACTACCAACCCCAATATGGTTAAGAATAAAAGGAGTAACACTTGTAAATCTTCTTTTATTCTAAAATAATCATTGATTTCTCAAAGTTATCAATGTTATTGCCAATTTCATCACAGGTTGTAATTACTGTGAATTTT
Source organism: Austropuccinia psidii (assembly GCA_023105745.1). Taxonomy (NCBI): domain Eukaryota; kingdom Fungi; phylum Basidiomycota; class Pucciniomycetes; order Pucciniales; family Sphaerophragmiaceae; genus Austropuccinia; species Austropuccinia psidii. Next base: position 49,716,054 of record JALGQZ010000004.1, read on the forward strand.
TGAAGATTCAGTGTTTCACGTAGAATATCCAAAAATGGACTGTAAGTAAAACTTTTAATTTTACTAGTAAAACTGTAATTCCTTTTGGTTGTACCATAGATAATACAGTTCTCCTTTAGTCCTGAAAGTTTCAGAAAGATTCATTAAGAATTGTATTTTTAATGAATTTTTGAAGGTTTTACCTCATTTCTACGTAGAATTGCAAATAGCAGTGTTTTGCTGGTTGCTATGAGGTAAATCAATGAATATGGGTCCCAAAAGGGTTTTAATTACTCTTTTGGGGTTTATCCATGGAAAGTCATTAGTAATTGACATGGTTACAGGAGTGTAAGTAGCTCATTACCTCCTTGGCACGTCAAAATAGCAGGTTATTTGCTATTTTCTGATGTTTTACAGTAGTTGTAACTTGGTAACCAAGTTCCCAAAGAGTTTTAGTTTACCAATTGGGCCAAGATGAGCCATGGATCCATGCTCTGGAGCTATCCACGCCTCTGAGGCCTCAGAAGTTGGGTACCCTGGCTCTCTTTGATGTCTTTTGTCCCCCTTGCCTATTTTTTACGTCAAAATAGTAATTTAAGCTTAAAGTGAGATATCCACTATGGGTGTACCAAAAGTCCATGTAAGAATACCATGATATTAAGTGCTCAAAACATGCATAACACTATTCTTAGTGTATATGTAACATGGGATTTCTCACTTTCCCATTATTTTGGCTAAAAATCAAGAAAAACAAAAATTTTCACGGATCTTTTATGTGGTATTAATGATGTGGTATTGAAGTATTTTCCATTTTACCACCTCAAATACTTAAATTGAGCTTATTCACTCTATGGAGCTACCCTAGGTGAATTTTTGTGTAAAATCCAAATCTGGTCTTAAATCCATGGATTTACTTACTCAATGAAAAGTTATTCATCTTTTCTGAAATTGAAAATGATGAATTTTGGATATATGCATGACTTATGAGTTGTGCATAATTCAAAATCTCTTTTTAAGATAATTGTGGCCTATTTGGGTATGTAAAATATACCTCAAGGCTCACAACACCCAAGGGGGCCAATTGGCCATAAAAGATATGATGCGACCAATTGGCCCCAACTTGGTTCCTGGTTGGATTGCTGCAACCATCAAGGAGGAGGGTCAAACTCATGGTTGTGACAGTCTGGGCCTTGGAGAAATTGAACTACTTCTTAGAGGGATGTGTTTTTGAAGTGATAACAGATTGTACAGCTGTCAAATCACTTTTGAACATGAAAACACCCAACAGACACATGCTCAGATGGCAAATAGCCATACAAGAATACAGAGGCAATATGACTATTGTTCATAAGGATGGGAATATTCATAAGAATGCAGATGGAATAAGCAGATGGCCATTACCAAATAATATTGATAATCCTGCTTATGTTCCAGAAGAAGCTTCACCACAAACTCCAATAGAAGGAATAAGTGTTACAGACTTGAACACCACCTTCTTCGAAGAAGTCAGAAGTAGTTACACTCAAGATAAGAATTGTAGCATCTTATGCCAATTACTTAACAAAGACTGTAAAGACAACTCTCTAATACATGCCTTGGATGAAGTATGGATAAAATCTTATGATGAAGGAAGATTTCACCTACTGGATGGTATAATTTACCACAGAACCAAGCACACATGTGTCATGACAGTTGTAGACAGGTCATTAATCAATCTTGTACTGAAAGAATGCCATGATAGTCCCTTTTCAGGACATCTTTCTGAAGACAGAACAAGAGAGAAAGTAAAGACCTCCATATGGTGGCCAATGTGGCAGAAAGATGTTGCAGATTATTGAAAAACCTGTGACAGATGCCAAAAGGCAAATAAATCCACTGGCAAAAGACTTCGAAATATGATAAAAATCCAAGAACCAAACAGACCTTGGGAAATTGTCCATATGCATTGGGTAACTGGCCTGCCACCAGGAGGTGACAGAAGCTATAATTCTTGCCAAGTAATTGTGGACAGATTCAGTAAAACTCCAATCTTTTTACCATGTCACAAAGAGAATACAGCCATGGATACAGCTCTTCTGATATGGAATAGAGTAGTGTAATGGGCTGGGATATTTACAAATATCATCAGTGATAGAGATCCCAAATTCACTTCAGCACTATGGACAAATCTTCACCAATTATTTGGCACTAAACTGTCTTTCTCTACAGCCTACCACCCACAAACTGATGGCCTGGCTGAAAGGATGACCCAAACCTTAGAGGACATGGTGAGAAGATTTTGTGCATATGGCCTTGAATTCAAATATTGTGATGGATTTACCCATGATTGGTTTACTCTGTTGCCAGCACTGGAATTAGCATATAAAACATCAATCCATACCAGTACCAATCAGACTCCTTCTATTCTAGAAAAAGGATGGAACCCCAAGTTACCTCAAGATTCCTTGAGGAAAGATTTAATTGAAATACATCCCACAGCTGCTAGCTTCAAAGGAATGCTAGACAAAGCTAGAAAGCATGCAGTAAGGTGCATGGAGGACACTTTTGCATATGCTAAAGACAAATGGGATAGATCACATGCAACTCCAGATTTCAAAGTGGTGTACCTAGTTCTTGTATCCACCACTAACTTCAATAACATCAAAGGATGTAAAAAGTTGAAAGACTCCTTTGCAGGACCTTTTGTGATTAAAGCCCTCCATGGAGAAACTTCTGTTGAAGTACAGTTATCTGAAGAACTTAGCAATAAGCATCCTACATTTCCAGTGAGCTTGATAAAACCACATAAATCTAGTGATGCTGAGAAATTTCCCTTGAGGAATAAGATTCCCCAAGTTATACCTCCTATTGAGACATCTGGTACTAAGAGAATAACCAAAGTTCTTAAAGAAAGGAAATTAAGAACCAAAAAAGTAAGGGAATACCTTGTTAGGTACAGTGACCCAACTTGTGAAGATGAATGGTTAGAAGAAAAAGATATACCAGAAGCTACCAAACTCCTCAGGAGATTCAGACACACTAGAAACACCAATATTACAAAGTAATATTCTTTTTTAGGGGGAGGGAATGTGAGCCTTAGAGGTAATTTCATATACCCAAAAGACTACAAATACAAAAAGAACATAGTAATATAAATAAAATTTATATTATTACAATAAAAATCAAAATATAAATATAAAGTTATATTCAAAATAAAAAATTAATTACAATTTAAAAACAAAAATACATTAAATTTTGTAAGTATAAAATTACATTTATACTTGAAAAAATTAAGTAAAAATGAAATTTTAACAAAATTGTGAAAAAATAAACAAATTTGGAAAAAAGTTAAATAAAAATTATGATAACTTTTTATCCATTAAATAAAAATATAAAGATTATTTCACCATTGGATTCCACATAAAAGATTAGGTGGGGTCACCTCTGAGTGAAATTCTTGTAACTCAACTCTAAATAAGCTCAAATTAAGTTTTTAGTATTTTCAATACAGAAATTGAAAATCCTCAAAACCTTAATTTAATTCACACCACATGTGGTGTTAACCATCAATTTTTGTGTTAAAATTGAGGTGTTGTGTTTAGTTTAGAAGTTATGAGGAATTGAAGTATTTTCAATTGAATTCAATTGAAATGTCAAAATATGCACGTGTATTACATAAGTGAACTTTGATTTACATATGAGGTGTCAATTATTACTGTATTGTACTGTACAATTGAATTGAATTACATAAATAGTTATAAGTATAATACATGATGAGGAATTAAAGGAAAAATAAATTGGAAAGATTAAAATTGGGGGGGAAAAGGAACTCCAGCTCTAAGGGGGAGCTAGACCCCCAAAATACTTGCTGACAGGCCTGGGATGTTAAAATTCATGCAAAAGTTCATCACTTTTGGCCTGGAATTAAGTTAGAGGGTCTGTGGACTCAATTGATGATGAGGGTTTGATACCCACTGGGGTAGTTTTAGCTGTTGCCAACAGGGTAAAACTACCCTTGAGATAAAATAATCATAGTAAAAACAGATTTAACTGGTTTCTACGCCTCTTACACACATTCTGACGTGTTTTGAAGGCTCTAGGGCTGGTATTGCTATAGTAATGGCTGACTTAAGCGTCTAAAATGGCTAAAAATGGCTTAAACCAGCTCTTTTTGGTCTAAACCAGGGTTCAATGATGCCATAATTGGCTTTTCTGTTGTCAGACTGTTTTTCACGACTGAAAAGAGTAAAATTTACTTTTTGATTAAGAGAATTGATGGCTATAAAAGAATGTCTTCTTTGCCCCACTTTTCTCTTCATGTTAGAATCTTTTCCTTTTATAATTAGTTTAAACATTGTTAAACCAATCAATAAAAGATTCTAACCACCTTTCTTATATCATTTTAAACCTTTCAACCACGTGAAAAAATCATTATAACCATTGTTTGTAACTTTTATAATCATTTTTACCCCTGAACCACCGCAAAAGTGAATTAAAGCATCTTTCATCACTGTAAACTTTGTCACTTTGTTTCCAAATTCACTCTGGTCACTTTTGGGCGTGTTTTCTCTTTAATATTCTTTTTAAAGACTTTGTTCTTTAATTAATTGCTTGCAGCTCTTTGCTCAATTAATTCCAATTGAAATTGCTCTTGAAGAAATTTCTTTTGTAGCCTTAAAATATCTCTTGTAGAGTATTTTTTGGATAAATTTTTATTGTTGGTAAAACAATAAATTTGCATAATATTATTGTTTTATACTAATAAAGTTATAAACAATAAAATTGGTGTGTTTTCTCTTAAGAATAATATCCTTTACTATTTTTAATTGAATTTTACCTTATACAAATTTTGAGGACAGGAAAAGTAGTTGATTTTTAAACAAATTTTCCTATCCACACCTTACAAGTGCCAAGAACATCAAATTCTTTTTCAGGAGTAGTTGGCGGTTTTCCAGGCATGTCAAGGACAAGTTTCAAAGGTCCGGGTGAAGACGGTGAAGAGGAGGAGGAGAATTCTGTGGAAGAGGAAGAGTCTGAAGGTACTGAAGGTGTTCCTGCTCCTGTGGAGGCATCCCAAGGTACTGGAAGACCAACTCTAGCCCAGTCTTATCAGCCTGTCTCTCACCAATCTGAACCATCTTTATTGGCCATTATGCAGCAAATGACTCAGATTATGGCCAATCTTCAAGCAGCTTCTTCTTCTGATTCATCAAGACCACCAGCCTTCAAGACTCCATCTATGAAGGCACCAGAATGCTTTGATGGGACTCAGCCCTTCAAAGTCAGAAGCTTTATTCAATCATGCCAGCTTATCTTTCATAATGATCCGGCAAACTTCTCTCAAGACAGGAAGAAGGTTCTTTATGCCACTTCATTTCCTATTGGCAGGGCTGCAAAATGGATTGAGCCTTATCTTTCTAACCTCACCAATCAAGATGCAAGTTATCTTCTCAATTCTTGGCCATTGTTTAAATACCAACTCTTCACTTTATTTGGGGACCCTAATGAAGTTAGAAAAGCCAAAGCAGAGTTGGATGGCCTTAGAATGAAGTAAGGTGGCCATGCTTCACTATACATAGCCAATTTCAGGAGTTTGGTTTCAAGAATTGGGGATTGGGGAGAAAGAGCTCTCATCCATCATTTCAGGAAGGGATTGCCATCAGGGATTCTGGATCAATTGGCCTCCCATCCTTCAAATATTGATTCTCTTCAAGACTTAATGGACGTTACCCTGGAACTTGATACCAGGTACCATGAGAGGCAAAAAGAGAAGAATCATCATCAAGAGAAGAAGCCTGAAGCCTCAAAGTCAAGTTCTTCTCATCATCAAAATTCTTCAAGCTCAAGTCACAAGAAGAAGAATTTTCATGCTCAAAAGCAGGACAAGCCCCACTCTTCCTTGTTGAATAAGGACTTCAAGTTGAAAGGTTCTGAAAAAGAAAGAAGAATCAAGGAGGGCTTGTGTACCTATTGTGGTGGGAAGCATAGTCTTGAGTCTTGTTTCAAAAGACCTCAAAACAAGCTTACCCAACCGTCAGGCCAATTTCCCAGCCAGGGAAAAGCCTGAGTGGAGACCATGTTGTGTTCAATGGTCTCCACAATTTTCCTTACAGAGCACAATTGTGCATTCTGAATACTGGTGTCAAACGTTCTCTTAAATTTTTTGTTTTTTCTTCTCTTTCTGCTGTCTTTTACAGTATTCTCATTGATTCTGGTGCTACACACTCATTTATTGCAAAGCAGTTTGTTCACAAGTACTCATTGACTATGTCAGAACTTCCAGAGAAGATTCCCCTTATCATTCTTGACTCCTCTGAGTCTCCTGCCTTATTTGTGACTCACCATACTAGATATATGGTCGAGTTCCCTTCCTTCCCAAGATTTGAATGGGACTTTTTAGTCATTGATACTCCCAAGGGAGAAGACCTCATATTGGGCTTTGACTTTCTCAATCATTTTAATCCTTCTATCGATTGGAGGCAAGGGCTGATCACCTTTAATCCTGATCATTTGGACTATTATGATCCTTCTAATTCTTTCCATAATTACTTTTCTTCTGCCAAATCATGTGCAGCTCTAGTTGGTGATTCTAGAACACCATCATTCCAATCTTCTGTACATATTCCTTCCATAAATTCCCCTCAGTCATTACCATTATCTGGAGATGAAGTCTTCAAAGAGATTCAAGATCTTGGGGAAGATAATTCTGTATCTTCACTTCACCTCTTATTTGGGAATATGGACCTTCCTCCTTCATCTTATCATGACTCCCTGGAGGAGTTGTGGGATGAAGACGAAGAGCCAGAAGAAGTAGAAACCGTGATGAAGGTTGTTCCTTCTGTCTATCACCAATACTTGGATGTATTCTCCAAGGTGAAAGCAGAGAAACTTCCTCCTCACAGCGCCTGTGATCATCATATCGAGCTGGAGGGGTCTCTACCTCCAGTTGGGGTGATCTTCTCTTTATCCAAACAAGAGTCAGATACATTCAGGGCCTAAATTTCAGAGAATTTAGAGAAAGGTTTCATCCGGCCAAGCTCCTCTTCAACAGGAGCACCTGTTCTTTTTGTCAAAAAGAAAGATGGTGGCCTCCGTTTGTGTGTTGATTACCACAAACTCAATGCTGTTACTAGGAAGAACAAGTATCCTGTTCCTCCTATGAATTAGCTTCACAATGTCTTTAATGGTTCTTCTATCTTCTCCAAGATTGATTTGCGTGGTGTATATAACCTGCTCAGAATCAAGGAGGGTGATGAACATTTGACTTGCTTTAGAACTAAATATGGCAGTTATGAGTACTTGGTTATGCCATTTGGGCTTACCAATGCTCCTGCTTCTTTTCAAACTCTTGTTAATGATATCTTTCAAGATCTTCTCGATGTTTATGTTGTGGCTTATTTGGATGACATTATGGTATTTTCCAAATCTGAGGAAGAACATGTCACTCATGTTTCCACTGTTCTTTCCAGACTCAGAGCCAATAACCTTTTTGCTAAGGCGTCCAAATGCCTGTTTCATGTTTCAAACGTGGAATATCTTGGTTATGTAGGTTCTTCTGAAGGCCTCAAGATGGACCAAGAAAAAGTCCAGCAGATTCTCAATTGGCCACCTCCAAGAAACCTCAAGGCTCTTCAATCCTTCCTTGGCTTTGCCAACTTCTACCGCCGTTTCATCAAGAATTATTCAAAGAAGATCAGTTCACTCACCAGTTTCCTCAAGAAAGATTCCTGTTTTCCCCTCAATGAGGAAGCTCTCAGTCAGTTTCATCAACTCAAAGAGGCTTTCACCACCACTCCAATCCTTTCCCACTTCAATCCTTCTCTACCCACCATCTTAGAGACCGATGCATCGGATTATGCTTTGGGTGCTGTACTGAGTCATATCTCTGACTCAGGAAAACATCCCATTGCATTCGACAGGCGCAAGCTTATCCCAGCAGAACTCAATTACAAAATTCATGACAAGGAACTCCTTGGTACCGTCTGGGCTCTTAAGCGCTGGAGGCCTTTTCTTCTTTTGCTGTCTTCCCCTTTTGAAGTTCTCACCGATCATTCTTCCCTTCAATACTTCATGTCTTCAAAAGTACTCACTCTTCGTCAAGCCCGTTGGGCTGAATTCCTTTCCGAATTTCACTTTTCAATCACTTAACGCCCTGGCCGCCTAGCTACTATTCTGGATGCATTATCACGTCAGGATGACGTTTATCCGGAGGGGGGGGAGGATTTCATCAGCGAGAATCCAATGAATCTTCAGCAAATCATTAAGCAAGATGATGTTCAACCCTCAAAGTTTTTTGCATTCAAGGTGGAATCTTTTTCAAATTTTATTGATTCAATCGAGGAGAAATTATGGCAAGATCCTCAGTACAGAAGTATCCTTGAAGATTTTGGTAAAGGTAAATCTGTCCAAGATTATTCTCTTGATTCATCTTCCCAACTCATTCTCTTCAAAGATCGGGTGGTAGTCCCAAATTACTCCACAATTCAACTTAGTATTCTTCAAAAGGGTCACTATTCTCCTCTAGCTGGCCACCCTGGCCAAGAGAAGACTCTCAAACTTGTCAAGCAGGATTTCCACTGGTCCGGAAGGACTCAATTTATCAAGGATTATATTTCATCCTGTCAACAGTGCTCAAGAAACAAGAATATTCACCATAAGAAGTTTGGATTCCTCAAACCTCTTCCAATTCAAAATGGTCCTTGGATTTGTCTTTCAATTGACTTCATCACTCCACTGCCACTGTCAAATTCCTTTGATTCAACCCTGGTCATAGTGGACAGATCCTCAAAAATGGCGGTATTTATTCCAACAATGTCTTCAATCACTTCCCTGGACTTGGCCCATTTTTTCAGGGTGAGTTTATGATAAAGGTGTATATAAGTATTTACAAGCTTTAACTATGACTGTGAAATGGTAAAAGTAGTTTTAAAAGATGATAAAGTTGATAATAAATGATTTAATTTAAGATATTAAGGGCTTTACTATAGATATATAGTGGTGGTGAGCGCTGTGTAAAGCCCTGGGTGCAACTTTTACCTGTTGGTTTACAATAATAAAACCTACAATACTTAAATTCAAAGTATACCTGATTATTTTCCAAGAGTATAACTGCTTTGGACAGTTGTACTACACAGGAATTCAAGAGCAGGATGAGGAGACAATTTCTGGCTGTGAAAAGCCTCCTTTTTATCCTGAAATGGGGTGGAAAGGGTGGTAGACCTTTCCACATAGAGGAAGTGAGTATTTTTTCACTTTCTAGTACTGGCTTGTGTTTTTTAAACAACCTGTATAGCCTGTATTGGGCTCAGATGTGGTTTTGAAACCACATCTGGGCGGTTTTCACCAATACAGGGTGAAAATTTTCATCTGGGGACCTCACAGCCTGATTCTGACGTGTATGACGCGTAGAATGCTGTACAGAAACTGTATGGGACCCCAGTATTGACTTACATATGAGGTATTGAAGTAAAAACATGCTTCTTTGTCTATTTGACACCTAATATTCATGATTATGGGATATTATCCCATGGTAAGGCTGTATATGACAGCAGGTGGGATTTTAACCTCAAAACAGCCATAACTTTGTCAATACTTGAGATATCAACCTCAAAATTGGTTCAGTGTGTAGCCCTGTATGTTTTCTACACAATAATACCTCATTTGATATGGGTATCATTAAATATGGCAAAGTTATCCCATGTACAAGATGTTTTACATTTGCGTGTTTTAGGCAAAAAGTTGTATTGGGCTTGTTTGCCCCATAACTTGTGCTGTAGTTGAGATATGAGGAAGTGGATGACACCATCAGATATCCCTGATTGTGCTGTTTCCAAAAAGACCCCACTTCAGGTATCCTACACTAAAACTGTGGAAGTGAGATGAAAGGTGAATGTTTTGTTCACCCTTATTTGGCCTGAAATTGACCATAACTCCAGTAATATTGGTGCTAGCTCAGTTTGGCTGGTACCATTGGATAGCCCTGGCTTAGAGCTTCATTTTGAGGACCCATTTGATGGGGTTAAGCCTCTCCTTCTAGATTTTAGATGAGAGCTGAAAATTAAGGTTTATGCTCAGCAATAACTTTGAGCAGGAATAACTTTGTTATTTCTAGTCCTATGGTGATGGGACTTATATTTTCAAGAAGAGGTGAGTTTCCTCTTTCTTTTGATTCCTTTTGAGCTGATTTGGCTCGGTTCCATGTTTTGGTGGTATCTTGGCTATACCATTGGTTTATGGTATTTTGGCTGTCATGCTTGTGCTCTAGTTTTGAGTCACAGGCTGACATAACCTCCCTCTAAAAAAGGCTCATCATTGATGAGACTGTTCAGTCCTCCTAGAGGCTCTGAATCTCCTTAAATGGGGGTTCCCATCTGGTATGGCATCCTCTGCCAACCATTTGTCTTTATCTGCTGTCTGGTTCTTGAATCTCACTAGGTATTGTCTTTGATCCTTCCCATTGAGTCTGATCTTCCTGGCCCTGATGATCTTACTCACAGGTCCAGGGGAGTCCTCCACTTCCACTATCTCTTGTGGTATGGGGTTCTTTCTCCTGGAGGGGAATTTATTCTCCTCTGTCTGGAAGTATGGTTTGACCCAACTCACTGGAAAGACTGGATGTTTACTTGAAAACTCCTCAGTGGGTTTGACTTCCACTGCATTTTTTCCTATCAACTTAATGATAGTAAAAGGTCCTACAAATGAGTCCCTCATCTTTTTAGGTCCTTTGAGATTGTTGAAGTTCACTGTAGACACTAACACCTGGTCCCCTTCCTTGAAGTCAGGTTCCATATGTGATTTGTCCCACCTCTGCTTATTGTATTATTTTGCCTCAGCTATGCATTTGGCAGCTGTGTCACAGGCCCTCTTCCACATATCATGGAGGTCTTTGGCTGTGGGGTGGATAGTCAGGATATTTTTCTTCAAGTGATCCACAGGCAACAGGGGGTTCCACCCTTTCTCCACCAGTGCAGGTGTTTTACCTGTGGTGGAGTGCTGGCTTGTATTATAAGCCAGTTGGACTGCTGGTAAGAGGGTAACCCAATCATGGGTATATCCCTCATGGTGATTGTATTCCATGCCATAGGCACAGAATCTTCTGAGGATGTCCTCAATTGTTTGGATCATCCTTTCAGCTAGGCCATCTGTTTGTGGATGGTAAGCTGTGGAAAAAGCAAGTTTGGTACCAAGCATGTCATATAAGTTAGTCCAAAATTCAGATGTGAATTTTGGGTCCCTATCACTAATGATGATCTTAGGGACTCCGCAGGGAGATATGATGTTATTGCAAAACAACAGAGCAGTATCCATGGCTGTGTCTTCTTTATGGCATGGTAGACACGTCATGCTCTTTCTGAGCCTATCAACTATGATCAAACAGGCATTATAGTCTTCTTTGCCTCCTGGGCCAAGTCCTGTAAACCAGTCCATGTTGATGGTTTCCCATGGGTGTTTGGGTTCTTCTATGTGTTGAAGTAACCCATACTTCTTCCCATGTTTCCTATTTGCCTTTTGGAATCTTTCACAAGTGTTGATGTATTCACTCAACTCTTGTTCCCACTTGCGCCACCAAGCTGTGCTTGCTACCCTCTCTTTGGTCCTGTCTTCACTCATGTGTCCCATATAGGGGCAGTCATGGCATTCTTGTAGGATCAATGAGATGTGGTCTCTGTCTACCACTGTGAGTGCACTTGTGTGCTTTTCTCTGTGGTAGAGAAGGCCATCTATAAGAAAAAACTTATTGTCGTTATAGGCCCTCACCAGGGTTCTTCCAGCTGGGTTTCCAGTTCTGGACTCCTGTACTTTTGTTGAAGGAGTTGGAGTAGTATGCTTCCATGTTTGTGTTTGGCATAAGACTTCTGTACTGCACTGAAGAATTCATTTTGCAGTTATGAGGAACTTATTCCCAGTATGGGAGTTTCTGTCCCTTCTGAGTCAGTGTTTCCACTGTCAAGGGTACCACTTTCTGGTGCCCATTCAGATAATCTGAAGTTTTTCCTCCTATCTATTTCCACAAAATGGATAGGGATTCTTGCTGCAACTTCTGGGTCATAAGCTGGATTTCTTTCAACATTGTCCAGTGGCCATCTGCTGAGGCCATCTGCATTGGTATGGCTTTTACCTTCCTTGTATATGATGGTCATGTTTCCTCTATACTCCTGGATGGCTATTTGCCATCTCAGAATGTGTCTATTTGTAGTCTTCATGTTTAGTAAAGACTTCAAGGCTGTGCAGTCTGTGTATACTTCAAAGACTGCACCCTCCAAATAATAATGGAGTTTTTCTAGAGCCCAGACTAGACATAGACATTCAGTCTGGGTGGCCCCATACCTTTCTTCTGAATCTTTCAGCTGCCTTGAAATGTAGCAAATTACTCCTTCTCTTGGTTCACCATCCACAATTTGTCTTTGGTGAAGGGCTGCTCCTAGGCCTTGACTGCATGCTGCATCTATATATAACTTGAATGGTAGTTCAAAGTCAGGTAAGATGAGCACAGGTGCATTAGTGAGTTCATATTTGATCCTCTCATATTCATCCCTCCTTTCCTTGGTTATTTCAAAAACTACATCTTTTGAACATAACTTGTATAAAATACTAGTTATGTGTGCCAAGTTTTGGATATGGTTTCTATAGTAGCTAGCAAACCCAAGGAAAGATTGCATCTCTTTGATGTTCTTTGGTACTGGTTTTTGCAGTACTGCTGCTACTTTGTTCTGTTCAATTGCCGGACTAAGACCTGGGACCTTATGTCCTAGAGCTAGTAGCTCCTGTTGGCCAAAATTACACTTTTTGAGTGAAATTTTCAGAGTAATGGGTATACTTTTACCTAGAACTCTGTCTATGTATTGTACATGGTCTTCCCATGTCTCTGAGTATATAATGATATCATCAATATATACTACCATCCAGCCTTCCGTTATTTCTTCTTAAAATATGGTGTCCATCATCCTTTGGAAGTGGGCTGGTGCATTCTTGATGCCAAATGGCATCCTGGTGTACTCATATATACCCATATGGCATATTATCCTGAGTAACTTCATGGAGTTTGGTTTAACTCCATTTTGGTGGAAGCCTTTCATACAATCCATTTTGGTTATATATCTGGCCTTGGCCAGTTTATCTAAGGCATGGGGTATCCTTAGTATAGGGTACCTGTCTGCTTTTGTGTAGTTATTCAGGGCTCTGAAATCTCCACAGAATCTAGACTTGCCATCATGCCAGGTGATTAGGACAGTGGTGGTGATTTCCACTATTTCATTATGTCCAATCTTCTTGATGACATCCATATCCAGGAGTTCATTGATATGTTTCTCAATTTCTTTCCTGGTTTCCAGGCTTGCTGGATAAGGAGGTCTCCTCAGCATGGGTGGATAAGGCCTTTCCAAATCCACATATAGTTCTATATCATGGCCTTTGATCTTGCCTAATGGTTCTTCACCAATGGCAAATGCTGGTCTGTTCTTTCTCAGAATCTTCAGTAAGCTTAGTTTTTGTTTACTGGTGAGGGTAGTGCTAAACTGTCCCTCTCTGAATTCCTTCAGAAGTTCTTCTAGTGGATCTTGAGAAGATATATGGTATATGTCAAGTGAAAATTTCTTTTCCTTGTTAGTACCAATGGTGATGTGCCTATTTTTACTGTTGTAAATGTCTATGCCATACATCCTCTGGTAATATGTTCCCAGAAAAATCCCTTGGATGTGGGCATCATTAAGCACTACAAACTCTGGGTTGAGTCTGATATTACCCTTCCTGTGGGGTATAATTATCTCTTTGATAATTGTCCCAATGGAAGTCATCTTCCCTGATGCACTTTCAAAGTTCTTTGCCTTAGTGGGCAAGAGCTGTTTTTCCCAGTTTGGGAAGTGAGTATCCAGAGAGTTTCTGGCCACTATGGAGCAGTGTGCTCTACTATCAATGATCAGTGGATGCTGAGCATTGTCAATACAAACAGTCATTTTTGTGGCTGTCCCATGTATATATGCCATTCCTTTGGTTGGTGTAACCAGGAATGTTTGTGCATCTTGTGTGTGATTTCACAAGTTCTTGTTAGCAGTGTCCTGTGGCATGCCTGCTTCCAACTGTATGTCCTGGATTTCCAGTGGGGTTTCCTCTTGGTATTCCACTAGAAATTCCTCTCTTGGGTCTTTACCATCCTCAGATGGTTCTCTAATGGCATCACCCATAGAGTCTGAATCAGAATCCTCTGTTGGAGGTTCTTCCTCAAGGCCTTTCTCTATGGCATAGAAATTTTTCTTTGCCTTATGACAGTTGTTGGCATAGTGGTCTGTTGAACCACAATTGTGGCAAGAATTCTTCTTCTTAGCCACTTCTGCCACTCTTTCTCTGGGTTTGTCTTTAAACTCTACCCTGAGTGGTTGTTTCTGTTTGAAACTGCTGCTTCTATATGGGGTGAATTTCCCTATATTAGTCCTTTTCCTTATGTCTTGTAAGGTGTTGGCAATGTCATCTAGAGTGCAATTTTGGTTGCATCTGCATTTTACTGCATGCTCTAGCTCTCCTGGCAGTTGTGTCAGAAGTTTGTGATTCCTCATTTGAATGTTCATCTGAGGATCAATGGCTTTAAGTCTTTTAGACTGTCTGAGACACCACTAATATGGATCTTTGTCCACAGAGTACTTTTCATTTTCAAATGACATGGTCTTTTGCCATATCCAACTTCCATTACTGTACTTTTGGATGATTTGACTCTTCCACCATGGCCAGTCTCTCCTGCCATGGATTTCTTTCATTTCTGTGTACCATATACTAGCATGACCTTTAATTTCAGTATTCAATCTAGCAGTGATCCAGTAGTCTGGTATGCTTGGTACGTCAATGAAGAGTCCATCAATATAATCTATGAGTTCCATATGATCATATTCTCCTGATCCGGAGAATTTGGGCCAGTTTGAGGCCTCAGGAAGCTGTTTCAAGGCTTCCTTCTCTGAATAAGACATGCCATCTCCATCTTGGTATTGTGATGGAGATCTTGCCTTATTCATCAACATGGCATCTGGTTGATATGGATTCTCCATAACTTGGCCTTGTGGTTGGGGCTTCAAGCTATGGTAGGCATTAAACAACTTGTTAATGTCTTGATCCAGACACTCCCTGTCCCTTGTGCTGTGGTGTTGTTCTTCAAAGACTATATTCAGTCTTTTGTTGGTTTCCTCAGAGGCTTTTCTCAGTTGAGCATATCCTTCTTGATGATTCTTAACTATTTGTTCCAAGGAGCCTTGAGTTTGTCTCATCCTCTCTTGGCTAGCTTTAATTTTTGCAAACTGCTTTGCAGATTGTTAAGCATATTGGGACATTTGTAACCACAGTGTATCAATGTTTATGTTACTCTCAGATGTGACAATGTTATTTTCGGTCTGAGTGGGGGTAATGTTTCTATTACTAGGACTACTGATTCTAGAGTGGTTTACAACCACTTTTGGTTCTTGTGTACTTCTTTTACCAAATCTAACAGCTTCTGGATCATGGGGTCTGACTCTTTCCTCCTCTGGTTGAAGGAGGCTTTGTTCTTGCCCTTGTTTCCTTGTCTTCTCCTGGAAACTGCCTTGAATTGTGAAGAATGGTGACTCCTGGCCACTGATCTGCTGGGTTCTGAATGGTGTGAAGCCACTGGAGAGCTGATTTGGCCTGCTCCTTGTGAGCCTGAAGGTATCTGAGTAGGCCCTGTCTGGGTTAATTGTTCTTCTATTGCTTGGATAGTGCCTTGATTCTCCCTTATCCTCTGTGCCCTTGCCTCCAGGAGTCTGTGCTGCCTGGTAGGATTCCAACCTTTGGTGATTACCATAAGGTCTTTGATGTCTATCTCTTTGAGAAAGATCTTCTGGCAACTTGATCCAAGTTCTTCCCAGTGAGTTGCTAGGTTGAACCTCTTGTTGTCCATGCTCCATTGAAATAAGTCTTTGAGGAGTTGGTGGATCTGAAGAACTTGATCCATATCCTTCCAGTCCTCTGGTTTGAGGTTTCTGTTGAATTGGAGTGTGAATGGCAAGGTTGATATTATCTCCCTCATTGTTTTGCCATCCACCACTTTGTCGAAGGTGTCCTCTTCCTGGTCTTCTGGTTCTGGACAATCCTTCTCTGTCCTCTGGCTGGTTCCTTTGGAAGCCAAGATCTCTGAGGTATGCAGGGGACATATCAGTGCTTGCAAGCAGTCAAAAACTTTATGTTCTTAGGGTATTTACCTTTGACTGTGCCTTGTACAAATTTATTATCTGCTGATTTGGGAAGTTTGCCTTTGGAGGTTACAACTGGGTTAATAATGGTAATCTTCCCTGTACAAGTGGTTAAGGTTGGTTTACCTTGTATTGAAGCAGAGTTTCGTGGTTTTCTCCTCCTCTGAGTGGCTATTGGTGTCCACCCTTTGGCTGTAATGAGACCTTCACTGTGCCTCTTTCCTTTGCCCTTGCTGTCCTCTGGTTCTGAGGGTGTCACTGGTGTGTTGGCCTGTTACTGGGTCTCAAGTGGGATGTAATTTTCTTCCACTGAATCAAGGCAGGAAAAAAGAGGGCTTATGTCAGTTAAGACTTCTCAAGAATGCTGGTTTTGCACGTCTAGGAATGGCCTCTGGGCTTGTATGTTACTACAATATGCCCTGTATAATGACAGTGTAATTGAATCAACAATTCCACATCAGAATTACAGCTTTTGGTACCCTGTCACACTGTTTGTGTGCCAGTATCCCACACATACACTTGTGGTTTTCAAGTGTAATCTGAATAAGTGGCTCTGTATAAGTGTAATTGAGTTAACAATACACTTAACCACGCCTCAACTGATGGTTTTTCAGTCAGGGGTGTCCTTATTCAATCAAGAATACAGGACTTATTGATGGCTTATGTGTTTTATATGTAAACACGCCAAAAATAAAGGTTCCAGTGGGTGTTAACCACGTGGTAAGTACTCTTATAATATGAGTAAGAAGGTAAAATATATATAAAAAATATTTATTTTAAAAGAACATACGCCTAAAAATTATAAAACAATTGTCAATAAATGATAAAAAAGAGAAAAACTTACTTGTAAGGTCCAAAAATAAGTAAAAAACATGGCCAGGCCCTCAAAATGTCAGGGTGAGTCTATGATAAAGGTGTATATAAGTATTTACAAGCTTTAACTATGACTGTGACACAGTAAAAATAGTTTTAAAAGATGATAAAGTTGATAATAAATGATTTAATTTAAGATATTAAGGGCTTTACTATAGAGATATAGTGGTGGTGAGCGCTTTTGAAAGCCCTGGGTGCAACTTTTACCTGTTGGGTTACAATAATAAAAGCTACAATACTTAAATTTAAAGTATACCTGATTATTTTCCAAGAGTATAACTGCTTTGGACAGTTGTACTACATAGGAATTCAAGATCAGGATGAGGAGACAATTTCTGGCTGTGAAAAGCCTCCTTTTTATCCTGAAATGGGGTGGAAAGGGTGCTAGACCTTTCCACGTAGAGGAAGTGAAGATTTTTTCACTTTCTAGTACTGGCTTGTGGTTTGAAAACAGCCTGTATAGCCTGTATTCGGCTTAGATGTGGTTTTGCAACCACATCTAGGCGGTTTTCACCAATACAGCATGAAAATTTTCATCTGGGAACCTCACAGCCTGATTCTGACGTGTATGACGCGTAGAATGCTGTACAGAAACTGTATGGGACCCCAGTATTGACTGAAATATGAGGTATTGAAGTAAAAAAATGCTTCTTCATCTATTTGACACCTCATATTCATGGTTATGGGATATTATCCCATGGTAAAGCTGTATTGGTCAGAATGTGGGATTTTGACCTTAAAACAGCTATACCTTTGTCCGTTTTTGAGATATCAACCTCAAAGCTGAATCGGTGTGTAGCGCTGTATGTGTTCTAAGTAATGGTACCTTATTTGATATGGTTATCATCAAATATGGCAAATTTATGCCATGTACACATCCATCATTTCAGGAAGGGATTGCCATCAGGGATTCTGGATCAATTGGCCTCCCATCCTTCAAATATTGATTCTCTTCAAGACTTAATGGACGTTACCCTGGAACTTGATACCAGGTACCATGAGAGGCAAAAAGAGAAGAATCATCATCAAGAGAAGAAGCCTGAAGCCTCAAAGTCAAGTTCTTCTCATCATCAAAATTCTTCAAGCTCAAGTCACAAGAAGAAGAATTTTCATGCTCAAAAGCAGGACAAGCCCCACTCTTCCTTGTTGAATAAGGACTTCAAGTTGAAAGGTTCTGAAAAAGAAAGAAGAATCAAGGAGGGCTTGTGTACCTATTGTGGTGGGAAGCATAGTCTTGAGTCTTGTTTCAAAAGACCTCAAAACAAGCTTACCCAACCGTCAGGCCAATTTCCCAGCCAGGGAAAAGCCTGAGTGGAGACCATGTTGTGTTCAATGGTCTCCACAATTTTCCTTACAGAGCACAATTGTGCATTCTGAATACTGGTGTCAAACGTTCTCTTAAATTTTTTGTTTTTTCTTCTCTTTCTGCTGTCTTTTACAGTATTCTCATTGATTCTGGTGCTACACACTCATTTATTGCAAAGCAGTTTGTTCACAAGTACTCATTGACTATGTCAGAACTTCCAGAGAAGATTCCCCTTATCATTCTTGACTCCTCTGAGTCTCCTGCCTTATTTGTGACTCACCATACTAGATATATGGTCGAGTTCCCTTCCTTCCCAAGATTTGAATGGGACTTTTTAGTCATTGATACTCCCAAGGGAGAAGACCTCATATTGGGCTTTGACTTTCTCAATCATTTTAATCCTTCTATCGATTGGAGGCAAGGGCTGATCACCTTTAATCCTGATCATTTGGACTATTATGATCCTTCTAATTCTTTCCATAATTACTTTTCTTCTGCCAAATCATGTGCAGCTCTAGTTGGTGATTCTAGAACACCATCATTCCAATCTTCTGTACATATTCCTTCCATAAATTCCCCTCAGTCATTACCATTATCTGGAGATGAAGTCTTCAAAGAGATTCAAGATCTTGGGGAAGATAATTCTGTATCTTCACTTCACCTCTTATTTGGGAATATGGACCTTCCTCCTTCATCTTATCATGACTCCCTGGAGGAGTTGTGGGATGAAGACGAAGAGCCAGAAGAAGTAGAAACCGTGATGAAGGCTGTTCCTTCTGTCTATCACCAATACTTGGATGTATTCTCCAAGGTGAAAGCAGAGAAACTTCCTCCTCACAGCACCTGTGATCATCATATCGAGCTGGAGGGGTCTCTACCTCCAGTTGGGGTGATCTTCTCTTTATCCAAACAAGAGTCAGATACATTCAGGGCCTAAATTTCAGAGAATTTAGAGAAAGGTTTCATCCGGCCAAGCTCCTCTTCAACAGGAGCACCTGTTCTTTTTGTCAAAAAGAAAGATGGTGGCCTCTGTTTGTGTGTTGATTACCACAAACTCAATGCTGTTACTAGGAAGAACAAGTATCCTGTTCCTCCTATGAATTAGCTTCACAATGTCTTTAATGGTTCTTCTATCTTCTCCAAGATTGATTTGCGTGGTGTATATAACCTGCTCAGAATCAAGGAGGGTGATGAACATTTGACTTGCTTTAGAACTAAATATGGCAGTTATGAGTACTTGGTTATGCCATTTGGGCTTACCAATGCTCCTGCTTCTTTTCAAAATCTTGTTAATGATATCTTTCAAGATCTTCTCGATGTTTATGTTGTGGCTTATTTGGATGACATTATGGTATTTTCCAAATCTGAGGAAGAACATGTCACTCATGTTTCCACTGTTCTTTCCAGACTCAGAGCCAATAACCTTTTTGCTAAGGCGTCCAAATGCCTGTTTCATGTTTCAAACGTGGAATATCTTGGTTATGTAGGTTCTTCTGAAGGCCTCAAGATGGACCAAGAAAAAGTCCAGCAGATTCTCAATTGGCCACCTCCAAGAAACCTCAAGGCTCTTCAATCCTTCCTTGGCTTTGCCAACTTCTACCGCCGTTTCATCAAGAATTATTCAAAGAAGATCAGTTCACTCACCAGTTTCCTCAAGAAAGATTCCTGTTTTCCCCTCAATGAGGAAGCTCTCAGTCAGTTTCATCAACTCAAAGAGGCTTTCACCACCACTCCAATCCTTTCCCACTTCAATCCTTCTCTACCCACCATCTTAGAGACCGATGCATCGGATTATGCTTTGGGTGCTGTACTGAGTCATATCTCTGACTCAGGAAAACATCCCATTGCATTCGACAGGCGCAAGCTTATCCCAGCAGAACTCAATTACAAAATTCATGACAAGGAACTCCTTGGTACCGTCTGGGCTCTTAAGCGCTGGAGGCCTTTTCTTCTTTTGCTGTCTTCCCCTTTTGAAGTTCTCACCGATCATTCTTCCCTTCAATACTTCATGTCTTCAAAAGTACTCACTCTTCGTCAAGCCCGTTGGGCTGAATTCTTTTCCGAATTTCACTTTTCAATCACTTAACGCCCTGGCCGCCTAGCTACTATTCTGGATGCATTATCACGTCAGGATGACGTTTATCCGGAGGGGGGGGAGGATTTCATCAGAGAGAATCCAATGAATCTTAAGCAAATCATTAAGCAAGATGATGTTCAACCCTCAAAGTTTTTTGCATTCAAGGTGGAATCTTTTTCAAATTTTATTGATTCAATCGAGGAGAAATTATGGCAAGATCCTCAGTACAGAAGTATCCTTGAAGATTTTGGTAAAGGTAAATCTGTCCAAGATTATTCTCTTGATTCCTCTTCCCAACTCATTCTCTTCAAAGATCGGGTGGTAGTCCCAAATTACTCCACAATTCAACTTAGTATTCTTCAAAAGGGTCACTATTCTCCTCTAGCTGGCCACCCTGGCCAAGAGAAGACTCTCAAACTTGTCAAGCAGGATTGCCACTGGTCCGGAAGGACTCAATTTATCAAGGATTATATTTCATCCTGTCAACAGTGCTCAAGAAACAAGAATATTCACCATAAGAAGTTTGGATTCCTCAAACCTCTTCCAATTCAAAATGGTCCTTGGATTTGTCTTTCAATTGACTTCATCACTCCACTGCCACTGTCAAATTCCTTTGATTCAACCCTGGTCATAGTGGACAGATCCTCAAAAATGGCGGTATTTATTCCAACAATGTCTTCAATCACTTCCCTGGACTTGGCCCATTTTTTCAGGGTGAGTCTATGATAAAGGTGTATATAAGTATTTACAAGCTTTAACTATGACTGTGAAATGGTAAAAGTAGTTTTAAAAGATGATAAAGTTGATAATAAATGATTTAATTTAAGATATTAAGGGCTTTACTATAGATATATAGTGGTGGTGAGCGCTGTGTAAAGCCCTGGGTGCAACTTTTACCTGTTGGTTTACAATAATAAAACCTACAATACTTAAATTCAAAGTATACCTGATTATTTTCCAAGATTATAACTGCTTTGGACAGTTGTACTACACAGGAATTCAAGAGCAGGATGAGGAGACAATTTCTGGCTGTGAAAAGCCTCCTTTTTATCCTGAAATGGGGTGGAAAGGGTGGTAGACCTTTCCACATAGAGGAAGTGAGTATTTTTTCACTTTCTAGTACTGGCTTGTGTTTTTTAAACAACCTGTATAGCCTGTATTGGGCTCAGATGTGGTTTTGAAACCACATCTGGGCGGTTTTCACCAATACAGGGTGAAAATTTTCATCTGGGGACCTCACAGCCTGATTCTGACGTGTATGACGCGTAGAATGCTGTACAGAAACTGTATGGGACCCCAGTATTGACTTACATATGAGGTATTGAAGTAAAAACATGCTTCTTTGTCTATTTGACACCTAATATTCATGATTATGGGATATTATCCCATGGTAAGGCTGTATATGACAGCAGGTGGGATTTTAACCTCAAAACAGCCATAACTTTGTCAATACTTGAGATATCAACCTCAAAATTGGTTCAGTGTGTAGCCCTCTATGTTTTCTACACAATAATACCTCATTTGATATGGGTATCATTAAATATGGCAAAGTTATCCCATGTACAAGATGTTTTACATTTGCGTGTTTTAGGCAAAAAGTTGTATTGGGCTTGTTTGCCCCATAACTTGTGCTGTAGTTGAGATATGAGGAAGTGGATGACACCATCAGATATCCCTGATTGTGCTGTTTCCAAAAAGACCCCACTTCAGGTATCCTACACTAAAACTGTGGAAGTGAGATGAAAGGTGAATGTTTTGTTCACCCTTATTTGGCCTGAAATTGACCATAACTCCAGTAATATTGGTGCTAGCTCAGTTTGGCTGGTACCATTGGATAGCCCTGGCTTAGAGCTTCATTTTGAGGACCCATTTGATGGGGTTAAGCCTCTCCTTCTAGATTTTAGATGAGAGCTGAAAATTAAGGTTTATGCTCAGCAATAACTTTGAGCAGGAATAACTTTGTTATTTCTAGTCCTATGGTGATGGGACTTATATTTTCAAGAAGAGGTGAGTTTCCTCTTTCTTTTGATTCCTTTTGAGCTGATTTGGCTCGGTTCCATGTTTTGGTGGTATCTTGGCTATACCATTGGTTTATGGTATTTTGGCTGTCATGCTTGTGCTCTAGTTTTGAGTCACAGGCTGACATAACCTCCCTCTAAAAAAGGCTCATCATTGATGAGACTGTTCAGTCCTCCTAGAGGCTCTGAATCTCCTTAAATGGGGGTTCCCATCTGGTATGGCATCCTCTGCCAACCATTTGTCTTTATCTGCTGTCTGGTTCTTGAATCTCACTAGGTATTGTCTTTGATCCTTCCCATTGAGTCTGATCTTCCTGGCCCTGATGATCTTACTCACAGGTCCAGGGGAGTCCTCCACTTCCACTATCTCTTGTGGTATGGGGTTCTTTCTCCTGGAGGGGAATTTATTCTCCTCTGTCTGGAAGTATGGTTTGACCCAACTCACTGGAAAGACTGGATGTTTACTTGAAAACTCCTCAGTGGGTTTGACTTCCACTGCATTTTTTCCTATCATCTTAATGATAGTAAAAGGTCCTACAAATGAGTCCCTCATCTTTTTAGGTCCTTTGAGATTGTTGAAGTTCACTGTAGACACTAACACCTGGTCCCCTTCCTTGAAGTCAGGTTCCATATGTGATTTGTCCCACCTCTGCTTATTGTATTATTTTGCCTCAGCTATGCATTTGGAAGCTGTGTCACAGGCCCTCTTCCACATATCATGGAGGTCTTTGGCTGTGGGGTGGATAGTCAGGATATTTTTCTTCAAGTGATCCACAGGCAACAGGGGGTTCCACCCTTTCTCCACCAGTGCAGGTGTTTTACCTGTGGTGGAGTGCTGGCTTGTATTATAAGCCAGTTGGACTGCTGGTAAGAGGGTAACCCAATCATGGGTATATCCCTCATGGTGATTGTATTCCATGCCATAGGCACAGAATCTTCTGAGGATGTCCTCAATTGTTTGGATCATCCTTTCAGCTAGGCCATCTGTTTGTGGATGGTAAGCTGTGGAAAAAGCAAGTTTGGTACCAAGCATGTCATATAAGTTAGTCCAAAATTCAGATGTGAATTTTGGGTCCCTATCACTAAAGATGATCTTAGGGACTCCGCAGGGAGATATGATGTTATTGCAAAACAACAGAGCAGTATCCATGGCTGTGTCTTCTTTATGGCATGGTAGACACGTCATGCTCTTTCTGAGCCTATCAACTATGATCAAACAGGCATTATAGTCTTCTTTGCCTCCTGGGCCAAGTCCTGTAAACCAGTCCATGTTGATGGTTTCCCATGGGTGTTTGGGTTCTTCTATGTGTTGAAGTAACCCATACTTCTTCCCATGTTTCCTATTTGCCTTTTGGAATCTTTCACAAGTGTTGATGTATTCACTCAACTCTTGTTCCCACTTGCGCCACCAAGCTGTGCTTGCTACCCTCTCTTTGGTCCTGTCTTCACTCATGTGTCCCATATAGGGGCAGTCATGGCATTCTTGTAGGATCAATGAGATGTGGTCTCTGTCTACCACTGTGAGTGCACTTGTGTGCTTTTCTCTGTGGTAGAGAAGGCCATCTATAAGAAAAAACTTATTGTCGTTATAGGCCCTCACCAGGGTTCTTCCAGCTGGGTTTCCAGTTCTGGACTCCTGTACTTTTGTTGAAGGAGTTGGAGTAGTATGCTTCCATGTTTGTGTTTGGCATAAGACTTCTGTACTGCACTGAAGAATTCATTTTGCAGTTATGAGGAACTTATTCCCAGTATGGGAGTTTCTGTCCCTTCTGAGTCAGTGTTTCCACTGTCAAGGGTACCACTTTCTGGTGCCCATTCAGATAATCTGAAGTTTTTCCTCCTATCTATTTCCACAAAATGGATAGGGATTCTTGCTGCAACTTCTGGGTCATAAGCTGGATTTCTTTCAACATTGTCCAGTGGCCATCTGCTGAGGCCATCTGCATTGGTATGGCTTTTACCTTCCTTGTATATGATGGTCATGTTTCCTCTATACTCCTGGATGGCTATTTGCCATCTCAGAATGTGTCTATTTGTAGTCTTCATGTTTAGTAAAGACTTCAAGGCTGTGCAGTCTGTGTATACTTCAAAGACTGCACCCTCCAAATAATAATGGAGTTTTTCTAGAGCCCAGACTAGACATAGACATTCAGTCTGGGTGGCCCCATACCTTGCTTCTGAATCTTTCAGCTGCCTTGAAATGTAGCAAATTACTCCTTCTCTTGGTTCACCATCCACAATTTGTCTTTGGTGAAGGGCTGCTCCTAGGCCTTGACTGCATGCTGCATCTATATATAACTTGAATGGTAGTTCAAAGTCAGGTAAGATGAGCACAGGTGCATTAGTGAGTTCATATTTGATCCTCTCATATGCATCCCTCCTTTCCTTGGTTATTTCAAAAACTACATCTTTTGAACATAACTTGTATAAAATACTAGTTATGTGTGCCAAGTTTTGGATATGGTTTCTATAGTAGCTAGCAAACCCAAGGAAAGATTGCATCTCTTTGATGTTCTTTGGTACTGGTTTTTGCAGTACTGCTGCTACTTTGTTCTGTTCAATTGCCGGACTAAGACCTGGGACCTTATGTCCTAGAGCTAGTAGCTCCTGTTGGCCAAAATTACACTTTTTGAGTGAAATTTTCAGAGTAATGGGTATACTTTTACCTAGAACTCTGTCTATGTATTGTACATGGTCTTCCCATGTCTCTGAGTATATAATGATATCATCAATATATACTACCATCCAGCCTTCCGTTATTTCTTCTTAAAATATGGTGTCCATCATCCTTTGGAAGTGGGCTGGTGCATTCTTGATGCCAAATGGCATCCTGGTGTACTCATATATACCCATATGGCATATTATCCTGAGTAACTTCATGGAGTTTGGTTTAACTCCATTTTGGTGGAAGCCTTTCATACAATCCATTTTGGTTATATATCTGGCCTTGGCCAGTTTATCTAAGGCATGGGGTATCCTTAGTATAGGGTACCTGTCTGCTTTTGTGTAGTTATTCAGGGCTCTGAAATCTCCACAGAATCTAGACTTGCCATCATGCCAGGTGATTAGGACAGTGGTGGTGATTTCCACTATTTCATTATGTCCAATCTTCTTGATGACATCCATATCCAGGAGTTCATTGATATGTTTCTCAATTTCTTTCCTGGTTTCCAGGCTTGCTGGATAAGGAGGTCTCCTCAGCATGGGTGGATAAGGCCTTTCCAAATCCACATATAGTTCTATATCATGGCCTTTGATCTTGCCTAATGGTTCTTCACCAATGGCAAATGCTGGTCTGTTCTTTCTCAGAATCTTCAGTAAGCTTAGTTTTTGTTTACTGGTGAGGGTAGTGCTAAACTGTCCCTCTCTGAATTCCTTCAGAAGTTCTTCTAGTGGATCTTGAGAAGATATATGGTATATGTCAAGTGAAAATTTCTTTTCCTTGTTAGTACCAATGGTGATGTGCCTATTTTTACTGTTGTAAATGTCTATGCCATACATCCTCTGGTAATATGTTCCCAGAAAAATCCCTTGGATGTGGGCATCATTAAGCACTACAAACTCTGGGTTGAGTCTGATATTACCCTTCCTGTGGGGTATAATTATCTCTTTGATAATTGTCCCAATGGAAGTCATCTTCCCTGATGCACTTTCAAAGTTCTTTGCCTTAGTGGGCAAGAGCTGTTTTTCCCAGTTTGGGAAGTGAGTATCCAGAGAGTTTCTGGCCACTATGGAGCAGTGTGCTCTACTATCAATGATCAGTGGATGCTGAGCATTGTCAATACAAACAGTCATTTTTGTGGCTGTCCCATGTATATATGCCATTCCTTTGGTTGGTGTAACCAGGAATGTTTGTGCATCTTGTTTGTGATTTCACAAGTTCTTGTTAGCAGTGTCCTGTGGCATGCCTGCTTCCAACTGTATGTCCTGGATTTCCAGTGGGGTTTCCTCTTGGTATTCCACTAGAAATTCCTCTCTTGGGTCTTTACCATCCTCAGATGGTTCTCTAATGGCATCACCCATAGAGTCTGAATCAGAATCCTCTGTTGGAGGTTCTTCCTCAAGGCCTTTCTCTATGGCATAGAAATTTTTCTTTGCCTTATGACAGTTGTTGGCATAGTGGTCTGTTGAACCACAATTGTGGCAAGAATTCTTCTTCTTAGCCACTTCTGCCACTCTTTCTCTGGGTTTGTCTTTAAACTCTACCCTGAGTGGTTGTTTCTGTTTGAAACTGCTGCTTCTATATGGGGTGAATTTCCCTATATTAGTCCTTTTCCTTATGTCTTGTAAGGTGTTGGCAATGTCATCTAGAGTGCAATTTTGGTTGCATCTGCATTTTACTGCATGCTCTAGCTCTCCTGGCAGTTGTGTCAGAAGTTTGTGATTCCTCATTTGAATGTTCATCTGAGGATCAATGGCTTTAAGTCTTTTAGACTGTCTGAGACACCACTAATATGGATCTTTGTCCACAGAGTACTTTTCATTTTCAAATGACATGGTCTTTTGCCATATCCAACTTCCATTACTGTACTTTTGGATGATTTGACTCTTCCACCATGGCCAGTCTCTCCTGCCATGGATTTCTTTCATTTCTGTGTACCATATACTAGCATGACCTTTAATTGCAGTATTCAATCTAGCAGTGATCCAGTAGTCTGGTATGCTTGGTACGTCAATGAAGAGTCCATCAATATAATCTATGAGTTCCATATGATCATATTCTCCTGATCCGGAGAATTTGGGCCAGTTTGAGGCCTCAGGAAGCTGTTTCAAGGCTTCCTTCTCTGAATAAGACATGCCATCTCCATCTTGGTATTGTGATGGAGATCTTGCCTTATTCATCAACATGGCATCTGGTTGATATGGATTCTCCATAACTTGGCCTTGTGGTTGGGGCTTCAAGCTATGGTAGGCATTAAACAACTTGTTAATGTCTTGATCCAGACACTCCCTGTCCCTTGTGCTGTGGTGTTGTTCTTCAAAGACTATATTCAGTCTTTTGTTGGTTTCCTCAGAGGCTTTTCTCAGTTGAGCATATCCTTCTTGATGATTCTTAACTATTTGTTCCAAGGAGCCTTGAGTTTGTCTCATCCTCTCTTGGCTAGCTTTAATTTCTGCACACTGCTTTGCAGATTGTTAAGCATATTGGGACATTTGTAACCACAGTGTATCAATGTTTATGTTACTCTCAGATGTGACAATGTTATTTTCGGTCTGAGTGGGGGTAATGTTTCTATTACTAGGACTACTGATTCTAGAGTGGTTTACAACCACTTTTGGTTCTTGTGTACTTCTTTTACCAAATCTAACAGCTTCTGGATCATGGGGTCTGACTCTTTCCTCCTCTGGTTGAAGGAGGCTTTGTTCTTGCCCTTGTTTCCTTGTCTTCTCCTGGAAACTGCCTTGAATTGTGAAGAATGGTGACTCCTGGCCACTGATCTGCTGGGTTCTGAATGGTGTGAAGCCACTGGAGAGCTGATTTGGCCTTCTCCTTGTGATCCTGAAGGTATCTGAGTAGGCCCTGTCTGGGTTAATTGTTCTTCTATTGCTTGGATAGTGCCTTGATTCTCCCTTATCCTCTGTGCCCTTGCCTCCAGGAGTCTGTGCTGCCTGGTAGGATTCCAACCTTTGGTGATTACCATAAGGTCTTTGATGTCTATCTCTTTGAGAAAGATCTTCTGGCAACTTGATCCAAGTTCTTCCCAGTGAGTTGCTAGGTTGAACCTCTTGTTGTCCATGCTCCATTGAAATAAGTCTTTGAGGAGTTGGTGGATCTGAAGAACTTGATCCATATCCTTCCAGTCCTCTGGTTTGAGGTTTCTGTTGAATTGGAGTGTGAATGGCAAAGTTGATATTATCTCCCTCATTGTTTTGCCATCCACCACTTTGTCGAAGGTGTCCTCTTCCTGGTCTTCTGGTTCTGGACAATCCTTCTCTGTCCTCTGGCTGGTTCCTTTGGAAGCCAAGATCTCTGAGGTATGCAGGGGACATATCAGTGCTTGCAAGCAGTCAAAAACTTTATGTTCTTAGGGTATTTACCTTTGACTGTGCCTTGTACAAATTTATTATCTGCTGATTTGGGCAGTTTGCCTTTGGAGGTTACAACTGGGTTAATAATGGTAATCTTCCCTGTACAAGTGGTTAAGGTTGGTTTACCTTGTATTGAAGCAGAGTTTCGTGGTTTTCTCCTCCTCTGAGTGGCTATTGGTGTCCACCCTTTGGCTGTAATGAGACCTTCACTGTGCCTCTTTCCTTTGCCCTTGCTGTCCTCTGGTTCTGAGGGTGTCACTGGTGTGTTGGCCTGTTACTGGGTCTCAAGTGGGATGTAATTTTCTTCCACTGAATCAAGGCAGGAAAAAAGAGGGCTTATGTCAGTTAAGACTTCTCAAGAATGCTGGTTTTGCACGTCTAGGAATGGCCTCTGGGCTTGTATGTTACTACAATATGCCCTGTATAATGACAGTGTAATTGAATCAACAATTCCACATCAGAATTACAGCTTTTGGTACCCTGTCACACTGTTTGTGTGCCAGTATCCCACACATACACTTGTGGTTTTCAAGTGTAATCTGAATAAGTGGCTCTGTATAAGTGTAATTGAGTTAACAATACACTTAACCACGCCTCAACTGATGGTCTTTCAGTCAGGGGTGTCCTTATTCAATCAAGAATACAGGACTTATTGATGGCTTATGTGTTTTATATGTAAACACGCCAAAAATAAAGGTTCCAGTGGGTGTTAACCACGTGGTAAGTACTCTTATAATATGAGTAAGAAGGTAAAATATATATAAAAAATATTTATTTTAAAAGAACATACGCCTAAAAATTATAAAACAATTGTCAATAAATGATAAAAAAGAGAAAAACTTACTTGTAAGGTCCAAAAATAAGTAAAAAACATGGCCAGGCCCTCAAAATGTCAGGGTGAGTCTATGATAAAGGTGTATATAAGTATTTAAAAGCTTTAACTATGACTGTGACACAGTAAAAATAGTTTTAAAAGATGATAAAGTTGATAATAAATGATTTAATTTAAGATATTAAGGGCTTTACTATAGAGATATAGTGGTGGTGAGCGCTTTTGAAAGCCCTGGGTGCAACTTTTACCTGTTGGGTTACAATAATAAAAGCTACAATACTTAAATTTAAAGTATACCTGATTATTTTCCAAGAGTATAACTGCTTTGGACAGTTGTACTACATAGGAATTCAAGATCAGGATGAGGAGACAATTTCTGGCTGTGAAAAGCCTCCTTTTTATCCTGAAATGGGGTGGAAAGGGTGCTAGACCTTTCCACGTAGAGGAAGTGAAGATTTTTTCACTTTCTAGTACTGGCTTGTGGTTTGAAAACAGCCTGTATAGCCTGTATTCGGCTTAGATGTGGTTTTGCAACCACATCTAGGCGGTTTTCACCAATACAGCATGAAAATTTTCATCTGGGAACCTCACAGCCTGATTCTGACGTGTATGACGCGTAGAATGCTGTACAGAAACTGTATGGGACCCCAGTATTGACTGAAATATGAGGTATTGAAGTAAAAAAATGCTTCTTCATCTATTTGACACCTCATATTCATGATTATGGGATATTATCCCATGGTAAGGCTGTATATGACAGCAGGCGGTATTTTAACCTTAAAACAGCCATAACTTTGTCAATACTTGAGATATCAACCTCAAAATTGGTTCAGTGTGTAGCCCTGTATGTGATCTACACAATGGTACCTCATTTGATATGGGTATCATTAAATATGGCAAATTTATCCCATGTACAAGACTTTGTACATTTGCGTGTTTTAGGCAAAAAGCTGTATTGAGCTTTTTTGCCCCATATCTTGTGCTGTAGTTGAGATATGAGGAAGTGGATGAGACCATCAGATAGCCCTGATTGTGCTTTTTCCAAAAAGACCCCACTTCAGGTATCCCACACTAAAACTGTAGAAGTTAGATGAGAGGTGAATGTTATGTTCACCCTTATTTGGCCTGAAATTGACCATAACTCCAGTAATATTGGTGCTAGCTCAGTTTGGCTGGTACCATTGGATAGCCCTGGCTTAGAGCTTCATTTTGAGTACCCATTTGATGGGGTTAAGCCTCTCCTTCTAGATTTTAGATGAGAGCTGAAAACTAAGGTTTATGCTCAGCAATAACTTTGAGCAGGAATAACTTTGTTATTTCTAGCCCTATGGTGATGGGACTTATATTTTCAGGAAGATATGAGTTTCCTCTTTCTTTTGATACCTTTTGAGCTGATTTGGCTCAGTTCCATGTTTTGGTGGTATCTTGGCTATACCATTGGTTTATGGTATTTTGGCTGCCATGCTTGTGCTCTGGTTTTGAGTCACAGGCTGACACATTTATTCATCAAGAATATCTTTTCAAAGCATGCTCTTCCGTTAAGCATTGTCAGTGATTGAGGTTCACTCTTTGTTTCTTCCTTTTGGACCAATCTTTGTCAGCAGCTCAAGATTTCAAGAGACTTGTCAACTGCTTACCATCCAGAAACTGATGGACAGACAGAGAGGGTAAATCAGATACTAGAACAGTATCTTTGGATGTATGTCAGTTATCATCAAAATGATTGGAACACCTGGCTCCCTCTGGCTGAATTTGCCTACAATAATTCTGATCACTCTTCAACCAAGCAATCCCCGTTTTTCACTGTTTATGGAAGAGATCCATATTTTGATTCAGCTCACATCACTCAGGATACTCCTTCTGGAAAGGTATCAACAAAAATCCAAGAAGTACAGCAAGATGTCAAGAGAGATCTTGAAGCTTCCATAAACCGGTTTAAGAGGTATGCAGATAAAGGTAGAGCAAGTCCACCTGTTTTTAATCCTGGTGACATGGTATGGCTTTCTTCCAAGAATATCAAATCAACCAGAACCACCAAGAAACTATCCGAAAGATGGTTGGGTCCTTTTCCAATCTTGAAGAAAGTCAGTTCTCATGCTTACCACCTCAAGCTTCCATCTCAATGGAAATCCGTCCACCCAGTCTTCCATATCTCCCTTCTGGAACCAGTCAAGACATCAACAATCCCAAATCGGCATCAAGAACCTCCTCCTCCAATTACCATTGAAGAAGAAGAGGAATGGGAAGTGTCTCAAGTACTGGATTCAAAGCTCAAGAGGAGAAAGTTATGGTATCTGGTGAAATTGCAAGGTTTCAGTCAAGACCCAGAAAGATCCACTTGGGAACCAGCCAAAAACCTCAAGAATTGTCCTGATCTTGTCAAAGATTTCCATTCTTTGTATCCTGACAAGCCAGGACCCAATTCTTCAAAAGCTTGATCTTTTACAGTGCTTGGTGGGGAGAGGAATTACCAAAAGTAAGTCCCACTCCTGGTATGCACCTTTAGGGGTATTCTACTCCTCTTTGTTGTAAGAATCACCTTGGCCACTCTGTGAGCACTTTGCAATTTGGACACAGATTCCTTGGCCTGGCTTTCAACATCAATTCCAAAATTATGGCCATTTTTCACTTGGGCAAATGCACCATTGACATTCATTTTCCTTTCCAAGTTTTCCAATTCAAGATATTCCTTCATCAAATTTATATTCTTATTTATGGCACTGGCTGGATTGGCAACTTCTAAAAGTAAGTTCCTCTCCTGGTGTGCACTTCCCTGAGGGGTCTACAATCTTTTCAAAACATCACCTTGGCCACTCTGTGAGCACCTGGCATCAAATTCTTTTATTCCAGGTCCTTGGCCACTTTCAAATCAACCGTCAAAATCCGCAATGAAGATTTGGATCCCCCTTCAAAATTTTTCTTTTTTATTTTTTTTCCTTTTCTGTTTCTTTATCTTTACTTTTCTTTAAATTTCTTTTATTTGAATCTTTATGCCAAAATTCTACATCAAATTCAATCCTTCAACATTTCCAAAACCAAATGTCAAGAGAAGACTATGTCACCCTCAATTCATATGCCAACATTATTATCAGTTCAAAATTTTCTTTTCAAAATCAAAATAACTCTGGAGCCCCTCTTTCCAATCCGTCTAAACAGCCTCAACAGGCTTCTACCTTATCTTGGTGCTCAGGAGCTCACCATTCAAGGTAGGGGGGTACTGTCACAACCACGCCTTTGACCCTCCTCCTTGATGGTTGCGGCAATCCAACCGCGAACCAAGTTGGGGCCAATTGGTCGCGTCATATCTTTTATGGCCAATTGGCCCCCTTGGGTGTTCTATGGAATCCACACAATAACACCTTCCCATGGCCATTTTATGGCCTCAGGCCATATCCTGCCGTCATTGGCCTTCTTGGCCAATTCCCACTTCACCAACCCCCAGGCCTTCATCTTTGATTTTGGGCCTGGGGGGTCATTTTGTCTTCTAGGGTCCTCCAGGCCCCCTAGCCATCATCTTTGGATTCAGGGCCACCCCTTTCATTAATGAGGTTTTGGCCTAAATGGCCTTTTTGGGCCATTTAGGCCCCCTACGGCTCCTCCGGCACGTGGGCCGTGATTCACGGTCCGCAGTCCGTAGGCCATGTAGGCCCCTTTTGGCCTAATCCAATGAGTCCAAAAGGGGCCAGCCACCTAGGCCCCAAGGCCAGGTGGGTCCCAAACCAGAATTGAGTCCACCTGAGCCATTTTTGGCCACCACCTCCTTGGACCCAACATTGACCAAAACCCTCTTGGACACCTTTTTGGCCATAAATCCCGTAGCACCCATTTTTGGCCATGGACCACCATGGACAAATAGTTCAGAAATGGCCTCTGGCAACCACCAGAGGCCACCAGATCAGCTCAGCCCGTCTTTCCCCTCAACTCCAGGGGATTTCCTCCTTTCCTTCATACCATCTGTACTCAAGGTTGCAGGCATTGTGCATATATGGTATTATATACCATTATGCACCATTTTTGCTCAGCAATGCAATGGTGATGTTTTCAGGATCCAATTCCACCTTCCCAACTCAAGGTCTCAAATCCCAACACCCATTTTGAAGGAGGGTTAATCAGCTCATCAGTCTGACAAGTTATGGCGGCAATCAGAAGACTCTTCAAGGATCCCAACCACCTGCATCTGCAGGAGTTGGGTTGGCACAATTCATTAAGGATTATTCAAGGAAATTCTCAAGAAGTATTACATCATTTCAATCAGTTGTCAAGGCATCAATTATTCAATACTCCTTTGGACAACTCAATTCATCCGTACAGGCCTCATTCAATCAACCTGTATGGTCTTGGCCCAATTGGGTCATTTCATATTCCACTGTGGGAATTCCATCACACAGTTCAAAACGCAAGATGGCCAGAACTGTATTTCCTGATCTGGACAATACAGCCATTGATCCACTTTCCAGGATCAATCCTTCAGTTTTCACATATACCGGCTACCTTTCATCACCTGGGGACTTTTTCCCCAGTTAATTAATATATTGGATTTATTATTATCCTTATTTTCTTTTATCTTATTAAAGTTAGTACTGATAATCTTAAGTCACTCATTAGCACCCTTTCTCTTTTCTTTCCTCGCCTGTCAGTGGATATTGGTGGTCATATCCTTTACTAATTCCATTGTTCTTTCTGGCAGGTTGAAACAGTGACTTGAGGATTTACTTGGTTGGCTTCTTGGCTTTTGGCTTTCTTTTATCTTTGGCCTCTGGCTTCACTCTTACTATTCTTTGTTATCTTTGGCATATTTGTCCTTTCTCTTCTTCCTGCTTAAGAAATATATTCCATAGTATTTCCTATCATCTTTTGGAGCCCTCCAAGTGAGTTCTTGATTCCTGAGTGCCAGGCCCTCTTGCTTCCATAAGAGCCCCTGTGACACAGACAAGGCATAGAAATTCCATCTGACTTGCTCCATATCTGGCTTCAGTTGGTTTGATTTGCCTGGATATGAAACATATGGGTCCTTCTACAGGTTTATCATTAATGATCTGAACTTGGTGAAGTGCAGCACCTAGTCCATCCCCTGATGCATCAATATACAGTTTGAAAGGCAATTTAAAGTCTGGCATCAGTAAGATTGGAGCAGTGGTCAATGCCTCTCTTAGAGACTCAAAAGCTTTGACTCTGTCAACAGTCATTTCAAATACTGTGTCTTTGTCACACAATTTATAAAGTGGTCTTTCTATGTATGCAAAATCTTTAATGTGTTGCTTGTAATATCCTGCAAAACCTAAGAAGGACTGAATTTCTTTCTTGTTCTGAGGCATGGATTTTAGCAATACTGCTGCAACTTTGTTTTTATCAATTCCCATGGATAAACCAGATACAACATGTCCTAGTGCCTTAAGTTCTTCAAATCCAAAATGGCATTTCTTCAAGGAGATTTTCATGTTGACTGATTGAATTTTTGTCAAAATTCTGGACAATCTGTACATGTGCTCTTCCCAAGTCTTGGAACAGACAATAATGTCATCAATGTAAATGATTAACCATCCCTCTGAGAGTTCTTCAGGGAAGATTTCATTCACCACTCTTTGGAAGTGTGAAGGTGTATTTTTGATACCAAAGGGCATCCTCAAGTATTCATACACTCCACAATGAACAATAATTCTCAAGTATTTTCTTGCTCTTGGTGTCACCACATTTTGATGGAATCCTTTAAGGGAATCCATAGTGGTTATATACACTGCTTGAGATATTTGAGTAAGGGCATTTTGGATTTTTGGTATTGGGTATCTGTCTGGAACAGTGTAAGTGTTCAGAGCTCTAAAGTCCCCAACCATTCTCGATTTTCCATTATGCCATGCTACTATGACTGGTGTAGTTATTTCTACTTCTTCATTGTGGCCTACTTTTCTTATTACACCAAGGTACAGAAGTTCTTTGATATGAATTTCTAGAGCTTCTCTTGATTTTGGACTTGCTGGATAAGCAGGTCTTCTTAGGAGTGGTGGATAAGGTCTCTCAATGTTAAGAATGATGTCAACTTCATGACCAATAATTTCTCCTAGAGGTTCTTTGTCTTAAGCAAATGCTCCTCTGTGGTCATACAAAAGGGAAGAAATTTCATTTTCTTGTTTATCAGTCAGATGAAGGCTTATTTCACCTTCATTTAACTGTTCAAACTTGAATTTCTCTAACTCTAAGTTGACTGGTGATACTTTGTTTACTGTAATTTGTCTTTTAAATGGTAAAAAGGCAAATTTTTGGCTCTTATTGTCTCCAATAGTAAAGTATCTGTCTTTGTTATTATGTAAATCTATCCCATACATGATTAAATAGTCATTTCCCAATATAAAATGGGTACTAGAGCAATCTTCCATAACAACAAATTCAACTGTGCTTCTTAAATTCCCATTTATGTGTGGGAATATGACATTGGTCTCAAATATTCCTAATGCTTTCATTGGGTTACTTGCACTGTTGAATTTTATACCATCAATTGGTAACAATTGGTCTTCAAAATTTGGTACACAAGTCTTAAGAAAAGATTTTCCAACACAAGAGCAGAAGGCTCCTGGGTCAAGCAAAGGTTTGGTGGGCTTGTTGTCAATCACCACTTCTGTTATACAGGAGTTACCAGCTGTATAACCTTTCCCTCTGTTTGGTTTTGTTTTCATAAGTTGTGCATCTTGAATTTTTGATAAATCAAGTTGACCATTGCTCAATTGTGGCAAGTGGGAATAAGATTCCATGATATCAAAAGTGGCATTGATATTTTCTATATCTTTTGAAGATTCAGAAAATATGGATTACTTATCATCTGAATTGTCTTCAATTATGTCTTCTTTTTCAACATCTGGTTCCTTTTCAATGTCAATTTCATTGATTTCCCCCCTTTTTGGACATGTATTGGCTAAATGGGTGGTGCTTTGGAAAATATGGCATTTTCTGACTGTATCTGCAGATTTATACTTAATATTAATAGAATTTTCTTTGGGGTTTTTGTCCACAGAATCTTTCCAAGGTGTATTAAACCTTGTTTTGAGATTCACCCTACTAGAACCAATTTTGGTTCTGGTGGTTACTTCTTCTAGTATATTGATAATATCCTCTGCTGAAGATTGTTCAGTATTCCTGCTTTTGACAGCATTCTCTAAGTCACCTCCACATTGTCTCAGAATTTTTCTATGGATCATAAACTCTGACATGTCAGGATATAATGCTGTTAATCTGTCTTTTTGTTGGCAAAACCATGGTAAAGCTTTGTCTTTATCAGCATTAAATTTGGAAGATTCAAAGGCTGTTTCAACTTTAAACCTCCAAGCATCATTTGCCCATTTGTTGATGATTTGGGTTTTCCACCAAGTCCAACTCTGGTGTCCATGTGCTTGTCTTATTTTTATGTACCATCTGTGAGCCAATCTGGTAAACAAGGTGTTAAACCTGGCTGTTACCAATCTGTCTGGTGATTCAAAATCCTCTTTGATCATGTCAATACCTCTAATGAATTCCATATGGTCATACTCTCCTTCACCACTGAAGTGAGGCAATTCTTTAAGTTTTGCAACTTCTTTCAAGAGTTCTTGGCCCATAGATGGTTCCAAGGTATGAAAAGGAGTGGATAATTCATTTTTTAATTGTGAATTATCAGAATCCAATTATTGTGGATTTGGAATTCTTGTGCCCTCATTTTGATTCAGAGGTGTAGACATTCTTGGTAAGGATTTCAGTATTTGTTCAATGTCATTCATTTTACTGTTGCTACACCTTTGGGAATTTCTGTATTCATGTTGGGAGCTTTGTGTTAAATTTATTGATTCAATTTTATACATGTCTTCCTTATGTGTCAGTTCTTGCCATAACTCTGTCTGTCTTGTATTATCAGCATTGACTTGATTAAATTTCATGGATAATTTTGATACTTCTTCTTGTGAAGCATCAAAACACTTTTTTAAGGCAATGGTATATGTCTTTACTTCAGTAAATGAATTTGAAATGTCATCAAGGCCTTTTTTGTTTACTGTTTTGATAATATTTATGGCTTGTTTAATTGTTGTTTTAATGATGTCATCAATATTGAATTTAGAATATTTATTTGTTAATTCTTTAATAATGGCAGATTGTTCATTTATTTTATTGTCAGAAGAATTATCATTATTGGAAATTTTAATTGTTCTTAAAACTTTTTCAAAACACATAAGTGTTTCATTAATTTGGCACAGACTCAGGTTGTTTGTTTTAATGTTGTTACAAATGGTTTCATTTTCATCAGAAAGATGTTTTTTCATGTCATTTATAGCATCATACAATTCTGGGATGGAATCAAGTATACCAGAAATCATTTCTGGAATCTTAATCTGGCTTCCTCCTTCTTCTGTAATCCCATCATGGTTCTGGGCATCTGAAATACATTTTACATGGCATCCTGCTGAATCTTTGGGATTCTGTAGCCCTGGCTGTAAGGTTTTGGGGCTGGTGCCTTCCCTTTGCCCTTGTTTGGATTTTGTGGCTGCTTTTTCATGTTGGAATTGCTGGTGCTGTTTTTGGCACTGGTTTGGGTGATGGAGGGTTGTTTTTCCTCCATTCTAGTGTCAAAAGCATCATGTTTTCTTCTCCATCAATGGATGCCATCCATTGAGCAATTTGCAATTGTTGGGATGGCCCAGGAACTTTCTCACTGTCAGGTAAGAATTCATGCAATTCTTCCACAGGTCTGCAAGGATTTGGTACTCCTTGAACTGGAGTGCATTGTTGTATGCACTGTGGCTGGCTTTTTATATGTCCACAGAGGCTTGTTGTGGAGGTTTCAGCTCTTTTTGAAGGTAAAATGGTATTGTCAGCTTCAGAATGACCCATTTTAGTTGTTTGGAAGTCATCAACTGACCCTTTTCCTTCTGTACCTGATTGGCCTCTGCCATAATCACGTCTATTACCTTTCTGGGAGCTGCTTGACGGGTTATAGCTGGCTCCTGACCTGGTTGAAGGCATAATTATGGTCAAAAAGGCTTAAAATAGTATTTTTATGTCAAAAAACTTACTATTGGCCAAATTCTTAGCTTTCTGAAGGGTATTACTTATGTCCAAGTTAATCAATTCAGAAGATATTGGTTCATGTTTGTTATTTTGAGTCGCAATAACAGTACTATTATGGTCTGAATTAATAGTGCTTGCAGGAATAATGCTGGTGACTGTTGAGGCTGTTTCAATGTTTTCTTGTCTTACCACATTGTCAGACACTAAAATTAATGAAAAAATCAATTAATTAAGTGAAAAAAGGATATTTCAAAAAAGAAATAAAAATATAAGCCTCACTTATAATATGAAAAAATTTATTTTTTATGGATTTTTTGGATTATAAGTATTTTTTATATATATTTAAATTTTTCAATATAAGAAAAAAGATTTAAAAGAGTAAAAAAATATATCATAGGTAAAATATCATGGCTGGGCCCCCAAATGTAAGGTGTGGATATGAGACTTTGATTAAAAATCAAGTACTTTTCCTGTCCTCAAAATTTGTATAAGGTAAAAATCAATTAAAAATAGTATGAAATATTATTTTTCAGAGAAAACACGCCAATTTTATTGTTTATAACTTTATTAGTATAAAATAATAATATTATAAAAATTTATTGTTTCACCAACAATAAAAATTTATCCAAAAAATACTCTACAAGAGATACTTTAAGGCTACAAAAGAAATTTCTTCAAGAGCAATTTCAATTGGAATTAATTGAGAAAAGAACTGCAAGAAATTAATTAATGAACAAAGTCTTTAAAAAGAATATTAAAGAGAAAAAACGCCCAAAAGTGACCAGAGTGAATTTGGAAACAAAGTGACAAAGTGTACAGTGATGAAAGATGCTTTAATTCACTTTTGGGGTGGTTCGGGGGTATGAATGATTATAAAAGTTACAAAAAATGATTATAATGATTTTTTCACGTGGTTAAAAGGTTTAAAATGATATAAGAAAGGTGGTTGGAATCTTTTATTGATTGGTTTAACAATGTTTAAACTAATTGTAAAAGGAAAAGATTCTAACATGAAGAGAAAAGTGGGGCAAAAAAGACATTCTTTTATAGCCATCAATTCTCTCACTCCAAAAGTAAAATTCATTCTTGTCAGTCGTGAAAAACAGTCTGACAACAGAAAAGCCAATTATGGCATCATTGAACCCTGATTTAACCAAAAAGGGCTGGTTTAAGCCATTTTCAGCCGTTTTAGACCCTTAAATCAGCCATTACTATAGCAATACCTGGTCTAGAGTCTTCAAAAAAGGTCAGAATGTGTGTAAGAGACGTAGAAACCGGTTAAGACCTTTTTTACTATGATGGTTTTATCTTAAGGGTAGTTTTACCCTCTTGGCAACAGCTAAAACTACCCCAGTTGATATTAAAACCTCATCATCAATTGGGTCCACAGACCCTGTAACTCAATTCCAGGCCAAAAGTGAGTAACTTTTGCGTGAATTTTGACATCCCACACCTGTCAGCAAGGATTTTGGGGGTCTAGCTCCCCCTTAGAGCTGGAGTTCCTTTCCCCCCCCCCCCAAATTTAAACTTTCCAATTTATTTTTCCTTTAATTCCTCATCATGTATTATACTTATAATTTACATATGTAATTATATTAAATTTTACAGTACATTACAGTAATAATTGATAACTCATATGTATATCAAAGTTCACTTATGTAATACACGCGCACATTTTGACATTTCAATTGAATTCAATTGAAAATACTTCAATTCCTCATAACTTCTAAACTAAACACAACACCTCAATTTTAACAGAAAAATTGATGGTTAACACCACATGTGGTGTGAATTAAATTAAGGTTTTGAGGATTTTCAACTTTTGTATTGAAAATACTAAAAACTTAATTTAAGCTTATTTAGAGTTGAGTTACAAGAATTTCACTCAGAGGTGACCCCACCTGATTTTTTATGAGGAATCCAATGGTGAAATAATAATTATATGTTTATTCATTGGATAAAAAGTTATAATAATTTTTATTTAACTTTTTTCCAAATTGATTTATTTTTTTACAATTTTGTTAAAATCTCATTTTTAATTAATTTTTTCAAGTATAAATGTAATTTTATAATTCCAAAATTTAATGTAATTTTATTTTTAAATTGTAATTAATTTTTTTATTTTGAATATAATTTTATATTTATATTTTGATTTTTATTTTAATAATATAAATAAATTTATTTTAATTATATTAACATGTTAATTTTGTATTTGTGGTCTTTTGGGTATATGAAATTACCTCTAAGGCTCACAGATAGTGGCTTGATTCTCCCTTATCCTCTGTGCCCTTGCCTCCAGGAGTCTGAACTGCATGGTAGGATTCCAACCTTTGGTGATTATCATAAGGTCTTTTAAGTCTATCTCTTTCAGACAGATCTTCTGGCAACTTGCTCCAAGTTCTGCCCAGTGAGATGCCAGGTTGAACCTCTTGTTGTCCATGCTCCATTGAAACTAATCTTTGAGGAGTTGGTGGAGCTGAAGAACTCGATCCATATCCTTCCAGTCTTCTGGTTTGAGGTTCCTGTTGAATTGGAGTGTGAATGGCAGGGTTGATATTATCTCCCTCATTGTTTTTCCATCCACCACTGTGTCCAAGGTGTCCTCTTCCAGGACTTCTGGTTCCAGACAAACCTTCTCTGTCCTCCGGATGGTTCCTTTGGAAGCCATGGTCTCTGAGGTATACAGGTGACATATCAGTGTTTGCAAGCAGTCAAAAACTTTATGTTCTTAGGTTATTTACCTTTGACTGTGCCTTGTACAAATTTGTTGTCTGCTGATTTGGGAAATTTACCTTTAGAGGTTACAACTGGGTTAATTATAGTAATCTTCCCTGTACAAGTTGTTAAGGTTGGTTTACCTTGTATTGATGCATAGTTTAGTGGTTTTCTACTTCTCTGGGTGGCTATTGGTGTCCGCGTCTTTGCTGTAATCAGGCCTTCACTGTGCCCCTTTCTTTTGCACTTTTTGCCCTCTGGTTCTGAGGGTGTCACTGGTGTGTTGGCCTGTGACTGGGTTTCAAGTGGGATATAATTCTCTTCCACTGAATTAAAGTGGGAAAAAGACGGCTTACGTTAGTTAAGACTTCTTCAAATGCTGTTTGCATGTCTAAGAATGGCCTCTGGGCTTGTATGTTACTACAATATTCCCTGTATAATGACAGTGTAATTGAATTAAAAATTCCACGTCAGAATTACAGATTTTGGTACCCTGTCACACTGTTTGTGTGCCAGTATCCCACAGATACACTTGTGGTTTTCAAGTTTAATCTGTATAAGTGTAATTGAGTTAACAATACACCTAACCACGCCTCAACTGTTGGTTTGACAGTCATAGGTGTCCTTATTTAATCAAAAATACAGGACTCATTGATGGCTTATGTGGTTTTATATACAAAACATGCCAAAAATAAAGGTCTTGTGGGTATCAGCCACATGACAGATACTCTTGTAATATGAGTATGAAATGGTGCCTAGACCAATTTAGTAAATAAAATATATAATGTATATATATATTAAGAAAAAATACTCCTACAAAATGTCAGAAATAAAGAAAACAAGTGAAAAAACTTACTTTTAAGGTCCAAAAAGGTTAAAAAAGACGGCCAGGCCCCCAAAATGTCAAGCTGAGTCTATGATAGAAGTGTTCTAAATGTATTTACAGCCTTTAGCTATGACTGTGACACGGTAAAAAGGATTGAAAAGGATTATAAGAGTCTTAAAGATGGTTTAAGTTAATAATGAAAAGGCTTTACTATATTAAATATAGTGGTGGTGAGCGCTGTTGAAAGCCCTGGGTGCAGCTTTTGCCTGTTGGGTTACAATAATAAAGAACACAAGAATTAAAATTATAATAATACCTGGCTATTACCCAAGAGTAAAACTGTTTTTGACAGTTTACTATGTAGGGTATTCAAGAGAAGGATGAGGAAACAATTCTGGCTGTGAAAAACCTCCTTTTTATCCTGAATTGGGGTGAAAAGGGTGCTAGACCTTTCCACGTAGAGGAAGTGAAGATTTTTCACCTTCCAGGACCTGCCTGTGGTTTTCAAACAGCCTGTATAGCCTGTATTGGGCTCAGATGTTGTTTTAGAACCACATCTGGGCAGTTTTCACCAATACAGGGTATAATTTTCATCTGGGCACCTCACAGCCTGATTCTGACATGTATGACGCGTAGAATGCTGTACAGAAACTGTATGGGACCCCAGTACTGACTGACATATGAGGTATTGAGGTAAAAACAAGCTCCTTCATCTATTTTACACCTCATATTCATGGTTATGGGATATTATCCCATGGTAAAGCTGTATTGGTCAGAATGTGGGATTTTGACCTTAAAACAGCTATAACTTTGTTGGTTTTTGAGATATCAACCTCAAAGCTGAACCAGTGTGTATCCTTGCATGTGATCTACACAATAGTACCTTATTTGATATGGTTATCATTCAATATGGCAAAGTTATTCCATGTGCAAGACTTTTGTACATATGCGTGGTTTAGGCAAAAAGCTGTATTGAGCTTGTTTGCCCCATAACTTCTGCTATAATTGAGATATGGGGAAATGGAAGACACCATCAGATAGCCCTGATTGTGATCTTTCCACAAAAACCCACTTTAGGTATCTCAAGCTAAAACTGTGGAAGTTAGATGACAGGTGAATGTTTTGTTTAACCTTATTTCGACTGAATTTGACCATACCTCCAGTAATATTGGTGCTAGCTCAGTTTGGCTGGTACCATTGGATAGCCCTGGCTTGAAGCTTCATTTTGAAACCCATTTGATGGGGTTAAGCCTCTTCTTCTTCATTTTAGATGAGAGGTGAAAATTAAGGTTTATCTCCAGCAAAAACTTTGAGCAGGAATAACTTTGTTATGCTTTATCCTATGGTGATGGGACTTATATTTTCAGAAAGAAGTGAGATTCCTCTTTCCTTTGATACCTTTTGAGCTATTTTGGCTCAGCTCCATGCTTTGGTGGTATCTTGGCTTTACCATTGATTTATGGTATTTTGGCTGTCATGCTTGTGATCTGGTTTTGAGTCACAGGCTGACATCATGTAAGATTATCTTAATTACTTAATTGATGCTTTCATGTGACTACCAACCCATTTATGGTTAAGAATAAAAGGAGTAAAAACTGTAAATCTTCTTTTATTCTAAAACAATCATTTATTCCTCAAATTTATCAAAGTTATTGGAAATTCCATCACAGAGTGTATTGTCTGTGAGTTTTTAAAGATTCAGTATTTCACATGGAAGCATCAAAAATGGACTGTAAGTAAAACATTTAATTCTACTTATAAAAGTATAATTCGTCTTTGTTTTGATATGAAAGTGATAGTTTTAAATTGGTAATGAAGGTTTCAGAAAGATTTATTAAGAATTGTATTTTTAATGAATTTTTGAAGTTTTTACCTTATTTCTCTGTAGAATTGTAAATAGCACTATATGCCTGGTTGCTATGAGGTAAATCAATGGATACTAGTCCTAAAAGGGTTTTAATTACTCTTTTGGGGTTTATCCATGGAAAGTCATTAAGAATTGACATGTTTACAGGAGTCTAAGTTGCTCTTTACCTCCTTGGCACATCAAATTATCAGCTTATTTGATATTTTCTTATGATATAATGAAGTTTCGACTTTGTAACCAAGTTCCCAAAAGGTTTTAGTTTACTGATTGGGCCAAAATCAGCCATGTATCCAAATTTTGGAGCTTTCCACACCTCAGAGGCCTCAGAAGTTGGGTACCCTGGCTCTCTTTGATGTCTTTTGTCCCCCTTGACAATTTTTTACATCAAAATAGAAATTCAGGCTTCAAGTGCAATATCCACTATGGGTGTACCAAAAGTGCATGTACAAATACCATAATATTAAGTGCCACAATCATGCATAACACTATCCTCAGTGTATATGTAACATGGGATTTCTCACATTCCCATTATTTTGGCGTCAAATTGAGAAAAACAAACATTTTTATGGATCTTTTATGTCGTATTGATGATGTGGTATTGAAATATTTTCCATATTACCACCTCAAATAGTTGATTTGAGCTTATTCACTCTATGGAGCCACCCTAGGTGAAATTGTGTGTAGAATCCAAATCTGGCCTTAAATTCATGGATTTACTGAGTCAACAAAAGGTTATTAATATTTTCTGATATCAAAAAATGTGAATTTTGAATATATGCATGACTTATGGGTTATGCATAGTTCAGAATTTAGTTTTAAGATAATTGTGGGGTATTTGGGTATGTAAAATATACCTCAAGGCCCACAGGCAGCTTTCTAAGGTTGAAGGTTCATCATAATCACTAGGACTGTCTTCTTTGCTTGAGATCAAGTTTACTCAATCATGAGTTTCTTCTTTGCTTATCTCTTCTTGACAATCAAAGAATTCTCCTTCTTCTGGATCATCCCA
Organism: Austropuccinia psidii; assembly: GCA_023105745.1. Lineage (NCBI taxonomy): Eukaryota > Fungi > Basidiomycota > Pucciniomycetes > Pucciniales > Sphaerophragmiaceae > Austropuccinia > Austropuccinia psidii. The sequence continues at coordinate 49,760,776 of JALGQZ010000004.1, forward strand.
ACTATGAAACAAGAGAGGTACATTATATTTTTTGTGATTTTTGCGCATTGAAGATTCTTTTTCAAAGAATGTGACATGCCTACTACAGTACACTTTATTATTTCTGCATTTGAGGAGTTGCTATTGAAGCCTGGTGTAAGGTTTGTCTATGAAACTCTTGATCATAGTAGCAATATCAAGAGTACTGTGACTGTCCTCAGTAGAAAAATATAATATAATGAAATATTATAACCACAAATTTAAATATAATTTTTGAAAATAACTATATAAAAAAATAAATTTCATTATTATTATAAAATATAATAATAATAATAAATATAGTAATTATAATGAATTATAATTATTCTATTATTGTTATAATCACTGACAATTATAACAATAAGAAGTATAAAGGTCTTAATGAGACAATTACACATGGAAAATATAAATATTTAACCACCTATAAATAATATAAATATTATTTACAAAAGAATTAAAACACACACTGTCCAGAAATAATTCTTATAGATAAATTTCTCTATAAGAAAACTAATGATAGAAAACAAAATACAGAATTTTACAGAAAATTTACTTATAATATAAACTTAATACAACAAATCAAATACAACAGTTATTATATTAAAAGAGTATTATAAGTTGAAAACACGCCAAAAATCAATAATTTAAATGATAAAATAACTTCTTGTGATTAAAATTATGATTAAAGAGTTTTTAAGAGTAATTTGTCGATTTAAAACATATCTAAGATAATAATTTTATAAAATAAAATATATTATTGGTGATTGCAACAATAATCTGAATTCTATGATTTCAATTCTTCAATTTCAATTAATAAAGAATAAAATAACTTAAGGATTACTTTTAATAATAATATTTTATATATAGTAAAGCTTTACCTGTTTAAATGTCTAATATGATTGGATTGATTGATGATGATGATGGACAAAAACAGTGATGAACAAACTGTTTTTATGTCTACAGAGCAACTCTCATGATTCATAATGAATTCAGAGGGAGTGCTCAGGTCAAAACTGAAAATCATGCTTAAAAATGAAGTTCTTAACTTAAGGAAACTTATTTTTAATTCCAATTTAAAGTTACCAGTGTTATTCTTAACTACAGGTAACTTTAATCCTCATTTAAACTAATTATTTTAAGTTTTAATATGAAAAAAATTTATTTATATTAACGTTCATCCCATGAACAACTTAAAAATAGATTTTCAAGCAGAAATCTCTTAAACTCAATTTTAATGAATTTTTAAAGAAAGTAAAATTTTCTTTGAGCTTAATTAAAAGAGTAAATTTCCAGGCTAATTACGCAAGAAATTCATTTATGAAAGATACTTAAAATTTAATTTATACATAGGTAATATTAAATTGTATGCTGTGTAGACTTTCAAGCAAATCCACTAATAATTGGATTTTTAATAAATTTTTAAAGTTATTGCTGTTTTTCAATGTAAAGTAGAAATACACACTAAACCTTAACCTTTGATAAGGTTTTAATGCTTTTAGCCTTAACGTTTTAAGCTTATTTAAGCTTTTTAAGCTTAATTAAGCTTTGAAAGTCCCTAAAACCTTAATTTTTCAGCCTGAAAATTGGGATTTACCCTGTGGCAGTTTGAAATTCCTGTCCTAATTGGGATAAAACCAGTTTAAATTTTAATGTTGGATCAGACTTTAATCTTAAAGTTCAAATAACGTTGAAAATCCTCCAATACAGGTGGACAAGCTTGATTGAATCCTTGTGTCACAGGGGCTCTTGTGGAATACAAGAGTGGCCTGTCACTCAGGAATCAAGAACTCACTTGGAGGGTTCCAAAAAGGATAAAGAATAATAAAGATGATATTTCTTTAAGAAGGATAAGAGAAAGGACAAGTATGTCAAAAGATAACAAAAGATAAGAAGCCAAAGGCCAAGAAGCCAACAAAGTGAACCCTCAATTCACTGTTTCAACCTGCCAGAAGGAACAATGGGATTAGCAAAGGATATGACCACCAATATCCATTGACAGGCGAAGAAGAAAGAGATAAGAGGTGCTGAATTACTGAATTAAGAATATCAGTATTAACTTTAATAAGGTAAAAGAAAATAAGGATAAAAATAAATCCAATATATTAATTAACTGGGGAAAAGTCCCCAGGTGCTGAAAGGTGGCCAGTATATGTAAAAAGTTGAAAGACTGATCCTGGAAGGTGAATCACTGGCTGTATTGTCTGAATTGGGACAATACAGATCTGGCCATTTTGAAATTGAGCTGTGTGATTGACTTCCCATAGTGGAATATGAATTGGCCCAATTGGGCCAAGTACACACAGGTTGATTGAATTGCCCCCTGTATGGACAAATTGGGTTGTCCAAGGAGTATTGAATACTTGATGCCTTGGCAACTGATTGAAATGATGTAATAGCTCTGATAATAACCCTTGGGAATAATCCTGAATGAATTGCCAACCAAAATCCTGAAAAGCCAGGTGGTTGGGGTCCTTGAATTCTCTTCTGATTGCTGCCATAGATTGCCAGACTGATCTGTTAAGACGTCCTCCTTCAAAATTGGTGTTGGATTTTGGGACCTTGAGTTGGAAAGGTGTAAAGTGGTCCTGAAAAATTAACCATTGAATTGCTGAGCAAAAATGGTGCATAATGGTATGTAATACCATATATGCACCACTCCTGCCGCCTTGAGTACGGGGTGCATGGAGGGATGGAAATAATTCCCCATAAGTTGAGGGGAATGCTGGCTGATCTGATCTGGTGGCCTCTTGTGGTTACCAGATGCCATGGGCTGAAAATTGGTCCATGGTGATCCTTGGCCAAATCTGGGTCCTGAGGGATTTATGGTCAATTTGGTGTCCCTGGAATTGAGGGCCAAAGTTGGCTCAGGTGGACCCACCTGGCCTTGGGGGATAGTGGGCTGCCCACTTTGGACCCTTTTGGACTCATTGGATTAGGCCAAAAGGGGCCTAAATGGCCTATGGACCGCGGACCATGATTCCGGCCCACAGACCATAGAATCTGTAGGGGGCCTAAAAGGCCTAAAAATGCCATTTAGGCCAGAACCCCCCAAATGGAAGGGATAGGCCCAAAGGTGGTGGAGATGGTTAGGGGGCCTGGAAACCCCTAGAAGACCAAAGGACCCCCAGGCCCAAAAACAGAGATACAGTCCTGGGGTTGGTGAAGAAGGGAGTTGGCCAAGGTGGCCAATGATGGCAGGATATGGCCTAAGGCCATCAAAGATGATTGGGGCCATAAATGGCCAAGAAGACAGTGGTATGGCTCAAAGGCCATAGAGCAACAGAGGGGGTCAATTGGCCATAAAAGATATGGTGTGGCCAATTGGCCCCAAGTTGGTCCCTGGCTATAATTGCCGCAACACCCATGGAGAAGGGTCAATCTTCGTGGTTGTGACAGTACCCTGCTACCTTTAATGGTGAGCTCTTGAGAACCAAGATAAAGCTGAAGCCTGCTGAGGCTGTTGAGACGGATTGGACGTAGGTATTCCAGGGGTTTTTGAATCTTGAAAAAGAAAATTTTTGAACTGATAAACGTGTTGGCATATGAACTGAGGTTGACTTGATCTTCTCTTGACATTTGGCTTTGAAAATGTTGAAAACATAATTTTTTGGCATAAAGATTTTGGCATTGAGAATTATAAAAGAAGTTTGAGAATATATAAGGAAAGAAAAAATAGATAAAGAAAAAAAGAGAAAAGAAAAAAGAAAAAAGGAATTTTGAGGTGGAGTCCAATCTTCATCACGGATTTTGACAGTTGATTTTGAAAGTGGACAAGGACCTGGATAACAGAACTTGATGCCAGGTGCTCACAGAGTGGCCAAGGTGATGTTTTGAAAGATTGTACACCCCTCAGGGAAGTGCACACCAGGAGAGGCGCTTACTTTTGATAGTTACCATTTCTGCAAGTGCCATAAATAAGAAAAATAAGTTTGTTGAAGGAATGGATTGGAATTTGGAAAACTTGGGAAGAACCAAAATTGAATGGTCCATTTTCCCAAGTGAAAATGGCCATAAAATTCGGAATTGATGTTTAAAGCCAGGCCAAAGATCTGTGTCCAAAATTGCAAAGTGCTCACAGAGTGTCCAAGGTGATTCTTACAACAGAAAAGAGTAGAATACCCCTAAAGGTGCATACCAGGAGTGGGACTTACTTTTGGTAGTTCCTCTCCCCACCAAGCACCATAAAATATCAAGCTTTTGAAGAATTGGATCCTGGCTTTTCAGAATACAAAGAATGAAAATCTTTGACAATTTCAGGACAGTTCTTGAGGTTTTCAGCCGGTTCCCATGTGGATTTTTCTGAGTCTTGACTGAAACCTTTCCACTCCACTAGATACCATAACTTTCTTCTCTTGAGCTTTGAATCCAGTATTTGAGAGACTTCACATTCCTCTTCTTATTCAATGATTATTGGAGGAGGAGGCTCTTGATGCTTATTTGGGATTGTTGGAATATTGACTGGTTCCAAAAGTGAAATATGGTAGACTGGATGGATGGATTTCCATTGAGATGGTAAACATGAGTACTGACTTTCTTCAAGATTGGAAAAGGAACCAACCATCTTTCAGACAGTTGTTGGGTGGGTATGGTTGATTTGATGTTCTTGGAAGAAAGCCATACCATGTGGCCAGGATTGAAAACAGGTGGACTTGCTTTACTTTTATCTGCATACCTCTTAAACCGGTTTATGGAAACTTCAAGTTCTCTCTTTAAATCTTGCTGTACTGATTGGTTTTTTTTTGATAAATTTCCAGCAGGAGTATCTTGAGTAATGTAAACTGAGTCGAATTGTGGATCTCTTCCATAAACAGTGAAAAAAGGTGAATGTTTTGTTGAAGAGTGGTCAGAATTATTGTAGGCAAGTTCAGCCAGTGGAGCCAGGTGTTCCAATCATCTTGATGATAACTGACATACATCCGAAGGTACTGTTTTAGTATCTGATTTACCCTCTCTGCCTGTCCATCAGTTTCTGGATGGTAAGCAGTTGCCAGATCTCTTGAAATCCTCTGCTGCTGACAAAGATTGGTCCAAAAAGAAGAAACAAAAAGGGGACCTCTATCACTGACAATGCTTGAAGGAAGGCCATGATTTGAAAAGATCTTCTTGATGAATAAATTTACCAAATCCAGTGAAGTGATTGAATACATTGTTGGAATAAAAACCACAATCTTTGAGAATCTGTCCACTATGACCAGAATTCAATCAAAAGAATTGGACAGTGGCAGTTGAGTGATGAAGTCCATTGAAAGACAAATCCAAGGAACATTTGGAATTTGAAGAGATTAGAGGAATCCAAACTTCTTGTGATGAATATTTTTGTTTCTTGAACACTGTTGACAAGATGAGACATAATTCATGATAAATTGAGTCATGCCGGACCAGTGGAAATCCGGCTTGACAAATTTGAGAGTCTTCTCTTGGCCAGGGTGTCCAGCTAGAGGAGAGTCATGACGCTTTTCAAGAATGCTGAGTTGAATTGTGGGATCATTTGGGACCACCACCCACTCTTTGAAGAGAAGAAGTTGGGAAGAGGAATCAAGAGAATAATCGTGAAAGGATTTACCTTTGCCCAATTCTTGCAGGATACTTCTGTACTGAGAATCTTGCCATAATTTCTTCTGAATGGAATCAATAAAATTTTAAAAAGAATCCACCTTGACTGCAAAATACTTTGAAGGTTGGGCTTCATCCTGCTTGATGAGCTGTTGAAAGTTCATTGGTTTATTGCTGATGAAATCCTCCCCACTCTCCGGATAAACGTCATCCCGACGTGATAAGGAATCTGGAAGAGTAGCTAGGCGGCGAGGGAGGTAAGTGATTGAGAAATGAAATTCAGAAAGGGATTCAGCCCATAGGGCTTGACGGCGCGTAAGGACTTTTGAAGACATGATGTATTGAAGGGAACCGTGATTGGTGAGAACTTCAAAAGGGGAAGAAAGAGACAGAAGAAAAGCCTTGCAGCGCTTGAGAGCCCAGACTATGCCAAGGAGTTGCTTGTCATGAATCTCTTAATTGAGGTCTGCTGGGATAATCTTGCGCCTGTCAAATGCAATGGGATGTTTTCCTGAGTCAGAGATCTGCCTCAGTACAGCACCCAAGGCATAACCGGATGCATCGGTCTCTACAATGGTGGGTAGAGAAGGATTTGAGCGGTGGTGAAAACCTCTTTTAGTTGGTGAAACTGACTAAGAGCTTCCTCATTGAGGGTAAAACAGGAATCTTTCTTGAGGAAACTGGTGAGTGAACTGATCTTCTTTGAATAATTCTTGATGAAACGGCGGTAAAAGTTGGCAAAGCCAAGGAAGGATTGGAGAGCCTTGAGGTTTCTTGGAGGTGGCCAATTGAGAATCTGCTGGAATTTTGCTTGGTCCATCTTGAGGCCTTCAGAAGAAACAGCATAACCAAGATATTCCACACTAGAGACATGAAATAGGCACTTTTAAGCCTTAGCAAAGAGGTTATTGGCTCTGCGTCTGGAAAAAACAGTGGACACATGAGTGACATGTTCTTCCTCAGATTTGGAAAAGACCATAATGTCATCCAAATAAACCACAACATAAACATCCAGAAGATCTTGGAAAATGTCATTGACAAGATTCTGAAAAGAGGCAGCAGCATTGGTGAGCCCAAATGGCATTGCCAAGTACTCATAACTGCCATATTTAGTTCTGAAGCATGTCAAATGTTCATCACCCTCCTTGATTCTGAGCAGGTTATATGCACCATGCAAAGAAATCTTGGAGAAGATAGAAGAACCATTAAAAACATTGAGAAGCTGATTCATAGGAGGAACAGGATACTTGTTCTTCCTAGTAACAGCACTGAGTTTGCAGTAATCAACACACAAACGAAGGCCACCATCTTTCTTTTTGACAAAGAGGAAAGGTGCTCCTGTTGAAGAGGAGCTTGGCCAGATGAAAAATTTCTCTACATTCTCTGAAATGTAGGCCCTAAGTGTATCTGACTCTTGTTTGGATAAAGAGTAGATCACCCCAACTGGAGGTAGAGACCCCTCCAGCTCAATATGATGAGCACAGGCGCAGTGAGGAGGAAGTTTCTCTGCTTTCACCTCGGAGAATACATCCAAATATTGGTGATAAGTAGAGGGAACAACCTTCATCACGGTTTCCACTTCTTCTGGATCTTCCTCTTCATCCCACAACTCCTCCAGGGAGTCATGATAAGATGAAGGAGGAAGGTCCATATTCCCAAAGAAGAGATGCAGTGAAGATACAGAATTATCTTTCCCAACATCTTGAATCTCTTTGAAGACTTCATCTCCAGATAATGGTAATGACTGAGGGGAATTTATGCAAGGAATATGTACAGAAGATCGGAATGATGGTGTTCTAGAATCACCAACCAGAGCTGCACATGATTTGGCAGAAGAAAAGTCATTACGGAAAGATTTAGAAGGATCAGAATAGTCCTAATGATCAGCATTAAAGGTGATCAGCCCTTGCCTCCAATCAATAGAAGGATCAAAATGATTGAGAAAGTCAAAGCCCAATATGAGGTCTTCTCCCTTGGGAGTATCAATGACTAAAAAGTCCCATTCAAAGCTTGTGAAAGAAGGGAGCTCAACCATATATTTGGTATGGTGAGTCACAAATAAGGAAGGGGACTCAGAGGAGTCCAAAATGATAAGAGGAATCTTCTCTGGAAGTTCTGACGTATTCAATGAGTACCTGTGAACAAACTGCTTTGCAATAAATGGGTTGGTAGCACCAGAATCAATGAGAATAATGTAAAAAACATCAGAAAGAGAAGAAAAATCAAGACATTTAAGAGAATTCTTGACACCAGTATTCAGAAGGCACAATTTCTCTCTGGAAGGAAAAAAGTTTGAAGACCATTGAACACAATATGATCTTCACTCAGGCTTTTCCCTGGCTGGGAAATTTGCCTGATGGTTGGGTAAGCTTGTTTTGAGGCCTTCTGAAACAGGACTCAAGACTATGCTTCCCACCACAATACATACACAAGCCCTCCTTGAGTATTCTTTCCTTTTCAGAACCTTTCAACTTGAAGTGCTCATTCAACAAGGAAGAATGGGGCTTGTCCCGCTTTTGAGAATGAAAATTCTTCTTCTTATGACTTGAGCTTGAAGAATTTTGATGATGAGAAGAGTTTGACTTTGAGGCTTCAGGCTTCCTCTCTTGATGATGATTCTTCTCCTTTTGCTTTTCATTGTACCTGGTATCAAGTTCCAGGCTGACGTCCATTAAGTCTTGAAGAGAATCAATGTTTGAAGGATGGGAGGCCAATTGATCCAGAATCCTGGAGGCAAAACCCTTCCTGAAATGATTAATAAGGGCCTCTTCATCCCAATCTCTAATTCTTGAAACCAAACTCCTTAAATCGGCAATGTATAAGGCAACATGCCCACCTTCTTTCATTCTAAGGCCATCCAACTTTGCTTCAGCTTTTCTAACTTCATTTGGGTCCCCAAATAAGTTAAATAGTTGGGATTCAAAAAATGGTCATGAATTGAGAAGATAACTTGAGTCTTGATTAGTGAGATTGAAAAGATAAGGTTCAATCCATTTTGCAGCCCTGCCAACTAAAAATGAAGTGGCATAGAGTACCTTCTTTCTGTCTTGAGAGAAGTTTGCTGGATAATTATGAAAAATAAGTTTACAAAACTGAATAAAGCTTCTGACTTTGAAGGGCTGAGTCCCATCAAAGCATTCTGGTGCCTTCATAGAGGGAGTCTTGAAGGCTGGTGGTCTTGATGACTCAGAAGAAGAAGCTGCTTGAAGATTGGCCAAAAATTGAGTCATATGCTTCATTATGGCCTATAAAGACGGTTCAGACTTATGAGAGACAGGCTTATCATACTGGGCTAGAGTTGGTCTTCTGGTGCCTTCAGATTCTCCCACAGGAGCAGGAGCAGCCTCAGTGCCATCAGAATATTCCTCTTCCACAGAATTCTCCTCCTCCTCTTCATCATATTCAACTGGAACCTTGAGACTGGTTCTTGAAAGTCCTGGAAATCCGCCAACCACGCCTGATGAGGAAATTGACCTTCTTGGCCCTCATCCTTCCTTCCTGGATGGTGCTGCTCCTTCCATTCAGGGTCCTCTATCTAATCAGGCGCTCAGTTGAGGAACTGCTGGGGTGCCATCAAGAGGTGCTCTTGGAGTTGGAGTAAGAACAGCTTGAGTTCTGGCCTGAGATCTGGTCTGTCTTGCAGGAGGTGAATGTTCAACTGGCATGATTTCAGGAATAATAAAATTTCAAATGGAAATTACCAAGATTTGAATAAACAACTTGCGGCAAACCAAAAAATTCTTGAAGTTCACATCAAAATCAAATCTTGAGGGAAAATCAATAAATCAATTAAAGTCTTCAGGTACATCAAATAATCAAAATCAAATGAGTCTTGAAGTCAAAATCAATATCAATGAAAATATTGAAGTCAACAAATCAATCAAAATCAAATCTTGCAGGGAAAATCAATCAGTCAAATGAGTTCTTGAGTCAAAGTCAATTTATGTCAGATTCTTGATGTGATAATTAAGCAAAATCAATAAAAGTCTTCAGGTCAATCAATTTTCTTGAAGTCAATTTCAATTATTTCAAATCAATTATGAAGTGAATTCTTCCTAAAAATCAAAACAAATCCTGGTATGAAGAATGTGTCTGAATAATCTGATGAACAATTTGAAAATCAAAAATGAAAAAGACACCTGAATTGTGAATAAAATGAGATTGATGATTTGAAATCAAGATTGAAAAGAGATAAACAAAAATAAAATTGGTTCAGTTTTCAATTTTCAGAATGAAGAATGAATGAGAGAAAATTGAGAAGTGACAAAGAATCATAAAATTCATAAAACGCTAAAGAGTCATAATTTTGATGAGATGAAATGAATGAATTAGAATATAAGAATGAATTAAAAGAAAAGAAATTATGAGTTAATTAATATAATGTCACAGGGGCTCTTGTGGAAGACAAGGGTGGCCTGGCACTCAGGAATCAAGAACTCACTTGGAGGTCTCCAAAAAGGATAAAGAATAATAAAGATGATATTTCTTTAACAAGGATGAGAGAAAGGACAAGTATATCAAAATATAACAAAAGATAAGAAGCCAAAGGCCAAGAAGCCAAGCAAGTGAATCCTCAATTCACTGTTTCAACCTGCATGAAGGAACAATGGGATTAGAAAAGGATATGACCACCAATATCCATTGACAGGCGAAGAAGAAAGAGATAAGAGGTGCTGAATGACTGACTTAAGAATATCAGTATTAACTTTAATAAGGTAAAAGAAAATAAGGATAAAAATAAATCCAATATATTAACTAACTGGGGAAAAAGTCCCCAGGTGCTGAAAGGTGGCCAGTATATGTGAAAAGCTGAAAGACTGATCCTGGAAGGTGAATCACTGGCTGTATTGTCTGAATTGGGCCAATACAGATCTGGCCATTCTGAAATTGAACTGTGTGATTGAATTCCCACAGTGGAATATGAATTGGCCCAATTGGACCAAGTACATACAGGTTGAGTGAATTGCCGCCTGTATGGACCAATTGGGTTGTCCAAGGAGTATTGAATACTTGATGCCTTGGGAACTGATTAAAATGATGTAATACCTCTGAGAATAACCCTTGGGAATAATCCTGAATCAATTACCAACCCAAATTCTGCAAAGCCAGGTGGTTTGGGGTCCTTGAATGCTCTTCTGATTGCCACCATAGATTGCCAGACTGATAGGTTAAGATGTCCTCCTTCAAAATGGGTGTTGTATTTTAGGACCTTGAGTTAGAAAGGTGGAAAATGGTCCTGAAAATGTCACCATTGAATTGCTGAGCAAAAATGGTGCATAATTCTATATAATACCATATATGCACCACTATTGCAACCTTGAGTATGGGGTGCATGGAGGGATGGAAATAATTCCCCATAAGCTGAGGGGAATGATTGCTGAGCTGATCTGGTGGCCTCTGGTGGTTACCAGAGGCCATGGGCTGAAAATTGGTCCATGGTGATCCTTGGCCAAATTTGGGTCCTGAGCGATTTATGGCCAATTTGGTGTCCATGGGATTGAGGGCCAAAATTGAGGTTTGGGACCCACATGGCCTTGAGGGATAGTGGGCTGCCCCCTTTGGCCCCTGTTGGCCTCATTGGATTAGGCCAAAAGGGGCCTAAATGGCCTACGGACCACAGCTTATGGACTGTACGGACCACGGACCGTGATTATGGCCCACAGACCATAGAAGCCATAGGGGGCCTAAATGGCGTAAAAATGCCATTTAGGCCAGAACCCCCCTAATGAAAGGGAAAGTCCCAAAGGTGGTGGAGATGGGTAGTGGGCCAGGAAGCCCCTAGAGGACCAAAGGACCCCCAGGCCCAAAAACAGAGATAAAGGCCGGGGGTTGGTAAAGGTGGGAGTTGGCCAATGAGGCCAATGATGGGAGGATATGGCCAAGGGAACAGTGGTATGGCTCAAAGGCCATAGAGAACCAGAGGGGGTCAATTGGCCATAAAATATATGGTGTGGCCAATTGGCCCCAACTTGGTCCCAGGCTCGAATTGCTGCAACACCCATGGAGAAGGGTCAATCTTCGTGGTTGTGACACCTTGTAGATCCAAAAAGTTGGGTACCCCAGCTCTATTTGGTCTTTTTCCTTTGTCCCAACTTTTTGCGTGGATTTTGCCCTTTTATTTATTTAAAGCCATACTATGGACTTAAACCCTTTTAAACTGAGCCCACGCAGGATTTACATCCTGTATGGAAATTCCTTAGCCAATTTAGTAAATATACACAACACCTCAATTTTAACTAAAATTTTGGCAAGTTTGCATAAACCTTATCCAACTTTAGATTTAAGTTTGTCTAAGCTTAAATTTAACAATTTTAATTTTTTTTTAAAAAAGTTACAATAGTACTGTGAGATTCTTAAATCCTCTAATAACATAAGAAATAAGTGTTTTTGGGTATAACACCCTATTGGTGTACCCTAGGTTATTTTTGGTGTAGAATCCAAAAATGACATAATATTTATAACTTTGTTTATCCAAAAAAAAGTTATAATTATTTTTTGTTATTTTTTATTTTAAATTCAATTAAAAAGTCTATTGAAGACAAATTTAACTGTATATAAAGTCATTTGTGGCCTTATGGGTATGTTATACATACCTCACAGGCTCAAATTCCCTACCACAAAAACAAATTGTTCTACAATTTTTCTTTTGCAGTATATCCCCAAGCTATTTGGGGGGTATAATCCACTGTGCAACCTCTCTACTTATACTTTTAAGCATGTAAACACAAAATTAAAACTGTTCTTATTGAGAAATTGGTCTTCTCTCATGTCTGAATCTTCTGAGAAACTTTTGGGAATCAGGTATTTTACTTTCTTCAATCCATTCATCTTCATGTTGTGGATTTTTGTACCTGACTAAGTATTCTCTTTCATTTCTTCCCCCAAGTCTTCTTTGTTTCAAGACTTTTAGCACCTTTTTATCCTCACTTTGATCAAGTGGGGGTACTTCTAAGGGTGTTTCATATCTTAAAGGAAATAATTCCTTACCACTTGAAGTGTAATGCTTTACCAGACTGAGAGGGAAAGTTGGATGTCTGTTTTCCAATTCTCCTGACAGTTCTACTTGTACTGCATTTGTCCCATGAAGGAATTTAATAATAAATGGTTCTGAAAAGGAATCTTTCAATTTCTTTGGGCCTTTAATATTATTAAAGTTCAAGGTTGAAGCTGGTATTAGGTCCCCTACTTTGAATTCTGGGGTGTTATGACTTTTATCCCATTTCTGTTTAGCATATTCAAAGGCATCATTCATGCTTTGATTTGCATGATGTCTCACTTTATCAAGCAATAACTTAAAGCTTGAAGCAGTTGGATGAATATCAACCATATCCTTCTTCAAAGTATCAACTGGAAGGTTGGGATCCCATCCTTTCTCCAACATTGCAGGGGTTTTGACTGTTGAAGCATGGATGGAGGTCTTGTAGGCTAATTCCAATGCTGGTATAAGAGTACAACAATCATGGGTAAGGCCATAAGAATCTTTAAGCTCCAGGCCATAAGCACAAAATCTTCTTATCATGTCCTCAAGGGTTTTAATCACTCTTTCTGCCAACCCATCTGTTTGTGGATGGTATGCTGTTGATAATGATAGTTTTGTACCCAAAGGCTTATGTAAATTAGTCCATAAGGCTGATGTGAATTTTGGGTCTCTGTCACTAATGATATTTTTAAAGAGACCAGTATGGGATATGACTCTATTCCAGATCAAAAGAGCTGTATCCATAGCTGTGTCATCTTTATGACATGGTAAAAAGATTGGTGTTTTAATATATCTGTCTACAATAACAAGACATTCATTGTAACTTTTATCACCCCCGGGTGGTAAGGCAGTTACCCAATCCATCTGAACCACTTCCCATGGGGTACTTGGTTCTTGGATATGGATCATTAAACCAAATCTTTTACCAGTAGCTTTATTGCCTTTCTGCCATCTATCACAATTATGGCAATACTCAATGACATCTTTTCTTCAAGATGGCCACCAGGCACACATCTTAATTCTTTGCATAGTTCTGTCTTTAGAAAGATTTCCAGAATAAATTTTATCATGGCATTCTAGTAGTATTGTGTTAATTAACATTCTACTACATAGGACCATGACACATGTGTGTTTAGATCTATGATATAATATACCATCAAATAAATGGAATCCTCCATGGTCATAAGATGTTTTCAAAATATCATCCAGAGAATTAGCCAATGCTGCATCTTTGCAATCTTTGTCAAGTAGAGCAGTAAGAATATGGCAGTTTCTATCTTGCTTATAGCTTTCTCTAAATTCTTCAAAGAATTCTGTTCCAACATCTGTGATGTTAATTCCTTCAATTGGAATTTGAGGTTCTTCACTTGTAGAAACATAGGCAGTATTGTCAGGTGTATTTGGTAATGCCCATCTACTTAGGCCATCAGCATTCTTGTGAATATTTCCAGCTTTATTTACTATGGTCATATTGGCTCTATACTCCTGTATAGCAATCTGCCATCTTAACATGTGTCTGTTTGGGGTTTTCATGTTAAGAAGTGATTTTACTGCATTACAATCAGTAATTACTTCAAACACACTACCATCAAGATAATAATGAAGTTTTTCCAGATCCCAAACAAGGCAAAGGCAATCCATTTGGGTAGCTCCATATCTGGCCTCAGTAGGTTTGATCTGTCTTGAAATAAAACAAATTGGACCTTCATAAGGTTTGTCATTGACAATCTGAGCTCGATGAAGAGCAGCTCCTAACCCTTCACCACATGTATCAGTATACAGCTTAAAAGGAAGTTTCCAGTCTGGCATCAATAATAATGGTGCATTGGTCAAGGCATACTTGATTTTATTATATGCTTGAATCATCTCCTGTGTCATTTCAAAAAAAGTTTGTTGATCACAAATTCTGTATAATGATCTGGCATGGATTGCAAAATCTTTAAGGTGTTTCCTGTAATAACTGGCAAACCCCAAGAAAGACATCATTTATTTTTTGTTTTGGGGCATTTTTTCAGTAAAATTGCAGCCACTTTGTTCTTATCAACACCATGGCTCAGTCATGAGACTACATGTCCTAGAGATTTTAGCTCATGAAACACAAAATTACATTTCTTAAGAGATATTTCCATGTTCACTTGAAGAATTCTCTTGAGTACTAATGAAAGTTTCTCTAGATGTAATTGCCAGGTTTCTGAACAAATGATAATGTCATCAATATAAATGATTAACCATCCCTCTGATAAATCATGTGGGAAGATTGTGTTCATCATTCTCTGATAATGAGAGGGTGCATTTTTAATACCAAAAGGCATCCTCAAATATTCATAAATACCACAATGAGCAATTATTCTCAAAAATTTCCTAGAATGAGGTGTCAAAACATTCTGATAGAAGCCTTTAAGAGTGTCCATGGAAGTAATGAATCTTGCTTTGGATAATTGAGTCAAAGTCTCATGGATTCTAGGGATTGGATACCTGTCTGGAATAGTATAGGTATTCAGTGCTCCAAAATCACCAAACATCCTTGATGTATCATTATTCCAAGTGATGATTACTGAAGTTGTGATTTCTACTTCCTCATTGTTTCAAATTTTCTAAGAACTCCCAGTTTCATGATCTCATTAGTATGACCTTCTAATGCTTCTCTAGCCCTAGGGCTAGCTGGGTAAGCTGGTCTTCTTAATAGTGGAGGATAAGGTCTTTCCACATTAAGCATAATGTCCACTTCATGGCCTTTTATAGCTCCAAGTTGTTCATTATCAGAAGCAAAGCCTTCCCTGTATTGAAAAAGAATTTTAATAAGTTCTTCCTTCATTTCTAGTGTTAATTCAGGACTAATTTGTGCTTCAATCAATTGATATGACACAAATTTTTCTTTATTAACATTTTTCACTTGTTTAATGACAGTTATTTCCCTTTTTTCTAGAGGAAAAGCAAATTTTTGTCTTTTATTTTCCCCTATAGTGAAATACTTGTCTTTATAATTATTAATATCAATACCATAAATTTTGAGGTAATCATTTCCAAGTATAAAGTGTTGTGAAGTACAATTATTCATAACAACAAGTTCAACTTTTAATCTGATACTTCCTGCAGGATGAGGAAATATCATTGCTGCTTCAAATATACCCAAGGGGTGCATATCTTGGCTAGCACTGCTACATTTTATACCTTCAATTGACATTATCTTGTCTTGCCAATTGGTATAAATCTTGTCAAGATAATTCTTTCCAACACAAGTACAAAAAACACCTGAGTCAAGATGTATCTTGGCTTCTGTTTTGTTTATCACAATATTAGTGATACAAGATGATCCAGCTGTATAACCTTTACCTCTGGCAGGCTTGGTTTTTTGCATTTTAGCATCTTGCACATGTGTGAGATCCATATATTCATCACTGTACTGTGGTAAGTGAGTATGTACCTCAGTGACTTCAAAAGAAACATTAATATTTTCTATACTAAGCTCCTCTGGTACTTCTTCTTCTTCTGAAGGCTCAGAATCACTTTCATGTAAAGATACCTTGTTTGTTTCTTTTTCGTCTTCCACTTTTTCAATACTTATCTCATTGATTCTTGTCTTTTTTGGACAAGTGTTTGCCAAATGAGATGTACTGCCACATTTATGACATTTCAAAGGGAGTCTGTCTTGTGGTTTCTTTGGTTTTGAAATTGGTTTCCCACTAGTCTTGTTGTCTATTGGGTATTTATACCAATTTTTGTTCTAGTAGTGATTTCCTCCATATCATTGATATAATCTTCTGTAGAGAAAGGCTCAATACATCTGCTTCTTATAGCATGCTCAAGATCACCTCCACACTTTCTTAATATCCTTTTATGTACCATTGTTTCAGACATATCAGGATGAATGGCAGTAAATCTGTCCTTCTGTTTAATAAACCAAGACATGGGCCTGTCCCTCTCAATATTAAAAATGGCTTCTTCAAAGGAATTTTCCATTTTAAATCTCCAGGAATCATTAGCCCATTTGGAAATAATTTGTTCTTTCCACCAAGGCGAAGAATGTTTACCATGGTCTTGTCTCATTTTGTGATACCATTTCTTTGCTGATTTGGTAAATAATGAGTGTAATCTGGCACTTACGTATTCATCTGGTATTCTAAAGTCTCCTTTGAGCATATCAATTGTTTTCATAAATTCCATATGATTATATTCTCCTTCACCACTGAAGGTTGGCCATTCCTCTAATCTTGGAATGTCTTTAAAATTACAAGCAGTATCCAGATCTGCATTACTTGAAATTGTATGATGTAAGTCATTATACAAGTTAAGCACATTTCTGTCAAGAATTGGTGTGGACTGTCTTGGCAATTCATTTTTTAGTGATATATTATTAATACTTGATTGAATATCTTCTTTAAATTCAAGTCTTGATTTACCACTTTTTTCCAATTGTTGTTGGAAAAGAGCTGCATTGTGACCAGTTGAATTTTCCAAGTTTTGAGCTTGTATTCTTGATTCTTTTAACTGTCTAGTTATAAAAGAAATTGAATTGTCATCTGTTTGATCGAGTAAGTTAACTTTAGACGCAATTCTTGCAAACATTTGCATCGAAGACAAAATATTGTCTTTATTAACATTTTCAATTCCAACAATGGTCTTTTGTGTTTCTTTCACTTGTAATATCTCATTACCCAACTTCTTTTGGATATACTCAAATGTTTTAGACTTTGTCATAATTTCTTTATTACAAGCTTTACAAGATCTATTTCTTTGAGAAAGATTGGTTCAATCTTTCCTCTTCCTTGTTTTTGAATTCCATCAGAGTTCTTGCCATATTGAACACATTGTCCATGGCCATCTTCTCTTTGTTGGGAATTCTGTAATTCTGAGGGTAAGGCTTGTTCCACTTAGGCTTTTCCTTTCCCTTTGCTTTTTTCTTGCCCTTCTGATTGGTCTTTGGGGTTTTCTTGGGCTTGTTTGGCACTTGTTGAGGCAGAATTTTTCTGGTGGATGCTTGAGGAGCTTCCACTGAGCTGTTGTCCTTGCCTTGGGCCAACTTCTTCTTCTGATCCTCTGATAACATGCTTTGGTTTTTCAACCAAGATTTTATCTGTTGGACTTGTCCTTTGCAAGAAATGGGTTTCTAACCCTTCAGAAGTTCTTCTGTCTTTTCTGTCCCCATGAACTTGTTCACTTGAAGATATGATTTCATGGTGCCTATCCAAAGACTTGGGAGAAGTTCCCACTTGTTCTGTTTTGCTGCCATAAACCAGTTTTTGTACTGAGACTGGTATATCTCTATTGTTGCCTGTTGGAAGTGATTCAGGTCTAACAGCAATAGCAGTTATGTCGGCTTCTGGACTGTCAATAAGGATATCAAAGGTGCTGGCTAACCTTTGGGAACTGGTGGAAGTTCTGACATCCTCCATTTGTGCCTCTCCTCTGGGCTGACATTCTTGTCTTTTAGATTTGTGACTGGAATGTTCTGGTCCAGATCCATTAGATTGGATGGAGTAATTTCTTCCACTTCTAGTAGGAATCATTTCACGTCAATTTTAAGAAATAAAATAGACTAAGAATGAATTAAATTCACCTGCTCGACCTTTAAAGGGTTCTTTGGTTATTAAACCCCTTGGTGCTGGGCTAGTTTGAATTTCAATAATAGACTCTGAGGCTTCAGAGTCTGAAGAACTTTCTCTGATGGATGACACTAGAGAAAAAATAAAAATATAAGTTATTTTATCAAACAATAAAAATAACTTATAAACTCAGTTTATTGGATTAAGTTGGTTAAATGTAATTTATGGCAAATTACGTCAAAAATAAAGAAAAATGTCTAAGATTAAAGAAAAGATGTTTTTTTGGTAAAGATTTTTTCTTTTCAGAAACTTTTCATTTGATTTTTTATTTTCTTCAAAGAAATAATGATTATGCAATTAATAAGTTATTAATCAAAATTGTATGATTATTCACTTTATACTAGAATAACTCAAAGAATGAATTTTAAGTCTGTGATGTGAAAAAGCCACTAGTTAGACAAAAGAAATTGATTCTAAGTTACTCAATAGTATACTGTTTCAAACAATATTCTTAAGAAAAAAATAACTTTATTAATATTATAAAGATTATTTATAAGGGATAAGTCCCAAAAAAGCCAATATTACAATGAATATGGCAATTTTACATCAAAAATAGTAAAATAAGGTCTAGAATATGATTTATGTCCCAAAGATTGGTTAAAATCAGGGCCAGGCCCCAAATGTAAGGTTTGTCTATGAAACTCTTGATAATAGTAGCAATATCAAGAGTAATGTGACTGTCCTCAGTAGAAAAATATAATATAATGAAATATTATAACCACAAATTTAAATATAATTATTGAAAATAATTATATGAAAAAAATAAATTTAATTATTATTATAAAATATAATAATAATAAGAAATATAATAATTATAATGAGTTGTAATTATTCTATTATTGTTATAGTCACTGACAATTATAACAAGAAGAAGTGTAGAGCTCTTAATAAGACAATTACACGTGGAAAATATAAATATTTAACCACTTAGAAATAATATAAATACTTTTTATAAAAGAATTCAAACACACACTGTGCAGAAATAATTCTTATAGAAAAATTTCTATATAAAGAAACTAATAATAGATAAAAAAATATAGAATCTTAGAGAAAACTTACTTATAATATAAATTTAATACAACAAATCAAATATAACAGTTATTATATTGAAAGAGTATTATAAGTTAAAAAAATGCAAAAAATCAATAATTTAAATGATAAAACAACTTCTTATGATGAAAGCTATGATTAAAGAGTTTTTAAGAGGAATTTGTGGATTTAAAAGATATTTAAGATCAAAATTTCATAAAATAAAATATATTATTGGTGATTACAAAAATAATCTGAATTCTATGATTTCAATTCTTTCATTTCAATTAATAAAGAATAAAATAAATTAAGGATTACTTTTAATAATAATATTTTATATATAGTAAAGCTTTACCTGTTTAAATGTCTAATATGATTGGATTGATTGATGATGATGATGGACAAAAACAGTGATGAAAAGACTCTTTTTATGTCTAAAGAGCAAATCTCATGATTCATAATGAATATATAGGGCGTGCTCAGGTCAAAACTGAAAAACCATGCTTCAAAATAAAGTTCTTAAGTTAAGGCAACTTATTTTTAATTCCAATTTAAAGTTATCAATGTTATTCTTAACTCCAATTGACTTTAATCCTCATTTAAGCTAATTATTTGGAGTTTTAATATAAAATAAATTTATTTATATTAACATTAATCACATGAACAACTTAAAAATAGAGTTTCAAGCAGAAATCTCTTAAACTCAATTTTCAATTAATTTTTAAATAAATTATAATTTTCTTTGAGCTTAATTAAAAGAGTAAATTTCCAGGCTAATTACCGAAGAAATTTATTTATAAAATATACTTAAAGTTAATATTATAAATAGATAATGTTAAATTGTAAGCTGTGTGAAAGTTTCAAGCAAATCCATTAATAATTGAATTTTGAATGAATTTTTGAAGTTATTGCTCTTTTTCCACATAAGATAGCAATACACACTAAACCTTAAATTTTAATAAGGTTTTAATGCTTTTAACCTTACCGTTTTAAGCTTATTAAGCTTAATTAAGTTTTGAAAATTCTTAAAACCATAATTTCAAGCCTGCAATTCGGGATTTACCCTGTGGCAGCTTGAAATTCCTATCCAAATTGGCAAAAAACCAGTTTAAACTTTAAGGTTGGATCAAAGTCTAATCTTAAAGTTCAAATAAGGTTCAAAATCCTCCCATTCAGGTGGACAACCTTAATTGAATCCTTTCAGATCCAAAAAGTTGGGTACCCCAGCTTTATTTGGTCTTTTTCCTGTCCCACCTTTTTGCATGGATTTTGCCCTTTTATTTATTTAAAGCCATACTATGCCCTTAAACCCTTTTAAACTGAGCCCACGCAGGATTTACATACTGTATGGCAAATCCTTAGCCAATTCAGTAAATATACACAACAACTCAATTTTAACTAAGATTTTGGTAAGCTTGCATAAACCTTATGCAACTTTAAATTGAAGCTTATTTAAGGTTAAATTTAGAAATTTTAAAAAAATGTTAAAAAAAATACATTAGTACTGTGAGATTCTTAAATCTTCTAATAACATACAAAATAAGTGTTTTTAGGTATAACACCCAAATGGGTGTACCCTAGGCTATTTGTAAGGTTTGACTATGAAACAATAAGTAAAATTGACTAATATTTTACTTATTGTACTATGAATGTCCTTATAAATGAAATAAATAAGATGAAAGTAATTATAATAATAAAGAATTATTATAATTATGGCGTAAAAATAATTATATTATCAATAAAATATAATAATATAATAAAATAAATATATTAATATAAAATAATTAATATATTTAAATGCACTTTATTATTATTACAAACAAATAATAAAGGCATGTAAAATTGTTTTTTATTAATAAAAAACAATTAATAACAATAATATTACCAATATTAAAGTTATAAATTAATATAAATACTATTTATATTAATTAAAGAATTATTAAAAGAATAATATAGAGAAATTTATTATAATAAGAGAAAATAACCTACTTTTAACACTTAATATAATACTTTTGAGATATTTTACGCCAAATAATGTAAATACAACTTATACAAATTCTATTTACAATAAAAAATAGAGAAATTACAAATATTCTTGATTTTTTATGTGGAAATGAGTTTTAGAGAGATTTTTAACAAAAACAATTAAACAAATGATTTAATCACTTCAAAATTGATGATTATAATAAAGATGAGCTTTGGTCTTTCATAATTTAAAAGTTTTATATATAAAGAATAAAGATATTACCTTTTTGTTCGTATTGATTTAATGTTTTTGATGCGTCTGAGGGGAAAACAGAGCAGAAAGAGCTCTATTTATAGTAAATACTTCCCTCCTAGAGTCCAACAGGCTTCTAGTAGACGTGTACTGATCATATCCACTGGAATTGATCAATAATTTAAGGTTTGGTGATGATTACATCATGATTAAACCTCATTACATCACTATTACGCCATTATTTAGAGTTATCACTATAACTCTAAGTCTGATGACGTCAAAGGCTTGGCAGAACCCCAAGTTTCGTGTATTGTATTAGTTTTAATCATAAACTAATAGTATTCACCAATTGTATCACTTATATGACTGTTAAACTTAATTTAAGGTTACGGTGAGTGATCATAAATGATCAAATTAAGCTCAAACTTTGATCCTTGATAACTTTGAAGATTTACACACTACAGGAATTCAGAGAGTGAATTCTGATAGCTTGGAATAACCGTATTATTCTTCCAAGAGCATTTTATTACATAATCAAAACTCTATTTTTGATGATTTTTCTTGTAACTCATCTTTTCTGTCGAAATTTAATATTTTAAACTTCAAACTATGATTTCAAGGGGTTATACCTTGAATATTATAATACAAAATACATCATTCTTCACGAATGAACTAGTAGAATCCAACTGTCTACTTTATTTTAAGTTTGGACCACTTTCACAACAAAGTGGTCAACAGCTCTATTGATTTTAATCAATAATTCCTTACAGGTTTTAACCTTGTTTATAGCTTGTGAAATGAACTTCATATCTGTATTCCTACAGTAATTATGTGCTGACTTTATTTTTGGTTAATCACTCTATCATGCATAATTCAAGAGATATTAGCTAAAATCCTTGAATATATGCAATGACCAAAAAAGTGCATATATTCAGGTTAATTCCTTAATTATTGGTTTTGAAGCTTAGCTTATTAATTGTTTTATGTGTGGATCTTCATGGAGAATCCAATGGTACCATTTATTTTACATGCTGTTTCATTGGCTTTTGAAATAAATAAGGATTTGTGTCTTTTATAAGGTATTATTACTTATAACTTATTAAATATTGACTTTACAGATATGCCATAAAAATGGTATATGTGTATTTCACCATAGGGAATCCAATGGTGTAATTTATTTCACATTTTTATTCATTGGTGTTTAAGTTAAACCAAGTTTTATACCAAATTATGGTATTTTTGTAGTTTTAAGGTACTTATTTTTAATGTATAATTATATTAAATATTTCTTGTGACCTTTTTGGGTATGTGGTCATATCTCAAAATTTCACATTATTTTTGGTGTAGAATCCAAAAATGACATAATATTTATAACTTTGTTTATCCAAAAAAAAGTTATACTTATTTTTTCTTATTTTTTATTCTAAATTAAATTAGAAAATCTATTGAAGAGAAATTTAACTGTATATAAAGTCATTTGTGGCCTTATGGGTATGTTATACATACCCCATAGGCTCACATATGGGCAGTTTTTCCCAATACAGGGTGAAAATACTCAGCTGGGGACCTTACAGCCCTCTTCTGAGGTGGATCACACATAGAATGCTGTACAAAACCTGTATAGGACCCCTGTGTTTGCTGAACTATGAGTTATTGGACTATAAACAAGCTTAGTTGTCTGGTTGACACCTCATAATCATAGCTATGGGATAATATCCCACAGTAAAGCTGCATTAGTATAAATGTGGGATTTTGACCTTAAAGCTGATATAGCATTGATATTTTTCAGATATTGAGCTCAAATTTGGTTCATTTTCTAGCCCTTAATGGGATTTAAACAGTTCTATGCATTTGTTATAGTCAAAATGAAATATGGAAAAGTTATGCCATGTTCAATTTTAGTTATCCACACATATGATTTTCTCAAAATTTGTCTGGAATTTGTTTTCCGCATAACTTTTGTTCTAGATGAGATATGGGGAAATGAATGGAATAATCAGAGAGCCCTAATTTTTCTCCTTCCAAAATTAACCCAATTCAGGTATCTCACACTCAAACTGTAAATGTTAGATGTGGGGTGAATATTTTGTTCCTCCTTATTTGCCATTATTTTGGCCATAACACCTAAAGTTTTTGTGAGCCTTTGAGATATGACCACATACCCAATAAGGTCACAAGAAATACTCAAAATAATTATACCTTTAAGATAATTATACTAAAATTACTTAGAATAATTATACATTAAAAATAATTACTTCAAAAACACAAAAATACCATAAATTGGTACAAAAATTGGTTTAACTTAAAAACCAATGAATCAACATGTGAAATAAATTATACCATTGGATTCCCCATGGTAAAATACACATATACCATTTTTATCACATATCTTTAAAGTCAATATTTAATGAGTTATAAGGAATAATACCTTATAAAAACCATAAATCCTTATTTATTTCAAGAACCAATGAAACAACATGTGAAATAAATTGTGCAATTGGATTCCCCATGAATATTCACACATAAAACAATTAATGAGCTAATTTCCAAAGTTAATACTTAAGGAATTAACCTGAATATATGCACTTTTTTGGTCAACGCATATATTCAAGGATCATAGCTAATATCTCTTAAAATATACAAGGTAGAGTGATTAACCAAAAATAAAGTTACCACGTAATTACTGTAAGAACACAGATATAAACCTTATTTTACAAATCATAATCAAGGTTAAAACCTATGATGAAATATTGATAAAAATCAACAGAGCTGTTGACCACTTTGTTGTGAAAGTGGTCCAAACTTAAAAAAAAGTACACAGTTGGATTCTACTAGTTCATTAGTGAAGAATGATGTAACTTTTATTATTAAATTCAGGGTATAACCCCCTGAAATCATGGTTTGAAGTTTGAAATATTGAATTTCGACAGAAAAGATGAGTTACAAGAAAAATCATCAAAATTAGAGTTTTGATGATGAAATAAAATGCTCTTGGCAGCATAATAAGTTTATGTCAAACTATCAGAATTCACTCTCTGAATTGCTGTAGCGTGTAAAACTTAAAAGTTATTAAAGATAAAGGTTTGAGCTTAAATTGAGCAGTTATGATCACCTACTGTAACCTTAAATTAAGTTTAACAGTCATATGAGTGATACAATTGGTGAATACTATTAGTTTATGATTAAAAATAATAAAATCCACAAAATTTGGGGTTCTGCCAAGCCTCTGATGTCATCAAACTTAGAGTTATAGTGATGACTCTAAATAATGGTGTAATAATGATGTAATATGGTTTGATCATGATGTAATCATCCTCAAACCTTAAAATATTGATCAATTCTAGTGTATATGATCAGTACACGTCTACTAGAAGCCTGTTGGACTCTAGGAGGAAGGTATTTACTATAAATAGAGCTCTTTTTACTCTGTTTTCCCCTCAGACGCATCAAAAACATTAAATAAATACAAACAAAAAGGTAATATCTTTATTCTTTATATATAAAACTTGTATATTATTGAAGACCAAAGTTCATCTTTATTATAATCATCAATTTTGACGTGATTAAATCATTTTTTTAACTGTTTTTGTTAAAAATCTCTCTAAAAACTCATTTCCACGTAAAAAATCAAGAATATTTGTAATTTCTCTATTTTTTATTGTAAATACAATTTGTATAAGTTGTATTTATATTATTTGGCATAAAATATCTCAAAATTATTATATTAAGTGTTAAAAGTATGTTATTTTCTCTATATTATTATTTTAATAATTCTTTAATTAATATAAATAGTATTTATATTAATTTATAACTTTAATATTAGTAATATTATTGTTATTAATTGTTTTTTATTAATAAAAAACAATTTTTTACCCCTTTATTATTTGTTTGTAACAATAATAAAGTGCTTTTAAGTATATTAATTATTTCATATTAATATATTTATTTTATTATATTATATTTTATAATATAAATTATATTATTATATTTTTATTAATAATATAATTATTTTTACGCCATAATTATAATAATTATTTATTATTAGAATTATTTTTATCTTATTTATTTCATTCATAAGGACATTCATAGTACAATAAGTAAAATATTAGTAATTTTTACTCATTGTTTCATAGTCAAACCTTACAGTTTTGGTTCTGGCTCAATTTGGCTAGTACCATTGGATAGCCCTTCCTTAGAGCTTCAATTTGATGTCCCATTTTCTGGTGTTAATCCTCTTTCTCACGATTTCAGATGAGAGGTGAAAATTAAGGTTTATGCTCAGCAGCTACTTTGAGCAGGAATAACTTTGTTATTCTTTGTGATATGATTATGGGACTTTCATATTTAGAAACAGGTGAGTTTTCCTCTCTTGTTTTATACCTTTTGAGCTGTTTTGGCTCACCTCCATGTTTTGGTGGTATTTTCCTCCACCATTGGTTGATGGTATTTGGCTGTCATGCTTGTGATCTGGTTTTGAGTAATAGGCTGACATTGATTTTTTAGTATTTTCTGTATGAAAATTGAAAAATGCTCAAAAACTTATATTAATTCATACCACATGTGGTGTTAACCATCAATTTTCATGTTAAAATTGGGGTGTGATGTGTAGTTTAGAAGCTATGAAGAATTGAAGTATTTTCAATTGCAATGTCAAAATGTGTGCTTTTCTTAAATAGGTGAACTTTAATTTACATATGAGGTATCAATTTTTACAGTTTTTTACTGTAAAAACTCAATTGAATTACATATTTAAATTACAAGTATCATACATGATGAGGAATTAAAGAACAAATATATTGGAAAGATTTATTTTGGGGGGGAAAAGGAATCTTGGCTCCAAGGGTGCCAGACTCCCCCAAATTCCTGCTGACAGGTGTGAGATGTCAAAATTAATTCAAAAGTTCATCACTTTTGTCCTGGAATTGAGTCAGAGGGTCTGTGACTCAGTTGATGATGAGGGTTTGATACCAACCAGGGCAGCTTTAAGAGTTTCCAAGAGGGTAAAACTGCCATTAAGTTAAAAAAATCTTAGTAAAAATAATTTTAACTGGTTTTGAAATCTCTTACACCCATCCTGATGTCTTTTGAAGGCTTAAAAACTGGAATTATCATGGCAATGACTGATTTAAGGGTCCAAAATTTCTGAAAACAGCAAAAAATGGCTGAAACCTGCCCTTTTTTGGTCTAAATCAGGGTTCAATGATGACATAATTAGCTTTTCTGTTGTAAGAGGTTTTTCCACGACTGAAAACAGTACATTTTAATTTTGTAGTAAGAAAAATTGTGAGCCTTGAGGTATATTTTACATACCCAAATAGGCCACAATTATCTTAAAAAAGAAATTTTGAATTATGCAAAACTCATAAGTCATGCATATATCCAAAATTCATCATTTTCAATTTCAGAAAAGATGAATAACTTTTTATTGAGTAAGTAAATCCATGGATTTAAGACCAGATTTGGATTCTACACAAAAATTCACCTAGGGTAGCTCCATAGAGTGAATAAGCTCAATTTAAGTATTTGAGGTGGTAAAATGGAAAATACTTCAATACCACATCATTAATACCACATAAAAGATCCGTGAAAATTTTTGTTTTTCTTGATTTTTAGCCAAAATAATGGGAAAGTGAGAAATCCCATGTTACATATACACTAAGAATAGTGTTATGCATGTTTTGAGCACTTAATATCATGGTATTCTTACATGGACTTTTGGTACACCCATAGTGGATATCTCACTTTAAGCTTAAATTACTATTTTGACGTAAAAAATAGGCAAGGGGGACAAAAGACATCAAAGAGAGCCAGGGTACCCAACTTCTGAGGCCTCAGAGGCGTGGATAGCTCCAGAGCATGGATCCATGGCTCATCTTGGCCCAATTGGTAAACTAAAACTCTTTGGGAACTTGGTTACCAAGTTACAACTACTGTAAAACATCAGAAAATAGCAAATAACCTGCTATTTTGACGTGCCAAGGAGGTAATGAGCTACTTACACTCCTGTAACCATGTCAATTACTAATGAATTTCCATGGATAAACCCCAAAAGAGTAATCAAAACCCTTTTGGGACCCATATTCATTGATTTACCTCATAGCAACCAGCAAAACACTGCTATTTGCAATTCTACGTAGAAATGAGGTAAAACCTTCAAAAATTCATTAAAAATACAATTCTTAATGAATCTTTCTGAAACTTTCAGGACTAAAGGAGAACTGTATTATCTATGGTACAACCAAAAGGAATTACAGTTTTACTAGTAAAATTAAAAGTTTTACTTACAGTCCATTTTTGGATATTCTACGTGAAACACTGAATCTTCAAAAATTCACAGTAATTACAACCTGTGATGAAATTGGCAATAACATTGATAACTTTGAGAAATCAATGATTATTTTAGAATAAAAGAAGATTTACAAGTGTTACTCCTTTTATTCTTAACCATATTGGGGTTGGTAGTCACGTAAAAGCATCAATTAAGTAATTATGATAATCTTACATGACAACAGATGATGCAATCAATAATCCAAAAAGGTTTATTGTTTTCTCACTCACTGGTTTTTCAGTTTGCTCCATGGCACGCCTCTGTGAGCTGTTGTTGACTTAAAAGAAGCCTCTTCTTGCTGTTTTTTCCTTATCATCATCTTATCAATTTATTAAATCTTTATTGCCAACAAGTAAGTATTAGTTCAACTATTCTTAAGTGTTTTAATTCTTTCAGAATCAATCAGAAAGACGTGAAATCATAGAATCCAACTATATATTGTTGTAATACTGTTATAAATCCTTTTGATCCCTTAAATCCACAATTCCACGTCAAATTTCTCTACTTTTATTATCAATAAGTTCTTTGGAGTATTAGTGAGTCTTTTATCTTTAATTCTTAAAGTTTTTCTCTAGTAATAGTTTTCTTCAAGAATTATCTTTATAATTATTCTTGTAAAAGATAATTATATATTAAAATAATTTTATTATTTTAATAAAAGAAGTTTTTATTATTAAATTCTTCTTGTAATTGATTCTTGTAGACAATTACTGCTCACTGTTATAATCACTAGTAGTGTATAACACGTGAAAGAAATAATTTTATAATTATTTAATTGTGGTTATAATAATTTTTATTATTATATTTCATAAGAACAGACATAGTGCTGTTGATTAATAGTAATATTATCATCAGTTTCATAGTCACATCTTACAAAAATGGTGGCTATAAAAGA
The DNA here is from genome assembly GCA_023105745.1 of Austropuccinia psidii. Taxonomy (NCBI): domain Eukaryota; kingdom Fungi; phylum Basidiomycota; class Pucciniomycetes; order Pucciniales; family Sphaerophragmiaceae; genus Austropuccinia; species Austropuccinia psidii. Next base: position 49,789,399 of record JALGQZ010000004.1, read on the forward strand.
ATGTCTTCTGTGCCCCACTTTTCTCTTCATGTTAGAATTTTTTCCTTTTATAATTAGTTTAAGCACTGTTAAACCAATCAATAAGATATTTCACCCACCCTTTTTAAATTATTTTGAACATTTTAACCACTTGAAAAGATCATTATAAGCATTTTTTGCAACTCTGATAATCCTTTTTACCCTTGAACCACCCCATAAGTGAATTAAAGCATCTTTCATCACTGTTAACTTTGTCACTTTGTTTCCAAATTCACTCTTGTCACTTTTGGCCATGTTTTCTATTTCATAGTCTTCTGAAAGAATATTTTCCTAAATTAGTTTCCTGCAGCTCTTTTCTCAAGTGATTGCAATTGAAATTGATCTTGAAGAAATTTCTTTTTTATCCTCAAATATCTCTTGTAGAGTATTTTTGGTTAAATTTTATTGTTGGTAAAATAATAAATCTTTATATTATTTTTTTTATAATTTTAAATTTAAAAACAATAAATTTGGCATGTTTTCTCCCAAAAATTTTACATCTTAAACATTTTTAATCTCATTGTACCTTATCCAAATTTTGAGGACAGGAAAACTAATTGATTTTGAATTAAAGTTTCATGTCCTCACCTTACAAGTATTCTTGGAAAAAACAGCAATAACATTCTTCTTAAATTTTTGACATAACTCACAGATAATTTCAAGAGAGTCCTCTGAAAAAAATAGATTGAAAACCACTTCCCTTAATTTTAATTATTGTTGCTTTGATTTTTTTGCATGACATTATCATAATTAATTGATGATGTGATTTTACATTGATAAAAACCCATTTTTGTTTGATAAAGAAGAAATTTACATATTTGAACATTATTTTTTGAAAAAGAAACATTTATTCCTCCAATTTACCAATATTATCATAAATTCAATAATAGGTTGTAATTTCTGTTGAATTGTGAAGACGCAGTGTTTCACATAAAATCATCAGAAATGGACTTTAAGTTACAATTTTCATTTGAATGATAAATTCATCATTATTTTTGATTTCATTGTGGATTATAACTTTCTCAATTGGTCATGAAATCTCCATACTGACTAATCAATAGCTGTATTTTGAGCAAATTCTGGAGTGTTACCTCATTTCTATGTGATTCAAGCAAAGAAAAGTATCAACAAGTTTCCATGAGTTAATTGCATGTATATTAGTAAAAAAGTAGTCCTACTAAGTATTTTTGTTTTATGAATGGTAAATAATCAATAATTGATATTCTTTTAGGAATGGGAGGTACTTATAACTCTTTGGCACATCAAAAGAACATCTTATTTTCTATCTTTTCATTAATTATTGCAATGTAGCCTTTGTAAAAACATTCTCAAATTGCTTGAGAATACTGATTAGGATACTATAAGCCCTGAATCAAGCTGTGAGTAATTTGTGGCTCAGGGACTTGATAGGTTGGGTATGCTGGCCGTCTGATGTCTTTTCTCCTCCTTTGCTCTTTTCCATGTAAAAATATGAATTGAGCCTTTGAGACTGATATTAACTATAGGTTAAGAAATGATCTATTAATAAATTTAGTATTTCTTGAGTTCTCAATGCATTGAAAACACCAATTTTAGCTTATATGTAATTTTGAATTTGTCATAATCCCATTATTTTTGTGTAAAAATGAAAAAACACCAAATGCTCACAAATCTTTTAGATTTTTTTAATAATATTTTTTCAATTATTTTCCATATTCTCACCTCATAGAGTTTATTCAAGCTAATTCATCTAATAGAGTTGTGCTAGGTGAACTCAATGTGTATAAGACAAATCTAGCCTCAAATTCATGGATTTACCTATCCAAAAAGGCATTATCACTACTTTTTTCTTTGTGAAAAAGGATGCATCTTTAATATTTACATCACTTACTGGCTTTGTATATTAATTCATCTCTACATGGTGGAAATTCAACTCACAGTTCATTTACCAAGATGTCCAAGCTGTTTTCCCAATTCAATCAATACAACTGTACACCAATAATACAGCTGTGTTCTCAAACCTCCAGGAGCAGCCTTCCAGCTTTTCACATAGATTGGCCCCTCTTTCAAGCCCTGGGGAATTTCTTCCCAGTTAATTAATCTATTGGGTTTGTTTTTGTGAGCCTTAGAGGTAATTTCATATACCCAAAAGACCACAAATATAAAAAATAACATATTAATATAAATAAAATAAATTTATTTATATTATTAAAATAAAAATAAAAAATATAAATATAAAATTATATTAAAAATAAAAAATTAATTATAATTTAAAAATAAAATTACTTTAAATTTTGTAAATATAAAATTACATTTATACTTGAAAAATTTAAGTAAAAATAAAATTTTAACAAAATTGTGAAAAAAAAAATAAATTTGGAAAAAAGTTAAATAAAATTTATTATAGCTTTTTATCCAATAAATAAACATATAAATTTTATTTCACCATTGGATTCCTCATAAAAAATCAGGTGGGGTCACCTCTGAGTGAAATTTTTGTAACTCAACTCTAAATAAGCTTAAATTAAGTTTTTAGTATTTTCAATACAAAAGTTGAAAATCCTCAAAACCTTAATTTAATTCACACCACATGTGGTGTTAACCATCAATTTTTGTGTTAAAATTGAGGTGTTGTGTTTAGTTTAGAAGTTATGAGGAATTAAAGTATTTTCAATTGAATTCAATTGAAATGTCAAAATGTGCGCGTGTATTACATAAGTGAACTTTGATTTACATATGAGGTGTCAATTATTACTGTATTGTACTGTACAATTGAATTGAATTACATGTGTAAATTATAAGTATAATACATGATGAGGAATTAAAGGAAAAATAAATTGGAAAGATTAAATTTGGGGGGGAAAAGGAACTCCAGCTCTAAGGGGGAGCTAGACCCCCAAAATCCTTGCTGACAGGCGTGGGATGTCAAAATTCACGCAAAAGTTCATCACTTTTGGCCTGGAATTGAGTTACAGGGTCTGTGGACTCAATTGATGATGAGGTTTTGATACCAACTGGGGTAGTTTTAGCTGTTGCCAAGAAGGTAAAACTACCCTTAAGATAAAACAATCATAATAATAACAGTTTTAACTGGTTTCTACGCCTCTGACACACATTCTGACGTGTTTTGAAGGCTCTAGGCCTGGTATTTCTATAGTAATGGCTGATTTAAGGGTCTAAAATGGCTAAAAATGGCTAAAAATGGCTTAAACCAGCCCTTTTTGGTCTAAACCAGGGTTCAATGATGCCATAATTGGCTTTTCTGTTGTCAGACTGTTTTTCACGACTGACAAGAGTAAATTTTACTTTTGGAGTAAGAGAATTGATGGCTATAAAAGAATGTCTTCTTTGCCCCACTTTTCTCTTCATGTTAGAATCTTTTCCTTTTATTAATTAGTTTAAAACTGTTAAACCAATCAATCAAAGATTCCAACCACCACTTTTAAATCATTTTAATCCTTTTAACCACGTGAAAAAATCATTATAATCATTGTTTGTAACTCTTATAATCATTTTTACCCCTGAACCACCCCAAAAGTGAATTAAAGCATCTTTCATCACTGTTAACTTTGTCACTTTGTTTCCAAATTCACTCTGGTCACTTTTGGGCGTGTTTTCTCTTTAATATTCTTATTAAAGACTTTGTTCTTTAATTAATTGCTTGCAGTTCTTTGCTCAATTAATTCCAATTGAAATTGCTCTTGAAGAAATTTCTTTTGTAGCCTTAAAATATCTCTTGTAGAGTATTTTTTGGATAAATTTTTATTGTTGGTAAAACAATAAATTTTTATAATATTATTTTTTTATACTAATAAAGTTATAAACAATAAAATTGGCGTGTTTTCTCTTAAAAATAATATTTCATACTATTTTTAATTGATTTTACCTTATACAAATTTTGAGGACAGGAAAAGTACCTGATTTTTAATCAAAGTTTCATATCCACACCTTACATTTGGGGGACCAGCCGTGATATTTTACCTGTGACATATTTTTTTACTCTTTTTAAATCTTTTTTCTTATATTGAAAAATTTAAAAACATATAAAAAATACTTATAATCCAAAAAAATCCTTAAAAAAATAATTTTTTTTCATATTATAAGTGAGGCTTATATTTTTATTTCTTTTTTGAAATAACCTTTTTTTACTTAATTAATTGGCTTTTTCATTAATTTTAGTGTCTGACAACGTGGTAAGACAAGAAAACATTGAAACAGCCTCAACAGTAACCAGCATTATCCCTGCCAGTACTGTTAATTCTGATCATAATAGTACTGTTATTGTGACTCAAAATAATCAACCTGAACCAATATCTTCTGAATTAATTAACTTGGATATAAGTAATACACTTCAGAAAGCCAAAAATTTGGCCAATAGTAGGTTTTTGACGTAAAAATACTATTTTAAGCCTTTTTTAACCATAATTATGCCTTCAACCAGGTCAGGAGCCAGCTACAACCCCTCAAGCAGCTCCCAAAAAGGTAATAGACGTGATTATGGCAGAGGCCAACCAGGTACAGAAGGAAAAGGGTCAGTTGATGACTTCCAAACAACTAAAATGGGTCATTCTGAAGCTGATAATACCATTTTACCTTCAAAAAGAGCTGACACCGCCACAACAAGCCTCTGTGGACATATACAAAGCCAGCCACAGTGCATACAACAATGCACTCCAATTCAAGGAGTACCAGATCCTTGCAGACCTGTGGAAGAATTGCATGAATTCTTACCTGACAGTAAGAAAATTCTTGGGCCATCCCAACACTTGCAAATTGCTCAATGGATGGCATCCATTGATGGAGAAGAAAAACATGATGCTTTTGACACTAGAATGGAGGAAAAACAACCCTCCACCAGCCAAACCAGTGCCAAAAACAGCCCCAGTGGCCAGCAGCAGCAATTTCAACGTGAAAAAGCAGCCACAACCTCCAAACAAGGGCAAAGGGAAGGCACCAGCCCCAAAACCTTACAGCCAGGGCTACAGAATCCCAAAGATTCAGCAGGATGCCATGGAAAATGTATTTCAGATGGCCAGAACCATGATGGAATTACAGAAGAAGGAGGAAGCCAGATTATGGTTCCAGAAATGATTTCTGACATATTTGATTCCATCCCAGAGTTGTATAATGCTATAAATGACGTGAAAAAACATCTTTCTGATAAAAATGACACCATTTGTAACAACATTAAAACAAACAACCTGAGTCTGTGCCAAATTAATGAAACACTTATGTGTTTTGAAAAAGTTTTGAGAACAATTAAAAATTCCAATAATGATAATTCTTCTAACAATAAAATAAATGAACAATCTGCCATTATTAAAGAATTAACAGATAAATATTCTAAATTCAATATTGATGACATAATTGAAACAAGAATTAAACAAGCCATAAATATTATCAAGACAGATAACAAGAAAGTCCTTGATGACATTTCAAATTCATTTACTGAAGTAAAGACATATACCATTGCCTTGAAAAAGTGTTTTGATGCTTCACAAGAAGAAGTATCAAAATTATCAATGAAATTGAATCAAGTCACTGCTGATAATACAAGACAGACAGAGTTATGGCAAGAACTTACACATAAAGAAGACATGTATAAAATTGAAGTAATAAATTTAATACAAAGCTTCCAACATGAATACAGAAATTCCCAAAGGTGTAGCAACAGTAAAATGAATGACATTGAACAATTACTGAACACCTTACCAAGAATGTCTACACCTCTAAATCAAAATGAGGGCACAAGAATTTCAAATCCACAAGTATTGGATCCTGATAATTCACAATTAAAAAATGAACTATCCACTTCTTTTCATAACTTGGAACCATCAATGGGCCAAGCACTCTTGAAAGAAGTTCCAAAACTTAAAGAATGGCCTCACTTCAGTGGTGAAGGAGAGTATGACCATATGGAATTCATTAGAGGTATTGACATGATCAAAGAGGATTTTGAATTACCAGACAGATTGGTAACAGCCAGGTTTAACACCTTGTTTACCAGATCAGCTCACAGATGGTACATCAAAATAAGACAAGCACATGGACACCAGAGTTGGACTTGGTGGAAAACCCAAATCATCAACAAATGGGAAAATGATGCTTGGAGGTTTAAAGTTGAAACAGCCTTTGAATCCGCCAAATTTAATGCTGATAAAGACAAAGCTTTACCATGGTTTTGCCAACAAAAGGACAGATTAACAGCATTATATCCTGACATGTCAGAATTTATGATCCATAGAAAAATTCTGAGACAATGTGGAGGTGACTTAGAGCATGCTGTCAAAAGCAGGACTACTGAACAATCTTCAGCAGAGGATATTATCAATATACTAGAAGAAGTAACCACCAGAACCAAAATTGGTTCTAGTAGGGTGAATCTTAAAACAAGGTTTAATACACCTTGGAAAGATTCTGTGGACAAAAACCCCAAAGAAAATTCTAGTAATATTAAATATAAATCTGCAGATACAGTCAGAAAATGCCATATTTGCCAAAGCACCACCCATTTAGCCAATACATGTCCAAAAAGGGGGAAAATCAATGAAATTGACATTGAAAAAGAACCAGATGTTGAAAAAGAAGACATAATTGAAGACAATTCAGATGATAAGTCATCCATATTCTCTGAATCTTCAAAAGATATAGAAAATATCAATGCCACTTTTGACATCATGGAATCTTATTCCCACTTACCACAATTGAGCAATGGTCAAGTTGATTTATCAAAAGTTCAAGATGCACAACTTATGAAGACAAAACCAAACAGAGGAAAAGGTTATACAGCTGGTAACTCCTGTATAACAGAAGTGGTGATTGACAACAAACCCACCAAACTTTTGCTTGACCCAGGAGCCTTCTGCTCTTGTGTTGGAAAATCTTTTCTTAAGACTTGTGTACCAAATTTTGAAGACCAATTGTTACCAATTGATGGTATAAAATTCAACAGTGCAAGTAACCCAATGAAAGCATTAGGAATCTTTGAGACCAATGTCATATTCCCACACATAAATGGGAATTTAAGGATCACAGTTGAATTTGTTGTTATGGAAAATTGCTCTAGTACCCATTTTATATTGGGAAATGACTATTTAATCATGTATGGGATAGATTTACATAATAACAAAGACAGATACTTTACAATTGGAGACAATAAGCGCCAGAAATTTGCCTTTTTACCCTTTAAAAGACAAATTACAGTAAACAAAGTATCACCAGTCAACTTGGAGTTAGAGAAATTCAAGTCTGAACAGTTAAATGAGGCTGAAATAAGCCTTCATCTGACTGATAAGCAAGAAAATGAACTTTCTTCCCTTTTGTATGACCACAGAGGAGCATTTGCTACAGACAAAGAACCCCTGGGAGCAATTATTGGTCATGAAGTTGACATCATTCTTAACATTGAGAGACCTTATCCACCACTCTTAAGAAGACCTGCTTATCCAGCAAGTTTAAAATCAAGAGAAGCTCTAGAAATTCATATCAAAGAACTTCTAGACCTTGGTGTAATAAGAAAAGTAGGCCACAATGAGGAAGTAGAAATAACTACACCAGTCATAGTGGCGTGGCATAATGGAAAATCCAGAATGGTTGGGGACTTTAGAGCTCTGAACACTTACACTGTTCCAGACAGATACCCAATACCAAAAATCCAAATTGCCCTTACTCAAATATCTCAACCAGTGTATATAACCACTATGGATGCCCTTAAAGGATTCCATCAAAATGTAGTAACACCAAGAGCAAGAAAATACTTGAGAATTATTGTTCATTGTGGAGTGTATGAATACTTAAGGATGCCCTTTGGTATCAAAAATGCACCTTCACACTTGCAAAGAATGATGAATGAAATCTTCCCTGAAGAACTCTCAGAGGGATGGTTAATCATTTACATTGATGACATTATTATCTGTTCAAAGACTTGGGAGGAGCACATGTACAGATTATCAAGAGTTTTGACAAAAATCCAATCAGTAAACATGAAAATCTCCTTGAAGAAATGTCATTTTAGATTTAAAGAACTTAAGGCACTAGGACATGTTGTATCTGGTTTGTCCCTTGGAATTGATAAAAACAAAGTTGCAGCAGTATTGTTAAAACCCATGCCTCAGAATAAGAAGGAAATTCAGTCATTCTTAGGTTTTGCAGGATATTACAGGCAACACATTAAAGACTTTGCATCCATAGCAAGACCACTTTATAAGTTGTGTGACAAAGACACAGTATTTGAGATGACTGTTGACAGAGTCAAAGCTTTTGAGTCTCTAAGAGAAGCATTGACCACTGCTCCACTCTTACTGATGCCAGACTTTAAATTGCCTTTCAAACTGTATATTGATGCATCAGGGGATGGACTAGGTGCTGCACTTCACCAAGTTCAGATCATAAATGACAAACCTGTAGAAGGACCAATATGTTTCATATCCAGGCAAATCAAACCAACTGAAGCCAGATATGGAGCAAGTCAAATGGAATGTCTATGCCTTGTCTGGGCCTTAGAGAAATTGAACTATTTCTTAGAGGGATGTGTTTTTGAAGTAATAACAGATTGTACAGCTGTGAAATCACTTTTGAACATGAAAACACCTAACAGACACATGCTCAGATGGCAAATAGCCATACAAGAATACAGAGGCAATATGACTATTGTTCATAAGGATGGGAATATTCATAAGAATGCAGATGGACTAAGCAGATGGCCATTACCAAATAACATTGATAATCCTGCTTATGTTCCAGAAGAAGCTTCACCACAAATTCCAATAGAAGGAATAAGTGTTACAGACTTGAACACCACCTTCTTTGAAGAAGTCAGAAATAGTTACACTCAAGATAAGAATTGTAGCATCTTATGCCAATTACTTAACAAAGACTGTAAAGACAACTCTCTAATACATGCCTTGGATGAAGTATGGAGAAAATCTTATAATGAAGGGAGATTTCACCTACTGGATGGTATAATTTACCACAGAACCAAGCACACATGTGTCATGACAGTTGTAGACAGGTCATTAATCAATCTTGTACTGAAAGAATGCCATGATAGTCCCTTTTCAGGACATCTTTCTGAGGACAGAACAAGAGAGAAAGTAAAGACCTGCATATGGTGGCCAATGTGGCAAAAAGATGTTGCAGAATATTGCAAAACCTGTGACAGATGCCAAAAGGCAAATAAATCCACTGGCAAAAGACTTGGAAATATGATGAAAATCCAAGAACCAAACAGACCTTGGGAAATTGTCCATATGGATTGGGTAACTGGCCTACCACCAGGAGGTGACAGGAGCTATAATGCTTGCCTAGTAATTGTGGACAGATTCAGTAAAACTCCAATCTTTTTACCATGTCACAAAGATGATACAGCCATGGATACAGCTCTTCTGATATGGAATAGAGTAGTGTCATGGACTGGGATATTTACAAATATCATCAGTGATAGAGATCCCCAATTCACTTCAGCTCTATGGACAAATCTTCACCAATTATTTGGCACAAAACTGTCTTTCTCTACAGCCTACCACCCACAAACTGATGGTCTGGCTGAAAGAATGATCCAAACCTTAGAGGACATGGTGAGAAGATTTTGTGCATATGGCCTTGAATTCAAAGATTGTGATGGATTTACCCATGATTGGTGTACTCTGTTACCAGCACTGGAATTAGCATATAAAACATCAATCCATTCCAGTACCAATCAGACTCCTGCTATTCTAGAAAAAGGATGGAACCCCAAGTTACCCCAAGATTCCTTGAGGAAAGACTTAATTGAAATACATCCCACAGCTGCTAGCTTCAAAGGAATGCTAGACAAAGCTAGAAAGCATGCAGTGAGATGCATGGAGGACTCTTTTGCATATGCTAAAGACAAATGGGATAAATCTCATGCAACTCCAGATTTCAAAGTGGGGGACCTAGTTCTTGTATCCACCACTAACTTCAATAACATCAAAGGATGTAAAAAGTTAAAAGACTCCTTTGCAGGACCTTTTGTGATTAAGGCCCTCTATGGAGAAAATGCTGTTGAAGTAGAGTTATCTGAAGAACTTAGCAATAAGCACCCTACATTTCCAGTAAGCTTGATAAAGCCATACAAATATAGTGATGCTGAGAAATTTCCCTTGAGGAATAAGATTCCCCAAGTTATACCTCCTATTGAGACATCTGGTACTAAGAAAATAACCAAAGTTCTTAAAGAAAGGAAATTAAGAACCAAGAAAGTAAGGGAATACCTTGTTAGGTACAGTGACCCAACTTGTGAAGATGAATGGTTAGAAGAGAAAGATATACCAGAAGCCACCAAACTCCTGAGGAGATTCAGACACACTAGAAACACCAATATTACAAAGTAATATTCTTTTTTAGGGGGAGGGAATGTGAGCCTTAGAGGTAATTTCATATACCCAAAAGACCACAAATATAAAAAATAACATATTAATATAAATAAAATAAATTTATTTATATTATTAAAATAAAAATAAAAAATATAAATATAAAATTATATTAAAAATAAAAAATTAATTATAATTTAAAAATAAAATTACTTTAAATTTTGTAAATATAAAATTACATTTATACTTGAAAAATTTAAGTAAAAATAAAATTTTAACAAAATTGTGAAAAAAAAAATAAATTTGGAAAAAAGTTAAATAAAATTTATTATAACTTTTTATCCAATAAATAAACATATAAATTTTATTTCACCATTGGATTCCTCATAAAAAATCAGGTGGGGTCACCTCTGAGTGAAATTTTTGTAACTCAACTCTAAATAAGCTTAAATTAAGTTTTTAGTATTTTCAATACAAAAGTTGAAAATCCTCAAAACCTTAATTTAATTCACACCACATGTGGTGTTAACCATCAATTTTTGTGTTAAAATTGAGGTGTTGTGTTTAGTTTAGAAGTTATGAGGAATTAAAGTATTTTCAATTGAATTCAATTGAAATGTCAAAATGTGCGCGTGTATTACATAAGTGAACTTTGATTTACATATGAGGTGTCAATTATTACTGTATTGTACTGTACAATTGAATTGAATTACATGTGTAAATTATAAGTATAATACATGATGAGGAATTAAAGGAAAAATAAATTGGAAAGATTAAATTTGGGGGGAAAAGGAACTCCAGCTCTAAGGGGGAGCTAGACCCCCAAAATCCTTGCTGACAGGCGTGGGATGTCAAAATTCACGCAAAAGTTCATCACTTTTGGCCTGGAATTGAGTTACAGGGTCTGTGGACTCAATTGATGATGAGGTTTTGATACCAACTGGGGTAGTTTTAGCTGTTGCCAAGAAGGTAAAACTACCCTTAAGATAAAACAATCATAATAATAACAGTTTTAACTGGTTTCTACGCCTCTGACACACATTCTGACGTGTTTTGAAGGCTCTAGGCCTGGTATTGCTATAGTAATGGCTGATTTAAGGGTCTAAAATGGCTAAAAATGGCTAAAAATGGCTTAAACCAGCCCTTTTTGGTCTAAACCAGGGTTCAATGATGCCATAATTGGCTTTTCTGTTGTCAGACTGTTTTTCACGACTGACAAGAGTAAATTTTACTTTTGGAGTAAGAGAATTGATGGCTATAAAAGAATGTCTTCTTTGCCCCACTTTTCTCTTCATGTTAGAATCTTTTCCTTTTATTAATTAGTTTAAAACTGTTAAACCAATCAATCAAAGATTCCAACCACCACTTTTAAATAATTTTAATCCTTTTAACCACGTGAAAAAATCATTATAATCATTGTTTGTAACTCTTATAATCATTTTTACCCCTGAACCACCCCAAAAGTGAATTAAAGCATCTTTCATCACTGTTAACTTTGTCACTTTGTTTCCAAATTCACTCTGGTCACTTTTGGGCGTGTTTTCTCTTTAATATTCTTATTAAAGACTTTGTTCTTTAATTAATTGCTTGCAGCTCTTTGCTCAATTAATTCCAATTGAAATTGCTCTTGAAGAAATTTCTTTTGTAGCCTTAAAATATCTCTTGTAGAGTATTTTTTGGATAAATTTTTATTGTTGGTAAAACAATAAATTTTTATAATATTATTGTTTTATACTAATAAAGTTATAAACAATAAAATTGGCGTGTTTTCTCTTAAAAATAATATTTCATACTATTTTTAATTGATTTTACCTTATACAAATTTTGAGGACAGGAAAAGTACCTGATTTTTAATCAAAGTTTCATATCCACACCTTACAGTTTTTATTATTATTTTCTTTTCATTTTTGGAAGTAAACACTGATATTCATAATTCAGTCATGTAAACCTTCTTCTTTGCCTGTAAGTGGATATTGGTGGTCATATACTTTTCTAATTCCATTGTTCTTTCTTGAAGGTTGAAATAGTGTATTTAGGATTCATTTGATTGGCTCTTTGGCCTTTGGTTTACTTCTTATTATCTCCTGCATATTTTTACTTGCTTTTATCCTTTGTTATATAAATATATTCTTCAATTATTTTGTTATTTTTTGGATCCCTCAAAGTGAGTTATTTATTCCTGAGTGCCAGTCCACTTGAGCTATTCCCATGATCTCCTGTAATAATCTCTTATTCAACTCTTAAGCTTAAACTAAGATGACGGTTAAAGATCAAAGATCATCAACTGTAAGCCTTACCTTGAGCATATAACAGCTTTTAATTTTCTCATGAAACTGCAGTTAGGAGAGTAAATTATAATAGCTCAGCATGTACTTACTAAGATGCCAAGATTATTTCATAAAATCATCAAAATTCTATCTTTTATGATTTTACATGTAATTCATTTTTTATGTCAAAATTTGCTAGTCTAGACTTTAAACCATGATTTCATAGTTTTATACATTGAATATGTTGATGACAATTATGTAATTCTTCATGTATCAACTCTTTGAATCTTATTATCTACTTTGGTTCAAGTTTGGACCACTTTTAATATTAAGTGCTCAACTGGTATTTCTATTTTTACCAATTTCTCTTTATTATTCTTAACCTTATTTAGAACTTGGAGAATAAAGCTTATATAATTATTCTCAAAGTTTTTTGGTGGTAAATTTTTCCTTGGATCAAGTCTTTATCATGAGTATTCTTAAAGATATGAGCTAAAAGCCATGAATATATGCACTGAAAACATAAGTGCATATATCTGGGTATCTCAGTAAGTATTTGATTTACAGATATGACATAAAATAGTTATACACATATTTCTTCATGGGGAATCCAAAGTTCCATTAAAAGATTTGTATATTGTTTCCTTCCCTATTTGGAAACACTCTCCAGCTTGTCAAGTTGATTGCCCATTCAATATGATGTACGGTGGGGCTGCCAGCAGATCTTGCACAAAATCATTTCCATAAAGGAAGTTGGTGTGGAATGGTTTTCACTCTTCAAGTTCCAGAATGAATGTATATGCCAGCATGAAATACAACAATATAAGGATAAATTTTTGGTGTTTCGTGAGGTAGTAGGACATTTTTAAGGGATAAGGTTTTTCCATTCCAATGCAAAGTCAAATACAAATAGCTTTCAGATACCTGTGCACTTTGTTCTTGGGAAGCACAGGAAAGTTTAGCTTTTCATGTGAAAGTTTTTTTGTCTTTGTCCAAAACTTTTTGACAAAAAGTTATAAAGTAATAAGTCGCGGAGGGATTCAGAACAGGCCCTAAGTCTGGAGTACTGAGACCGGATGAGACTCTAAATAATTCCGTACTTAATAAAGCCGTACTGCATTACTAAGGACATCGGATGTACAGGTATTTGGAAAGACCGAATATTTAGCCTGTTTGACTATCTACTGTTTTGACACCGGTCAGCCATCCCTGCTCTACAGTGCCACAATAGCTTGGACTTTGGTAGCTTGGTTAAATGAGTTGTGTATTTTTCCGAGTGATTTCAAATCAGTTGCAAGCTCAAGTTCCAGAATCACAAGGCCAGACTAAAGAGCCGAAACAAGCAGCTGCTTCAGTGGAGTTGTGAAATTACAGTTGCGTCCAAACTGCCCTGCGCTATATACGGCCAGGTCGTAACTCAGCATATTGCTGCACAATATACAACACAGTGCATCCGTCGTTAAACTTCAAGGTTCACCCACAAGATATGGCGAGTTGCATTATCGGCGGACTTCCGAAGTGCGGACCTTAAGCACCCTGTAGCCTTGCGGAAGCGTTGTTGGAAGGCAGCATCCCATTTAGCCACAGAGAAAACACAGTTCCCCAACAATCAGTGCCTTCAGCTGGTAGCAAGAGGAAACAGATCTTTTTGAAGTCCTGTTCCTTTTCTTAATTTTTCAAGCTTGGAAAGACTACGCCGGATGTCTGTGGTAATGAATTTACCAGCCCCGCCGGAAGGTACCTGCAATTATCCTCTTGATGAGCCTGCTTACGAATCACAATTAGCTTTTTTTAAGTGTGCTACTGGAATTCACGACTCCGAAAAGCTTAAGGCACATCTTCTTCGCATCCAAAAGAAAATCTATGAGCGATTTCGATACCCATGCGTTTGGAGTAGGCCAATCGACAATGGTTTCTTTTGTGGCTTGAAACTAAACACTTATGGACATCTTCTAGATTTCGATTTTGTGCGAGGCAAAGTTATCAATCACCCACTGTTTCCAGAAATTCTTACTTTTAAGAAAGAAAGACAAGAAGAACAAAACATATTCCTAGATTTGGGGGCATCAGGTTGGTCTCTCGCATAAGACTTTCTTGGATCCGTCATGAAAACACTTCAGCTACTAGCTTTCACCCGAATAGCTTATGTTTGATTAAATTTCAAATTTGAATTTGATATGACTCCCAAAGTGGCTAGCGACGTGAGGCAAGTTATTTCTAAGGGATGGAAGAGAGAAGACATCCTAGCCATAGAAATTGATCAAGGTAAAATTCTTCTTTTCCGCCAGAACCAAAACGCTTCTGATCTTTGTTCGCGCAATTTTAAGAGGCAATTAATTTAGGTTACGAAATGTTCATTGATTCAGACCGCCCAATACCATGCTTCATTGGTAATATTTTTGACCCCAACATATTTGATCCTACGAAAGCGCTAGAGAAAACCTCTTCAAGGATTGACCTCTTTTCTTTAAAAGATATGAATTTGTTGAAAAGAAGGGTTTCTTTCATCTCTTGTCATTATTTGTTTCATCTTTTTGATCGCGACGATCAAGAAAGGCTCGCAAACTATTGTGCCCTGTTGCTTTCTGATGAACCAGGCAGTTCTATTTTTGGCACTCACAAGGGAAGTAGGGAGCAAGGGCCTCAAAGTTTGTTCGTTATTTTTTTTCCAACTCAGATTTTGGAGTACAATATCTTGATTTTTCGGCCTTAACTTATCTCCAGAGATCACCTCCCCGGGACATACTGGTACAATCACTCCGTCGAAGTAAGTAAACGGCTTCTTGCTATCAATTTCAAGCTAAGACCGATCCCTCACACCAACCTTAAATTTTTTTCCCCGAACTGCGCTCAAAACCTCTTTCGACATTTAGTCATGGGTTCAAATGTGGGAAAACATATTTAATCCAGAAACAGTTAAAATTGTTGCAGAGCTGAAAGAATCCAATTCCCAAACTCAATACAAATTTTTACATCCCAGTGAAAAGATTTTGTGGATGAGTTGGTCTGTGACCCGACTTTAATTGAAGTTACTACATCTTTTCCGAGGATATATGTTATATTTTTTTTCTTGTGAAGGGGTTTTATACTGCTTTTTAACCAGAAATAAGACTTAATATCTCTTTTTCCTTGTGAACTCCTTAATTATGCAGTTTTCTCAATGGTAATGTTTTTTTAAAAAAAACTTGTTTTATACAGCTGCGTCTTTTCTTAACATAAATTATGTTCTTATAATTTTTGCCAAAAAAACCTTTATAGTTTTTGCGTCATCCATCCAGGAAATCAATTTTTTGGCAAAGTCTAATTTCTACTCTAAATCTGTACCATTCTGCGCACATAGTGATATCTGCTTTTGGTTTCTCTATTTCTTTCTGCATTCTCTTATCAAATAAAGACTTTGTTGTCGGGAAAATTTAATTTTAACTTGCATTCTTTATGATGGTAAGAAAAAAATGTGAAGCTGTGACTGTCACAACGCTGTCTGCCAGACCTCAGCAAAGGGAACTCTTGCCGAAAAGGCTATTAAACCGGTTGAAAGACCGATTAATACTGGCAAGTTGTAGATCACATTCCACCATGTGACAGTACCCCCGGGTTTAGAGCACTGCGTCCCGAAGTGCATGTAACTGATGGTATTACCCATGTCACCCTCATGGAGTTACATTAGTCACAACGGGAGCCTACAAGGAACCCCCAAGGGGCGGAACCCTTGTACACCAATGGAGCGGAAAACCCAGCGATTTCTGGTTGTTTGATTGAGACCTCCTCTTGTCTCCAACCGGAATCAAACCCATGACGTTGGTAACCGGTTTATTGTCACAACGCTGTCTGCCAGACCTCAGCAAAGGGAACTCTTGCCAAAAAGGCTATTAAACCGATTGAAAGACCGATTAATACTGGCAAGTTGTAGATCACATTCCACCATGTGACAGTGACCTAGGAACTGAGGGAAGGAAATACAGGATTCGTAGTCTAGGGAGTAATGGTTAGTTTCCTACCTTACTATGTTCTTTTTATCCCTCTTAACCTCCTTTTCGGTACATTTTGTTGGCTCTCCTTCCCTATGTTGGTACTTAAGGATAAGACCCACATCTCTCCAATCCAAGGTCATTATCCTGGAACTAAACTTAATAATTCATCCTTCATGCAAGAGTTTAGTTAAAAATGTCTTTCTATTGCAATACAAGTTAGCCAGTAGCAATAACTGACATTATACATGTGTTAGTCTAAATTTATAGACATTATAGAATGGAATAGATAGAAATGGAATTAACCTGGTCTTTAGTTTGACTTATTTATAAATAAATTTAAATAGCTTACTATTTTTTTATAGTGAAATGTATACTAATTAATGTCCTGGTGAGTTAAATGAGAGTAAAATGGCTTTATTGAAGAGAGGAATAAGAGTTGAGATATGTGATCTCTCCCAGTGCATGAGCAACTAAATGTTTCCCTTGTAGCAAAAACATGTGATCAGTGAGGACTTAAGAACAAGTTGCAGTGAGACATGCCTCGTGGATAAGAACATGCATTCCCCTTATAAGGAGAATGTTCTGACCTTGAACTAGAAGCAATTCTTATGAAACTATTATTATATTATTATTATATATAATTCTTCATTGTATTAGAAACACCCCCTCTACGAGTTAGAAATTTGTCTTGCATCTGACTGGCTCTACCAGTCATTGTGATTACCGACAATTTCTATTTACAGTTTTATTACTGTGTTTTTACAAATAATATTTGAATTATCCTTGTTTTGTACTTGTGCTCTTTATAGTCTTATGTTGGTATCTCACAATTGTTATTCTTGTTCTTCTTTTTTCAACTAACTTGTCAGCTGGAGTCTATGTTGAAGCAGTAATTAGGCTATTTACAACTAGAAATATGACTGTGACACATGGAAATAATTTTAAAATAAGAGTTTCAATTTAATATAAAGGTTTATAATATAATAACTGGGCTCTACTATTGAAGAATAGTGGTGGTGAGCGCTATTGAGAACCCTGGGTGCAGTCTTACCAGTTGGATTACTATAATAAGAACTACAATAATTAAAATTATAATTATACCCTGATTATTACCCAAGAGTAAAACGGTTTTTGAAAGTTTACTACGTAGGATATTCAAGAGCAGGATGAGGAAACAATTGGTTCTATGAGTAATGGAAAAAAGTGAGTATTATTGCGTGAAGATAAATGAGATAAGGAGGAGAAAGAAAACTTACTTTGGCGTTTGAATCCCATCGGTGACAAGACATGGTGATGATCAGCCCAAGCTCGAATGTCCTCTTTCCATCGCCATCCTTCATCGGCCGGATAATCACTTCGCTCAGGTTGAGGAGTGAAGTGACCATCGGATGGTGGCCTAGGAGGGGGGGTGGACAAATCAATGCTTGAGGGGACTGGGCTAATCGTCCTGAATCGTTCCCGCTGGCCTGTTTGGGGTCCCGGGGTCCACTCACACTTGGAAATCGTTTCATCATCATCAGCCACAAAGGAGTCCTGGCGAGGGCGTCTTGGGCGGGAACTCCTCTGGCCGCGGGGTCGCAAGGGGCGGACGACGAACAAACATTTCTTGTGTGCTTGTTGGAAAGCATCACAAGCGTTGGTCGTCGTTGAGGAACGAATGCAGGGGATACCCCGCTTGGTGCATAATGTGCACGACATCTAAAAACAAAACAAAACAGGTTAGTAACTGAATAGAAAGTAAGCAATCAAGAAAGAAAAGGAAGACATACGATGATTTATAATTTTAAAACGGAATTCAAATTAAAAAAGCGCTAGGAGGAGGTTTTTAAAAGTCTAGAAGAGAGTCGTGAAGAAAGGGAATTATTAATATTGGATCATAATGTTGACGAAAGTTTAATTGAAGAAAACGTACAAAGTAGATAGAAGTGGGGTTCTGAAAGTATTAGCAGGAAAAACAAAAAGCGAGCAGGAAGGGGAGTGGGGTTAGTCGAGTGCGAAAGAAAAGACTGGAAAGGCAGGAAGATCAGGGGGAATACGCACAAGAAGGACAAACGCGGGTGAGGTTGAACGAAGTGGAGCGGGTGAGAGAGAAAGTGAAGTGCGTGTCGTGTGAAGATTGTCTTTTATACCATGGTGAAGCTGAGACGATCTCAGCAGTTTCAGCACCCGCAAAAGTCTCAGCTTCAAGGCGTGTGGGCAAAATTGAAGCTGAGTCTCAGCGAATGCTGCAACTGGGAAGTGAAATGCTCGCGTGAGGCAGAAGAACAATGGGGGTCTGGCTGAGTATTGCAATTTATTGAATTGTCAAGCTGAGTCAAATCCCCTTTGTTTGCTTAAATAGCCACCCAATCACCCAGGAGGGTGGTCGTGAGGCCCTTGTTGAATGTGCATTGTGGGTGCAATGCACAAGTGACCCATGCAGAAAAGCACCCGGTGCATTTGGTCACAAGTGACCGCGGCACGATCACCGGCCTTATGGCCTGGTGATAGTATTTGAACAAAGGGGGGGGCTGTAAGACAAGTGAATACAGTGTGAGCTTGCCTCGACCCATTGCTCAGGTTTGCTTTCGGGTCATAATTGAAATGCTCAGTGGCTGAACATTTTAATTGCACAGTAATTGAACAATTGATATAACAATATCAAATGCACCGCTGAGTATTGCAATTTATTGAATTGTCAAGCTGAGTCAAATCCCTTTTGTTTCCTTAAATAGCCACCCGATCACCCAGGAGGGTGGTCGTGAGGCCCATGTTGAATGTGCATTGTGGGTGCAATGCACAAGTGACCCATGCAGAAAAGCACCCGGTACATTTGGTCACAAGTGACCGCGGCGAGATTACCGGCCATATGGCCTGGTAATAGTATGTGAACAAAGGGGGGGGCTGTAAGACAAGTGAATACAGCGTGAGCTTGCCTCGACCCATTGCTCAGGTTTGCTTTCGGGTCATAATTGAAATGCTCAGTGGCTGAATATTGGAATTGCACAGTGATTGAACTATAGATATAACAATATCAAATGCACCATGCTGAGCCATTGCTCAGTCGTTTTTGTATGCGCGCACTCTGAGCATTTGGCACAGCATCGGATGACATTTCAGCCAGGTGCAGCATTTCACACGCTTTGGTGAAGTGCTCCAAACTGAGCCTTCCAGTGAGCTATTGCAGAATT
Source organism: Austropuccinia psidii (assembly GCA_023105745.1). Taxonomy (NCBI): domain Eukaryota; kingdom Fungi; phylum Basidiomycota; class Pucciniomycetes; order Pucciniales; family Sphaerophragmiaceae; genus Austropuccinia; species Austropuccinia psidii. The sequence continues at coordinate 49,809,135 of JALGQZ010000004.1, forward strand.
AGTTCATTCCATGGCTTTACTGAGCACTTTCACACGGTGCTTTTGACCATGACATGCTCAGCTTGCGTGTGCAAATCGGGTGAAACGCAATGCTGAGCATGTGGCACATGAGCTATGTAAATGCAAACAATCGGAAGGTGCATGCACATTTGCTATATGCATGCAGGCTCAAGTAGTATTACACCTTCCTGATAGGTACAGTACAGTCAACACTGTAGTACGCAGTACACCTTTGTAAAAGTATGCTGCAGGGCAGAGCAAAAGCTGTTCAACAATGTAACGTGCAATCACGTCAAGCCATCGAGTCATATATCTCAACTGCATCCCTTTGATGCACCTTGCTGGACAGCTCTGCCTAACTACGGCACAGATGCGCATGTAATGCAAGTTAATGTAAGTGGGTCATAATGGGATGACTTATTATTTGGGTCATACACAAAGAGTTGATTCACTCTGGTGCCATTGTTGGGGCAAACAATGACTGGCCCGCTTGTTCATTGTCGGGCAGCCACACGCTTTTCATATGCACCCCCGATGGGTCATACGCAGGCAGCTTTCACACGCCTGGAAGACATTTTACTGCCAGTCTTCCAGCTGCCTATTTTCTTGGTCGGGTTGTCAGCTTGACTGCAGACGCTCACCCGCTTGCGCGTGGAAACCTGAGGCCAATCAGTGTGGATTTGCTTCAGCCTCATCCACATTAGAATAACAATCCCAGCCTATGATTGCTGAGGCTGGTCATGTTTGCGTGGGTATCTCCCACCGCGGGTCATTTTCTTCACGTTCTCACACGCCCCACGCAAGTTGTGGCACGTGGCTTGCAGCCAAAAAATCCCTTGGGCGTGTGGCCTCTTTCCTCCGGAGTTCTGTACGCGCGTGAGGCAAAGACCCGGATGCCAATCTCGGTGGATTAGTACTCGCCTCAAACGCCATAGGGGTGAATGTATATGTGGATCACGGCTCACGGCTGGCGCTCCCTTTGATCATCCCACACATTCCCCCCTGAAAGCCCAGTATGCATCAGTCAGCAAAAAAATTCAGGCAAAACCAAAGTCATGTTCGGTGGCATGCCACCGAACATATCTCACCCGCCCACACACAAACATCCCCCCAGTGAGATTGCAGTTTGAAACTGCCAACATTGCCCAGTAGCTGCCTGTGAACAATTGACCTGGGGAGGATACGCTCATTGTTCGCTGTCACACCAGCGAACATGACTGCATGCCTCTAATATGCCCTCCACAATAAGTTGCTACAACCCACCCAATTTCGGATGTGCTAATGTCAACCTTGTTCCACCAAAGGTTTCGTAACTCGCTGCAGATCCAGCAGTCATAATGGTGCACCCACAATTTGGCCACCTTGCCTTGATATATGCCCCAAATCGGATATGAAAATTATGAGCCCAAGAGGCCCACCTCCATCAAGACCATGCACTTAACCACAGGCCATCCCCCCTTGACCCCATTGCTGCCTCTCATATAAGCTCCCCACCTGCGCTTATCAGTCTTCATTCCGTTTAGCTAACCCTTCCCAATCATATAATTTCCGACTATCCCCAAATAATTTAAAATAGCTATCATGTCAACCCCTTCACAGCCACTTTGCATTGGGATGATTAATATTTGTATTCAAATAAATAGTGATATAACCTTAAATCCTGAGAATTCCCACTTAGGTTCTTGGATTATCCTATGGCACAATCAACACAACATATTCATATATCTCCCCAATCACCAGCATGCTATTGGCTCTCTCCCGGGAACCCTTTCCCAAATGTTGATACCATTCCTTGGGGCACCAAAAACGTTCATGCACTGTGGTCCTGGTGGGGCATGGATTGAAAATTGCCAATCCAATCCTACTCAAATATTATTTGTTGAGGGAGTATTTATGACTGATGCCAATGATCCCTCCTCATCTCAGAAACCCAATCTAGCATTGATGTTCTTCACATGGTATCCAAACATTCTATTCATAATGGAAAGCTTTCGAACACAAGATTTCAAGCTTAAAATGCCCAAAGAATATGACTGTACTACTCATTGTCAATGTCAACTCTTTACTCTGACCTTTCCCCCTTCAAACTCGACGCCTGCTTCATATCCTGCTGTTTCAACATTGATTTCCAAGCAAAAACTGATACAATTACCCAGTGGATCAGACCTCCCCATGATGACCCCGCCCCATTCCATTATTCAAACCCCCCTCCTCCCTCATCAAAAGACCAGACTAGCTTTTCTCTGGGATCGAGAAATCCCCAATGGCCAATCAGCCCGTAACCTTTGGGCAACCTCACCCCCAGGATCCACTTTTAATGCCAGGCACATCATTACAAACAAGGTCGTTAGCTCATTTGAATCCCTTTCGACCAATACCCCTCTTGGAGGACTGCTTGCGGATGATATGGGATTAGGTAAAACCATTCAGGCCATTGCTCTAATTGGTACCTCCAAGGAGCGGATGATTGCAAACCCCCATCGCTCCACGCCCACCATGATCATCTGCCCCCCTCGCTTAATTACCAACTGGCAATCAGAAATATCCAAGCATGCTCAGGCTGGAGCACTGCATGCCAAAATCTACCATGGTCCCACTCGTCACTCATTATCCCAAGCCGACATTTTAAAATATGATATCATCATCACTTCTTACAATACTATCACCCAAGAATTTAAGCAAACCAATCCCTCTACATCATTCATTTTTCAAATCAATTGGCATCGTATAATCTTGGATGAAGCACAATGAGTGTCTGAGCTTAAACGATTCAAATTACCTTTTATATCCAATAACCCTTGCCCCCTCTTATAGCTATATTTGCTCTCAATACACTGCCACTCACCGTGCCATTAATAGCCTCCTTTCATCCCATCGAATATGTTTAACGGGCACACCTATTCACAACACCATTTATGACCTTTTGGGCATAATATCATTCATCACTCAACCCCAGAGCGCCAATCAAGATAACTGGTCACCATTCATCCTGAGTAGTCTTTCAAAAGGTTGCAATGATATTTTGCATTTGGCATTGCGGCATTTAAGTTTGCGCCGCACCAAAACCACACATCTCGAATCCCTCCCCACTATTAGCCATCATTATGAGCTGCTCCCACTCAACCCAACCATGCAGCAAGAATATTCCATATTATATGAAGAATTCCTATCATCCAAAAGCAAAGGACCAGGAGAGTTTTTCAGAAATATTAACAAGCTGCGAATATGTTGTAACCATCACATCATGCTTAACACAATTGCGGAGGCAGAGTTGGAAGACCCCGAGGGCAGGAGCACTCAGGATAACTCCCCAAGAATCACACGAACTATTGTGGATGTGGAAACATGCATGATGAGTAGTAAGATTGCACACCTCCTACAAAGCTTAATGAAGAACAAACAAACAAGGTGTGGTCCAACGTGATCGGTGTTTTATACCCAATGGACCCAATTTTTAGATTTGTGCGTTAATTCTAATATGCATCCATTACCAATTGACTCCATCTGACTTTTTTATATTGTAGAATTGGTATTGCTCTTGCCCATCACTCTATCCTTTCAGCACAAATTGATGGAACAATTACACCACAAGCGCAGGACAAGGCGCTTGAGAATTTCTTCAATAATCCTGAATGTGAAGTACTCATTGCATCCATTGCCGCGGCTGGAACTGGCCTCAATATAACTTGTGCTAATATAGTCTATTTAATGGTGAGGGGCCCCCCAAAATTCTCCCCTGATTTTTGGACCCTGACATCCACATTTCCAGGAGCCCAATTGGAACCCAGCCATTGAGGCTCAGGCTGTTGATCGTCTACATCGTATTGGCCAACAACGACCTGTACAGGTCATCCACTATATCACTCCTCATTCAGTTGAGGTCAACATGCTGAAGGTACCTTTCAAGCTCATCTTTCACTTGATTGTATTACTATTCTGAAATCCTTCCTTATGGGAATGCCATATTCCAATCACCAATAGGTCCAAGAAAAGAAAAAATCATTAACTGAGTGAGCCTTACTGATATTATATAATTTGTGATTGACAAAGTTGATAACTCCTGTTGACTCTGGCACAGGTCCACAATTATGAACACCATGAGCTGGATCGAACTTCTTCAATATTTCCTCAATGAAAATGAGCAATAGAGTATTCTTGCTAAGGGAGACGGTGATACATTTCAATTCATATTGTCTATATTCTAACATATTTAGCAAGCTGTTGCATCCTTAAGAGATAATAATCAGATTTTATTACACCTGCACAAATAATTCACAAAATTTCAATTTGTCACAGTGCTATACCGTGACAAATTACTAAGTTATTGCAGAGCATCACCATTTGGCCTAATAACTGGCATGTCAAGTATCTTGAGGGCGCTAGTCTGCATCTTACTACAGCCTTTGAGCCAATCTTGATCAAATAGCTGAAATGATAGGCCTTCCGGAATATCACCATCATCTGTCGATCGTAATTCTGGCAATCTATCAATAGTTTTTTTACCCTTTTTTTTAATCCGATTACAAAACTCTATGTCTCTATCCATTTTCAATACCAAATCATTAAATAACTGGGAGCGCCAGCGTAATCCCACTTTGCGGTAAACTTGATGGCCATTTTCCAGTACCTCCTCAGTATCTGAGCATACTCGAGGGTCATTGAATTGTGATGCTAGGATGGGAAATTTAGCCGTATCACACCATTCACGACGGCGCTCACAGGTCTGCACATAATCAAGTAGATCATCATCAGACTTGGTCCACAATGAAGAAGAGATACAGTAACTAACTCTTTGACGAATCTTTGCGAGCTTTTGATTCTCTTTCTTTTTTACCAAATACTCGGCATCCTTTTGAATAGACTTCCATTCTCTTTTCAAATAAGTGAAATATCGCTCCATTAAAGCCGCCACGACCCCATAGTTGTTATGATCCTTGTTCCAACAGTAGTGATGATACTCAGTGCTGACAAGTGCAAGACGGAATGTACGGTAAAACACCATAGACATCAGCTCGTTGAACGGATGTTGCCATGAGCTCTCCCAGTCCCAAGTGAATCGCTTTAGTCCTAGCTTGTGGAGCTCATTTTTGCAGTAGCTTTGGAAACCCTGAGACTGAACCTGTGTTGATGGCTCATTGAAAACATCCTCGGGGACATAACCGAGATGACCAGCCACTTGAATTGCAATTTCACGCTCTTCTGTGCTGGGTGGTGCTGGTAGTGAGGAAAAATCCTTATCCCTAACTTTGAATAGGAACAGGCAATGTGCGTGTACTGCTGATCTCATTCCATGGACATTCTCTGGAAGTTCTGCCTTCAGCCATTTTTGTTGCTCCTTCTGGCTTGCACGTTTTGCCACATTGTGAGCTTTGCGGGCCTGGTTCCTTTGCTGTCTGACCTCGGATTGCTCAAGCATACTCTGGGCAAGGCCCAGCTGAGGATGGGTGAACTCACTATTTGATTTAGTGCCTTGCTCATGCGCTGTGAAATTGTCCCTCCTTGGTTCATCATTTCTTTCACTTTGAGTCGGAGACATGTTCTCATCCTCATCATCCACCATTCTTTCTCTTGATGTACTGGCATGACCCGTTCTTGGTTTGGAGGCATATGGATGATGACGTCCAGTGACTTTCTCTTTATGGACCACAGGTGACGACGCATAAAGTTCATCCCCTGCCATGCAAATCATCAGTTAACACATCAAAACATTAATGAAGACTGGTCATCCTCACGATCTTCAATTGGCTTCTGAGATCGGACTGACTTGCCTTTAGGTGCCATATCTAACCCATGAAACAAACATATCAAATTGTGAATAAGTTTCTACTCCAAAATTCAAATGACTTACTTTGATGAAGCGTCAATACTGGATTTCCCTCCGACAGACCGCTCCAAGATACATTTTCCAAAGGTCTTTTTCGTCGCCCCCCATCCACGCGCCTTTCATCACCCACATGAACCTGAGATCCTGATGGAATATTGAGGGTTGGCTGTTTACTTTGGCCAAAGGGATCCTGGGATGCGACTGGATTCCGACCGGGATTAAGGAGGAACTCACGTGGAAATTTTGATTGGGGATTAGCGTGTGAGGAGATTTGAGGTGTGCCTTCTGGCCCCTGAGACACATGAATTTGTGTATTAGTGGGATTCGGGGGAATAGGAGTGACGGAAATATTTGGGATCGACCAAGTGCTTGAAGTTGGAGCCTTTGGATTGCCCACATCAATGTTAAGACCTGATACATTCATTGAGGATGCGATAGGGGTTGTGAGAGGAATGTTGGGACTCAATGGTGACTGTGTTTGAACATATTCTATGCTAGATTCACTATTTGAGTCATGAACAGAACCTGAACAGGATTTATGTGACTTGAAAGATGACATAAGGGCTGAAAAAGTACAGTAATATTTTTAACTAGATAAAACACCTCAGTATTATGATAAAATAGAGTGATATGAGATGAAATCTTTTCAAATTTAGAATAGAGAAACTCTATGAATAGTTGGAACTAAGTGTTGTGTGGAAGTCGGATAAGACTCTTTTGAGGAGAATCCTCCCTGCCTCCTCTTGAGCTCCTCCGCTTTTGTCGGAAAACACCCTGCACGGCCTACCAGCATATAATGTGATATTTCCTTGATCTGAAAGGGGACCCATCATCCATAAGTAAACATCTTTGGTAACATTTCCGCCTCCCCATTGTCACATTTTGTGAATTATCCAAACTGCCAATATATGCATTGAAATTCCACAACATTGTACATCTGTAAAGGGGTATATTCATGAAGGATTTACCCACAAAAGAGACATCACCTTTTCACGAAAGGCAAGACAATCCAAATCACATTCCAACTGATTCAAAGCCCGCCGCACTCAAACCAAATACCAAGACTTTAGCTGCACTCCACCCCCTTATGTAATAGAGTTATATAGTTATGTCTGTAATAAGGTTTAAACCATGTACGATGGCGTGCCAGCGTACATGGATTAAATGTTAATCCCCTCAATTCAATGGTAACACTTCACTAATGGAACCCCCTCAATGGTCAAACCCACACTATCACAATGTGTAAATAAACTAGAATATGTATGAGCATTGAGCAGCATGGCATTTTACCCAATTAAACGCCTAACCAATTCCGCCATCCAGATGAGACATGTTAAACTTTATCCACTGCAGCTCATGCTCCATTACAAATGGGATAAATTCCTCAGCTGGCTCAGATCATCTCCCCCTTCATAAATAATCACTGAATTTTATTTCCAATTAATAACACTCCTAAACACTTTCACATCAACCATAGATATTTATACACAAACCAACCGTACTCCCAATTCCTGCAACAATGACAACCCGGCCCTATTCCTCAATGCGTATATGCATGTGTCAACACTGCTCAACTCAAACACACTCTTCCCCTGAGGGTGATAGGCAAGGAGTTGCCTTCACACCTTTCCAATATAAACAGCACATTAAAAAGCTCAAATCAACCATTGAACCCAAATCTCTTCCAAACATCCCTACTTCTGCATCAGGATCTGGGTGCCCACAAATTCTATTGGATCAAATCTTCTCAGCTGATTATTCACGTTTGACCCAAAGCACTTTCCCAACTCCAGCAGGTCTCAATTCAACTGCACAGAAACCATATAGTGGCAGTCAAACCCTTCCCCCACAAGACCTAGGAATGATAATATCTGCCATTCTATCATTAAGGTATAATTTACCCCGCAGGGCTTCACGCATACTCAACCCTGCCCTGAACCTGCTGATCAAGTCCAGTATCTCAAGCTCAGCTGGTCCCCCCGCTCCTGCATTCCATATACCTCAAGATCTGAGTACCATCTTTGAACATCTCCAATTGGAGCCAGTGATTCAAAACTATATATGTTGTCCTCAATGTTTCTCTCTTAATGGCCTTACTGAATCAGTCACAACTGTCCAACCCCACTGTCAACGCCATAATGACCCAACTGATCATGATCCCCCTTGCACACAATCATTAGGCAAATTCATCTATTCATCTGAACCCCACACCCAAAACACAACCAACATGAAGCAAAAATTTATACCAACAAAACATTTCATTTATCAACCATTCAAAAATTGGCTTGCCAGATTTCTCCAGCGGGCTGGAATTATGGACATTCTGCATCAACATCAACAATCCCAAACTCCCGAAGATTCCCCAAAACGTGACGTCTGGGATGGATTGGTCTGGAGACGCTTCACTGGCACTAGAAATATCCATGACCCCCATTCATGTCCATTCCTGGTGCATTGGCCTTCTCCATATATGTGGACTGGTTTAATGCACATGGAAAGTCCACCCGGTTGGCCAGCATTGGACCTATCATGCTTATTTGTCTTAATCTCCCCCCAAGTGAAAGATTGAAGCCCGAGAATGTCTATGTTGCAGGAATCATCCCTGGTCCAAAGGAGCCAACTGCGCTCCAATTGAATTATCTATTAATGCCACTCATCAACGAGCTCAAAGAGCTATGGCAAGGTTACCATTTTGCACCCACCTCAACAGGTCCATCAGGATCCTTTATCCGTGTTGCCATCCTCACAGCCATTGCGGATGTGGTTGCCATGCGCAAGCTTACTGGATTTATTTCCCATTCAGGAAACCACTTTTGTAATTTTTGCACGATTCACAAAGCTCAAATTGAAGAAATTGGTCCTCAATTTCACTATACGCGCTCATACCAAAGTCATAAATCAACCATTGCCAAATGGCTTCGGGCAACCCCACAACAAAGACAAGCAATTTTCTCTGAGTATGGAGTGCGATATTCAATTTTGGAAGACCTGCCGTATTGGGATGCAACAAGAATGGTTAATCTTGACATAATGCATAATTTAATACTTGGAATTTTGAAGGATCATGCAACTTTCAAATTGTGCATTCCAGAGGCGAAATCAAAAATTTACTTCAGGTCCCGCAGGAAATCCAATGACACCAACAGTTCAGACTCAGATTCCAAGACCTCCAAAAGCTCTCTTGATAAAATCACATTGAGAGAGGCCCGCTCCCTGAGAAGAGACGCAGCAAAAATAATAAATGAGCCACTCCCCACTACTTCCACCCGAAAAAACTACTTCCCAATGCCCACCCCTAACACAGAACATCCATCTAGTGGTTCTGCGGAGATTCCTTCATTTGATGCCGATTACATCCCCACTTCTGAAATACCCTCTGAATTGGATATCACTGCACTGAGTGATCACCAGATCAAGGGTGAGGCTCTTGAGCATCTCCGACAAATCATATCTGAGACCATAATTCCCTCATCATGGACAAGAGTTCCCCACAAAATGGGTTCCCCCTCTCATGGTAGCTTAAAAGCCGCTGAATGGGCTCTCTTATATAAGGTCTATATTCCATTTCTAATGCTCAGTCAACAGATGTCATTAGATGCACACCAATCTGCCAACACTCAAAGAAAAATGGGTCAGTCAGAAGAGCTTGCAAATGAACTAGCCAAGAATACATTCCATTTGATTAGTGCTATCAACATTGCCACAAGCTGGACTGTTTCAATAGATGATGCGACTGCATTTGCTGAACATTGGAAAAAATTCCGCCTTTCCAATCAACACCTGTTCCCAAAACAGAAAAGTAAACCAAATCATCATTTTGCTGATCATATTCCCAAACTCTTCCAACGTTGGGGCCCAGCACAAGCCTCAGCCACATGGGGTTATGAGCGCTTGATTGGAGTATTTGCAAAGATGCCAACAAATAACAAGATATGTACGTCAATTAATAAGATCAATATATTCACATTGATTAAACACCTGAACTGAATAAGACAAACTTTTTGCAACTCTGAATAGATGATATAGATAAAACCTTACTTCAACATATCTGTCGATGTTCCAACCTTTCTGTTCTCCTGAAATCCCCATCTGTGCCATGTGAAATAAAACAGCTTTTCGAATCACAGCCACCTGCCGTGTTCAATCACCATAAATATAACAAGCCATCCCGCCATGACCAACAAAATTATGATTGCCTGGTTGAGTACTTACAGACTTTTCATGCAACAAGGGAAATAGTTGATTGGATCAGCTTAGACACTACCGTGCAATCCACAAGTACTCCCACTTCAAGGATTGTCTCACCTTGGTATTTTCCAGCTTCAAACATTAATATTGGGAACAATATATTTTCAACTGAATCCAAAAATATCAGCAACAGTGTGATATGTTTTCTGAGGGGCAACTCACAACAATTTGGTATTATTGATAGCATTTTCAAAGTCTCTGAGCCATCTAGCATACTGAACAATAATTTTCTGATTTTAAAAACTTTGAAGATTGATGTGAATTTCCTACCAGATTGGCCGTATCTCAATATTTATAAAGCTTTTGGTTTTGATGATGGACACTTGATTATATCAGAAGAAGAAATAGAAGGTAACTGTTGATTGTATGATAACAAAGCTCTGTCATGTGGACTGCTTGTAATGATAAAGCCGTTATTTCATGATATTTAGTCTACAAAAATGCAAATCTCTCAGATTCATTAGCAATTTTGCTAGTGAAATAATTGCCTCAAAATTTAGTGACAGAGACATGCCATTGTGACAAGCAAAGCCCATTATTTCACATTGCCTCAAAATTTAGTGACAGAGACATGCCATTGTGACAAGCAAAGCCCATTATTTCACATTGCCACAAAGAAGTTACTATTTTGACATTGGGTACAGTGTGAATAAGCCAAGTCCAGTGATCAAATGACCCACACACTCACCTTTCACAGAATCCAAAATTTCTAACTGTGCCATCATCATGTTGGAAGCAGAATCGGCTTTTGCGTACCCACACCCGCACGCGCCAATGCACACGCCCACGCACTCCCACCCGCACGCCCCATGCACACGCAAACCCACCCGCACACGCCAATGCACACGCACACCCACCCGCACACGCCAATGCACAAGCACACCCACCCGCACATGCCAATGCACACGCCCACCCACCTGCGCACGCCAATGCACACGCAAACCCACCCGCACACGCCAATGCACAAGCAAACGCACCTGCCCCCGCGCATGAACACGCACACTTCATGGATGACCTGGTGAAGTCAAACCCCCTGCCTACATCAAGACTGGCTGAAGGACATCTTTTATGTGTGTGTGTGCAAACAGGCGGGTCTGGTGTAATTTTTACCAATCATCGGACGGTTGTGGGATGATCAGGTGGTGAGGAATCTGAGTTGAAGGCACAGGGGAACCAATATTATTGGATGTCACAGGATTTGGTGTAAGACCAGAGTGTGACGTGTGTTCGACATTCGCTTGATTTTCGCTTGACGTAAGCTCGACTTTTATCCTGCTTGACGTTTGCTTGACGTGAAGTCAATCGCCGACGATTGACACGAGATTCGCCCCGGTGGTTGTAACCTCCAAAGGCAAACTGCCCAAATCAGAAGATAGCAAATTTGTACAAGGCACAGTCAAAGGTAAATAACCTAATAACATAGAGTTTTTGACTGCTTGTAAACACTGATATGTGCCCTGCATACCTCAGAGACTTTGGCTTCCAAAGGAACCAGCCAGAGGACAGAGAAGGCTTGTCCAGAACCAGAAGACCTGGAAGAGGACACCTTGGACACAGTGGTGGATGGCAAAACAATGGGGGAGATAATATCAACCTTTGCATTCACACTCCAATTCAACAGAAACCTCAAACCAGAGGACTGGAAGGATATGGATCAAGTTCTTCAGTTCCACCAACTCCTCAAAGATTTATTTCAATGGAGCATGGACAACAAGAGGTTCAACCTGGCAAGTCACTGGGCAGAACTTGGAGCAAGTTGCCAGAAGATCTGTCTCAAAGAGATAGAATTCAAAGACCTGATGGTCATCACCAAAGGTTGGAATCCTACCAGGCAGTTCAGACTCCTGGAGGCAAGGGCACAGAGGATAAGGGAAAATCAAGCCACTATCCAAACTATAGAAGAACATTTAACCCAGACAGGGCCTACTCAGATTCCTTCAGGCTCACAAGGAGCAGGCCAAATCAACTCTCCAGTGGATTCAAACCATTCAGAAACCAGCAGATCAGTGGCCAAGAGTCACCATTCTTCACAATTCCAGGAAGTTTCCAGAAGAAGACAAGGAAACAAGGGCAAGAACAAAGCCTCCTTCAACCAGAGGAGGAAAGAGTCAGACCCCATGATCCAGACGCTGTTAGATTTGGTAAAAGAAGCACACAAAAACCAGACGTAGTTGTAAACCACTCTAGAATCAGTAGTCCTAGTAGAATAAACATTACCCCCACTCAGACAGAAAATAACATTGTCACATCTGAGAGTAACATCAACAGTGATACAATGTGGTTACAAATGTCCCAATATGCTGAAAAATCTGCAAAGCAGTTTGCAGAAATTAAAGCTGGCCAAGAGAGGATGAGAGAAACTCAAGCCTCCTTGGAACAGATAGTTAAGAACCTTCAGGAAGGATATGCTCAACTGAGAAAAGCCTCTGAAGAAGCCAACAAAAGACTGAACATAGTCATTGAAGAACAACACAACATAAAAAGGAACAGGGATTGTCTGGACCAAGACATACACAAATTTTTTAATGTCTACCATAACTTGAAGCCCCAACCACAAGGCCAAGTTATGGAGAATCCATATCAACCAGATGACATCAAACCAGATGGAATGTTGATGAGTAAGGCAAGATCCCCATCACAATACCAGGATGGAGATGGAATGTCTTATTCAGAGAAGGAAGCCTTGAAACAGCTTCCTGAGGACTCAAGCTGGCCCAAATTCTCTGGATCAGGAGAATATGATCATATGGAGCTCATAGATTATATTGATGGACTCTTCATTGATGTGCCAAGAATTCCAGACTACTGGATCACTGCTAGATTGAATACTGCATTTAAAGGTCATGCCAGTATATGGTACACAGAAATGAAAGAAATCCATGGCAGAAGAAACTGGCCATGGTGGAAGAGTCCAATCATCCAAATGTACAGTAGTGGAACTTGGATATGCCAAAAGACCATGTCATTTGAAAATGACAAATACTCTGTGGCAAAGATCCATATTAGTAGTGTCATAGACAGTCTAGAAGACTTAAAGCCATTGATCCTCAGATGAACATTGAAATGAGGAATCACAAACTTCTGACACAATTGCCAGGAGAACTAGAGCATGCAGTAAAATGCAGATGAAACCAAAATTGCACTCTAGATGACATTTCCAACACCTTACAAGACATAAGGAAAAGGACTAATATAGGGAAATTCACCCCATATAAGAGAAGTAGTTTCAAAGAGAAACAACCTTTCAGCGTAGAGTTTAAAGACAAACCCAAAGAAAGAGTGGCAGAAGTGGCAAAGAAGAGGAATTCTTGTCACAATTGTGGTTCAACAGACCACTATTCCAACAACTGTCCAAAGGCAAAGAAAAAAGTCTATGCCATAGAGAAAGTCCCTGAGGAAGAACCTCCAACAGAGGATTCTTAATCAGACTCCATGGGTGATGCCATTAGGGAACCATCTGATTATGATCAAGACCCAAGAGAGGAATATCTAGTGGAATACCAAGAGGAAGCCCCACTAGAAATCCAGCACATACAGTTGGAAGCAGGCAGGCCACAGGACACTGCTAAAAAGAACTTGTGCAAACACACACAAGATGCACAAACATTCCTGGTTACACCAACCAAAGGAATGGCATATATACATGGGACAGCCACAAAAATGACTGTTTGTATTGACAATTCTCAGCACCCACTGATCATTGAAAGTGGAGCACACTGCTCCATAGTGGCCAGAAACTATCTGGATACCCACTTCCCAAACTGGGAAAAACAGCTCTTGCCCACTAAGGCAAAGAACTTTAAAAATGCATCAGGGAAGATTACTTCCATTGGAACAATTATCAAAGAGATAATTATACCCCACAGGAAGGGTAATATCAGACTCAACCCAGAGTTTGTAGTGCTTGATGATGCCCACATCCAAGGGTTTTTACTGGGAACAGATTACCAGAGGATGTATGGCATAGAAATTTACAACAGTGAAAATAGGCACATCACCATTGGTACTAACAAGGAAAAGAAATTTTCACTTGATATATAGCAGATATCTTCTCAAGACCCACTAGAAGAACTTCTGAAGGAATTCAGAGAGGGACAGTTTTACACTACCCTCACCAGTAAACAAAAACTAAGTTTACTGAAGATGCTGAGAAAGAACAGACCAGCATTTGACATTGGTGAAGAACCATTAGGCAATATCAAAGGCCATGATATAGAACTATATCTGGATGTGGAAAGGCCTTATCCACCCATGCTGAGGAGACCTCCTTATCCAGCAAGCCTGGAAACCAGGAAAGAAATTGAGAAACATATCAATGAACTCCTGGATATGGATGTCATCAGGAAGATTGGACATAATGAATTAGTGGAAAACACCACCCCTGTCCTAATCACCTGGCATGATGGCAAGTCTAGACTGTGTGGAGATTTCAGAGCTCTGAATAACTACACAAAAGCAGACAGGTACCCTATACCCAGGATACCTCATGCCTTGGATAAAGTGGCTAAAGCCAAATACATAACCAAAATGGATTGTATGAAAAGTTTCCACCAAAATGGAGTTAAACCAAACTCCATGAAATTACTCAGAAGAATTTGCCATATGGGCATATATGAGTACACCAGAATGCCATTTGGCATCAAGAATGCACCAGCCCACTTCCAAAGGATGATGGACACAATATTTCAAGATAAAATATTGGAAGGCTGGATGGTAGTATATATTGATGATATCATTATATACTCAGAGACATGGGAGGACCATGTGCAATAAATAGACAGAGTACCAAGTAAATGAACACCAATAAATCTCAAAATTTCACTCAAAAAATGCAATTTTGGCCAACAAGAGTTACTGGCTCTAGCAAATAAAGTCTCAGGTCTTAGTCTGGCAATTGACCAGAACAAAGTAGTAGCAGTACTGCAAAAGCCAGTACCAAAAATCATCAAAGAGATGAAATCTTTTCTTGGGTTTGCTAGCTACTATAGAAACTACATCAAAAGCTTTGCACACATAACTAGTAGTTTATACAAGTTATGTTCAAAAGATGTAGTTTTTGAAATAACCAAGGAAAGGAGGGATGCATATTAGAGGATCAAATGTGAAGTCACTAATGCACCTGTTGTCATCATGGCTGACTTTGAACTACCATTCAACTTATATATAGATGGAGCATGCAGTGAAGGCCTAGGAGCAGCCCTTCACCAAAGACAAATTGTGGATGGTGAACCAAGAAAAGGAGTGATTTGCTACATCTCAAGGCAGCTGAAAGATTCAGAAGCCAGGTATGGGGCCACCCAGACTGAGTGTCTATGTCTAGTCTGGGCTCTAGAAAAACTCCATTATTATCGGGAGGGTGCAGTCTTTGAAGTCTACACAGACTGAACAGCCTTGAAGTCTTTACTAAACATAAATACTACAAATAGACACATGCTGAGATGGCAAATAGCCATCCAGGAGTATCGAGGGAACATGACCATCATATACAAAGAAGGTAAAAGTCATACCAATGCAGATGGCCTTAGCAGATGGAAACTGGATAATGTCAAGAGAAATCCAGCTTATGACCCTGAAGTTTCAGCCAATATCCCTATCCATTTCATGGAAATAGATAGGAGGAAGAACTTCAGATTTTCTGAATGGGCACCAGAGAGTGGTACCCCTGACAGTGGAAACACTAATTCAGAGGAGACAGAAACTCCCATATTGGGAATAAGTTCCTCTAAACTGCACAATGAATTATTTAGTGCAGTGCTGAAGTCTTATGCCAAACACAAACAGTGTGGCATGCTACTAAAACTCCCTCAACAAAAGTACAGGAGTCCAGAACTGGAAGCCCAACTGGAAGAACCCTGGTTGAGGGCCTATAAGGATAACAAGTTTTTCCTTATAGATGGCCTGCTCTACCACCGAGAAAAGCACACAAGTGCACTCACAGTGGTATACAGAGACCACATCTCATTGATCCTGCAGGAATGCCATGACTGCCCCTATATGGGACACATGAGTGAAGACAGGACCAAAGAGAGGGTACCAAGCACAGCTTGGTGGCCCAAGTGGGAGCATGAGTTGAGTGAATACATCAACACCTGTGAAAGATGCCAAAAGGCAAACAGGAAACATGGGAATAATTATGGGTTACTTCAGCACATAAAGGAACCAAAGCACCCATGAGAAACCATCAACATGGACTGGGTCACAGGACTTGTCCCAGGAAGCAAAGAAAACTACAATTCCTGCCTAATCATAGTTGATAAGTTCAGCAAGATCATGAGGTGTCTAACATGCCACAAGGAGGACACATCCATGGATACTGCCCTGTTATTTTGGAATAACATCATATCTACCTGTGGAGTCCCTAAAATCATCATTAGTGATAGGGACCCAAAATTCACATCTGAATTTTGGACCAACTTGTATGACATGCTTGGCACCAAGCTTGCTTTTTCCACAACTTACCATCCCCAAACAGGACACCTAGCTGAGAGGATGATCCAGACTATGGAAGACATCCTCAGAAGGTTCTGTGCCTATGGCATGGAATACAAGGACCATGAAGGATACACCCATGACGGGGTTACCCTTCTACCAGCTGTCCAGCTGGCTTATAATACAAGTCAGCACTCTACAACAGGAAAACCACCTGCAGTGGTAGAGAAAGGGTGAAATCCCCTGTTGCCTGTGGATCACTTAAAGAAGAATTTTCTAACCATCCACCCCACAGCGCAAGACTTCCATGATATGTGGAAGAGGGCTTGTGACACAGCTGCCAAATGCATAGCCGAGGCAAAATAATATAATAAGCAGAGGTGGGACAAGCCACACATGGAACCTGACTTTAAGGAAGGGGACCAGGTGCTAGTGTCTACACTGAACCTTAATAATCTTAAAGGACCCAAGAAGATGAGGGAATCATTTGTAGGGCCTTTCACTATCATTAGGTTGATAGGAAAGAATGCAGTAGAAGTCAAACTTACAGAGGAATTTTCCAGGAAGCACCCAGTCTTCCCAGTAAGTTTGGTCAAACCATACCCCCAAACAGAGGAGGATAAACTCCCCTCCACGACAAAATACAATAAACCAATGGTATAGCCAAGATACCACCAAAACATGGAGCTGAGCCAAATCAGCTCAAAAGGTATCAAAAGAAGGAGGAAACTCACCTCTTTCTGAAAACATAAGTCCCATCACCATAGGACAAGAAATAACAAAGTTATTCCTGCTCAAAGTTATTGCTGAGCATAAACCTTAATTTTCACCTCTGATCTAAAATCTAGAAGGAGAGGCTTAACACCATCAAATGGGTACTCAAAATGAAGCTCTAAGCCAGGGCTATCCAATGGTACCAGCCAAAATTAGCTAGCACCAATATTACTGGAGTTATGCTCAAATTCAGGCCAAATAAGGGTGAAGAAAACATTCACCTCCCATCTAACTTCTACAGTTTTAGTGTGAGATACTTGAAGTGGGGTCCTTTTGGAAAGAGAAAAATAAGGGATATCTGATGGTGTAATCCATTTCCCCATAGCCCAACCAGAACAAAAGTTATGGGGCAAATAATCTCAATACAGCTTTTTGCCTATACCACGTGAATGTACAAACATCTTGTACATGGGATAACTTTGCCATATTTAATGATACCCATATCAAATGAGGTACCATTGTGTAGAGCACATACAGGGCTACACACTGGTTCAGCTTTGAGGTTGATATCTCAAGAACTGACAAAGGCATAGCTGTTTTAAGGTCAAAATCCCACATTCTGACCAATACAGCCTTACCATTGGATAATATCCCATAACCATGAATATGAGGTGTCAAATAGACAAAGAAGCTTGTTAATACTTCAATACCTCATAATTCAGTCAACATTGGGGTCCCATACAGTTTCTGTACAGCATTCTACGTGTCATACACGTCAGAATCAGGCTGTGAGGTCCCCAGACGAAAGTTTTCACCCTGTATTGGTGAAAACTGCCCAGATGTGGTTTGAAAGCCACATCTGAGCCCAATACAGGTTGTACAGGTTGTTTGAAAACCACAAGCCAGTACTAGAGAGTGAAAAATCTTCACTTCCTCTAAGTGGAAAGGTCTAGCACCCTTTCCACCCCATTTCAGGATAAAAAGGAGGCTTTTCACAGCCAGAATTGTCTCCTCATCCTGCTCTTGAATAACCTACGTAGTAAGCTTTCAAAAAAAGTTTTACTCTTGGTTAATAATCAGGTATAATTATAAATCTTAATTATTGTAGTCTTTTATTATTGTAACCCAACAGAAAAAGCTGCACCCAGGGCTTTCAACAGCGCTCACCACCACTATCTTATATATATTAAAGCCCTTTTAATCTTAAATCAAATCATCTTCAACTCTTATTAATCTTTTTTAACCATTTTTACTATGTCACAAACATAGTTAAAGTTGTAACTAGCCTACTTACACCTTTATCATAGTTTCACCCTGACAGAAAATAATTTATTTGCTAAATCCTCCAAGTGTGTATTCCATGCCTCAAGTGTGGAATACTTGGGCTATGTTGTTTCAAGTGAAGGCCTAAAGATGGATTCTTCAAAGGTTTAGAAAATCCTCGATTGGGCTCAACCCAAAAACATGAAGGCTCTTTAATCTTTTCTTGGCTTTGCCAATTTTTATCATTGTTTCATAAAAAATTACTCTAAAGCAATCACTTCTCTCACTTCCCTTCTCAAAAAAGACTCTCGTTTTATCTTCAATGAGGAAGCTCTTAGCCAGTTTCTAATACTCAAAGAAGCATACACCATTGCACCTATCCTTGCTCATTTCAATCCTTCTCTATCTACCAACTATAGTGGAGGCAGATGCTTCTGATTATGCCTTGGGAGCTGTACTGAGTCAGGTGAATGACTCAGGAAAGCATCCCATTGCATTTGATAGTCTCAATCTGCTTTCAGCTGAGCTCAACTATGAAATTCATGAAAAGGAACTCCTTGGCATAGTTTGGGCTCTCCAATGCTGGAGAGCCTTCCTTCTTTCTCTTTCCAATTCCTTTGGAGTCTTTACAGACTGCTCTTCTCTTCAGTATTTGATGTCTTCCAAAGTTCTTACTTGTTGTCAGGCCCATTGAACTGAATTTCTTTCTGAGTTTCATTTCACTATCACTTACCACCCAGGCAGGCTGGCCACTTTACCAGATGCCTTGTCAGGTGGGACAACGTGTACCCAGAGAGGGGGGTGGACCTCAGCAGCAAGAATCCTCAAAATTTTCAGCAAATAATCAAGCAAGATGGAATTCAAGAGTCAAGATTCTTCTGAATCAAGGTTGAAATATTGTCAGATTTAGTTGACAAGATTTAAAAAGAAGTATGGAAAGACAAAGACTATAAAGAAATACTAAAGCAACTAGCAAGGGGTGAATCAGTTCCAAATTATTCTCTTTAACCTCAAGCCAAGTTATTATTATTCAAAGATATAGTGATAATCCCAAGCAATGAAGGAATCCAGCTCAATATTCTTCAAAGGTGTCATGACTGACCCTAAAGATCACCAAGGGGGATTTTTATTGGGATGGCATGAATCAATTCATTAAGGACTATGTGTCTTCATGTCAGCAATGTTCAAGAAACAAGAACATTAATCATAAGAAGTTTGGATTACTCAAACCTCTTTCAATTCCGTCTGGTCCTTGGAGTTTGTTGTAAATGGACTTTATCACTTGATTGCCACTGTAAAACAACTTTGAATCAATTTTAGTACTTGTGTACAGGCTCTCAAAAATGGCAATCTTCATTCCAGCCTATGGAACAATCACTGCCCTGGACTTAGCTCATGTTTTTATTAGTCATCTATTTTTCAAACATGGTCTTCCAGTCAGTATTGTTAGTGATAGAGGTTCTTTATTTTTTCATCATTCTGGACCAATTTATGCCAGCCGCTCAAGATATCAAGAGATCTTTCAACTTCTTTTCATCCTGAAACAGGTGGACAGACAGAGAAGGTAAATCAGATTCTAGAACAGTATCTTCAAATGTATGTCAGTTACCATCAAGATGACTGGTACACCTGGCTCCCTCTGGCTGAATTTGCCTATAATAATGCAGAACATTCATCAACAAAGCAATCACCTTTTTTCACCATTTTTGGAAGAAATCCCAGCTTTCACTCAAGCAATGTTTCTCAAGACTCACCTGATGAACAGTTATCAACAAAACTCCAATCAGTACAGAAAGTTGTCAAAGAAGAATTAGAGTCAGAAATGAGGAGATTCAAGAATTATGCAGATAGAAATAGAGCAATTCTACCTGCTTTCCAACCTGGGGACAAAGTATGGCTACCTTCCAAGAGCATCAAGACAACAAGACCCACCAAGAAGTTATCAGAAAGATGGTTGGGACCTTTTGAAGTTCTGAAGACGATTAGCAGCCAAGCATATCACTTCAAGCTGCCTCAGAAATGGAAGTCAGTTGACCCTGTCTTCCATGTGTCCTTATTAGAACCAGTGAAGCAATAAACAATCCCAAATCAACATCAATTGCCACTACCACCAGTCCTAGTGGAGGAGCAAGAAGAATGGGAAGCGGCTCAGGTTCTGGACTCAAAACTCAAAAGAGGTAAATTATGGTATCTTGTAGAGTGGAAAGGATTCGGTGAAGACCCAGAAAGAACAACTTGGGAAAAAGCTTCCAACCTCACCAACTCACCACAACTTGTCAAGGATTTCCACTTATTGTATCCTGGTAAGCCTGGTACAAATATCTCAAGAGCTTGATTTATGGTGGTTGGTGGGGAGAAGAAGTTATGAAAGTAAGTTCCTCTCCTGGCATGCACCTTTAAGGGGGTATCCTACCAAAACGTTGTTGTAAGCATCACCTTGGCCAATTTATGAGCACTTGTCAATTCTTTAGACAGATTCAGGAAGCATGCAACATCAATACCCTCAGACTTGGACCTTGTCAAGATATGGCCAAATCTCTCTTTTCTTTTCTTTTCTGTTTTATTATTATTTCAATTTATGCCAATGATAATGATTCAAGACATTTATGGCAATTTGTTTCATTTTATGGTGCTTGGTGGGGAGTGGGAGTTATGAAAGTAAGTTCCATCTTGCGGTTTGCATCCCTGAGGGTTCTACTTCATGTAAAACATGACCTTGGCCACTCTTTGAGGATCAAATGCTTGGTTTGCATTTTTCAGACATTTCTCGTCCAAAATCAAGCAACTCACTACAAGAAGGACAAACCATCAGGAGTTTCTTTATTTCTGTTTCTTTACTCTCTTTTCTGTTATTTTTTTCATTTCTTTCTTTTCTTTACTTGTATAATTTTGTTTTCTTCATTTCTTTAAAGCAGCAGCATCCCCTCCCAAATCATGTATTGGGAGGTCCCATTTATTTTCTCATTTTTATTATGTTATAAGAGTGGGGATGAAATTCAAACCAAACACAAACAAAGACAAGGAAACTAGTTATCTCTACCCAAATCATAAAGCGTTCTCTGGAAGGCATTCATCAACTCATCTTCATACCAGGCAAATTTTTCAGCAATATCCTCAGAAGCAGTCCCTGGAATAGTCCTATCATTAGCATACATGATCACTCCCCTAATATTTCTACCAACCCTCCTGAATAACATTGCCACAGCATCTTGATTGTCACTCCCCATATTTGGCTCTTCCCTGGTAACTCAAATAGGCCATTGATCCACAATTGAAACACTTGAGCAGCAGGAAAGAGCAAAGGAGATAGTTCTTCCCTCCTTCTACTGGTACTGGCCACAGGTTGGGGTTGTTGAGAGGTGACCATGGGTGAGGTTCTGGACTGGGGAATGGGGGATGGTCTTACTGCTTAATTTAAGGCAGGCCTGGAGTGGGAAGGGTTGGGTGAGGCAGGAGGAATAGAAGTAGGAATGTGTCACAGCCAAGGAGGCAGGGGCATTACCAATCATCTTCAACAATCATTACCTCATTGGTACCCTTCAAAACCCAATCAGCAAGGGGGTTTCATTCTACATTCTCCAAATACAGTTTCAGACCTCAATACAGTTTCATACAGGCAAGACCCAAATACAGGATTCACCAAATACAGGCCTTTCATCAATACAGGCGCAAATACCTGTATTGACTGTATAACCTGTATTGGATTCACCAATACAGGATTCAATCCCACATACAACTTCTTCCAGCATACAGGCCAGTATCTCAACACTCAAACTCCAAGGCTGGTATTTCTCACATATACCAGCCCCTCTTCATCCGCCTGGGGGTTTTTCCCCCAGTAAATTAAAATATTGGTTTTATTATTTAATACTATTTTATTTCTCATTAAGGAATATTATTTTATTATTTATTAAGTTAGTCTTTGCCTTCCCTCACCTGTTCAGTAGAGTCCTGGTGGCCATATCCTTTATTAATCCTTTTCTCTTTTCTGAACAGGTTGAAACAGTGGTACAGGATTATTTGTGGTTGGCTCTTTATTATTGCTTTTGTTTTCCTCTCATATATTTTAACTCTTATTATTTTATGACTAGGAAGTTATTATCTTATTTAATTTACTCTTATCATTGGAGTATTCCTTCTGAGCCCTCCATAAGTAAGTCTGTTCACTGAGTGCCAGGCCCTCTTCATTTTAGAAGAGCCCCTGTGACAGAATGGTGGTAAGAGTAGGCTGGAGGTTTCTAGGAAGATATGATTGGATGACCAGTAGAACTGGGAACCACCTCAGCTTCTTCACCATCAAGTTCATCACTACCTTCAGCATCTGGATTGGGTGGGGAATTGGAAATTCTTCTTATTTGATTCCCCACTCCTTCATTGTTGATCCTAGAGATTGGGACTTCTGAATTGGAGTATATGGGCCTACCACCAACCAGAAGGCCCCCCCCACATTGGTCCATCTGGCCACATCCTTTTGCCTAGAACCAGTTACTGAAGAATCAAGATATCAGTACCCATTCAAGAAATAAAATTTTGCCATTCACAAGCAGAATACCCTGAAGTTGCATCAGGAGTAGGGGCCTCAGATACTGGGAACTCTTTCCCAAAAGGCCCATCCTTCTTACTCCATAAGTACCTCCTCACATTTGAACCTTGTCTCCCAGTTTGACGGCATGGCTTCTTTCCAATGTAGCCATAGTGAAATTTTGAATATCTAGGATTGTTATGTTCAAAAAAATCCTTACCCTTGGCCAAAAATTCAGTACAAGCAGGATCAAAAACTTTAACTGCCATGAAACCATCATAAGCTTGGGAGGGATTGAAATGTCCAGAAAAAGCCATTGAGGGTGAATCCATTCGACGGAGGACACCAGAACCACAAGGGACAGATTGTGGCGGTCCAGAAGGAGAAGATTCAATGAGTTCAGTCAGTTTAGAACTCATGACTGAAGAATATGCAAGAAGAAGACTCAATATGTCAGAATCAGTCCACTTCAAGTCAAAGAAAATGACCTCAAGGAAATTGGGCCATAACTCAATTATGGCCCCCCCTCAAAGCCTCCAAGGTGGTGATTCAAGGCCCCTTTGGGGCTGAATTAATCACCCAGGACCTCCCCTGCAACTTCAGCCACTTATCCTAATGTACTGGCTTTCCATATCTGACAAGATATTCTCTTTAATTTTTACCCCTAATTCTCCTTTCTTCAATGA
The DNA here is from genome assembly GCA_023105745.1 of Austropuccinia psidii. NCBI lineage: Eukaryota > Fungi > Basidiomycota > Pucciniomycetes > Pucciniales > Sphaerophragmiaceae > Austropuccinia > Austropuccinia psidii. Next base: position 49,832,821 of record JALGQZ010000004.1, read on the forward strand.
CTTTCCTTATGTTTTTGTATTCACTCTCTTCCACTGGTGGTACAGTGAAAGGAGTTGGGTTCTTTAAAGAAAACAATTTGTTTTCAGCTGGTTGATAAGGCTTTATTAAGCTGACTGGAAAGGTGGGGTTTTTATTTTCTGAATTCACCACTCAATTCCACTTCAAATTCATTGGTTCCATATAAGGCAGCAATAACAAAAGGCCCTACATAGGAATATTTCAGTTTCTTGGGGCCTTTTATGTTATTAAAATTGAAGGTTGAAACTAGAACTAGGTTGGCTACTTGGAAGTCTGGTACTTTGTGCATCTTGTCCCACTTCTGTTTTGCACAGTCAAAAGCATCATTCATACTCTGTTTTGCATGATGTTTCAAATTATCAAGCATTATTTTGAAGCTGGAAGGTGTAAGATGGATGTCAATTAAATATTTCCTCAGTGTGTCTGCTGAGAGTCATAGATTCCATCCTTTTTCTAACATAGCAGGAGTTTGTTCTGTAGAAGAATGTACTTATGTCTTATATGCCAGTTCCAATTCAGGTATTAGAGTGCACCAGTCATGGGTAAAGCCATCTGAGTATTTGAATTCTAACCCATGGGCACAGAATTTCCTCATCATGTCTTCTAAAATTTGAATCATTCTCTCTGATAGTCCATATTTTTGAGGGTGATATGTTATTGGGAATGATAACTTAGTCCCAGAAAATCTGTGAAGATTTGTCCAAAGTTCATATGTGAACTCGGGATCTCTGTAACTTATGATATTCTTTGATAATCCTATATGAGAAACAAATCTACTCCATAGAAGACCTGTATCCATAGCAGTGTTATCTTTATGAAATTGTAAGCATATGGGAGTCTTTCTATATCTTTCTAAAATGACTAAACCAACATTATAACTTTTGTAACCACTTGGAGGAAAGGCTGTGACCCAATCCATATGAACAACTTCCCAAAGGGATTTTGGTTCTTGAATATGAATCATAGGTTCAAATTTCTTGCATGTACTCCTGTTTGCTTTTTGGCATCTGTCACAGGTATAGCAATATTCAATGGTTTCCTTTCTGCAAGATGGCCACCATGCACAGTTTTTCACTTTTTCAAGTTTTCTGTCTTCTGATAGGTGTACAGAGTATATGCTATCATGGAATTCATGAAGAATGGTATTGATAAGCAATCTGCCACACAACGTCATCACACAATAATGTTTGGTTCTGTGGTAAATAATCCCATCAAACAAGTGAAATCTTCCTCAGGAACAGGAATTTTTCCAAGCTTCATCCAGTGCATTGACTAAAGATGTATCTTTGCAATCTCTATCTAATAAAGAAGTCAACATATGGAAATTCTTGTCTTGCTTATAATATTCTCTGACTTCTTCAAAGAATTCAGTCCCAATATCAGTTATGTTAATTCCTTCAATTGGAATTTGTGTTTCACCCTCCAAAGGTACATAAGCTGGGTTATCAGGAGTGTTGGCTAATGCCCACCTGCTAAGTCCATCAGCATTCTTGTGAATTCTTCCTGCTTTAAGAACTATAGTCATGTTTCCTCTATATTCTTGAATGGCTATTTGCCATCTAAACATGTGTCTGTTGGCAGGTTTCATGTTAAGAAGTGATTTCACAGCATTACAGTCAGTTATCACTTAAAAAACACTGCCATAAAGGTAATAGTTAAATTTCTCAAGTGCCCATACCAAACATAAGCACTCCATTTGGCTTGCACCATATGTGGCTGCTGTTGGTTTGATTTGCCTTGAGATGTAGCAAACTGGTCCTTCTGTAGGTTTGTCATCAATAATCTGGACTTGATGTAGGGCTGTCCCTAATCCATCTCCACATGCATAAATGTAAAATTTAAAAGGTATATTCCAGTCAGGCATGAGGAGTAAAGGTGCTTTTGTAAGAGCTTTCTTTATCTTCTCATAAGCTTTAATTCTCTCTTGTATCATCTCAGATACAGTCTGTTGATCACAGATTCTATAGAGTGACTTGGCTAGAATTGCAAAGCCTTTCAAGTGTTTCCATAATAAATGGCAAATCCAAGAAAAGAAATCATTTCTTTCTTATACTTGGGTATTGTTTAAGTAACACTGCTGCTACTTTGTTTTTGTCAATACCCAAGCTTAAAACAGAAACAACATGTCCCAATGCTTTGACTTCTTCAAGACAAAAATTGCACTTCTGAATCAGAACATATGATGATATCATCAATATAAATGATAAGCAATACTTTAGATAATTGGGTGAGGAAGATGGTATTAATAATTCTTTGATAATGAGATGGTGCATTTTTAATACCAAATGACGTTCTAAGATACTCATAAATACCACAGTGAGTGATAATTCTAAGTAATTTCTTAGCTTTAGGCGTCAAAAACATTTGGTGAAAGCCTTTCAATGCATTCATTGATGTTATAAACTTGGCTTTAGACAAGTGGGTCAAGGCTTCTTGAATTCTAGGAATTGGATAACTATCTGGAACTGTGTAGGTATTCAATGCTATGAAATTTCCAACCATTCCTGATTTATCATTATGCCATGCAATAATAACAGGTGTTGTTACTTCAACTTCCTCATTATGGCCTACTTTCCTTAGTACACCTAGCTGTATTAACTCTTGGATATGTTTTTACAAGGCTTCTCTAGCTCTGGGACTGGCTGGATAAGCTTGTCTTCTAAGTAATGGAGGATATGGTCTGTCAATATTAAGTGTAATATCAACTTCATGTCCTTTTATAGCACCTAATGGTTCATTATCAGAGGAAAATGCATTATTTTATGTATATAACATGTCAATAAGTTCATTCCTCATCTTTGGTGACAATGATGGATTAATTTGGGCTTCAACAAGCTGATTAGCCACAAATTCTGGAAAATGAGTATGGACTTCTGTGACCTCAAAGGAAGCTGTAATATTTTAAATGGGATAGTCTTCTACTGGTGTATCCTCAGAGACTGCAGAATGGGGGTCAGATTCCCCGTTCTCTTTAGTGCACTGAAATTCTTCAATGACTTGAGCTTCATTAATTTTTCTCTTCTTGGTGTAAGTGTTGGCTAAATGTCAGGTGCTGCCACATTCATGACACTTAAAGACAGGTCTTTCAGGCCTCTTATCTTCTCTGGAAGTTTTTGAGACCATTTTGGATTCCATTGGGATTCTTTTCAGGCTGAGTCTATGACAAAGATGGACAAAAGTATTTAAAAAATGTTTTATTTACAATAAAAAGGGCTTTACTAATGAGAATTAGTGGTGGTGAGCGCTATTGAAACCCCTGGGTGCAGCTTTACATGTTGGGTTACAATAATAAAGACTAAAATACTAAGATTTATAGTAAAACCTGTTTAATTTCCGAAAGTATAACTGATTTTGACAGTTGTACTACATAGGAATTCAAGAGCTGTATGGGGATTCCTTTTCTGGAAGTGAAAAGGCCTCCTTATATCCTGAAATGGGGTGAAAAGGCTGCTAGACCTTTTCACGTAGAGGAAGTGAAGATATTTCACTCTCAAGGACAGGCTTGTGGTTTGAAAAAAGCCTGTATATCCTGTATTGGGCTTAGATGTGGTTTTGAAACCACATCTGGCAGTTTTCACCAATACAGGGTGAAATTTTTCATCTGAGCACCACACAGCCTGATTCTGACGTGTATGACACATAGAATTCTGTACAGAACCTGTATGGGACCCCAGTATTGAATGAGCTATGAGTTATCGAAGTAAAAACAAGCCTCTTTGTCAATTTGACACCTCATAATCATGGTTATGGGATATTATCCCATGGTAAGGCTGTATTGGCCAAACTGTGGGATTTTGACCTTAAAACAGCCATAGCTTTGTATTTTTTTGAGATATAAACCTCAAAATTGATTTTGTGTGTAGCCCTGTATGTGTTCTACAAAAGGGTACCTCATTTGATATGGTTATCATCAAATGTGGCAAAGTTATACCATGTACAAGAATTTTGTTTATATGTGTGTTTTAGGCAAAAGGTGTATTGGGCTTATTTGCCTTATAACCTTTCTGCTAGATGGGATATGGGGAAATGAATGGCATCATCAGATAGCCCCAATTTTTCTCTTTCCAAAGAGACCCTGCTTTTGGTATCTCACACTAAAACTGTAGAAGTTAGATGAGAGGCGAATATTTTATTCACCCTTAGTTGCCCTGAATTTGGCCATAACTTCTATAGCACTGCTGCTAGCTCAGTTTGGCTTGTACCATTCCATAGCCCTGACTTGGAGCTTCATATTGAATACCCATTTTTTGGGGTTAAGCCTCTGAATTTGTATTTCAGATGAGAGGTGAAAATTAAGGTTTGTGCTCAGAAACAACTGCAAGCAGCAATAACTTTGTTATTATTTTTCCTATGGTGATGGGACTTGTATATTTGGAAAGGGGTGAGTTTCCTCTTTCGGTTCATACCTTTTGAGCTGATTTGGCTCAGCTCCATGTTTTGCTGGTACCTTGGCTATACCATTGGTTTATGGTATTTGGCTATCATGCTTGTTCTCTGGTTTTGAGTCACAGGCTAACATATCCTCTCTCTAAAAAAGGATCATTATTGGGAATAAGTTCTTCAGAACTGCATAATGAATTCTTCAATGCAGTGATGAAGACATATGCCAAACACAAAAAATGTGGCATATTGTTGCAACTCCTTCAACAAAAGTAAAGGAGCCCAGAACTGGGATCCCAGTTAGAGGAACCCTGGTTGAGGGACTATAAGGACAATAAATCTTTCCTTATAGATGGCCTTCTCTACCATAGCGAGAATCAAACTAGTGCGCTCACAATAATAGACAGAGACCATATATCTTTGATCCTGCAGGAATGCAATGACTGCTCCTATATGCGACACATGAGTGAAGACAGGACCAAAGTAATGGTAGCAAGAACTTCTTGGTGGCCCAAATGGGAGGAAGAGTTGAGTTAATACATCAACACTTGTAAAAGATGCCAAAAGCAAAATAGAAAACATGGGAAGAAGTATGGGTTACTTCAACATATAGAAGAACCCAAACACCCATGGGAAACCATCAACATGGACTGAGTTACAGGACTTGTCCCAGGAGGAAAAGAAAACTTCAATGCCTGCTTAATCATGGTTGATAGGCTTAGGAAGAGTATGAGGTGCCTACCATGTCAAAGGCAGGACACAAACATGGATACTGCTCTGTTATTCTGGAACAACATCATATCTACCTGTGGAGTCCCTAAGATTGTCATCAGTGATAGGGACCCAGAGTTCACGTCTGAATTTTGGATCAACCTCTATGACATGCTGGTTACAAACATACTTTTTCTACAGCTTACCATCCACAAACAGATGAATTAGCTGAAAGGATGATCCAGACAATCAAGGACATCCTTAGAAGATTCTGTGCCTATGGCATGGAATCTAAGGACCATAAAGGTTACACACATGACTGGGTTACCCTTCTACCAGCAGTCAGACTGGCTTATAACACAAGTCAGAACTCTACCACAAGAAAAAAGCCTGCACTGGTAGAAAAAGGCTGGAATACCCTATTTCCTGTGGACCACTGGAAGAAGAATCTTCTGACCATCCACCCAACAGCCACAGATTTCCATAAAATGTGGAAGAGAGCTTGTGAAAAAGCAGCCAAATGCACAGCTGAGGCAAAGGAATATCATACGCAGAGGTGGGACAAATCACACATAGAACCTGACTCTAAAGAACGGGACCAAGCTTTAGTGTCTACACTGAACTTTAATAATCTGAAAGGACCTAAGAAAATGAGAGACTCATTTGTAGGGCCCTTCAATATCATTAAATTGATTTGGAAAAATGCAGTGGAAGTCAAACTCACAGAGTAAACTTCCAGGAAAAACCCAGTCTTTCCAGTGAGTTTAGTCAAGCCATAGTTTCAGACAGAGGAGGATAAATTTCCCTCCAGGAAGAAGAACCTCACCCCACCAGAAATAGTGGAAGTGGAGGACTCCCCTTGACCTGTGAAAAAAATTATCAAGGCCAGGAAGATCAGACTTAATGGTAAGGATCAGAGACAGTACTTAGTCAGATTCAATAACCAGACAGCTGTCCATTTGAGGAGATGCAGAGCCTCTAGCAGGACTGCACAGTCTCATCAATGGCTGGGGTACCAATTTCTGGTGCCCACTCAGAAAATCTGAAGTTTTTCTTTCTTTCTATTTCAATGAAATGGATAGGAATTTAAGCTGCTACTTCAAGGTCATAAGCTGGGTTGCTTTTGACATTATCCAGTGGCCATCTGCTGACACCAACTGCACTGGTATGACTTCTAACCTCTCTGTATATGATGGTCATATTCCCTGTATACTCCTTGATTGCTATTTGCCACCTCAGAATGTGTCTATTGGAGTCTTCATGATTAGTAAAGACTTCAAGGCTGTGCAGTCTGTGTAGACTTCAAAGACTGCATGCTCCAAATAATAATGGAGTTCCTCTAGAGCCCAGAGTAAGCATAGACATTCAGTCTTGGTGGCCCCATACCTGGCTTCTGAATCTTTCAGCTGCCTAGAGATGTAACATATTACTCCCTCTCTAGGTTCACCATCTACAATTTGTCTCTGGTGAAGGGCTTCTCCTAAGCCTTGGCTACATGCTGCATCTATGTATAACTTGAATGGTTGTTCAAAGTCAGGAAAGATGAGAACAGGTGCATCTGTGAGCTCATATTTCATCCTCTCCTATGCATCCCCTCTTTCCTTGGTAATTTCAAAAACTACATCTTTTGAACATAACCTGTATAAGCTACTAGTTATGTGGGCACAACGTTTGATGTGGTTTCTATAGTAGCTAGAAAACCCAAGGAAAGATTGCATCTCTTTGATGTTTCTTGGTACTGGCTTTTGCAGTACTGCTGCTACTTTGTTCTCGTCAATTTCCAGACTAAGACACAAGACTTTATTTCCTAGAGCTAGTAGCTCTTGTTGGCCAAAATTTCACTTTTTGAGTGAAATTTTAAGATTTATGGGTGTGCATTTACTTAGCACTCTGTCTATGTATTGCACATGGTCTTCCCATGTCTCTGAGTATATAATGATGTCATAAATATATAATGCGATCCAGCCTTCCAATATCTCTTCTTGAAATATGGTGTCCATAATGCTTTGGAAGTGGGCTGGTGCATTCTTAATGCCAAATGGCATCCTGGTGTACTCATATATACCCATATTACATATGATTCTGGGTAATTTCATGGAGTTTGGTTCAACTCCATTCTGGTGGAAGGCTTTAATAAGATCCATTTTTGTTATGTATTTGGCTTTTGCCAGTTTGTCCAAGGCAAGAGGTATCCTGGCTATAGGGTACCTGTCAGCTTTGGTGTAGTCATCAAAGCTCTGAAATTTCCACACAGCATAGACTAGCCATCATGCCAGGTGATCATGACAGGAGTGATAATTTCCAATATTTCATTGTGTTCAATCTTTCTGATGACATCCATGTCCAGGAGTTCATTAATATGTTTTTCAAACTCCTTCCTGGTTTCCAGACTTGCTCGGTGAGGAGGTCTCCTGAGCATGGGTGGATAAGGTCTTTCCACATCCAGATATAGTGTTTACTGGTGAGGGTAGTTCTAAACTGTCCCTCTCTGAATGCCTTCAGTAGTTCTTCCAGAGGATCTTGGGCAGATATTTGGTATATATCAAGTGAAAATATCTTTTCCTTGTTGGTACCAATGGGAATGTGCCTGTTCTTAGTATTGTAAATATCTATGCCATACATCCTCTTGTAATCTGTTGCCAGCAAAAACCTTTTTATGTGGGTAGCATCAAGCACAACAAACTCTGTGTTGAGTCTGTGTTACCTTTCCTATGGGGTATAATTTTCTCTTTGATAATTTACCCGATGGAAGTCATCTTCCCTGATGCACTCTTGGAGTTCTTTGCCTTGGTGGGCAAGAGCTGGTTTTCCCAGCTTGGGAATTGGTTGTCCAGATGATTTCTTGCCACTATGGAGCTGTGTGCTCCACTGTCAATTATCAATGGATGTTGAGCATTGTAAATACAAACCGTCATTTTTGTGGCTGTTCCATGTATGTATGCCATTCCTTTAATTGGTGTAACCAGCAATTTTTGTGCATCTTTTGTGTGTTTGCGCAAGTTTTTGTTGGCTGTATCTTGTGGCATGCCTGCTTCCAACTGTATGTCCTGGATTTCTAGTGGGGTTTCCTCTTGGTATTTCATTACCAATTCTTCTCTTTGGTCTTGGTCATCATCAGATTGTTCTCTGATAGCATCACCCATAGAGTCTGAGTCAGAATTCCCTGTTGGGGATTCCACTTTTGGGACTTTCTCAATGGCATAAACTGTTTTCTTTGCCTTTGGACAGTTGTTGGCATAGTGGTCTGTTTAACCACAGTTGTGACAAGAATTTTTCATCTTTGCCACTTCTGCCAGCATTTCTCTGGGTTTTTCTTTAAACTCCACCCTGAAAGGTTGTTTCTCTTTGAAACCACTGCTTTTATATGGGGTGTATTTCCCTATATTAGTTATTTTCTCTACATCTTGTAAGGTATTTGCAATGTCATCTAGAGTGCAATTGTGGTTGCATCTGCATTTCACTGCATGCTCTAGTTCTCCTGGAATTTGTGTCAGGAGTTTGTGAGTGCTCATTTGAATGTGTCACAACCATGGCAATTCATACCCTTGGACTTCAATATGGAATATCTATGCCATATCCAATATCTGGCAATTCGGCCATATCCATAAATCATTGGCCAAATTGGCCATTTCATCTCTTCTGGCCTTTTATGGTCATTTCACCATCTGGGCCCAACTTGGCCCCTTCATTGTCATCAGGCCCTTCCTGGCCTTTGTATGCTTTTTGGCACTCTTTGGTATTTTCAGGTCAACAGGCAATATACAGCCCAAAAGACTGTATTTGGGTTTTTAAGCTTTAAATACAGCTTGCACACTTTTGCGCACTTGTGCGCATTTGGCTGTATTTAGCCATTTAGGCCATATTTCTCATATATTATGTGAAATATGACGAAAAGCCATATCAGGCCTTTTGGGGCTGAAATGCCAGATTTGTGCATTTTGCTCACTTTTGCGCATTTTGCGCATTTTTGTGCACTTTACGCAAATACAGTTTTTAAGCTATATTAGCTGGATTTGGCGAAATACCCCAAAAACCACTTTGTTACCTCTGAAGCCTGCAAAACCCAATTTTCACTCTTATCCTCCTGGCATCATCTCAAAAGACCTTTGGCCCATTTCAACCTCCAATAACCAAAGGGCAATAAATGGTGTTATACACCATTGTGTATATTTTTCTCAAAGCAATCCAATGGCGGAAATACAAACTGGTTATTTCAACTTCTCATCAGGTCATCAAGGCATCACATCATCCAGAGGATTCATCAAGGGTCAAGGAAAAGTGTCAATCTCAAAAACCAATGATGTCAACAAGCAATTATTGGTTATTCTCATTCACAGTATTCCTCCAAGGGCATACTGGAAGTTCACTCTCAAGGGATATTCAAGAGGCAGTTCAAACAATTTGTCAAGGGTCAATGCTCCATCAATCTACCTTGGCAAGCACATTCATTTCAATACAGTCTGGATTCACCAAGACCTTTATTTCAATCATACATCATGGGAAAATCATTCAACACAGTTTATTTCCCAATCTGGAAAGGTGTACACTGCATCAGACAATCAATACAGGACCACTGTCAGCCTGAAGGAGTCAAGATCTGAATTTTTCACATATAACATCCTCCTTTGACCCTGGGGGGTTTTTCCCCCAGTTAGTTAATATATTTTGATTTTATTTTGTCTTTTTTTTCTTTTCATTCTGTTAAGCGAATACTGATATTATCAAGTCAGTCATTTAGCACCTTTTCTCTTTCTTTGTTTTCCTGTCAATGGATATTTGGTGGTAATATCCTTACTAATTCTATTGTTAATTTTGGAAGGTTGAAACAGTGATTAGGGACTTACTTGGTTGGCTTTTTGGCCATTTGGCTTGCCTTTCCTCTTATTGCATCTCATCTTTGTACCTGCATATTTCTTAGAGTGATTCAATTCTTTTATTTTATTTTCTTTATTCTTTTGGAGTCTTCCAAGTGAGTTCCGTAATTGCTGAGTGCCAGGCCACTCTTGATTTTCTGTCGAAGAGCCCCTGTGACATTATATTAATTAGCTCATAAGTTCTTTTTCATTCTGTTCATTCTTTCTCTATAATTTTGTTCACTCATTTCTTTCAAATTATGACTCTTTAATGCTTATGAATTTTATGATTTGCTGTCACCTCTCAATTTTCTCTCATTCATTCTTCATTCTAAAAATTGAAAGCTGACCCAATTTTTTTTCTTATCTTTTTTTTACGATCTTATTCAAATCATCAAATACATCTGATTCATAATTCAAGGTTTAATTTTAAAAGGTTGATTTTCAAATTTCTCACCAAATTCATTCAGACACATTCTTCACATCAAGATTCATTTTGATTCATTCTTCAAAAATTTTGATTCTCAAGAAGAAATCACTTGATTAGAATTGATTGATTGATTTGACATAAATTGATATTGACCTCAAGAAAATTGATTGACCTGAAGATTTCATTGATTTTGCTTATTTTTCACATCAAGAATTTTGAAATAAATTGATTTTGCCTCAAGAATTCATTTGATTGATTGATTTTGCAAGATATTGATTTGATTGATTTGACTTATTGATTTATTGCCTTCAAGACCTCATTTGAATTTTTATTGAGTGAATTACCTCAAGATTTCATTTTGATTCATTAATTTTCTTCAAGGCATTGATTTGCTTTTCTTCAAGATATTGATTTGATTTTGTCTTCAAGCAAACTTTTGATTTTTTATTAATTTATCTCAATTTTTTATTCCTGAAATTATGCCTGTACAACAGTTACCTCCTGCAAGACAGACAGGATCTCAGGCCAGAGGTCAGGCTGTTCTCACTCCAACATAAAGAGCTCCTCTTGATGGCACCCCAGCAGTTTCTCAACTGAGGGCCCAATTAGACAGAGGACCCATTGTGGAAGAAGCATTACCATTCAGGAAGGAAGGAAGAGGGCCAAGAAGATCAAGTTCCTCTTCAGGATTGATTGGCAGATTTCCACGTCTTTCAAGGACACTTTCAAAGGTCCTGGTGAAGATGGTGAAGAGGAGGAGAAGAATTCTGTGGAAGAGGAAGAGTCTGATGGTACTGAAGGTATCACCCCTGTGGGGGAATCCCAAGGTACTGGAGGGCCAACTCTAGACCAGTCTAATCAGTCTGAATCATCTTTATTGGCCATCATGCAGCAAATGACCCAAATTATGGCCATTCTTCAAGAATCTTCATCTTCTGAAGCATCAAGACCACCAGCCTTCAAGAGTCCATCTATGCAGGAACCAGAATGCTTTGATGGGACTCAACCCTTCAAAGTCGGAAGTTTCATTCAGTATTGTCAGCTAATTTTTCACAATGACCCGGAAAACTTCTCTCAAGACAGAAAGAAGGTTCTTTATTCCACTTCATTTCTCATTGGCAGGGCTGCAAAATGGATTAAGTCTTAGCTTTCCAATCTCACTAATCAAGACTCAAATTACCTTCTCAATTCTTGGAATGTGCTTGAATCACAACTCTTTGCTTTTATTGGAGACCCAAATGAAGTCAGAAAAGGTGGAGCAGAGTTGGATTCTTCAATAATGAAAGAAGGTGGGAATGTATCATTATAAATTTCTTATTTCAGAAGCTTAGTCTCAAGAATCGGGGATTGGGGTGAAAGATCTCTCATCCATCATTTCAGGAAGGGATTGCCATCCAGGATTCTGGATGAATTGGGCTCCCAACCTTCAAGAATTGACTCTCTTCAAGACTTAATGGATACTGCCCTGGAACTTGATACCAGGTACCATGAGAAGCAAAATGGAAACAGTCATCATCAAGAGCAGAAGCCAGAATCCTGAAAGTCAAGTTCTTCTCATCCTCAAAATTCTTAAAGCTCAAGTCAAAAGAAGAAGAAGAATTTCAGAGGAGGGACAGGACCCATTCTGCTTTATTGAATAAAGATTTTAAGTCAATGAATTCTGAAAAAGAAAGAAGAATCGAGGAGGGCTTATGTACCTATTCTGGTGAGAATAATAGTCTTGATTCCTGTTTCAAAAGGCCTCACAACAAGCTTACCCAACTGTCAGGTTAATTTCCCAGCCAGGAAAAAGCCTGAGTGAAGATCAAGTTGTTTTCAATTGTTGTCAATGTTTTCCATCCAGAGCACAATTGTTCATTCTGAATAATGGTGTCAAGAATTCTGTTAAATTGTTTGTTTTTTCTTCTCTTTCTGATGTTTTTTAAAGTATTCTCATTGATTCTGGTGCTACCAACTCATTTCTTGCAAAGCAGTTTGTTCACAAGTATTCTTTGATAATTTCAGAACTTCCAGGGAAGATTCCCCTTATTGTCTTGGACTCCTCTGCGTCTCCTTCTTTATTTGTGACTCACCATACTAAATATATGGATGAGCTCCCTTCATTGCCAAGCTTTGAATGGGACTTTTTAGGCATTGATACTCCCAAGGCAGAAGACCTCATATTGGGCTTTGACTTTCTCAATCATTTTAATCCATCTATTGTGGAGGAAAGGGCTGATCACCTTTAATGCTGATCATAAGGACTATTTTGATCCTTCAAAATCTTTCAGTAATGACTTTTCTTCTGTCAAATCATGTGCAGCTCTGGTTGGTGATTCTAGACCACCATTGCTTTCATCTTCTGTCCATATTCCTATCCTTTATTTCCATCAGTCATTACTATAATCTTGAGGTGAAGTCTTCAAAGAGATTCAAGATTTTGGAGAAGATAATTCTGTATCTTCACTTCATCTCTTCTTTGGGAATATGGACCTTCCTCCTGCATCTTATCATGACTGCCTGGAGGAGTTGTGGGATGAAGAGGAAGAGTCAGAAGATATAGAAACCGTGACAAAGGTGTTTCCTTCTGTTTATGACCAGTACTTGCATGTATTCTCCAAGGTGAAAGAAGAAAAACTTCCTCCTCACTGTGCCTGTGATCATCATATTGAGCTGGAGGGGTCTCTACCTTCAGTTGGGGCGATATACTCTTTATCAAACCAAGAGTCAGATACACTCAGGGCCTACATTGCAGAGAACTTAGAGAAAGGTTTCATCTGGTCAAACTCCCCTTCAAAAGGAGCGCCTCTCCTCTTTGTCAAAAAGAAAGATAGTGGCCTCCATTTATGTGTTAATTACCGCAAACTCAATGCTGTTACTAGGAAGAACAAGCATCCTGTTCCTCTTATGAATCAGCTTCTTACTGTTTTCAATGGTTCTTCTATCTTCTACAAGATTGATTTGTGTGGTGCATATAACATGCTCAGATTCAAGGAAGGTGAGGAACATTTGACTTGTTTTAGACCCAAATATGGCAGTTATGAGTATTTGTTTATGCCATTTGGGCTCACCAATGCTTCTTCTTCTTTTGAAAACCTTGTCAATGATATTTTCCAAGATCTTGTTGATATTTATGTTGTGGTTTATTTGGATGACATTATGGTCTTTTCCAAATCTGAGGAAGAACATGTCACTCATGTGTCCACTGTTCTTTCCAGACTCAGAGCCAATAACCTCTTTGCTAGGGCATCCAAATGCCCATTTCATTCTTCTAGTGTATAGTATTTAAGTTATATTGTTTCTTCCGAAGGCCTCAAGATGGACCACCCAAAATTCAAGCAAATTCTCAATTGGCCTCCTCCAAGAAACCTCAAGGCTCTTTATTCATTCCTTGGCTTTGCCAATATTTACCGCTGTTTCATCAAGAATTATTCAAAGAAAACTAGTTCACTCAAACGTTTCCTCAAGAAAGATTCCTGTTTCCCCCTCAATGAGGAAGCTCTTAGACAGTTTCATCAATTCAAAGAGGCATTCACCACTCCTTGAATCTTTCCTCACTTTAATCCTTCTCTACCCACCATTCTAGAGACTGATGCTTCAGATTACGCCTTGGGTGCTGTACTGAGTCAGGTCTATGACTCAGGAAAATATCCCATTGCATTTGATAGCTGCAGGCCTTTCCCAGCGGAGCTCAATTATGAGATTCATGACAAGGAACTTCTTGCCATAGTCTGGGCTCTCAAGCACTGGAGAGCTTTTCTACTTTCACTTTCTTCCTCTTTTGATGTTCTCACCAATCATTCTTCACTTCAATATTGTATGTCATCACAGATTCTCACTTGCCGTCAAGCCCGCTGGGCTGAGTTTCTATCTGAATTTCATTTCTCAATTACTTACCGCCCTGGTCGCTTGGCCACCCTTCCAGATGCTTGTCAGGTTGGGATGACGTTTACCAAGAGAGGGGGGAGGATTTCATCAGCAAGAACTCAATGAGTTATCAGAAGATAATGAAGAAAGATGAAATTCAAGCCTCAAAGTTCTTTGCAGTCAAGGTGGATTTATTTTCAAATTTGATTGAACAAATTCAGAAGGCATTATGGAAAGATTCTCAATATAGAAGAATTCTTGAAGATTTGGGTAAAGGTAAATCAGTCCAAGATTATTCTCTTGATTCCTCTTCCCAACTTCTTCTGTTCAAAGATTGTGTGGTGGTTCAAATGACCCCACAATTCAACTCAATATAGTTCAAAAGAGGCATGACTCTCCTCTAGCTGGACACCCTGGCCAAGAGAATACTCTCAAACTTGTCAAGCGGGAATTTCACTGGTCTGGCATGACACAATATATCAAGGATTATGTATCATCCTTTCAACAGTGTTGAAGAAACAGAAATATTCATCACAAGAAGTTTTGATTCCTCAAACCTCTTCCAATTCCATATGGTCCTTGTATTTTTCTTTCAATGGACTTCATCACCCAATTGCCACTTTCCAATTCATTTGACTCAATCCTTGTCATAGTGCATAGATTCTCAAAAATGGAAGTCTTTATTCCAACAATGTCTTCAATAACTTCATTAAATTTGGCCCATTTATTCATCAAGAATATTTTCTCAAAGAATGGCCTTCCTTCAAGCATTGTTAGTGATAGAGGTTCTATTTTTGTTTCTTCCTTTTGGACCAATCTTTGTCAGAAGCTCAAGATTTCAACAGATCTGTCAACTGCTTACCATCCAGAAACTGATGGACAGACAGGGTGGGTAAATCAGATACTAGAACATTACCTTTGGATGTATGTCAGTTATCATCAAGATGATTGGAACACCTTGCTCCCTCTGGCTGAATTTGCCAATCACTGTTTTTCACTGTTTATGGAAGAGATCCTCATTTTGACTCAGTTCATATTACTCAACATACTCCTGCTGGAAATTTATCAATAAAAGTCCAATCAGTACAGCAAGATGTCAAGAGAGAACTTGAAGTTGCCATAAACCGTTTTAAGACGTATGCAGATAGAAATAGAGCAAGCCCACCTGTTTTCAATCCTGCTGACATGGTATGGATTTCTTCCAAGAACATCAAATGAACTAGAACCACCAAAAAACTGTTTAAAAAATGGTTGTGTCCCTTTCCAATCATGAAGAAAGTGAGCAATCATGCCTACCACCTCAAACTCCCATCTCAATGCAGGTCCATCCACCCAGTCTTCCATATTTCCCTCTTTAAACCAGTCAAGACATCAGCAAGCCTAAATCAGCATCAAGAGACTCCTCCTCCAATAATCATAAAAGTAGAAGAGGAATATGAAGTCTCTCAAATGCTGGACTCAAAGCTCAAGAGAGGAAAATTATGGTATTTGGTGGAATGGAAAGGTTTCAGTCAAGACTCAGAAAGATCCACTTGGGAACCAACTGAAAACCTCAAGAATTGTCCTGAACTTGTCAAAGATTTCCTTTCTTTATATCCTGACAAGGCAGGACCCAATTCTTCAAGAGCTTGATTTTTTATGGTTCTTGGTGGGGAGAGGACTTACCAAAAGTAAGTCCCACACCTGGTATGCACCTTTAAGGGTATTCTACCCTTTTGTTGTAAGCATTACCTTGGCCACTCTGTGAGAACTCTGCAAATTTTCGGACACAGATCTTTGGCCTGGCCTTTCAACATCAATTCCAAAATTATGGCCTTTTCACTTGGGCAAATGGACCATTAACTTTCTTATTTCCTTTCCAAGTTTTTCAATTCAATGTTAATATTTCAGCAAATTTATTTTCTTTTTATGGCACTGGCAGGAGTGGTAATTACCAAAAGTAAGTTCCTCTCCTGGTGTGCAATTCCATGAGGGGTCTACAATTTTTCAAAACATAACCTTGGCCACTCTGTGGGCACCTGGCATCTAAATTCTCTTTCCAGGTCCTTGGCCAATTTCAAAATAAATTGTCAACATGAGTGATAAACATTGGAACCTCCTCCAAATTCATTTCTCTTTATTTCTCTGCTTTTCTTATTTTCATTTTGATTCTTTATTTTTCTTTTATTTTCATTTTTGAATTTTCTTTTATCACTTCAAATATCATGTCAAGAATTATCATTAATTTTCAAATCACCTCAAATCATGAAGCCAATGTCAAAAGAAGATCAAGAAAGTCCTGCGTCATATGTCAAATTCTTAATATAAGTTTCAATTTTTTCACCTTAATCACTCCCCTTGAATCCCTCTCTCAAAATCTTTCCAATAGCCTCAACAGGCTTTACCTTTTATTGGTGCTCAGGAGCTCACCATTTCAAGGTGGGGGTACTGTCACAACCATGGAAATTCATCCCCTTTGATTCCAATATGGCATATCCATGCCATATCCAATATATGCCAATTTGGCCATATCCATAAATTATTGAGCAAATTGGCCATTTCATCTCTTCTGGCCTTTTATGGTCATTTCACCATCTGGGCCCAACTTGGCCCCTTCACTGTCATCAGGACCTTCCTGGCCTTTCTATGCTTTTGGGAACTCTTTGGTATTTTCCAGTAAACAGGGAAAATACAGCACAAAAGCCTGTATTTGGATATTTTAAGCTTTAAATACAGTTTGCGCACTTTTGCGCATTTGGCTGTCTTTTGCCATTTAGGCCATATTTCTCATATATTATGTGAAATATGCCCAAACGGCCATATCAGGCCTTTTGAGGCTTAAAATCCATATTTGTGCATTTTATGCAGTTTTGCGCATTTTCGCGCACTTTGCGCAAATACAGTTTTCAATCTGCATTAGCTGTATTTGGCCAAATACCCCAAAAGCCACTTTGTTACCTCTGAACCCTCCAAAACCCAATTTTCACTCTTATCCTCCTGGCATCATCTCAAAAGACCTTTGGCCCATTGCAACCTTCAATAACCAAAAGTGCCATAAATGGTGTTATACACCATTGTGCATATTTTTTCAGCAGAAATGAAATGGCTGCAATATGAACTGGTTATTTCAACTTCTCATAAGGTCCTCAAGGCATCACATCATCCAGAGGATTCATCAAGGGTCAAGGAAAAGTGTCAATCTCATAAACCAATGATGTCAACAAGCAATCATTGGTTATTCTCATTCACAGTATTCCTCCAAGGGAATACTGGAAATACATTCTCAAGGGATATTGAACAGGCAGTTCAAAACAATTTGTCAAGGGTCAATTCTCCATCAATCCACCTTGGAAACCTCATGCATTTCAATACAGTATGGATTCACCAAGACCTGTATTTAAATCATACATCATGGGAAAATCATTCAACACAGTTCATTTCCCAATCTGGCAAGGCATATACTCCATTGGACAACAATACAGCTTCCAGTATTCAATACAGGACCACTGTCAGCCAGAAGGAGTCAAGCTCTCAACCTTTCACATATACCAGCCTCCTTTGACCCTGGGGGGTTTTTCCCCCAGTTAATTAATATATTTTGCTTTTATTTTATATTTATTTTCTTTTCATTTTGTTAAGCAAATACGAATATTATCAAGTCAGTCATTTAGAACCTTTTCTCTTTCTTTCTTTTCCTGTCAATGGATATTTGGTGGTCATATCCTTACTAATTCCATTGTTAATTTTGGCAGGTTGAAACAGTGATTAGGGACTTACTTGGTTGGCTTTTTGGCCATTTGGCTTGCCTTTCCTCTTATTGCATCTCATCTTTGTACCTGCATATTTCTTAGAGTGATTCAATTCTTTTATTTTATTTTCTTTATTCTTTTGGAGTCTTCCAAGTGAGTTCCCTGATTGCTGAGTGCCAGGCCACTCTTGGTTTTCTGTCCAAGAGACCCTGTCACATTATATTAATTAACTCATAATTTCTTTTTCATTCTGTTCATTCTTTCTCTCTAATTTCATTCACTCATTTAATTGAAATTATGACTATTTAATGCTTATGAACTTTGTGATTCATTGCCACCTCTCAATCTTCTCTCATTCATTCTTCATTTTGAAAATTGAAAGCTGACACAATTTGATTTCTGTTACTTTTTTTTTCAAATCTTTTTCAAATCATCAAATACTTTTCATTCATAATTCAGGCATAATCTTCACTTTCATTGGATTTTCGAATTTTTCATCAAGTTATTCAGACACATTCTTCACATCAACATTCATATTTGATTCGTTCTTCAAGAATTTTGATTTTTTAAGAAGAACTCACTTGATTTTGATTTGATTGATTTATTTGACATAAATTTATATTGACCTCAAGAAAATTGATTGACCTAAAGATTTCATTGATCTTGCTGAGTTTTCACATCAAGACTTTTGACATAAATTGATTCTGCCTCAAGAATTCATTTGATTTATTGATTTTGCAAGATTTTGATTTGATTGATTTGACTTATTGATTTATTGACTTGTATACCTCATTTGACATTTGATTAATTGAAGGATCTGAAGATTTTTTTTTGATTCATTGATTTTCCTTCAAGATATTGATTTTATTTTGACTTTGAGGAAAATTTTGATCTTTTATTCATTTATCTCAAGTTTTTATTCCTGAAATCATGCCTGTTCAACAGTCACCTACTGCAAGACAGAAAAGATCTCAGGCCAGAGCTCAAGCTGTTCTCACTCCAACTCCCAGAGCTCCTCTTGATGGCACCCCAGCAGTTTCTCAACTGAGGGCCCAATTAGACAGAGGACCCATTGTGGAAGGAAGAGGTCCAAGAAGATAAAGTTCTCTTTAAGGAGTGTTTGGTGGATTTCCAGGTGTTTCAAGCACCACTTTCAAAGGTCCTGGTGAAGATGGTTGTCAACCTGTGACTCAAAACAGAGCACTAGCATGACATCCAACATACCATAAAAAATGGTATGACAAGTATTGAACAAACATAGTCAATACAGGTAATAAATAAGGGGAAAAAACTCCTCTTAAATTAAACACCAACCTTATCCAAACAGAATAAGGAAACCTAGAGGAGAATAAACAAGTCAAAACCCTTATTTTCACCTCTCATCTAACTTATGCATGTTTAAGTTGCTCTATACCAAAATGGTATTTTTCTTAAAGCTCACATAGAGAGCTACACAATGGTATCATCCATGTTGCTGTAACACCACTATAACTGGAGATACCATATGACCTTTATTTTAAAACCAAGACCCCCCTGAAAGTCAAAGAGGGCTTGTACAAAACTGTACAAAAGTATAACCAAATTAAAGATCTAAAAAAGAGCTTCAATTTGAGACACCTTAGACCTCTTTATCTCTTAAATTGACTGAGGGATCTTGGTTCAAAGGTTTAACAACCAAAATACAGATATTCTAAAAACAACAATGTAAACAAACCCCTGTATCTTTGGCATACACTCATACAACTGTACAGTGTAATATACCAAACTGTAGAGCTAATCAAGCCCTACAAGACTGTATTGTCAGAATACAGATATTTTCCAAATTGAAGAAGATATCTGGTATGGAAGTTTTTGAAGCCTCATACTGATGTACAAAAATACAGCCAAAAACTTAAAACCCTTATAAACTTTGCTATTTTAAAGAAGGGTAAACATAAAGCATACCAAATTGAAGAGCTCATTAAGCCCTTCAATTATGTGCTCTTGGTTTCTGAATATCTTAAGAACTGCCTGAGATATCTTGATTGGAAGGTTTTTCTAGCAATACATGACTGTATCAAACTTGTATCAAACAGTATTGCTCTCATACTTAAGATAATATACTTATGAAGATATAACCTCTCTAAAATCATCATTATTGATCATATAGACACCAGAACAACGTCATCCAAGTGCTGACGTGGCAGGTGAAAAGTTTTTTCACCCTGTATTGATCCAGAATGATCATTTGTGGTTCCAAAACCACAATTCTGCCTCTATTGACGTCAGAATTGACAATCCAGAACCACAGACTGATCATTGGAGTGAATATTTTCACTCCTATGATGCGTGAAGAGTTAATAACTCTTGAAAGTCTTGAAAGATATAAAAAGAAGGGTTTTTTCCTTGAAAACCCATCATCTTTATCTTATGATCCATATTCTTACGTGACAAAACTGTTATCAATCAGTAGTGTCCGTAGAATTATCATTAAAGATATAATTAGAATATAATTATTGTAGTACTTCTTTACAGTCAAAGATATGAGAGTATTGCAACCCAGGTCCTCAACAGACTCATCACCACTGTTACCATGTAGCAGTAGGACCTGAAGATTTAAGTTTATTTGTTTTTTGACGTGTCACAGTCATAATACTAGCTTGTAACTACATTTTATAGATACTATATAGACTCACCCTGACATTTTGGGGGCCTGGCCGTGGGTTTTCAACCTTATTGGACGTGTTTTGAACTGAATTTGGCGTAAAAATTCAGTTATTTAAAAGGTATTTTACTAACAGTGAGTAAAATTTTGAATTTATCTTATTTTCTATTATTATCATTTTTTTATATATATAATATAGCATCATATATTATATACATAATTTTTTTTCTCCAAAAATATATATTACAAATATTTTTGTTGAGAGTAAGAGTACAAATACTCTTTATTTCATTATATTGCAATAACTTTCACGAAATTTGATAATAATACAACAGTATTATTTAAATTTCAATATAAATAATAATATACAAACAGTATATTACTTATTTTTTACTATTATTTTTCACCAAAGTGCGTGAAAATTAATAAAGAAACATTTATTAATAAATATTAAATAATAAAATAATTGTTTATTATTTGTAAGGAATATTTTAATTAAATATTTCCTTTAAAACAAGACATCACTCAAATTGACGTGAAAACTTGTAATTGATTTATATTTTAATCAAAAATAAAGTGTTAAAATAAATATTATTTATAATATTTATAATAACAAATCAGATTTATTATAATTTAATAGATTTGACATGTTTTTTTTAGAAGAAAAACAATAGTATCCAAGTGAATCATTCACAAAACACTTGGATATTAAAGTTTTTATTCATAAAAACTCACATTAAGAAATATTAGTAATAATATTTATAACCAAATTTATTATAATTTAATAAATTTGACGTGTTTATACAAAAACATAATAATAACCAAGTGAATCATTCACAAAACACTTGGATATTACAGTTTTCACTTATAAAACATAAGTGAAAAACTCAAAAACTGTTATTTTTCAATAAAAAACATATAAATAAACATATTATAATAAGAATACTTAAAAATTTTGAAAAATAACAGTAGAATTACTAAAATCATTTTGTTTTATCATAAAATACTGATATACAATTTGAAGTATCTTTTCTGAATAGTGGAAAAAGACTATATTCCATTAGAAACCCAGTCACAAGGAAATCCATCTGTGACAGCCTCAGAAGACAGAGAGGTGCTGCCAAAAACCAAGGGCAAGCAGAAAAGACACAATGAAGTGACAATCAACTCAAAAGATTGGACACCAATAGCCGTGCCAAGGGCCAAAAAACCCATAAAAGCTCCAACAAAACCAGTTGGATCACCAAAACAAATTGGAAAACAGAAAATCACTGTTATCAACCCAGTTGTAAACTCTAAAGGCAAATTGCCAAAGAGTATAGATCATAAATTTGTACAAGGGCCTGCTAAAGGTAAATAAACCTTGAAACATACAACATTTTTCATTGTCTGTCATTTTTTAACATTGTTAACATGACAACTCCACTTCTTAGAGATCTTGGATTCCCAAGAAATCAACCAGAACACTGGCGAAGAAGACACAGAGGATGAAGACAGCCAATCACTGGATCAAATGACCAGCAAAGGACTTACCATCAGGGAACTCCTACCCAAGGTCTTATTCCAAATCAAATTCAACCCAGAAGTCCAACCAGGAGATTGGACAGATGAAGAACAGGTACTTCAAATACACAAACTCCTGAAAGACCTCTTCACATGGAGCATGGACAACAAAATGTTCACTATGAAAGCATCATGGGCAGAAGTGGGGATAACAACTCAGAAGATCTGTCTCAAGAAAATGGCTTGGATGGAACTTATGACAGAAATGCAACGTTTGAATCCCAACAAGAATTTCAAACTCTTAGAAGAAAGAGCAATCAGAATCAAAGAGAACCAGGCAGCCATACAAGCCATAGAGAGATCTTGGCACAAGGAAGAGCCCAGTCAGATTCAGGTACCCCCAGAAATGGAAGGAGAAGTCCCACCTTCCCCACAACAATCCAGCAGCTCCAGGCCTTACAAGCCAAAGGAAACGTCATCCAAGGCTCCCCAACCATTCCAGGTAGTTTCCAACAGGAGAAAAGGAGCCCAAGGGAGAAACAAAACTTCTTTCAACCAGAGGAAGAAGGAAGCAGACCCATTGATGAAAAAGCTGATGGACTTAGTCCAAGAAGTACACAAAAGCAAAAAATAGTTGTACCTACAAATAGTTTTGATAGTTCTGACTCAATTGATCCAGAATTAATAACTGAGACTACAATCCACACTCATGAGTTTGAAAACAAATTCACATGGACCAAATTGGCCCAATTCATGGATTGGACATATGAAACCTCAGAAAAAATGAGGACAGAATTGGAAACATTTAAAGAAGAAAATGCTTTCCAAGCAACAGTCATAAAAGACTTGAATACAAATCTGGCCAAAATTTGGACAGAATTTTAAAAAACTAACAGACAGTTGAATTCAATTCTAGAAGAACAACAAACTGTGAGGAGAGATATGAGGAGTATCCAGCAGCAACAGGATAGCTTTGATAAAGAAATTGATTACCTCTATGACAGAGAAGACAATCAATACCCCCCAACACAAGGTCAACCCACTACCTCTACAAAATTGAAAGAAGAGGATAAAGGCTATGACCAGGAACCTGAATATCAGATTCCAAAGTCAAGATCAGAGTCAATGTACCAAGATGGGGAAAATCTCAGCTATTCAGAGAAACAGGCACTAAAACAGTTACCAGAAGTAGCAAACTGGCCAAAGTTCTCAGGAATTGGGGAATATGACCATATGGAAATCATTGACTATATTGATGGACTCTTTGTTGATGTCCCAAAGATACCAGACTACTGGATCACAACAAGACTTAACACAGCATTCAGAGGCCATGCAAACATATGGTATACTGAGATGAAAGAAACACATGGCAGGAAAAGGTGGCCATGGTGGAGGAACCAGATTATACAAAAGTATAGCAATGGTAGTTGGATCTGGCAAAAGACCATGTCCTTTGAAAGTGATAGATACTCCACAGAAAAAGACCCATATGAATGGTGTCTCAAACAAACAAAAAGGCTAAAAGCTATTGATCCCAATATGACAATAGAAATGAGAAACCATAAACTCCTAACAAAATTGCCAGGAGATCTAGAACATGCAGTCAAATGCAGATGCAACAACATCAGCAGCATTGATGACATAGCAAATTTCATACAAGATGTGAGGAAAAAAATCTCCATAGGAAGGTACACATCCTATAAACCAAACTTCAAAGACAAGAAGTCTTAAGTTGAAGAAACAAACAAAGAGAAAGGGAAAGAAACCCCAAAAAAGAAATATGTGTGCCACAACTGTGGATCACCAGACCACTATGCCAACAATTGCACAAAACCAAAAAAGAAAATATATGCAATTGATGAAGAATCAGAAGAAGAACAAACAGGTGACAAATCTGATTCTGACAGTATGGGAAATGGTATGAGAGCAGAATCACAAAGTGAACCTGATACCATAGAAGGATACATAGTGGAACGCAATGAAGAAAGTTCACTTGACATACAAGACATTGAATTAGATTCAGGAATACCACAAGTAACAACAGGCAAAGAGCTCTGTAAGCACACACAGAATGCACAAACACTCCTGGTAACCCCAAATAGAGGGATGGGATTCATTCATGGAACACCTACAAAATTGACAGTTTACATTGAGAACTGTAAACATCCAATGATCATTGACACAGGAGCAAGTTGCTCCATAGTGGCAAAAGAATACTTAAAACAACACTTCCCCAAATGGGAAGAGGATATAATCCCAACAAAAGCTAGAAACTTTAAAAGTGCATCAGGCAAAATGCACTCACTGGGGACAATAATCAAAGAGATAATTATCCCACACCAAAAAGGAAATATCATACTAGAACCTGAATTTGTGGTTCTAGAGAATGCACATGTACAAGGATTCTTACTAGGTACAGAGTACCAAAGAATGTATGGTATGTACATTTGCAATAGTAAAAATAGATATCTTACCTTAGGTACAAACAAAGACAAAAAAGTTTCCTTTGACATAAATCATATAACAAATGATAACACCCTGAAAGAACTAGTGGAAGAATTCAAAGAAGCCCAATATGGCACTCAACTCACCAGTAAAATGAAACTCAGCTTACTGAAAGTATTGAGGAAGCATAGAGGAGCTTTTGCAATAGGAGATGAACCACTAGGAAAAATCAAAGGACATGACATAGAATTATATCTGGATGTAGAAAGACCATATCCACCTATGCTAAGGAGACCACCATACCCAGCCAGAATGGAAACTAGGAAAGAAATTGAGAAACATATCAATTAAATCCTAGAAATGGGGGTCATAAGGAAAATAGGATACAATGAGATAGTAGAAGTCACTACACCAGTCCTTATAACTTGGCATGATGGTAAATCCAGACTATGTGGGGACTTCAGGGCTTTGAATAATTACACCAAAGCAGATAGGTACCCCATCCCAAGGATACCACATGCACTAGATAAGCTTGCAAAAGCCAAGTTTATTACAAAAATGGATTGCATGAAAGGCTTTCACCAGAATGGGGTGAAACCAGATTCCATCAAATTGCTAAGAATTATATGCCATATGGGCATATATGAATATACTAGAATGCCATTTGGCATTAAGAATGCACCAGCCCATTTTCAGAGGATGATGGATACCATATTTCAAGATGAAATAATGGAAGGGTGGATGGTAGTGTACATTGATGATATCATAGTATACTCAGAAACATGGGAAGACCATGTGAGGAAAATTGATAAAATATTGGGAAAATGTATACCAATCAACATGAAAATATCACTTAAAAAATGTAACTTTGGACAGCAAGAACTGCTAGCCCTAGGACACAAAGTTTCAGGTTTAAGTCTATCCATAGACCAAAATAAAGTTGCTGCATTACTGAAGAAACCAGTACCAAAGAACATTAAAGAAATGCAATCTTTTTTGGGCTTTGCTAGTTACTACAGGAGCCACATAAAAAACTTTGCACACATTGCAAGTAGCCTATACAAACTGTGCTCAAAAGATGTAGTATTTGAAATTACCAAAGAAAGAAGAGATGCATTTGAGAAGATCAAATATGAACTGACCAATGCCCCTGTCTTAATGATGCCTGATTTTGAACTGCCCTTCAAACTAGATATAGATGCAGCATGTAGCCAAGGACTAGGAGAAGCACTACACCAGAGGCAACTAGTGGATGGAATACCCAAAGAAGGAGTAATTTGCTATATATCAAGACAACTGAAAGACTCAGAAGCCAGATATGGAGCTACTCAGACAGAATGTCTCTGTTTGGTATGGGCATTAGAAAAACTCCATTACTACTTAGAAGGAGCAGTATTTGAAGTTTTTACTGATTGCACAGCCCTCAAATCACTGTTGAACATGAAGACAACAAACAGACACATTCTCAGGTGGCAAATAGCCATACAAGAATACAGAGGGAATATGACTATTATCTATAAAGAAGGGAAAAGTCATACTAATGCAGATAGTCTCAGCAGGTGGCCACTGAAGAATGACCAAGAGAATCCAGCATATGACCCAGAAAATGGGGCCAAAATACCCATACAATGCATGGAGATAGATAGGAGAAAGAACTTCAAGCTATCAAACTGTGCATTAGGGAATGAACCATCAAACCCAGCACGGAGCTATGGGGAGAGCAAAGAGATACCCATATTGGGAATCAGCTCCTCTAATCTAAATACAGAGTTCTTTAGTATAGTACAATCATCATACAATAAACACAAACAGAGTAGTATATTGATACAACTATTAAAACAAAAGTACAGGAGTTCTGAACTAGAGAGCCAATTGGAAGACCCATGGCTCAAAAACTTCAAATAGAATAGATTTTTTCTGATAGATGATCTACTATACCATAGGGAAAAACACACAAGTGCCCTGGTAATAATAAATAAGGAACATATTTCCCTGATACTACAGGAATGCCATGACTGCCCATACATGGGAAATATGAGTGAAGAAAGAACTAAAGAAAGAGTCTTTAGCACAGCTTGGTGGCCAAAGTGGGAACAAGACTTGAGTGAATACATCAACACTTGTACCAGATGCCAAAAAGCCAACAAAGGTCATGGCAAAAGATATGGATTACTCCAGAGTATAGAGGAGCTCAAACACCCCTGGGAAATAATAAACATGCATTGGGTGACAGGCCTGGTCCCTGGAGGGAAAGACAGCTTTAATGCATGCCTAGTAGTAGTAGACAGGTACAGCAAGAGTGTCAGATGTCTCCCCTGTCACAAAGAGGACACAGCAATGGACACAGCCATATTTTTCTGGAACAATGTGATAGCAAACTGTGGAGTTCCAAGAATTATAATTAGTGACAGAGACCCTAAATTCACATCAGAATTTTGGACTAATCTATATGAGATGCTGGGAACCAAACTAGCATTCTCCACAGCTTACTATCCACAAACAGATGGTCTAGCAGAAAGAATGATTCAAAAATTAGAAGACATCATTAGAAGATTTTGTGCATATGGAATGGAATATAAAGACAATTAGGTATATACCCATGACTGGGTAACCCTCCTACCAGCTGTACAATTGGCATACAACAAAAGTATACACTCAGTGACAGGAAAAACCCCTGCCACATTAGAGAAAGGATGGAACCCACTACTTCCAGTAGACTACTTGCAGAAGAACCTCCTCTCAGTACACCCCAAAGCTAAAGACTTCCACATAATGTGGAAAACTGCCTGTGAAAAAGCAGAACAATGTGTGGCTGAAGCTAAATTATACAACAAACAGAGATATGATAAAAGTCACCAAGAACCTGATTTCAAAGAAGGAGACCAAGTTCTAATCTCAACTCTTAACTTCAACAATCTAAGAGGACCGAAGAAGATGAGAGACTCATTCATAGGACCATTCACCATTATTAAATTAATAGGAAAGAATGCAGTAGAAGTCAACCTGACCAAAGAGTTTTCTAGGAAACACCCAGTTTTCCCTGTGAGCCTGGTCAAACCTTATCACCAAACAGATGAGGAGAAATTTCCTGAAAGAAAGAAGACAGTCACCCATGAAAGATTGGTAGAGGAAGATGACTCACCTGGACCAGTGAAAAAGATCATTAAAGCCAGGAAAATAAGAATTAATGGGAAAGACAACAGGAAATATCTGGTTAGATTTAAGAATCAACCAGCAGATAAAGATAAATGGTTAACTGAGAAAGAAATCCCAGATGGATAAATACACCCCATAATATTCAGAGCCTCCAGAAGGGCTGAAGAGTCTCATCAATGATGAGCCTTCTTTTGAGGGAGGGTATGTCGACCTGTGACTCAAAACAGAGCACTAGCATGACATCCAACATACCATAAAAAATGGTATGACAAGTATTGAACAAACATAGTCAATACAGGTAATAAATAAGCGGAAAAAACTCCTCTTAAATTAAACACCAACCTTATCCAAACAGAATAAGGAAACCTAGAGGAGAATAAACAAGTCAAAACCCTTATTTTCACCTCTCATCTAACTTATGCATATTTAAGTTATTCTATACCAAAATGGTATTTTTCTTAAAGCTCACATAGATAGCTACACAATGATATCATCCATGTTGCTGTAACACCACTACAACTGGAGATACCATATGACCTTTATTTTAAAACCAAGACCCCCCTGAAAGTCAAAGAGGGCTTGTACAAAACTGTACAAAAGTATACCCAAATTAAAGATCTAAACAAGAGCTTCAATTTGAGACACCTTAGACCTCTGTATCTCTTAAATTGACTGAGGGATCTTGGTTCAAAGGTTTAACAACCAAAATACAGATATTCTGAAAACAACAATGTAAACAAACCCCTGTATCTTTGGCATAAACTCATACAACTGTACAGTGTAATATACCAAAATGTAGAGCTAATCAAGCCCTACAAGACTGTATTGTCAGAATACGGATATTTTCCAAATTGAAGAAGATATCTGGTATGGAAGTTTTTGAAGCCTCATACTGATGTACAAAAATACAGCCAAAAACGTAAAACCCTTATAAACTTTGCTATTTTAAAGAAGGGTAAACATAAAGCATACCAAATTGAAGAGCTCATTAAGCCCTTCAATTCTGTGCTCTTGGTTTCTGAATATCTTAAGAACTGCCTGAGATATCTTGATTGGAAGGTTTTTCTAGCAATACATGACTGTATCAAACTTGTATCAAACAGTATTGCTCTCATACTTAAGATAATATACTTATGAAGATATAACCTCTCTAAAATCATCATTATTGATCATACAGACACCAGAACAACGTCATCCAAGTGCTGACGTGGCAGGTGAAAAGTTTTTTCACCCTGTATTGATCCAGAATGATCATTTGTGGTTCCAAAACCACAATTCTGCCTCTATTGACGTCAGAATTGACGATCCAGAACCACAGACTGATCATTGGAGTGAATATTTTCACTCCTCTGACGTGTGAAGAGTTAATAACTCTTGAAAGTCTTGAAAGATATAAAAAGAAGGGTTTTTTCCTTGAAAACCCATCATCTTTATCTTATAATCCATATTCTTATGTGACGAAACTGTTATCAATCAGTAGTGTCCTTAGAATTATCGTTAAAGATATGATTAGAATATAATTATTGTAGTACCTCTTTACAGTCAAAGATATTAGAGTATTGCAACCCAGGTCCTCAACAGACTCATCACCACTGTTACCACGTAGCAGTAGGACCTGAAGATTTAAATTTATTTGTTTTTTGACATGTCACAGTCATAATAATAGCTTGTAACTACATTTTATAGCTACTATATAGACTCACCCTGCCAATGGTGAAGAGGAGGAGGAGAATTCTGTGGAAGAGGAAGAGTCTGATGGTACTGAAGGTGTCCCTGATCCTGTGGGGCATCCCAAGGTTCTAGAGGGCTAACTCTAGCACAGTCTAACAGCCTGTCTCTCATCAGTCTGAATGCTCTTTATTGGCCATCATGCAGAAAAGGACCCAAATTAAGGCCAATCTTCAAGTGGCTTCATCTTCTGAAGCATCAAGAAAACCATCCTTCAAGACTCCATCTATGAAGGCACCGGACTGCTTTGATGGGACTCAACCCTTCAAAGTCAGAAGTTTTATTCCGTCTTGTCAACTCATTTTTCACAATGACCTGGCAAATTTCTCTTAAGACAGGAAGAAAGCTCTTTATGCCACTTCATTTCTAGTTGGCAGGGCTGAAAAATGGATTGAGCCTTAGCTTTCCAATCTCAGCAATCAAGATTCAAATTACCCTCTCAATTCTTAGAATTTGTTTCAATCACAACTCTTTACTTTGTTTGGGGACCCAAATGAAATTAGAAAAGCTGAAGCAGAGCTGGATTCTTTGAGAATGAAATAAGGTGGGCATGTATCATTATACATTTCCGATTTCAGAAGTTTGGTCTCAAGAATTGGAGATTGGGCTGAAAGAGCTCTCATCCATCATTTCAGATACAGTTATTGAATCAACACAGGTATTTGCACCTGCATTGAGGACAGGCCTGTATTGAGCTGTATTGAGGTTTGAAACTGTATTTGGTGAATATTCCATGAAACCCCTTGCTGATTAGGCTTTGGAAGATTTCTCATTAGTAATGAGTGGTAATGCCCTGCCTGTCTCCATGGCTGTGACATTATCCCCCTCTTTAAAGTGGTAAGCTCTGAGCACCATATAAATAGTGACTCTTGATAAGATCAACTGGAATTTTCTTCCCCCCAGTTACTCAATTTTCATCCCTAATAATTCCCTTCATAAATTATAGTTTCTAACCCCTTCAACTTCACAACTTGTAGGTCCTTCTTCTTTGACTTGATTCTGGTTCTTCTCCCCTTCATAAATTTCTTCACCTCCTCATTTTCCTTCTATCTTAATCTTCTTCTCATTGCAGAGTTCTTCACTTAATTTGTCTTGAGTCCTCATGGCTCATGATAAACAGTGATTTCAGGTCTATGTCCTAAGAACCCACTGCTATTTCATCAATTTCTCTTCATTTTGAGATTGGGCCAAAATTGGCCTTTTTTCTTGCTTGGACTATTTCAGAGCTCCTTGAATTATTCCCCAAATTTGTTGGTTTGTGGGGTTTTTGGCCAAAATGCGCAAAATGCGCAAAAGTGCGCAAAATGCAAGATATTGAAGACTTAGATGATTTTTGATTGAAATTGCTGTTTTGGCCTTTTTTTCATGCTTTTCAAGAAACAATAGCCATAAATGCGCAAAATGCAAAAAGTGCGCAAATATGACAATATGAATAAAATGGCATATTATGGTGAAGAATTGAATAAAACCAAGTTTTTGAATGTTTTGAAGAAGAATGAAGCCAAAATGTGCAAAAGTGCGCAAATATGCCAATATGATCAAAATGGGATATGTTGGTGAAGAATTGAATAAAACAAAGTTTTTTGAAGGTTTTGAAGAAGGATGAATCCAAAATACACAAAAGTGCACAAATGCATAAAAATGGCCAATTTGGCCTATGCAACAGTGTTTTTTTGATTTTTTCTTCTATTTCCTTGTGATTCAACCCATTCTTGCAGTTCAAATTTCCGTAATTTTCTTTCTGACTTGCAATTTTCCATTATTCTCTTGGTCTTGAATTTGAAATTCGACTTGAAGATGAGTTCAAGGCAGACTCCCCTTCGTGATTCCAACTACTCTGATTCCCCACCTTCTGTACTTTATGGTCCTGGTGTTTTTGATAACTTGAGGGAGCTTTCTGAAGAGCGTATGGCCCCTACAGAAATTTATGACATAACTAAAGATTACAATGGTTTCAAATCTGTCAGAGTTATTGAGCCACCCTGCACCAATTGTCAGAGGAAAGGGATTCCTTGTGTTGAATCTGCTACTGCTAGGTCCACCAGATGTCAATTCTGCAATCTTGGAAAAAGAAATTGTTCTCAAGCCAGCCATACATTTCCTGACAATCCCAGAAAATTATGGAGAAGCACCAAGAAGGGTGGAAGATTTGAATTGGAAGCTCATGTTGATGAACCCCCCACCTCTGATGCCACCTCTGGTCACTCCAATTGTGAGTTGATTGGTCATAAAATTGATTGGTTATTGACTTCTATGGTTTTCTTTTCTTCTTTTTCAGTTACTGGATCCAGGATGAGAGGTGTCCAACAATGGAATAATACCAGCAGTTCCTGGGCCAACATCAGAGGAACCATTCACCCCCAAGGCAATCCCATTGGAGTGGCACCAGAGGTTCCCATTTTTGTCACCAGAAAAGATGGAAAACTTGGAAAATTGAAGAGAAATTTGGTGGTTCAAGATGAAATTGATACTGATGCTGAAGGAAGTGATGAGATTGATGGAGAAGAGATTGAATTGACTACCCCCATCCAGAAAAGAAGAATTCAATCCACTTCACTACCCCCAGTCCAAGCCAATACCACCACCCATGAAGTGATCAGGTCCCCCCAACCAAGCCATCTACTCTTACCTCTACCTCTACCAATGTCCAACCACCAGTGGCCAGCACTTCTAGAGACCCAATGTCTCCAGAACCTGAATCAATCTTTGAAACCCGTCACCTCTGCAATACTACTGGCAACTTCACTGATCAGAAATGGGTGAACAAGAAGATGGTCACCTCTCTATTTGATGAAGTTGATGCTTTGACTGAGGTGTTTATTGATAAGGCTATGAAGAGTGCTATTCCAGGGGAACCCACTTCTTCTTTGGCCAAGGACGCAGTTGCTTATGAAGATGCCATTGTTTTTAAATTTGGAGAAGCCTTGTTGAAATTATGATTAGGATTATCTGTAGTTGGTCTTTATCATTACTAGTGTTTGCTCTTAATTATTACATGAATTGACTCGCCAAACAAGATATGGGAGTTTTGACTGCTGCTTTTGAAACAAGAAATAAGAAATAAAATTATACAAGTAAAAGAAAATGAAATAAAATAAAAATAAAAGAAATAATTGAAAGAAAAAAGAGAGCAAAGAAAACGAAATAAAGAAACTTCTGAGGATTGATCTTCTTGTGGTGAGTTGCTTGATTTTGGCCATAATCTTCCTGAAAGATAAAACCAAACATTTGATTCTCAGAGAGTGGTCAAGGTGGTGTTTTACAAGAAGTAGAAGCTTCAGGGAGGCATACCAGGAGGTGGAACTTACTTTCATAACTTCCACTCCCCACCAAGCATCATAAAAGAATAGAAAACTCTGCCACAGGTGGTTTTGAGTTAATGAATGTCTTGAATAATAGTGAATGACATAATTTGGAATAATAAATATTAAAGAGAGTGAAAAAATAAAAGAAAAGAAGGAATTTGGCGATATCTTGATGAAAGGGCCAAATACAAGGGTATTGATGTTGCAAGGCCTTATTGTAAGGTGTGGATATGAAACTTTGATTAAAAATCAAGTACTTTTCCTGTCCTCAAAATTTTTATAAGGTAAAAGTCAATTAAAAATAGTATGAAATATTATTTTTAAGAGAAAATACGCCAATTTTATTGTTTATAACCTTATTAGTATAAAACAATAATATTATAAAAATTTATTCTTTTACCAACAATAAAAATTTATCCAAAAAATACTCTACAAGAGATATTTTAAGGCTACAAAAAAAATTTCTTCAAGAGCAATTGCAATTGGAATTAATTGAGCAAAGAACTGCAAGCAATTAATTAAAGACAAAGTCTTTAAAAAGAATATTAAAGAGAAAACACGCCCAAAAGTGACCAGAGTGAATTTGGAAACAAAGTGACAAAGTTAACAGTGATGAAAGATGCTTTAATTTACTTTTGGGGTGGTTCAGGGGTAAAAATGATTATAAGAGTTACAAACAATGATTATAATGATTTTTTCACGTGGTTAAAAGGATTAAAATGATTTGATAAAGGTGGTTGGAATCTTTTATTGATTGGTTTAACAATGTTTAAACTAATTATAAAAGGAAAAGATTCTAACATGAAGAGAAAAGTGGGGAGAAGAAGACATTTTTTTATAGCCATCAATTCTCTTACTCCAAAAGTAAAATTTACTCTTGTCAGTCGTGAAAAACAGTCTGACAAAAGAAAAGCCAATTATTGCATCATTGAACCCTGGTGTAGACCAAAAAGGGCTGGTTTAAGCCATTTTTAGCCATTTTAGACCCTTAAATCAGCCATTACTATAGCAATACCAGGCCTAGAGCCTTCAAAACACGTCAGAATGTGTGTCAGAGGCGTAGAAACCAGTTAAAACTGTTTTTACTATTATTGTTTTATCTTAAGGGTAGTTTTACCCTCTTGGCAACAGCTAAAACTACCCCAGTTGGTATAAAAACCTCATCATCAATTCAGTCCACAGATGCTGTAACTAAATTCCAGGCCAAAAGTGATCCCACGCCTGTCAGCAAGGATTTTGGGGGTCTAGCTCCCCCTTAGAGCTGGAGTTCCTTTTCCCCCCCGAATTTAATCTTTCCAATTTATTTTTCCTTTAATTCCTCATCATGTATTATACTTATAATTTACATATGTAATTCAATTCAATTGTACAGTACAATAAAGTAATAATTGACACCTCATATGTAAATCAAAGTTCACTTATGTAATACACGTGCACATTTTGACATTTCAATTGAATTCAATTGAAAATACTTCAATTCCTCATAACTTCTAAACCAAACACAACACCTCAATGCTAACACAAAAATTTATGGTTAACACCACATGTGTTGTGAATTAAATTAAGGTTTTGACGATTTTAAACTTTTTTATTGAAAATACTAAAAACTTAATTTAAGCTTATTTAGAGTTGAGTTACAAGAATTTCACTCAGAGGTGACCCCACCTAATTTTTTATGAGGAATCCAATGGTGAAATAATTTTTATATGTTTATTTAATGGATAAAAAGTTATAATAATTTTTATTTAACTTTTTTCCAAATTTGTTTATTTTTTCACAATTTTGTTAAAATTTCATTTTTACTTAATTTTTTCAAGTATAAATGTAATTTTATACTTACAAAATTTAATGTATTTTTATTTTTAAATTGTAATTAATTTTTTATTTTCAATATAATTTTATATTTATATTTTGATTTTTATTATTTTAATAATATAAATTTTATTTATATTAATATGTTATTTTTGTATTTATGGTCTTTTGGGTATATGAAATTACCTCTAAGGCTCACATTCCCTCCCCCTAAAAAAGAATATTACTTTGTAATATTGGTGTTTCTAGTGTTTCTGAATCTCCTGAGAAGTTTGGTAGCTTCTGGTATATCTTTTTCTTCTAACCATTCATCTTCACAAGTTGGGTCTCTGTACCTAACAAGGTAATCCCTTACTTTCTTGGTTCTTAATTTCCTTTTTTGAAGAACATTGGTAATTTTCTTAGTACCAGATGTCTCAATAGGAGGTATAACTTGGGGAATCTTATTCCTCAAGGGAAATTTCTCAGCATAACTAGATTTATATGGCTTTATCAAGCTCACTGGAAATGTAGGGTGCTTATTGCTAAGTTCTTCAGATAACTCTACTTCAACAGAATTTTCTCCATGGAGGGCCTTAATCACAAAAGGTCCTGCAAAGGAGTCTTTCAGCTTTTTACATCCTTTGATGTTATTGAAGTTAGTGGTGGATACAAGAACTAGGTCCCCCACTTTGAAATCTGGAGTTGCATGTGATTTATCCCATTTGTCTTTAGCATATGCAAAAGAGTCCTCCATGCATCTTACTGCATGCTTTCTAGCTTTGTCTAGCATTCATTTGATGCTTGCAGCTGTGGGATGTATTTCAATTAAGTCTTTCCTCAAGGAATATTGGGGTAACTTGGGG
Organism: Austropuccinia psidii; assembly: GCA_023105745.1. Lineage (NCBI taxonomy): Eukaryota > Fungi > Basidiomycota > Pucciniomycetes > Pucciniales > Sphaerophragmiaceae > Austropuccinia > Austropuccinia psidii. The sequence continues at coordinate 49,868,226 of JALGQZ010000004.1, forward strand.
TTCCATCCTTTTTCTAGAATAGCAGGAGTCTGATTGGTACTGGCATGGATTGATGTTTTATATACTAATTCCAGTGCTGGAAACAGAGTACACCAATCATGGGTAAATCCATCACAATATTTGAATTCTAGGCCATATGCACAAAATCTTCTCACCATGTCCTCTAAGGTTTGGATCATCCTTTCAGCCAGGCCATCAGTTTGTGGGTGGTAGGCTGTAGAGAAAGACAGTTTAGTGCCAAATAATTGGTGAAGATTTTTCCATAGTGCTGAAGTGAATTTGGGATCTCTATCACTGATGATATTTGTAAATATCCCAGTCCATGACACTACTCTATTCCATATCAGAAGAGCTGTATCCATGGCTGTGTCATCTTTGTGACATGATAAAAAGATTGGAGTTTTACTGAATCTGTCCACAATTACTAGGCAAGCATTATAGCTTCTGTCACCTCATGGAGGTAGGCCAGTTACCCAATCCATATGGACATTTTCCCAAGGTCTGTTTGGTTCTTGGATTTTCATCATATTTCCAAGTCTCTTGCCAGTGGATTTGTTTGCCTTTTGGCATCTGTCACAGGTTTTGCTATATTCTGCAACATCTTTCTGCCACATGGGCCACCATATGCAGGTCTTTACTTTCTCTCTTGTTCTGTCTTCAGACAGATGTCCTGGAAACGGACTATCATGGCATTCTTTCAGTACAAGATTGATCAATGACCTGTCTACAACTGTCATGACACATGTGTGCTTGGTTCTGTGGTAAATTATACCATCCAGTAGGTGAAATTTTTCTTCATCATAATATTTTCTCTATAATTCATCCAAGGCATGTATTAGAGAGTTGTCTTTAAAGTCTTTGTTAAGCAATTGGCATAAGATGCTACAATTCTTATCTTGAGTGTAACTACTTCTGACTTCTTCAAAGAAGGTGGTGTTCAAGTCTGTAACACTTATTCCTTCTATTGGAATTTGTAAGATGTGACTATGAAACTGATGATAATATTACTATCAATCAACAGTACTATGTCTGTTCTTATGAAATATAATAATAAAAATTATTATAACCACAATTAAATAATTATAAAATTATTTCTTTCACGTGTTATACACTACTAGTGATTCTAACAGTGAGCAGTAATTGTCTACAAGAATCAATTACAAGAAGAATTTAATAATAAAAACTTCTTTTATTAAAATAATAAATTATTTTAATATATAATTATCTTCTACAAGAATAATTATAAAGATAATTCTTGAAGAAAACTATTACTAGAGAAAAACTTTAAGAATCAAAAATAAATGACTCACTAATACTCCAAAGAACTTATTGATAGATAAAAGTAGAGAAATTTGACGTGGAATTGTGGATTTAAGGGATCAAAAGGATTTATAACAGTATTACAACAATATATAGTTGGATTCTATGATTTCACGTCTTTCTGGTTGATTCTGAAAGATTTAAAACACTTAAGAATAGCTGTAACTAATACTTACTTGTTGGTAATAATGATTTAATAAATTGATAAGATGATGATACGGAAAAAACAGCAAGAAGAGGCTTCTTTTAAGTCAACAACAGCTCACAGAGGCGTGCCATGGAGCAAACTGAAAAACCAGTGAGTGAGAAAACAATAAACCTTTTTGGATTAATGATTGCATCATCTGTTGTCACGTAAGATTATCATAATTACTTAATTGATGCTTTTACGTGACTACCAACCCCAATATGGTTAAGAATAAAAGGAGTAACAGCAGTAAATCTTCTTTTATTCTAAAATAATCATTGATTTCTCAAAGTTATCAATGTTATTGCCAATTTCATCACAGGTTTTAATTACTGTGAATTTTTGAAGATTCAGTGTTTCACGTAGAATGGTCAAAAATGGACTGAAAGTAAAACTTTGAATTTTACTAGTAAAACTGTAATTCTTTTTGGTTGTACCATAGATACTACAGTTCTTCATTGGTCCTAAAAGTTTCAGAAAGATTCATTAAGAATTGTATTTTTAATGAATTTTTGAAGTTTTTACCTCATTTCTACGTAGAATTGCAAATAGCAGTATTTTGCTGGTTGCTATGAGGTAAATCAATGAATATGAGTCCCAAAAGGGTTTTAATTACTCTTCTAGGGTCTAGCCATGGAAAGTCATCAAGAATTGACGTGGTTACAGGAGTCTAAGTAGCTCATTACCTCCTTGGCACGTCAAAATAGCAGGTTATTTGCTATTTTCTTGTGATTACAGTAGGTGTAACTTGGTAACCAAGTTCCCAAAGAGTTTTAGTTTACCAATTGGGCCAAGATGAGCCATGGATCCATGCTCTGGAGCTATCCATGCCTCTGAGGCCTCAGAAGTTGGGTACCCTGGCTCTCTTTGATGTCTTTTGTCCCCCTTGCTTATTTTTCCCGTAAAAATAGAAATTTAAGCTTCAAGTGAGATATCCACTATGGGTGTACCAAAGGTCCATATAAGAATACCATGATATTAAGTGCTCAAAACATGCATAACACTATTCTTAGTGTATATGTAACATGGGATTTCTCACTTTCCCATTATTTTGGCTAAAAATCAAGAAAAACAAAAATTTTCACGGATCTTTTATGTGGTATTAATGATGTGGTATTGAAGTATTTTCCATTTTACCACCTTAAATACTTAAATTGAGCTTATTCACTCTATGGAGCTACCCTAGGTGAATTTTTGTGTAGAATCCAAATCTGGTCTTAAATCCATGGATTTACTTACTCAAAAAAAAGTTATTCATCTTTTCTGAAATTGAAAATGATGAATTTTGGATATATGCATGACTTATGAGTTATGCATAATTCAAAATTTCTTTTTAAGATAATTGTGGCCTATTTGGGTATGTAAAATATACCTCAAGGCTCACATTCCCTCCAACCAAAAAATAAAATTGTACTACAATTTTATTAGTGATAAAAGAATAAGGCCCCAAAGGGGGTTAATGTCCACTGTCCAACCTCTTTACATTACTCAGATGAAGTAATTTAAAGCACATTTATAGACATATTCAGGCTTGTGGCCTTCTTTCATGTCTAAATCTTCTTAAGAGCTTATCTGAGTCAGGTATTTCTGATTCTGCCATCCATTCATCTTCATGTACTGGATTTCTATATCTGACAAGATATTCTCTCTGATTTTTACCCCTAAGTCTCCTTTCTTTAATGAATTTCTTTATCTTTTTGTCTTCATTCTGTTCCACAGGTGGTACAGTTAAAGGAGTCGGGTTTCTTAAAGGAAACAATTCTTTATCAGCTGGTTGATAAGGTTTTATCACGCTGACTGGAAATGTGGGGTGTTTATTTTCTAATTCACTACTCAATTCCACTTGAACTGCATTGGTTCCATGTAAAGCAACAATAACAAAAGGTCCTACATAAGAATCTTTAAGTTTCTTTGGGCCTTTGATATTATTAAAATTCAAGGTTGAAACTAGAACTAAGTCCCCTACTTTGAAGTCTGGTACTTTATGACTCTGGTCCCACTTCTGTTTTGCATAATCAAAAGCATCATCCATACTTTGTTTTGCATGGTGTTTTACTTTATCAATCATTAATTTGAAGCTGGAAGCTGTAGGATGAATGTCAATAAAGTCTTTCCTCAGTGTGTCTGCTGGGAGTCTTGGATTCCATCCCTCTTCTAACATAGCAGGAGTTTGTCCTGTGGAAGAATGGACTGATGTCTTGCATGCCAATTCTAATGCAGGTATCAGAGTGCACCAGTCATGGGTAAAGCCATCTGAGTCTTTGAATTCTAATCCATAAGCACAAAATCTCCTGATCATGTCTTCTAAAGTTTGAATCATCCTCTCTGCTAGCCCTTCTGTTTGAGGGTGATATGCTGTAGAGAATGATAACTTAGTCCCAAACAATCTATGAAGATTGGTCCAAAGTGCAGATGTGAACTTGGGGTCTCTGTCACTTATGATATTCTTAAATAACCCTGTATGACAAATAACTTTACTCCATAAAAGAAGAGCTGTATCCATAGCAGTGTCATCTTTGTGACATGGTAAGAATATGGGAGTTTTGCTATATCTGTCTACAATGACTAAACAAGCATTATAACTTTTGTCACCACTTGGAGGAAGTGCTGTGACCCAATCCATGTGAACAACTTACCATGGGGATTTTTGTTCTTGAATATGGATCATAAGTCCAAATTTCTTGCCTGTACTCCTGTTTGCTTTTTGGCATCTGTCACAGGTATGGCAATATTCAATGGTTTCTTTTCTCCAAGATGGCCACCATGCACAATTCTTCACTTTTTCAAGTGTTCTGTCTTCTGACAGGTGTCCAGAGTAGATACTATCATGACATTCATGAAGAATGGTATTGATAAGTAATCTACTGCACAATGTCATAACACAAGAATGTTTTGTTCTGTGGTAAATTATTCCATCAAACAAGTGAAATCTTCCTTCAGAATAGGAATTTTTCCAAACTTCATCAAGTGCATTAACTAAAGATGTATCTTTGCAGTCTTTATCCAATAAAGAAGTCAAGATATGGCAATTCTTTTCTTGTTTATAAGATTCTCTGACCTCCTCAAAGAATTCAGTCCCAATATCAGTTATGATAATTCCTTCAATTGGAATCTGTGGTTCAGCTTCCAAAGGTACATAAGCTGGTTTATCAGGAGTGTTGGCTAAAGCCCATCTACTAAGCCCATCAGCATTCTTGTGAATGTTTCCTGCTTTATGAACTATAGTCATGTTTCCTCTATATTCTTCAATGGCTATTTGCCATCTCAACATATGTCTGTTGGGAGTTTTCATGTTAAGAAGTGATTTCACGGCATTACAGTCAGTTATCACTTCAAAAACACTGCCATCAAGATAATAGTGTAGTTTCTCAAGTGCCCATACCAAACATAAGCACTCCTTTTGGCTTGCACCATATCTGGCTTCTGTTGGTTTGATTTGTCTTGAGATATAACAAACTGGTCCTTCTGTAGGTTTGTCATCAATAATTTGGACTTGGTGTAGGGCTGCCCCTAATCCATCTCCACATGCATCAATGTACAACTTAAAAGGAATATTCCAGTCAGGCATGAGGAGTAAAGGTGCTTCTGTAAGGGCTTTCCTTATCTTCTCATAAGCTTTAATTCTCTCTTGTGTCATCTCAAATACAGTCTGTTGATCACAGATTCTATAAAGTGACTTGGCTAGAATTGCAAAGTCTTTCAGGTGTTGCCTATAGTAACTGGCAAACCCAAGAAAAGACATCATTTCTTTTTTATTCTGAGGTATTGGTTTAAGTAACACTGCTGCTACTTTGTTTTTGTCAATACCCAAGCTTAAACCAGAAACAATATGTCCTAATGCTTTGAGTTCTTCAAAACCAAAATTGCATTTGTTAAGTGAAATTTTTATGTTCACTTCTGCAACTTTATGAAGTACTCTTGCAAGTCTCACAAGGTGCAAAGACCATGAATCAGAACATATGATAATATCATCAATATAAATGATAATCCATCCTTCAGACAATTCTGTAGGAAAGATGGTGTTCATCATCCTTTGATAATGGGATGGAGCATTTTTAATGCCAAATAGCATTCTAAGATACTCAAAAATACCACAGTGAGTGATAATTATAAGTAATTTCTTAGCTTTGGGCGTCAAAACATTTTGATGGAAGCCTTTCAATGCATCCATTGATGTTATATACTTGGCTTTAGACAATTGAGTCAAGGTTTCTTGAATTCTAGGTATTGGATACCTATCTGGAATTGTGTAGGTATTAAATGCTCTGAAGTCTCCAACCATTCTTGACTTATCATTATGCCATGCAATAATAACAGGTGTTGTCACTTCAACTTCCTCATTATGGCCTACTTTCCTTAGCACACCAAGTTGGATCAACTCTTGGATATGTTTTTCCAAGGCTTCTCTAGCTCTGGGACTGGCTGGATAAGCTGGTCTTCTAAGTACTGGAGGATATGGTCTGTCAATATTAAGAGTAATATCAACTTCATGTCCTCTTATAGCGCCTAATGGTTCATTATCAGAGGCAAATGCATTTTTATATGTGTATAACACATTAATAAGCTCATTCCTCATCTTTGGTGACAATGATTGATTAATTTGTGCTTCAACAAGTTGATTAGTCACAAATTCATCTTTGTAAGTATCCTTGACAGAAGATACTACAGATATCTGTTTTGGCATATTGGAGAAAGCAAATTTTTGTCTCTTGTTATCTCCAATTGTGAAATATCTGTCCTTATGGTTATTTATATCAATACCATAAATATTTAAGTAATCATTTCCAAGAATGATGTGCTGAGATGTGCAATTATCCATTACTACAATCTCAGTTTTCATTCTTACACTTCCTGCTGGATGTGGGAATACAATATTAGTGTCCAATATGCCCAGGGGGTACATATTGTTACTGGCACTACTGAATTGTACACCTTCTATTGGTAATAGATGGCTTTTCCATTCAGGAAGTATAATTTGGAGATAATCTTTGCCCACACAAGTGCAAAATGCCCCTGTATCCAAATTTACTTTGGCTTCAATATCACTCATCAGAACTGATGTGATACAGGATGCCCCAGCAGTATAACCCTTTCCTCTAGCAGGTTTTGTTTTACACATTCTGGCATCTTGGATATTGATCAGGTTTCAGCAATCCTCACTGTACTGTGGCAAGTTGGTATGGACTTCTGTGACCTCAAAGAAAGCTGAAATGTTCTCAATGGGATAGCCCTCCACTGGTGTATCTTCAGAGACTGCAGAATCTTGATCAGACTCCTCTTTCTCTTCAGTACACTGAATTTCTTCAATGACTTGAACTTCATTGATCTTTGTCTTCTTAGGACAAGTGTTGGCTAAATGTGAAGTAATTCCACATTTATGACACTTCAAGACAGGCCTTCTGGTCTTCTTTCCTCTCTAGGAATCTTTGAGACTATTCTGGACTCCATTGGGTTTTTAATCCAAGTCTTACGAATTCTTGTCCTGGTAATGATATCTTCCATAGCATTAATGTAGTCCTCTGTTGAACAAGGTTCCACACATCTGCTTTTGATAGCATGTTCCAGTTCTCCTCCACACTTTCTTAATATTTTCATATTAATCATAGTGTCAGACATATCTGGGTGTAAAGCAGATAGTCTGTCTTTTTGATTGAAGAACCAAGTAAGTGGTTTGTCTTTTTCTGAGTTAAAAATGGCACTTTCAAAAGCATATTCCATTTTAAACCTCCAAGAATTATTAGCCCATTTGGTAATCACTTCAGATTTCCACCAAGACCAGTAATGTCTTCCATGATCTATTCTCATCTTGTAATACCATTTCTTTGCAGTCTTGGTAAACAAACAATGTAATTTTCCCACTATGATTTCATCAGGTATATTAAAGTCTTCTTGCAACATATCAATAGTCCTGATGAATTCAATATGATTGTATTCTCCTTCACCAGAGAATGTTGGCCATTCTTCTAATTTGGGAATATCCTTTGCAGAAATAACATTTTCTATTAAGAATGGGGTCAAACTTTCTTTAACAGAAATTTTTTCTTCAGTCAAAGGTGTGGAATGTCTTGGCATATGTGGTTCATGATTCTTATGAATTTGTTCCACACTTGCAATTATTTCATTCTTCAATTTCTGCCTCTCACTGTCACTTTTTGCTAAATGTATAGCAAATTGATTGGTGTTCTTAACTATTTGTAAGACATGGTCTTCAAGAGTTTTAAGTCTATCATTTACTTTCAAAATGGAAAGATCCTCTGTGTCATTATTCTGAGTTTGACATTGGTTCTCAATTCTTCCACAAGCATTGCCAATTGACTCAAGGGTGACAGTTGTCAATTGATGCCATTCAAAATGTTTCTTGTCATTTGTCTTTAAACTATTTATGTCTAATGTAATTTGCTTTAACTTTGACTCAAGTTTGCCAATTTCTACATTAATACTTCTATGTACATCAGTTATTTGCGTGGAAAAGTCCTGTTCATCCTTTCCTGCTCTTTGGCTGTGAATTCCATAAGAGTTCTGGCCATATTGAAGACACTGTCCATGGCTGAAGGCTCCAATTTGGGGATCCTGTACCCTTATGGGTAAGGTCTGTGCCAATTGGCTTTGCCTTTGCCCTTTCCTTGATGGTTCTTGGGACCTCTCTGTTTCTTTTGAGGTCCTTTGGGCTTGTCCTTGGATACTTCTGGAGCTGGTTTGGAGCTGGTAGATGCCACTGGTTCCTCTGTCTCCAAAGTTGGAGTCATTTCCAACTCTTTCTTCTGGTCTATGGATAAAAGACTCTGGTTCTTCAACCAATTCTCTATCTCTTTGACCTTGTCTTTGCAAGACAGGGGGCTCCATCCTCCTAAGATTTCTTTGGTCTTCTCCTGACCCAGAAAGCTCTTGATGTGTAAGTAGGAGTTCATGGCCCCCTGCCAAAGGCTTGGGTAGATTTCCCACTCCTCTTCCTTGGCTGCTCTGAACCAGTTTTTGTACTGGCATTGATATATTTCTATTGCTGCCACCTGAAAGTGGTTCAGCCCTGGAAATATTACCATAAATCAGTTCAGGCTCAGAATTTACTTCAAAATCTGTTGGTACAGACCTTGGGGAATGGGGGGCAACTCTGGCATCCTCCAGATGTGTCTTTCTTGTGGAAGATTTGGCACTTCTGGATTTGGTCTTGCCTCTTCCTTGTCCACATCCATCTGGTTGGACTGAATAGTTGCTTCCATCTCTGGTATGCACCATTTTACATCAATTTAAGGATAAAGAGTAAAAATAAAGATAAAAACACACCTTTTGGTGGTAATTTATTCTTTTCAGAATTAAATAAGGTGCCTCTTTTAGCAATTTGCATCTCAATACTGTCTTCAGATTCTGCTTCTGAAGATTCTGGACTATTGATGTATCTTTTACTGAGTCTGTTACCAGCTGCACAGTATTTGATTAAAGACACTTAAGGAGAAAAAATATGATAAAAGAAATTATTTTTGTGTTTTAAGATATTTTTTAAAAGATTTTTTATGAATTATATTATTTTTTAATATTAAAAAAATTCTTTTTTTAAAAGAAAAAAAATTAAAATTTAAGATTTTGAATGAAAATTAATTCAATGTAACTCAAAGAATAATTTTATAAGTTTTTGGATGTGAAAAAGCCACGTGTAAAACAGTATAAAATTAAACCAAATTCCTCAATGAAAAAGATTTCCAAAACAATTTCAAAAATAAGAATTATTTTGACTTTAAAATGAAAGAAAAAAATATTCGATTAATATATTTTAGAGCTTAAAAATATATTAATTAAGGGTACAAGGTTCAAAAAACACGGCCAGGCCACCCAATGTAAGATGTGACTATGAAACTGATGATAATATTACTATTAATCAACAGTACTATGTCTGTTCTTTTGAAATATAATAATAAAAATTATTATAACCACAATTAAATAATTATAAAATTATTTCTTTCACGTGTTATACACTACTAGTGATTATAACAGTGAGCAGTAATTGTCTACAAGAATCAATTACAAGAAGAATTTAATAATAAAAACTTCTTTTATTAAAATAATAAATTATTTTAATATATAATTATCTTTTACAAGAATAATTATAAAGATAATTCTTGAAGAAAACTATTACTAAAGAAAAACTTTAAGAATTAAAAATAAATGACTCACTAATACTCCAAAGAACTTATTGATAGATAAAAGTAGAGCAATTTGACGTGGAATTGTGGATTTAACGGATCAAAAGGATTTATAACAGTATTACAACAATATATAGTTGGATTCTATGATTTCACGTCTTTCTGGTTGATTCTGAAAGATTTAAAACACTTAAGAATAGCTGTAACTAATACTTACTTGTTGGTAATAATGATTTAATAAACTGATAAGATGATGATACGGAAAAAACAGCAAGAAGAGGCTTCTTTGAAGTCAACAACAGCTCACAGAGGCGTGCCATGGAGCAAACTGAAAAACCAGTGAGTGAGAAAACAATAAACCTTTTTGGATTAATGATTGCATCATCTGTTGTCACGTAAGATTGTCATAATTACTTAATTGATGCTTTTACGTGACTACCAACCCCAATATGGTTAAGAATAAAAGGAGTAACAGCAGTAAATCTTCTTTTATTCTAAAATAATCATTGATTTCTCAAAGTTATCAATGTTATTGCCAATTTCATCACAGGTTTTAATTACTGTGAATTTTTGAAGATTCAGTGTTTCACGTAGAATGGTCAAAAATGGACTGAAAGTAAAACTTTGAATTTTACTAGTAAAACTGTAATTCTTTTTGGTTGTACCATAGATACTACAGTTATTCATTGGTCCTGAAAGTTTCAGAAAGATTCATTAAGAATTGTATTTTTAATGAATTTTTGAAGTTTTTACCTCATTTCTACGTAGAATTGCAAATCGCAGTATTTTGCTGGTTGCTATGAGGTAAATCAATGGATACAAGTCCAAAAAGGGTTTGAATTACTCTTTTAGGGTCTAGCCATGGAAAGTCATCAAGAATTGACGTGTATACAGGAGTCTAAGTAGCTCATTACCTCCGTGGCACGTCAAAATAGCAGGTTATTTGCTATTTTCTTGTGATTACAGTAGGTGTAACTTGGTAACCAAGTTCTCAGAGAGTTTTAGTTTACCAATTGGGCCAAGATGAGCCATGGATCCATGCTCTGGAGCTATCCACGCCTCTGAGGCCTCAGAAGTTGGGTACCCTGGCTCTCTTTGATGTCTTTTGTCCCCCTTGCTTATTTTTCACGTAAAAGTAGAAATTTAAGCTTAAAGTGAGATATCCACTATGGGTGTACCAAAAGTCCATATAGGAATACCATGATATTAAGTGCTCAAAAAATGCATAACACTATTCTTAGTGTATATGTAACATGGGATTTCTCACTTTCCCATTATTTTGGCTAAAAATCAAGAAAAACAAAACTTTTCACGGATCTTTTATGTGGTATTAATGATGTGGTATTGAAGTATTTTCCATTTTACCACCTTAAATACTTAAATTGAGCTTATTCACTCTATGGAGCTACCCTAGGTGAATTTCTGTGTAGAATCCAAATCTGGTCTTAAATCCATGGATTTACTTACTCAAAAAAAAGTTATTCATCTTTTCTGAAATTGAAAATGATGAATTTTGGATATATGCATGACTTATGAGTTATGCATAATTCAAAATTTCTTCTTAAGATAACTGTGGCCTATTTGGGTATGTAAAATATACCTCAAGGCTCACAGAATTTGTGGTGAAGCTTCTTCTGGCACATAAGCAGGATTATCAATATTATTTGGTAATGGCCATCTGCTTAGTCCATCTGCATTCTTATGAATATTCCCATCCTTATGAACAATAGTCATATTGCCTCTGTATTCTTGTATGGCTATTTGCCATCTGAGCATGTGTCTGTTGGGTGTTTTCATGTTCAAAAGTGATTTTACAGATGTACAATCTGTTATCACTTCAAAAACACATCCCTCTAAGAAGTAGTTCAATTTCTCCAAGGCCCAGACAAGGCATAGACATTCCATCTGACTTGCTCCATATCTGGCTTCAGTTGGTTTGATTTGCCTGGATATGAAACATATGGGTCCTTCTACAGGTTCATCATTTATGATCTGAACTTGGAGAAGTGCAGCACCTAGTCCATCCCCTGATGCATCAATATACAGTTTGAAAGGCAATTTAAAGTCTGGCATCAGTAAGGGTGGAGCAGTGGTCAATGCTTCTCTTAGAGACTCAAAAGCTTTGACTCTGTCAACAGTCATTTCAAATACTGTGTCTTTGTCACACAATTTATAAAGTGGTCTTGCTATGGATGCAAAATCTTTAATGTGTTGCTGGTAATATGCTGCAAAACCTAAGAATGACTGAATTTCCTTCCATTTCTGAGGAATGGTTTTTAACAATACTGCTGCAACTTTGCTTTTGTCAATTCCAAGGGACAAACCAGATACAACATGTCCTAGTGCTTTAAGTTCTTTAAATCCAAAATGTCATTTCTTCAAGGAGATTTTCATGTTTACTGATTGAATTTTTGTCAAAACTCTGGACAATCTGTACATGTGCTCTTCCCAAGTCTTGGAACAGACAATAATGTCATCAATGTAAATGATTAACCATCCCTCTGAGAGTTCTTCAGGGAAGATTTCATGCATCATTATTTGGAAGTGTGAAGGTGAATTTTTGATACCAAAGGGCATCCACAAGTATTCATACACTCCACAATGAACAATAATTCTCAAGTATTTTCTTGCTCTTGGTGTCAGCACATTCTGATGGAATCCTTTAAGGGAATCCATAGTGGTTATATACACTGCTTGAGATATTTGACTAAGGGCAATTTGGATTTTTGGTATTGGGTATCTGTCTGGAACAGTGTAAGTGTTCAGAGCTCTAAAGTCCCCAACCATTGTGGATTTTCCATTATGCCATGCCACTATGACTGGTGTATTTATTTCTACTTCTTCATTGTGGACTACTTTTCTTATCACACCAAGGTCCAGAAGCTCTTTGATATGAATTTCTAGAGCTTCTCTTGATTTTGGACTTGCTGGATAAGAAGGTCTTCTTAAGAGTGGTGGATAAGGTCTCTCAATGTTAAGAATGATGTCAGCTTTATGACCAATAATTTCTCCTAGAGGTTCTTTGTCTGTAGCAAATGCTCCTCTGTGGTCATACAAAAGGGAAGAAAGTTCATTTTCTTGTTTATCAGTCAGATGAAGGCTTATTTCAGCCTCATTTAACTGTTCAGACTTGAATTTCTCTAACTCTAAGTTGACTGGTGATACTTTGTTTACTGTAATTTGTCTTTTAAATGGTAAAAAGGCAAATTTTTGGCGCCTATTGTCTCCAATAGTAAAGTATCTGTCTTTATTATTATGTAAATCTATCCCATACATGATTAAATAGTCATTTACCAATATAAAATGGGTACTAGAGCAATTTTCCATAACAACAAATTCAACTGTGATTCTTAAATTCCCATTTATGTGTGGGAATATGAAATTGGTCTCAAAGATTCCTAATGCTTTCATTGGGTTACTTGCACTGTTGAATTTTATACCATCAATTGGTAACAATTGGTCTTCAAAATTTGGTACACAAGTCTTAAGAAAAGATTTTCCAACACAAGAGCAGAAGGCTCCTGGGTCAAGCAAAAGTTTGTTGGGCTTGTTTTCAATCACCACCTCTGTTATACAGGAGTTACCAGCTGTATAACCTTTCCCTCTGTTTTGTTTTGTCTTCATAAGTTGTGCATCTTGAACTTTAGATAAATCAACTTGACCATTGCTCAATTGTGGCGAGTGGGAATATGATTCCATGATGTCAAAAGTGGCATTGATATTTTCTATATCTTTTGAAGATTCAGAAAATATGGATGACTCATCATCTCAATTGTCTTCAATTATGTCATCTTTTTCAACATCTGGTTCCTTTTCAATGTCAATCTCATTGATTTTCCCCCTTTTTGGACATGTATTGGCTAAATGGGTGGTGCTTTGGCAAATATGGCACCTTCTGACTGTATCTGCAGATTTATACTTAATATTACTAGAGTTTTCTTTGGGGTTTTTGTCCACAGAATCTTTCCAAGGTGTATTAAACCTTGTTTTGAGATTCACCCTACTAGAACCAATTTTGGTTCTGGTGGTTACTTCTTCTAGTATATTGATAATATCCTCTGCTGAAGATTGTTCAGTAGTCCTGCTTTTGACAGCAAGCTCTAAGTCACCTCCACATTGTCTCAGAATTTTCCTATGGATCATAAATTCTCACATGTCAGGATATAATGCGGTTAATCTGTCTTTTTGTTGTCAAAACCATGGTAAAGCTTTGTCTTTATCAGCATTAAATTTGGCAGATTCAAAGGCAGTTTCAACTTTAAACCTCCAAGCATCATTTGCCCATTTGTTGAGGATTTGGGTTTTCCACCAAGTCCAACTTTGGTGTCCATGTGCTTGTCTTATTTTGATGCACCATCTGTGAGCTGATCTGGTAAACAAGGTGTTAAACCTGGCTGTTACCAATCTGTCTGGTAATTCAAAATCCTCTTTGATCATGTCAATACCTCTAATGAATTCCATATGGTCATACTCTCCTTAAGCACTGAAGTGAGGCCATTCTTTAAGTTTTGGAACTTCTTTCAAGAGTGCTTGGCCCATTGATGGTTCCAAGTTATGAAAAGAAGTGGATAATTCATTTTTTAATTGTGAATTATCAGGATCCAATACTTGTGGATTTGGAATTCTTGTGCCCTCATTTTGATTTAGAGGTGTAGACATTCTTGGTAAGGTGTTCAGTATTTGTTCAATGTCATTAATTTTACTGTTGCTACACCTTTGGGAATTTCTGTATTCATGTTGGAAGCTTTGTATTAAATTTATTACTTCAATTTTATACATGTCTTCCTTATGTGTCAGTTCCTGCCCTAACTCTGTCTGTCTTGAAGTATCAGCAGTGACTTGATTCAATTTCATTGATAATTTTGATACTTCTTCTTGTGAAGCATCAAAACACTTTTTCAAGGCAATGGTATATGTCCTTACTTCAGTAAATGAATTTAAATGTCATCAAGGACTTTCTTGTTATCTGTCTTGATAATATTTATGGCTTGTTTAATTCATGTTTCAATTATGTCATCAATATTGAATTTAGAATATTTATCTGTTGATTCTTTAATAATGGCAGATTGTTCATTTATTTTATTGTTAGAAGAATTATCATTATTGGAATTTTTAATTGTTCTTAAAACTTTTTCAAAACACATAAGTGTTTCATTAATTTGGCACAGACTCAGGTTGTTTGTTTTAATGTTGTTACAAATGGTTTCATTTTTATCAGAAAGATGTTGTTTCACGTCATTTATAGCATCATACAACTCTGGGATGGAATCAAATATATCAGAAATCATTTCTGGAATCTTAATCTGGCTTCCTCCTTCTTGTGTAATTCCATCATGGTTCTGGCCATTTGAAATACATTTTCCATGGCATCCTGTTGAATCTTTGGGATTCTGTAGCCCTGGCTGTAAGGGTTTGGGGCTGGTGCCTTCCCTTTGCCCTTGTTTGGAGTTTGTGGCTGCTTTTTCACATTGGAATTGCTGCTGCTGGCCACTGGGGCTGTTTTTTGCACTGGTTTGGGTGGTGGAGGGTTGTTTTTCCTCCATTCCAGTGTCAAAAGAATCATGTTCTTCTCCTCAATCAATGGATGCCATCCATTGAGCAATTTTCAATTGTTGGGATGGCCCAGGAATTTTCTTACTGTCAGGTAAGAATTCATGCAATTCTTCCACAGGTCTGCAAGAATCTGGTACTCTTTAAACTGAAGTGCATTGTTGTATGCACTGTGGCTGGCTTTGTATATGTCCACAGAGGCTTGTTGTGGCAGTTTCAGCTCTTTTTGAAGGTAAAATGGTATTATCAGCTTCAGAATGACCCATTTTAGTTGTTTGGAAGTCATCAACTGTTTTTGGGAGCTGCTTGAGGGGTTATAGCTGGCTCCTGATCTGGTTGAACGCATAATTATGGTTAAAAAGGCTTAAAGTAGTAATTTTACGTCAAAAAACTTACTACTGGCCAAATCTTTGGCTTTCTGAAGAGTATTACTTATGTCCAAGTTAATCAATTCAGAAGATATTGGCTCAGGTTGGTTATTATGAGTCACAATAACAGTACTATTATGGTCTGAACTAATAGTACTAGCAGGAATAATGCTGGTGACTGTTGAGGCTGTTTCAATGTTTTCTTGTCTTACCACGTTGTCAGACACTAAAATTAATGAAAAAACCAATTATTTAAGTAAAAAAAAGGATATTTCAAAAAAAGAAATAAAAATATAAGCCTCACTTATAAACTGAAAAAAAATATTTTTTATGGGTTTTTTTTGAATTATAAGTATTTTTTATATGTTTTTAAATTTTTCAACATAAGAAAAAAGATTTAAAAAGAGTAAAAAAATATGTCACATGTAAAATATCACGGCTGGGCCCCCAAATGTAAGGTGTGGATATGAAACTTTGATTAAAAATCAAGTACTTTTCCTGTCCTCAAAATTTGTACAAGGTAAAAATCATTTGAAAATAGTATGAAATATTATTTTTAAGAGACAACACGCCAATTTTATTGTTTATAACTTTATTAGTATAAAACAACAATATTATAAAAATTTATTGTTTTACCAACAATAAAAATTTATACAAAAAAAACTGTACAAGAGATATTTTAAGGCTACAAAAGAAATATCTTCAAGAGCAATTTCAATTGGAATTAATTGAGCAAAGAACTGCAAGCAATTAATTAAAGAAAAAAGTCTTTAATAAGAATATTAAAGAGAAAAAACGCGCAAAATTAACCAGAGTGAATTTGGAAACAAAGTGACAAAGTTAACAGTGATGAAAGATGCTTTAATTCACTTTTGGGGTGGTTCAGGGGTAAAAATGATTATAAGAGTTACAAACAATGATTATAATGATTTTTTCACATGGTTGAAAGGATTAAAATGATTTCATAAAGTTGGTCGGAATCTTTTATTGATTGGTTTAACAATGTTCAAACTGATTATAAAAGGAAAAGATTCTAACATGAAGAGAAAAGTGGGGCAAAGAAGACATTCTTTTATAGCCATCAATTCTCTTACTCCAAAAGTAAAATTTACTCTTGTCAGTCGTGAAAAACAGTCTGACAACAGAAAAGCCAATTATGGCATCATTGAACCCTGGTTTAGACCAAAAAGGGCTGGTTTAAGCCATTTTTAGCCATCGTTAGCCATTTTAGACCCTTAACTCAGCCATTACTATAGCAATACCAGGCCTAGAGCCTTCAAACCACGTCAGAATGTGTGTCAGAGGCGTAGAAACCAGTTAAAACTGTTTTTACTATGATTGTTTTATCTTAAGGGTAGTTTTACCCTCTTGGCAACAGCTAAAACTACCCCAGTTGGTATCAAAACCTCATCATCAATTGAGTCCACAGACCCTGTAAATCAATTCCAGGCCAAAAGTGATGAACTTTTGCTTCAATTTTGACATCCCACGCCTGTCAGCAAGGATCTTGGGGGTCTAGCTCCCCCTTAGAGCTGGAGTTCCTTTTCCCCCCCAAATTTAATCTTTCCAATTTATTTTTCCTTTAATTCCTCATCATTTATTATACTTATAATTTACATATGTAATTCAATTCAATTGTACAGTAAAATACAGTAATAATTGACACCTAATATGTAAATCAAAGTTCACTTATGTAATACATGCACACATTTTGACATTTCAATTGAATTCAATTGAAAATACTTCAATTCCGCATAACTTCTAAACTAAACACAACACCTCAATTTTAACACAAAAATTGATGGTTAACACCACATGTGGTGTGAATTAAATTAAGGTTTTGAGGATTTTCAACTTTTGTATTGAAAATACTAAAAACTTAATTTAAGCTTATTTAGAGTTGAGTTACAAGGATTTCACTCAGAGGTGACCCCACCTAATTTTTTATGAGGAATCCAATGGTGAAATAATTTTTATATGTTTATTTAATGGATAAAAAGTTATTATAATTTTTATTTAAATTTTTTCCAAATTTGTTTATTTTTTCACAATTTTGTTAAAATTTCATTTTTACTTAATTTTTTCAAGTATAAGTGTAATTTTATACTTACAAAATTTAATGTATTTTTATTTTTAAATTGTAATTAATTTTTTTCTTTTTAATATAATTTTATATTTATATTTTGATTTTTATTATTTTAATAATATAAATTTTATTTATATTAATATGTTATTTTTGTATTTGTGGTCTTTTGGGTATATGAAATTACTTCTAAGGCTCACACTTATAAACCTGTCCAAACAAATTGACAAGTGCTCACCAAGTGGCCAAGGTGATGCTTACAACATATTTGGGTAGATAACCCCCTTAAAGGTGCATGCCAGGAGAGGAACTTACTTTCATAAACTCCAATACCCACCAAGCACCATAAATCAAACTATTGAGGCAATTGGGCCAGGCTTGTCTGGATACAGAGTGTGAAAATCCTTGACAAGATCTGGGGAGTTGGTAAGGTTGGAAGCCAGTTCTCAAGTTTTTCTTTCTGGGTCTTCAGTGAATCCTTTCCACTCCACTAGATACCATAATTTACCTCTCTTGAGTTTTGAGTCCAGAATCTGAGCCACTTCCTATTCTTGCTCTTCCACTATGACTGTTCGTGGTGGCAATTGATGTCAATTTGGGATAGTTGATTGCTTCATTGGTTCTAATAAGGACACATGGAAGACAGGGTGAGCTGACTTCCATTGTTGAGGCAACTTGAGGTGATATGCATGGCTTCCAATCTTCTTTAGAACTTCAAAGGGTCCCAGCCATCTTTCTGAGAGCTTCTTGGTGGGTCTTGTTGTCTTTATGCTCTTTGAAGATAGCCATACTTTGGCCCCAGGTTGGAAATCAGGTGGAATTGCTCTATTTCTATCTGCATACTTCTTAAATCTCCTTATTTCTGACTCTAACTCTTCTTTGACTAATTTCTGTACTTATTGGAGTTTTGTTGTTAACTTTCCAGCAGGTGTATCTTAAGAAATGTGAATTGAGTCAAAGTTGTGATTTTTTCCATGAATGGTGAAAAAAGATGATTGCTTTATTGATGAATGTTCTTCATGATTATAGGCAAATTCAGACAGAAGAAGCCAGGTGTGCCAGTCATCTTGATGGTAACTAAAACACATCTGAAGATACTGTTCTAGAACACGATTTACCCTCTCTATCTGTCCATCTGTTTCAGGGTGAAAGGCAGTTGAAAAATATCTTGATATCTTGAGCTGCTGACACAATTAAGTCCAAAACGATGAAACAAATAATGAACCTCTATCACTAACAATACTGATTGGAAGGCCATGTTTGGAAAAGACATGTGTAATAAAGATTGGAGCAAAGTCCAAAGCAGTTATTGTTGAATAAGTTGGAATAAATATTTCCATCTTTGAAAATATGTCTACAACTACTAAAATTGAATCAAAGCAGCTTGACAGAGGCAATTGAGTGATAAAGCCAATTGATAATGAATTCCAAGGAACAGATGGAATTTCAAGAGGGTTGAGTAATCCAGACTTCTTATGGTGAATTTTCTTGTTTCTTGAACATTTCTGACATGAGAACACATATTCCTGGATAATTTAATTCATGACACCGCAATGAAAATCCCTCTTGATGAGCTTGAGGGTCTTCTCCTGGCCAGGGTGGCCAGCCAATGGTGAGTCATGACACTTTTGAAGGATTTGTAATTAAAGTTCGTGATTGATTGGAGTGACTACTCTATCTTTGAATCATAATAATTTAACTTCAGGTTCAAGAGAATAATCTGAGACTGATTCTTTTCTTGCTAATTGTTTGAGAATTTACTTATAATCTTTTTCTTGTCATATTGCCTTCTGAACTTGATCAACTAAATCTGAGAAAACTTAATCTTTGATTGATAAAAATCTTGATTCTCTAATTGCATTCTGCTTGAGAACTTGATGAAAGCTTTGAGGATTCTTGCTGATGAATTCCACCCCCCTCTCTTGGTACATGTTGTCCTGACATGACAAGGCATCTGTTCAAGTGGCCAGTCTGCCTGAGTGCTAAGTGGTAGAAAAGTGAAACTCAGAGAGAAACTCTGCCCAACGGGCTTGACGGCAAGTAAGGACTTTGGAGGACATAAAATATTGAAAAAGAGTGGTCTGTCAAGACTTCAAAAGAGTCAGAAAGAGAAAGAAGAAAGGCTCTCCAGCGCTTGAGAGACCAAACTATGCCAAGGAGTTCCTTGTCATGAATTTCATAGTTGAGCTCAGCTGGGAGGAGCTTGCAACAATCAAATGCAATGGGATGCTTTCCCAAGTCATTCACCTGACTCAGTACAGCACCCAAGGCATAATCAGAGGCATCAGTCACTACAATACTTGGTAGAGAAGGATTGAAATGACATAGGATAGGAGAAGTGGTGAAAGCTTCTTTGAGTATTTAAAACTGACTAAGAGCTTCCTCATTGAAGATGAAGGGAGAATCTTTTTTAAGGAGGGAAGTGAGATCAGAGATTTCTTTGGAATAGTTTTTAATGAAACAACAATAAAAGTTGGCAAAGCCAAGGAAAGATTGGAGTGCTTTGATGTTCTTTGGCTGAGGCCAATTGAGGATTTGCTGAACTTTGGAAGAATCAATCTTGAGGCCTTCACTTGAAACAATATAGCCCAAGTATTCCACACTTGAGGCATGAAATCCACACTTTGAGGCTTTAACAAGAAAACTATTGTCCCTCAGTCTTTGTGTAAGGTTTGACTATGAAACAATAAGTAAAAATTACTAATTTATTACTTATTGTACTCTGAATGTCCTTATGAATTGAATAAATAAGATTAAAAATATAATAATAATAAATAATTATTATTATTATGGCATAAAATAATTATATTATTAAATAAATATAATAATATAATTTATATTATGAAAATATAATATAATAAATAAATATATTAATATAAAATAATTAATATATTTAAAAAGCTCTTTATTATTGTTACCAACAAATAATAAAGGCGTAAAAAATTGCTTTTTATAAATAAAAAACAATTAATAACAATAATATTACTAATATTAAAGTTATGAATTAATATAAATACTATTTATATTAATTAAAGAATTATTAAGAGAGTAATAATAGAGAAATTATTATAATAAGAGAAAATAACCTACTTTTAACACTTAATAAAATAATTTTGAAATATTTTACGCCAAAAAAATATAAATACAACCCTTTCAAATTGTATTTACAATAAAAATAAAGAAAATTACAAATTATTCTGGATTTTTACGTGGAAATGAGTTTTTAGAGAGATTTTTAACAAAAACAATTAAATAAATGATTTAATCACGTCAAAATAGATGATTATAACAAGGTGGTCTTTGGTCTTTAATAATATAATAGTTTTATATATAAAGAATAAAGAAATTGCCTTTGATTTAATTGATTTAATGTTTTTGATGCGTCTGAGGGGAAAATAGAGTAAAAAGAGCTCTATTTATAGTAAATACCTCCCTCCTAGAGTCCAACAGGCTTCTAGTAGACGTGTACTGATCATACCCACTGGAATTGATCAATATTTTAAGGTTTGGAGATGATTACATCATTATCAAACCATATTACATCATTATTACACCATTATTTAGAGTTATCACTATAACTCTAAGTTTGATGACATCAGAGTCTTGGCAGAACCCCAAATTTTGTGGATTTTATTAGTTTTTATCATAAACTAATAGTATTCACCAATTTTATCACTCTTAAGACTGTTAAACTTAAATTAAGGTTACTGTGAGTGATCATAACTGCTCAAATTAAGCTCAAACTTTGATCCTCAATAACTTTTAATATTTACACGCTACAGCAATTCAGAGATTGAATTCTGATAGCCTGGCATAACCGTATTATGCTGCCAAGAGCTTTTCATTACATCATCAAAACTCTAATTTTGATGATTTTTCTTGTAACTCATCTTTTCTGTTGAAATTCAATATTTTAAATTTCAAACCTTGATTTCAGGGGGTTATACCCTGAATTTAATAATAAAAATTACATCATTCTTCATGAATGAGCTAGTAGAATCCAACTGTATACTTTTTTTTAAGTTTGGAACACTTTCACAACAAAGTGGTCAACAGCTCTGTTGATTTTTATCAATATTTCATCGTAGGTTTTAACCTTGTCTATAATTTGTAAAATAAAGTTCATATCTGTGTTCGTACAGTAATTACGTGGTAACTTTATTTTTGGTTAATCATTCTATCATGTATAGTTTAGGAGATATTAGCTATGATCCTTGAATATATGCGTTGACCAAAAAAGTGCATATATTCAGGTTAATTCCTTAAGTATTAACTTTGGAAATTAGCTTATTAATTGTTTTATGTGTGGATTTTCGTGGGGAATCCACTGGTACAATTTATTTCATATGTTGTTTCATTAGGTCTTGAGATAAATCAGGTTTTATGGTTTTTATAAGGTATTATACCTTATAATTCATTAAATATTGACTTTGAAGATATGCAATAAAAATGGTATATGTGTATTTTACCATGGGGAATCCAATGGTATAATTTCTTTTACATGTTGATTCATTGGTTTTTAAGTTAAACCAATTTTTGTACCAATTTATGGTATTTTTTGTATATTTAAGTATCTATTTTTAATGTATAATTATTCTAAGTAATTTTAATATAATTATATTAAAGGTATAATTATTCTGAGTCTTTTTTGTGACCTTATTGGGTATGTGGTCATATCTCAAAGGCTCACATTCCCTACCACCAAAAAAGATTGTACCACAATCTGAAATATGTGATTAGGGTATCATCCACTGTCCTACCTCTTCAGTAGACTTTATCAGTCCTGAAGCTCAATAATGCTTGATTTTGTTATTCTTTAGGTTTTCTTTCATGTCTAAACCTCCTCAGTAGTTTATCAGCATTTGTTATATCTTTCTCAAGTAGCCATTCATCTTCTTGAGTTGGATTTCTATACCTTACAAGGTATTCTCTTTCTTTTTTGTTCCTTGTCCTTCTTTCTTTAAGGACTTTTACAATTCTTTTTTCTTCTCCTTCTTCCAAAGGGGGAATTTCAAGTGGGGGTTTATTTCTTAGTGGAAATAATTCCTTGTCACTTGAGCTGTAAGGTTTTATAAGACTTACAGGGAAAGTTGGGTGTTTATTCATTAAATCACCTGTAAGTTCCAATTTTACAGCATTGGGTCCATGAAGTGCTTTTACCATAAATGGTCCTGCAAAGGAATCTTTCAATTTCTTTGGTCCTTTTATGTTATTAAAGTTAAGAGTTGATACTAATACCAAATCTCCTATTTTGAAGTCAGGTGGTTTATGACTTTTGTCGCATCTTTCTTTTGCATATTTGTGAGAGTCTTGCATGCATCTGTTTGCATGGTGTCTTGCTTTGTCAAGCATTATCTTAAAACTGCTTGCTGTTGGATGTATGTTGTGAGCCTTAGAGGTAATTTCATATACCCAAAAGACCACAAATATAAAAAATAACATATTAATATAAATAAAATAAATTTATTTATATTATTAAAATAAAAATAAAAATATAAATATAAAATTATATTAAAAATAAAAAATTAATTATAATTTAAAAATAAAAAATACATTAAATTTTGTAAATGTAAAATTACATTTATACTTGAAAAAATTAAGTAAAAATGAAACTTTAACAAAATTGTGAGAAAATAAATAAATTTGGAAAAAAGTTAAATAAAATTTATTATAACTTTTTATCCAATAAATAAACATATAAAATTTATTTCACCATTGGATTCCTCATAAAAAATCAGGTGGGGTCACCTCTGAGTGAAATTCTTGTAACTCAACTCTAAATAAGCTTAAATTAAGTTTTTAGTATTTTCAATACAAAAGTTGAAAATCCTCAAAACTTTAATTTAATTCACACCACATGTGGTGTTAACCATCAATTTGTGTGTTAAAATTGAGGTGTTGTGTTTAGTTTAGAAGTTATGAGGAATTGAAGTATTTTCAGTTGAATTCAATTGAAATGTCAAAATGTGCGCGTGTATTACATAAGTGAACTTTGATTTACATATGAGGTGTCAATTATTACTGTATTGTACTGTACAATTGAATTGAATTACATATGTAAATTATAAGTATAATACATGATGAGGAATTAAAGGAAAAATAAATTGGAAAGATTAAATTTGGGGGGGAAAAGGAACTCCAGCTCTAAGGGGGAGCTAGACCCCCAAAATCCTTGCTGACAGGCGTGGGATGTCAAAATTCACGCAAAAGTTCATCACTTTTGGCCTGGAATTGAGTTACAAGGTCTGTGGACTCAATTGATGATGAGGTTTTGATACCAACTGGGGTAGTTTTAGCTGTTGCCAAGAGGGTAAAACTACCCTTAAGATAAAACAATCATAATAAAAACAGTTTTAACTGGTTTCTACGCCTCTGACACACATTCTGACGTGTTTTGAAGGCTCTAGGCCTGGTATTGCTATAGTAATGGCTGATTTAAGGGTCTGAAATGGCTAAAAATGGCTAAAAATGGCTTAAACCCGCCCTTTTTGGTCTAAACCAGGGTTCAATGATGCCATAATTGGCTTTTCTGTTGTCAGACTGTTTTTCACGACTGACAAGAGTAAATTTTACTTTTGGAGAAAGAGAATTGATGGCTATAAAAGAATGTCTTCTTTGCCCCACTTTTCTCTTCATGTTAGAATCTTTTCCTTTTATTAATTAGTTTAAAACTATTAAACCAATCAATCAAAGATTCCAACCACCACTTTTAAATCATTTTAATCCTTTTAACCACGTGAAAAAATCATTATAATCATTGTTTGTAACTCTTATAATCATTTTTACCCCTGAACCACCCCAAAAGTGAATTAAAGCATCTTTCATCACTTTAAACTTTGTCACTTTGTTTCCAAATTCACTCTGGTCACTTTTGGGCGTGTTTTCTCTTTAATATTCTTTTTAAAGACTTTGTTCTTTAATTAATTGCTTGCAGTTCTTTGCTCAATTAATTCCAATTGAAATTGCTCTTGAAGAAATTTCTTTTGTAGCCTTAAAATATCTCTTGTAGAGTATTTTTTGGATAAATTTTTATTGTTGGTAAAACAATAAATTTTTATAATATTATTGTTTTATACTAATAAAGTTATAAACAATAAAATTGGCGTGTTTTCTATTAAAAATAATATTTCATACTATTTTTAGTTGATTTCTACCTTATACAAATTTTGAGGACAGGAAAAGTACTTGATTTTTAATCAAAGTTTCATATCCACACCTTACATATGTCCACTAAGTCCTTTTTGAGGGTATCATAAGGAAGTCTTGGATTCCAACCTTTCTCTAGCATTGCTGGTGTTTTGCCAGTAGAAGAATGGATTGATGTCTTATATGCCAGTTCAAGTGCTGGTATTAGTGTACACCAATCATGGGTAAAACCATCAGAATCTTTGAATTCTAGCCCATAAGCACAGAATCTTCTGATCATGTCCTCTAAGGTCTGTATCATTCTTTCTGCTAAACCATCAGTTTGGGGATGGTAAGCTGTTGAGAATGATAGCTTTGTCCCAAATAAGTTATGGAGATTTGTCCATAATGCTGAAGTGAACTTTGGGTCTCTGTCACTTATAATATTTTGGAATAAGCCTGTGTGGCTAATGACTTTATTCCATATCATTATGGCTGTATCCATAGCTGTGTCATCTTTATGACATGTTAAGAACATGGGAGTTTTACTGTACCTGTCAACTAACACTAGACATGCATTATAGCTCCTGTCTCCTCCTGGAGGTAGTGCTGTTACCCAATCCATATGAACTATTTCCCATGGGGATTTTGGTTCTTGGATTTGGATCATCATTCCAAATTTCTTTCCTGTGGCTCTGTTGGCTTTTTGACATCTGTCACAGGTTTGGCAGTACTCTGCAACATCTTTCTTCCAATTTGGCCACCAAGAGCAGGTTTTCACCCTCTCTAGTGTCCTATCTTCTGAGAGATGTCCAGATGCAACACTATCATGACACTCATGTAAAATAGTGTTTATTAGTGTTCTATCTGTTAAGGCCATAACACATTTGTGTTTTGTTCTATGGTAAAGGATTCCATCAAGGAGGTGGAATCTTCCTTCATCATATGCCTTTTTCCATATTTCATCTAGTTTTGATGAAAGTGATGGATCTTTGCAGTCTTTCATTAGAAGTTGGCTTAAGATATGGCAATTTTTGTCTGTCTTATAGCTTTCTTTAACTTGGTTAAAGAATTCTGTGCCTATGTCTGTGACACATATTCCTTCTATATGGTGCTCTTCTTGTGGTACCCATTCTGGATTGTCAGGGGTATTTGCTAAAGCCCATCTGCTTAGACCATCTGCATTTTTATGAATATTCCCAGATTTATGTACAATAGTCATATTTCCTCTATATTCTTGGATAGCAATTTGCCATCTCAGCATATGTCTATTTGGAGTCTTCATATTTAATAGTGATTTCACATCATTACAGTCTGTGATTACATCAAATACTGTGCCATCCAAATAATAATGCAGTTTTTCTAAAGCCCACACTAGGCATAAGCATTCCATTTGGCTTGCTCCATACCTTGCTTCTGTTGGCTTTATTTGCCTTGAAATGAAACAAATTGGTCCTTCCACTGGTTTATCATTGATAATTTGTGTTTGGTGAAGTGCAGCACCTAGTCCTTCTCCACAAGCATCAATGTATAGTTTGAAAGGGAGTTTCCAATCTGGCATTAGAAGAAATGGGGCATTTGTTAGTGAATTTTTCAATTCTTCATATGCCTTGACCCTTTCTTCAGTCATTTCATAAACTGTTTTTTGGTCACATAATTTATATAAGGATTTGGCAAATTTTGCAAAGTCTTTTATATGCTGTCTATAGTAACCAGCAAATCCTAAAAATGATTGCATTTCTTTTTTGGTTTGAGGCATTGGTTTGAGTAGTACTGCTGCTACTTTATTTTTTTCTATGCCTAGACTAAGTCCAGATACAACATGTCCTAGTGCTTTTAATTCACTATATGCAAAATGACACTTTTTCAAGGAAATTCTCATATTCACTTGGACTATTTTTTGTAGTACCCTTTCTAGTCTTGTAAGGTGATTTTCCCAAGTTTCTGAGCAAACTATGATATCATCAATATAGATAATTAACCATCCTTCTGATAATTCTTCAGGGAATATGGTATTCATCATTCTTTGATAATGGGAAGGTGCATTTTTTATCCCAAATGGCATTCTTAAGTATTCAAAAATTCCACAATGGACTATTATTCTTAGTAGTTTCTTGGCATTGTCTGTTAAGACATTTTGATGAAAACCCTTAAGATCATCCATAGCTGTGATGAACTTAGCTTGTGACAATTGGGTCAATGTCTCATGGATTCTAGGTATTGGATATCTGTCTGGAATGGTATAGGTGTTCAGTGCTCTGAAGTCTCCTACCATCCTTGATTTTCCATTATGCCAAGTTATAATGACAGGTGTAGTAACTTCTACTTGTTCATTATGTCCGACCTTTCTTAATACTCCAAGGTCCATTAATTCTTTAATGTGCACTTCTAAGGCTTCTCTAGCTCTTGGACTGGCTGGATAAGCAGGTCTTCTTAATAAAGGTGGGTAAGGCTTTTCTACGTTAAGAATTATATCCACTTCATGTCCAATTATGGCACCTAGTGGCTCTTTGTCAGTTGCAAAGGCATTTTTATAATTAAATAAGAGGTCAATCAATTTTTCTTTCTTTTTTTCTGTTAATTCTTGATTGAATTCTGCCTCTTTAAGTTGTTCAGATATAAAAGGTTCCTTTTCTGGAATCTTTTCTTCATTCTTAATAACTGTAATTAGTTTTTTGTTATTTAAGAGGCCAAACTTTTGTCTTTTGTTATCTCCTATGGTAAAATATCTATCTTTTTGGTTGGAGATATCTATACCATAGATTGATAAGTAGTCATTCCCAAGTATGAAATGATTACTAGTACAGTTGTCCATTACTACAAACTCTACTTTAATTCTGACACATTGTGAGGGATGAGGAAAAATTAGTGTTAAATCAATTATTCCAAGGGGCTTCATGCTCTCACTTGCACTACTAAATTTGACAACTTGTATTGGCATAAGTTTTTCTTGCCAGTTTGGGACAATGGTTTTTAAATAACTTTTCCTTCTTGGTTATCAACCATAACAATACTTATACTTGATTTTCCAGCTGTATATCCCATTCCTCTTGCAGGTTTGGTTCTATACATTTTGGCATCTTGTATGTTTGTCAGGTTTGTGTCAGATGTTCCAACTTGTGGTAAGTTTCAATTAAAATCCAGTACTTCTTAAATTATATCAATATTATTAATTTGTGCATTAATTATATTTATTTCATCACTTTCAGAGCTTTCTGACTCTTCTGTCTCTTTTTCAGAGTCAGATTCCTCTTCTTTGTCATTGTGGTTTTCTGTTTCCACAATTTCATTAATCTTTGCTTTTTCAAGGCAATTATTGGCTAAGTGTCCAATACCTCCACATTTATGGCATTTTCTTTGCTCATTATTGTTGGATGTATTGGGCTTAAAGGATTCTTTTGATTTATCTTTTTTGATAAATGGTTTATTTGGGCTTTTAATGTCCAATTTTTTCCAAGTCCTGCCAATTTTTGTTCTTGTCACTATATCTTCTAGTGCATTTATATACTCTTCTGTGGAGCATGGTTCTATACACCTGCTTCTTAGGGCATTTTCTAGTTCCCCTCCACATTTTTTAAGTATTTTCATGTGCACCATCTTTTGTGACATTTCTGGGTACAGTGCATTAAGCCTTTCAACTTGTTTCAAGAACCAAGTTAAAGGTTTGTCTTTCTCTGGTTCAAAGAAAGAGTTTTCAAATGCATTTTCTATCTTATACCTCCAGGCATCATTTGCCCACTTGGTGATTATTTCTTGTTTCCACCAAGACCAGGTATTTTTACCATTTGTTTGTCTTATGCCATAATACCATCTTTTTGCATATTTCTCAAACAATGAATGTAATCTTGCAGTGATTAATTCATCTGGTATGGCATAGTCTTCTTGTAACATGTCAATTGTTTTAATAAATGACATGTGGTCATATTCACCTTCTCCTGTGAATGTTGGCCATTCCTTCAATTGAGGTGCTTCCTTCATTAAGACTTGGTTATTATCTTGGTGACTCAAGTCTGTTATGAAAGGATTTGACAATTCCTCTTTTGTTTTAACAGGGCTTCTTATATGAGAAAATGGTGTTGATAACTTTGGCATATTTAAATTAGTCTCATTAATTTTATCCATTTTTTCAGTAATAAGCTTTATTTCACTCTGAATATCATCTTTCAGATGCATTCTTGCTTCATCACTTTTTTCCACATGGTCCAAAAGTAATTTTTGGTGTGATGAAGTCTTTTCTTCAAATTTTTCTACAGAAATACTTAATTTATTTAATTTTTCTGTAAGATTGTCAATACTCACATCATAATTGATTGTCAAAGTCTTGTCTTTGATATCTTTTATGTATTTATACAATTCTTGTTGTCCTTGTATTAATTTTTGAGTATTGTCAATTAAATTCTTTGGTTTATTATTTTCAACAATAAACTTAATGTTGTCAATTTCTTTCTTGTTTTGCACAACAATTTTTGTTAAAGAAGATAAATTGTTATTTATTTCTTGTAGTGATAATAAACTATCTTTAATTTCTTTTAGAGGTAATATACTATTTTTAATTTCTGTTAAAGTATTTACAATGTCTTTGGACAAGGTTATTTCTTTGGGAAATGAGGTTGTCTCATTCTTTGCTCTTCCTTGTCCTTGAATTCCATCAAGGTTCTGGCCATGTTGAAAACATTGTCCATGGCATCCTTTTGGATTCTTGGGATCCTGTAGCTTGGGGAATATGGTTTCCTCCAATGCTTTTTCTTGTTCTTCTTCCCTTCTTGGGGAAGTGGGCTGGCTTGGGGCTTGCTGGTAGAAGCTACTGGGGCTTCTTCCTTGGTTGCCTCCCTCTTTTTGGCATGGTAATCCTTGATTTTTTTTATTTGAGGTTTGGATGACAGTGGATTCCATCCATTGGAGTATTTCACTATCTCCTCCTCTTTGAGGAACTTTTTCAGGATGTGCCAGGAGTTCATCACTCCTTGGTGTATTTGAGGCAGCATTTCCCAATCTTTGTCCTTGTACACTGTGTAATACTGCTTGTACTGGCTCATGTAGAGGTCTATTTGAGCCCTCTGAATGTGATTTGTACCTATTTGAGTTACTCATACTTAGCTTCAATTCAGGTTCAGATATCATGGGCATTTCTGGGACTTGCCTTTGGGATAACGCACTTCCTTGTGTGGATTCTGTTCCACTGGGGATATTGCCCTTTCTTTTCCCTTTTGAGGGATCAGTTCTACCTCTGAGTCCAGCTCCATCTCATTGGATGGAGTATTGGGAACCTCTTCTGGTAGTCATAAGTTAAGAAAATAAGAAATAAAAAGTATTTTAGGATAAAAATTCTTTTTATGGCAATTATAAAAGAGGTGCTCACCTTCAGAGTCTTGAATGGTGGGTCCTGGAAAGTCTAATTTCTTAGCTTTCTTTCTTTTGGTGATAACTGGTGTTGGAGAGCTTTGACAAGTTTCTTCCACCAATCTCTCAACAGTAGTTTGGTTGTCTTCTGTTGGGTTATCTTCAAACACTAAAAAAGACAAATAAATATAAGTCTTTTTATAAGAAGTGTTATTTTTTTTGCAAGATATGGCAATTTTCCACGTAGAAATTGCTTTTATATCTTTAAAAACTTGAAATGAATAAAGAAATGAATAAAAATAAAAAAATAACTTTTTTTTTTTTTTTTTATTGGTTTTTTAATATTTTTTAATATTTATTATATTTTTATTTTTAAAGAATAAAATAAAAAATGAATATGATTCTTTTACAAAATTAAATTATAAAAAATTATTTTTAATTTATAAATTATCTTTTTTAATCACTAGAGTCACTCAAAGAAAGTTCTTGCAAATCTAAGGATGTGAAAAAACCACGTGTAAGACAGTACAATTGCTTTCCAAATGCCTCAATAGCTTTTAAAATCAATAAAATATAAAATTATTATATAATTTTATGATTATAAATATAATTTATTATTGGATAAACCCAATTAGAATCTTTTTAAAGGTCTTTTAAGTAAATATCACGGCCAGGCCCCCAAATGTAAGGTTTGACTATGAAACAATAAGTAAAAATTACTAATTTATTACTTATTTTACTCTGAATGTCCTTATGAATTGAATAAATAAGATTAAAAATATAATAATAATAAATAATTATTATTATTATGGCGTAAAATAATTATATTATTAAATACATATAATAATATAATTTATATTATGAAAATATAATATAATAAATAAATATATTAATATAAAATAATTAATATATTTAAAAAGCTCTTTATTATTTTTACCAACAAATAATAAAGGCGTAAAAAATTGCTTTTTATTAATAAAAAACAATTAATAACAATAATATTACTAATATTAAAGTTATGAATTAATATAAATACTATTTATATTAATTAGAGAATTATTAAGAGAGTAATAATAGAGAAATTATTATAATAAGAAAAAAAAACCTACTTTTAACACTTAATATAATAATTTTGAAATATTTTACGCCAAAAAAATATAAATACAACCTTTTCAAATTGTATTTACAATAAAAATAAAGAAAATTACAAATTATTCTGGATTTTTACGTGGAAATGAGTTTTTAGAGAGATTTTTAACAAAAACAATTAAATAAATGATTTAATCACGTCAAAATAGATGATTATAACAAGGTGGTCTTTGGTCTTTAATAATATAATAGTTTTATATATAAAGAATAAAGAAATTACCTTTGATTTAATTGATTTAATGTTTTTGATGCGTCTGAGGGGAAAATAGAGTAAAAAGAGCTCTATTTATAGTAAATACCTCCCTCCTAGAGTCCAACAGGCTTCTAGTAGACGTGTACTGATCATACCCACTGGAATTGATCAATATTTTAAGGTTTGGAGATGATTACATCATTATTACACCATTATTTAGAGTTATCACTATAACTCTAAGTTTGATGACATCAGAGGCTTGGAAGAACCCCAAATTTCGTGGATTTTATTATTTTTAATCATAAACTAATAGTATTCACCAATTTTATCACTCTTAAGACTGTTAAACTTAAATTAAGGTTACTGTGAGTGATCATAACTGCTCAAATTAAGCTCAAACTTTGATCCTCAATATCTTTTAAGATTTACACGCTACAGCAATTCAGAGAGTGAATTCTGATAGCCTGGAATAACCTTATTATGCTGCCAAGAGCCTTTCATTACATCATCAAAACTCTAATTTTGATGATTTTTCTTGTAACTCATCTTTTCTGTCGAAATTCAATATTTTAAACTTCAAACCTTGATTTCAGGGGGTTATACCCGGAATTTAATAATACAAATTACATTATTCTTCACGAATGAACTAGTAGAATCCAACTGTATCCTTTTTTTTTTAAGTTTGGAACACTTTCACAACAAAGTGGTCAACAGCTCTGTTGATTTTTATCAATATTTCATCATAGGTTTTAACCTTGTTTATAATTTGTAAAATAAAGTTCATATCTGTGTTCCTACAGTAACTACGTGGTAACTTTATTTTTGGTTCATCATTCTATCATGTATAGTTTAGGAGATATTAGCTATGATCCTTGAATATATGCGTTGACCAAAAAAGTGCATATATTCAGATTAATTCCTTAAGTATTAACTTTGGAAATTAGCTTATTAATTGCTTTATGTGTGGATTTTCGTGGGGAATCCACTGGTACAATTTATTTCACATGTTGTTTCATTAGTTCTTGAGATAAATAAGGTTTTATGGATTTTATAAGGTATTATACCGTATAATTCATTAAATATTGACTTTACAGATATGCCATAAAAATGGTATATGTGTATTTTACCATGGGGAATACAATGGTGTAATTTATTTTACATGTTTATTCATTGGTTTTTAAGTTAAACCAATTTTTGTACCAATTTATGGTATTTTTTGTATATTTAAGTAATTATTTTTAATGTATAATTATTCTAAGTAATTTTAATATAATTATATTAAAGGTATAATTATTCTGAGTCTTTTTTGTGACCTTATTGGGTATGTGGTCATATCTCAAAGGCTCACACTTTGGAGGACAGAGGCCACATGTTTGACATGTTCCTCCTCAGAAGTAGAGAAGACCATAAAATCATCTAAGTAGACTATGACAAAAATATCCAAGAAATCTGCAAAGATATCATTCACAAGATTCTGGAATGAAGCAGGAGAATTGGTCAAGCCAGATGGCATAACCAAATATTCATAACTACCATATCTAGTTCTAAAGGCAGTTGAGTTCTCATCCCCCTCTTTGATTCTCAAGAGGTTGTAAGCACCATGCAAATCTATCTTGGGGAATATAGTAGCACCATTAAAGACGGTAAGAAGCTGATTCATTGGAGGAACAGGATACCTGTTCTTCCTAGTAACAGCATTAAGTTTGTGGTAGTCAACACACAAACGAAGGCCACCATCCTTTTTATTAACAAAAAGGACAGGTGCTCCTGTTGAAGAGGAGCTTGGCCTGATGAAACCATTGTCTACATTCTCTGAAATGTAGGCCCATAGTGTTTCTGACTCATTTTTTGATAAGGAGTAGACAGCACCAACTGGAGGTAGAAGACCCTCCAGCTTGATATGATGATCACAGCAACAGTGTGGAGGAAGTTTCTCTGCTTTTACCTTGGAGAATAAATCCAAATATTGGTGATAAGTAGGAGGGACTACCTTAAGCACAGTTTCAATCTCGTTTGGCTCTTCCTCCTCATCCCACTGCTCCTCCAGGGAGGCATGACAAGATAATCTATGATAAAGAAATCGCATTCAAAGCTTGGGAAAGAAGGCGAGTCAACAACCCACTTGGTATAATGAGTGATGAACATAGAAGTGGATTCATTAGAATCCAAAATGAAAAGAGGAATCTTTTCAGGGAGCTCTGACATGGTCAATGAGTACTTGAGAACAAAATTCTTTGCAATAAAAGAGTTTTTAGCACCAGAATCAAAGAGAATACCATAAAAAATATCAGAGAGAGAAGAGAAATAAGAAATTTAAAGGATTTCTTGACACTAGTATTCAGAGTTCACAATTGTGCTCTTGAAAGAAATAAGTGAGAACTATTGAACACATCATGATTCCCACTCAGGCTTTTCCCTGCTTGCTATGGAAGCCTTTTGATGAACCCTTCCTATTGTCAGGCCTCTTGAAGAATTTTTCAAATGGGTGTTTTCCCCCACAATAGTCGCACAAGCCTTTTTTAATCTTCCTCTCCTTTTCAGAACCAATTAATTTGTTGTCCTTATTGAGGAGAGAAGCACGAGGCTTGTCTTTGGACACTTGAAAATTCTTCCCCTTCTTATTCTTCCTGTGAAAGGCTTCTTTGATGATGAACTTTGAGGAGGCTTGAAGGAGTTGGATACACTGATTGGAGGCTTCTTATCTTGATGACTACCCTTTTCCTTCTGCCTCTCATGGTACCTGGTATCTAATTCCAAAGTGATGTCCATGAGTTCTTGAAGGCTATCAAAGTTTCCAGGGTCAGAAGCCAATTGGTCCAGCAATCTTGATGCCAAGCCTCTTCTGTACACATGAATATAAGCCCTTTCCCCCCAGTCTCCAATCCTTGACATTAAGCTCCTGAAATTTGCTATGTACAAGGAAACTTGACCACTTTCTTTCATCCTGAGATTGTCTAACTCTTGATCAGCTTTCCTGACCTCATTAGGGTCACCAAACATAGTGAACAACTGGGTTTGCAACAACTGCCAGTTATTGAGGAGATGAGAAGGGTCTTCATTGGAGATATTTGAGAGGTAAGCTTCAATCCATTTTCCAGCTCTACCAGTAAAAAAAGAAGTTGAGTACAAAACCTTCTTCCTGTCAGAGAAGAAGTTTTCTGGGTCATTATGGAAAATTAATTGACAAGATTGAATAAATCCTCTCAATATATAAGCTTTAGTACCATCAAAGGAATCAGGTGCCTTCATTGATGGAGTCTTGAATGCTGGGGATTTTGAAGTGTCCTTTGGGGCAACTGCTTGAGTGATTTGTCCCATGAATTGAGTCATCTTCTCTATCATTTTGAGAAAATTTGGTTCAGCTTGAGAGGCAAGAGGTTGATTAGAAATGGCTAGATTTGGAGCTTCAGAATTCTGAGGGGCACCTGCCAAGGCAGCTGCTACTTCACTTTCTTCAGACTCCTCCCCCTCTTCATCTTCAGCTTCCCCAGGTATGCTTCTAGGCCCTTGAAAAATGCTTGGATAACCACCCAGGAAGCCAGAGAATGATCTTGATATTCTTGACTTCACACCTCCTCTTCTGGAGGGTGCTGCTCCTTCCATTGGTGCTCCTGGGTCCAAATCTGCACTCAGTTGATGAACTGATGGTTTGAAGGCAAGAGGAGCCCTTGCTGTAGGAGTAAGAACAGCTTGATGCCTTTGAGATCTTGTATTCTTGACTGGAGGGCTATGGTGAACTTGCATTTTTGAAGAAAGAAAATAAAACATGATGATACTTGAGAATAAAACAAGGCTTGACCAAATCAATCAAAGGACAATCTTGATGAACTTGAGAAATCAATCAAGAATCTTGAAGTGGATCAATATGAATAAATCTTGAAGAATGAAGATGACAAATTCAAATTCTTATGAATAATCAATTTCAATAAATAATTCAAATCAAGTCAATCAATCAATCAAATCAAATCAATTATGTCTTGAGGAATTCAGTCAATTTATTCAAAATCAATTCAATTATCTTGAGCAATCAAATTCAAATCAATAAATTAAATCAAACCTTGAGGATAAATCAGCTATATTGAGGAATCAAATCAGATCAATCAATTAAATCAAATCAGGATCTTGAGGTAAAGTCAATTCTTGAATAATCAAATCAATCAATAAATAATTCTTGAGAAATTTCAAATCAACAAATGACAACCCCAATTTAATAAAACTCCTGAAATGATGAATCAATTAATCCAAAATTCCAATCAAATAAGCCTGACTAAAGAACCTGAATTCAGACAGAAGAAAAAAATTAAAACTTGATTGAGAATCAAGAAGAAAATTAAATGGTCAGCAAAATTTTAGCAACGAGAAAGAGAATCAATTTTCATTTGAATGAAATGAATGAGATGAAAATTGATGGGAAAGAATGAGATCATTAAAAATCATAAGATGATAAAAATCATAATTGAGAATGAGAGAAATGAACAAGAATATATAAAAGAAAAGAAGAATATATGAGTTAATTAAAATAATGTCACAGGGGCTCTTCAAAATGAAGAGGGCCTGGCACTCAGTGAACAGAACTTACTTATGGATGGCTCAAAAAAAATACTCAAAAGATAAGAGCAATGAAATAAGAGAAATTAAACTCCTAGTCATAAAATAATAGGCATTAAAAGATATGAGAGCAAAACAAAATCAATAATAAAGAGCCAACCACTAAATAATCCTGTACCACTGTTTCAACCTGTTCAGAAAAGAGAAAACAATTAATAAAGATATGGCCACCAGGACTCTACTTAACAGGTGAGGGAGGGCAAAGACTAACTTCATAAATAATAAATAAATATTTCTTAATGATAAATAAAATAATATTAAATAATAAATCAGCTATTTTAATTAACTGGGGGAAAACCCCCCAGGAGGGTGAAAGGGGGCTGGTATATGTGAAAAAGTGCCAGCCTGGAGTTTGAGTGTTGAGAATCCATTATTGTATGATGGAGGAACCTGTATTTGAAATGTGGAACTGTATTTGGCGTATCCAATACAGTTATTGAATCATTACAGGTATTTGCACCTGTATTGAGGAAAGGCCTGTATTGAGCTGTATTGAGGTTTGAAACTGTATTTGGTGAATCTTCCATGAAACCCCTTGCTGTTTAGGTGTTGGAAGATTTTCCATTAGTAATGAGTGGTAATGCTCTGCCTTTCTCCATGGCTGTGACAAAGGGATTGCCATCCAGGATTTTGGATCAATTGGCCTCCCATCCTTCAAGAATTGACTCTCTTCAAGACTTAATGAATGTTACCCTGAAGCTTGATACCAGGTACCATGAGAGGTAAAATGAAAAGGGTCATCATCAAGAGAAGAAGGAAGAAGCCTCAAAGTCAAGTTCTTCTCATCCTCAAAATTCTTCAAGTTCAAGTCAAAAGAAGAAGAAGAATTTTCAGAAGAGGGACAAGCCCCATTCTTCTTTGCAGAAAAAAGACTTCAAGATAATTAATTCTGAAAAAGAAAGAAGAATCAAGGAGGGCTTATGTACCTATTGTGGTGGGAAGCATACTCTTGAGGCCTGTTTCAAAAGGCCTCAAAACCAGCTTGCGCAACTGTCAGGCAAATTTCCCAGCCAGGGAAAAGCCTGAGTGAAGATCATGTTGTGTTCAATGGTCTTCACTGTTTTCCATCCCAAGCACAATTGTGCATTCTGATTAGTGGTGTTAAGAATTCTCTTAAATTCTTTGGTTTTTCTTCTCTTTCTGATGCTTTTTACATTATTCTCATTGATTCTGGTGCTACCAACTCATTTATTGAAAAGCAGTTTTTTCACAAGTATTCTTTGACTATGTCAGAACTGCAAGAGAATATTCCCCTTATCATCTTGGAATCCTCTGAGTCTCCTTCTTTATTTGTGACTCACCATACTAAATATATGGTTGAGCTCCCTTTCTTCCCAAACTTTGAATGGTAATTTTTAGTCATTGATACTCCCAAGGGGGAAGATCTCATATTGGGCTTTGACTTTCTCAATCATTTTAATCCATCTATTGTGGAGGCAAGCGCTGATCACCTTTAATGCTGATTATAAGGACTACAATGATCCTTTAAATTTATTCAGTAATGACTTTTCTTCTGCCAATTAATGTGCAGCTCTGGTTGGTGATTCTAGAACACCATCTTTTCCATCTTCTGTCCATATTCCTTCCCTTAATTCCCATCAACCACTAGTATAATCTAGATATGAAGTCTTCAAAGAAATTCAAGATGTTGGAGAAGATAATTCTGTATCTTCACTTCATCTCTTCTTTGGGAAGATGGACCTTCCTCTTTAATCTTATCATGAGTCCCTGGAAGAGTTGTGGGATGAAGAGGAAGAGCCATAAGAAATAGAAACCGTGATGAAGGTTGTTCCTTCTGTTTCTCACCAGTACTTGGATGGATTCTCCAATTTGAAAGGAGAAAAACTTCATCCTCACTGTGCCTGTGATCATCATATTGAGCTGGAGGGGCTTCTACCTTCAGTTGGGGTGATCTACTCTTTATCAAACCAAGAGTCAGATACACTCAGGCCCTACATTCCAGAGAATGTAGAGAAAGGTTTCATCTGGCCAAGCTCCTCTTCAACAGGCATACCTGTCCTCTTTGTCAAAAACAGAGATGGTGGGCTCCATTTGTGTGTTGATTACCGCAAACTCAATGCTGTTACTAGGAAGAAAAAGTATCCTTTTCCTCCTATGAATCAGCTTCTTACTTTTTTCAATGATTCTCCTATCTTCTCCAAGATTGATTTGCATGGTGCATATAACCTGCTCAGAATCAAGGAAGGTGATGAACATTTGACTTGTTTTAGAACCAAATATGGCAGTTATGAGTATTTGGTTATGCCATTTGGGCTCACCAATTGTCCTGCTTCTTTTCCAAATCTTGTCAATGATATTTTCCAAGATCTTCTTGATATTTATGTTGTGGTTTATTTGGATGAAGTTATGGTCTTTTCCAAATCTGAGGAAGAACATTTCACTCATGTGTCCACTGCTCTTTCCAGACTCAGAGCCAATAACCTCTTTGCTATGGAATCCAAATGCCTATTTCATGTTTCTAGTATAGAGTATTTAGGTTATATTGTTTCTTCTGAAGGCCTCAAGATGGACCAAGAAAAAGTCCAGAAAATTCTCAATTGGCCACTTCCAAGAAACCTCAAGACTCTTCAATCATTCCTTGGGTTTTCCAATTTTTACTTCTGGTTCATCAAGAATTATTCAAAGAAGATTAGTTCACTCAAAAGTTTCCTCAAGAAAGATTCCCCTTTTCCCCTTGATGAGGAAGCTCTTAGACAGTTTCATCAACTCAAAGAGGTATTTACCACTGCTCCAGTCTTTTCTCACTTCAATCCTTCTCTACCCACCATTCTAGAGACTGATGCCTCTGATTATGCCTTGGGTGCTGGAATGAGTCAGTTCTCTGAATCAGAAAAACATCTCATTACATTTGATAGCCATAAGCGTCTTCCAGCTGAGCTCAATTATGAAATTCATGACAAGGAACTCCTTGGCATAGTCTGGGCTCTCAAGCACTGGAGAGCTTTGCTCCTTTCACTTTCTTCCTCTTTTGAGGTTCTCACCAATCATTCTTCACTTCAATATTTTATGTCATCAAAGAACCTCACTCGCCATTAAGCCCGCTGGACTGAATTTCTATTTGAATTTCATTTCTCAATCACTTACCGCCCTGGCCGCTTGGCCACCCTTCCAGATGCATTGTCAGGTCGGGACAATGTTTACCCAGAGAGGGGGGAGGATTTCATCAGCAAGAAACCAATGAATTATCCGAAGATAATCAAGCAAGATGAAATTCAAGCCTCAAAGTTCTTTGCAGTCAAGGTGGATTCATTTTCAAATTTGAGTGATTCAATTTAGAAGGCATTATGGCAAAATTCTCAATATATAAGTATTCTTGAAGATTTG
Source organism: Austropuccinia psidii (assembly GCA_023105745.1). Lineage (NCBI taxonomy): Eukaryota > Fungi > Basidiomycota > Pucciniomycetes > Pucciniales > Sphaerophragmiaceae > Austropuccinia > Austropuccinia psidii. The sequence continues at coordinate 49,907,629 of JALGQZ010000004.1, forward strand.
GGTAGAGGTAAATCTGTCCAAGATTATTCTGTTGATTCCTCTTCCCAACTTCTTCTGTTCAAAGATTGTGTGGTGGTTCCAAATGACCCCACAATTAAAATCAATATACTTCAAAATACGCATTACTCTCCTCTAGCTGGACACCCTGGCCAAGAGAAGACTTTTAAACTTGTCAAGCGGGAATTTCACTGGTCTGGCATGACACAATATATGAAGGATTATATATCATCCTTTCAATAGTGTTGAAGAAACAGAAATATTCATCACAAGAAGTTTGGATTCCTCAAACCTCTTCCAAATCCAAATGGTCCTTGGATTTTTCTTTCAATGGACTTTGTAAGATTTGACTATGAAACTGATGATAATATTACTATTAATCAACAGTACTATGTCTGTTCTTATGAAATATAACAATAAAATATTATTATAACCACAATTAAATAATTAAAAAATTATTTCTTTCACGTGTTAAGCACTACTAGTGATTTTAACAGTGAGCAAGTAATTGTCTACAAGAATCAATTACAAGAAGAATTTAATAATAAAAACTTCTTTATTAAAATAATAAAATTATTTTAATATATCATTATCTTTTGCAAGAATAATTATAATGATAATTCTTGAAGAAAACTAATTTTAGAGAAAAACTTTATGAATTAAAGATAAATCACTCACTAATATTCCAAAGAGCTTATTGAAAGATAAGATACAGAGATTTGACGTAGAATTGTGGATTTTAAGGATCAAGATGGATTTATAACAGTATTACAACAATATATAGTTGGATTCTATGATTTCACGTCTTTCTGATTGATTCTGAAAGAATAAAACACTTAAGAAAAGTTTTAACTAATACTTACTTGTTGGTAATACTGATATAAATGATTAATAAGATGATGATGATGCGGAAAAAACAGCAAGAGAATGCCTCTTTTAAGTCAACAACAGCTCACAGAGGCGTGCCATGGAGCAAACTGAAAAACCAGTGAGTGAAAAAGCATTAAATCCTTTTTGGATTAGCACTTACATCATCTGTTGTCACGTAAAATTGTCATAATTGCTTAATTGATGCTTTTACGTGACTACCAACCCCAATATGGTTAAGAATAAAAGGAGAAACATTTGTAAATCTTCTTTTATTCCAAAGTAATCATTGATTTCCCAAAGTTATCAATGTTATTGACAATTTCATCACAGGTTGTATTTACTGTGAATTTTTGAAGATTTAGTGTTTCATGTAGAATAACCAAAAATGGACTGTAAGTAAAACTTTTAATTTTTCTAGTAAAACTGTAATTCCTTTTGGTTGTACCATAGATAATACAGTTCTCAATTGGTCCTGAAAGGTTCAGAAAGATTCATTAAGAATTGTATTTTTAATGAATTTTTGAAGTTTTTACCTCATTTCTACGTAGAATTGCAAATATCAGTGTTTGACTGGTTGCTATGAGGTAAATCAATGGATACAAGTCCATAAAGGATTTTAATTACTCTTTTGGGGTCTATCCATGGAAAGTCATTAATAATTGACGTGGTTACTGGAGCCTAAGTAGCTTTTTACCTCCTTGGCACGTCAAAATAGCAGGTTATTTGCTATTTTCTTAAGATTTACAGTAGTTGTGACAAGGTAACCAAGTTCCCAATTAGTCTAAGATCAGCCATGTATCCAAGCTTTAAAGCTGTCCACGCCTCTGAGGCCTCAGAAGTTGGGTACCCTGGCTCTCTTTGATGTCTTTTGTCCCCCTTACTTATTTTTCACGTCAAAATAGAAATTTAAGCTTAAAGTGAGATATCCACTATGGGTGTACCAAAAATGCATGTAAGAATACCATAACATTAAGTGCTCAAAACATGTATAAAACTATTCTCACTGTATATGTAACATGGGATTTCTCACTTTCCCATTATTTTGGCGTAAAATCAAGAAAAACAAAAATTCTCACCGATCTTGTATGTGGTATTGAAGTATTTTCCATATTACCACCTCAAAGAGTTAATTTGAGCTTATTCACTCTATGGAGCTACCCTAGGTGAATTTTTGTGTAGAATCCAAATCTGGCCTTAAATCCATGGATTTACTTGCTCAATAAAAAGTTATTCATCTTTTCTGAAATCAAAAATGATGAATTTTGAATATATGCATGATTTATGAGTTATGTATAATTCAAAATTTCTTTTTAAAATAATTGTGGCCTATTTGGGTATGTAAAATATATCTCAAGGCTCACAGACTTCATCACCCAATTGCCACTGTCCAATTCATTTGACTCAATCCTTGTCATAGTGCATACATTCTCAAAAATGGCAATCTTTATTCCAACAATGTCTTCAATAACTTCATTAAATTTGGCCCATTCATTCATCAAGAATATTTTCTCAAAGCATGGCCTTCCTTCAAGAATTGTTAGTGATAGAGGTTCTATTTTTGTTTCTTCCTTTTGGACCAATCTTTGTCAGAAGCTCAAGATTTCAAGAGATCTGTCAACTGCTTACCATCCAGAAACTGATGGACAGAAAGGGTGGGTAAATCAGATGCTAGAACATTACCTTTGGATGTATGTCAGTTATCATCAAGATGATGGAAACACCTGGCTCCCTCTGGCTGAATTTGCCTACAATAACTCTGACCACTCTTCAACAAAACAATCACTGTTTTTCACTGTTTATGGAAGATATCCTCATTTTTACTCTGTTCAAATTACTCAAGATACTCCTGCTGGAATGTTATCAACAAAAATCCAATCAGTACAGCAAGATGTCAAGGGAGAACTTGAAGTTGCCATAAACAGGTTTAAGAGGTATTCAGATAAAAGTAGAGCAAGTCCACCTGTTTTTGATCCTTGTGACATAGTATGGCTTTCTTCCAAGAATATCAAATCAACTAGAACCACCAAAAAACTGTCTGAAAGATGCTCTGGTCCCTTTTCAATCTTGAATAAAGTCAGCAATCATGCCTACCACCTCAACCTCTCATCTCAATGGAGGTCCATCCACCCAGTCTTCCATATTTCCCACTTGGAACCAGTCAAGACATCAACAATCCTAAATCGGCATCCAGAGACTCCTCCTCCAATAATCATTGAAGAAGAAGAGGAATGGGAAGTCTCTCAAATACTGGATTCAGAGCTCAAGAGAGGAAAATTATGGTATTTGGTAGAATGGAAAGGTTTCAGTCAAGACTCAGAAGGATCCACCTGGGAACCAATTGAAAACCTCAACAATTGTCCTGAATTGTCAAAGATTTCCATTCTTTATATCCTGACAAGCCAGGACCCAATTCTTCAAGAGGTTGATTTTTTATGGTGCTTGGTGGGGAGAGGAATTACCAAAAGTGTGAGCCTTGAGGTATATTTTACATACCCAAATAGGTCACAATTATCTTCAAAAGAAATTTTGGATTATGCATAACTCATAATTCATGCTTATATCGGAAATTCATCATGTTTGATTTCAGAAAAGATGAATAACTTTTTATTGAGTAAGTAAATCCATGGATTTAAGACCAGATTTGGATTCTACACTAAAATTCACCTAGGGTAGCTCCATAGAGTGAATAAGCTCAAATTAACTCTTTGAGGTGGTAAATTGAAAAATACTTCAATACTACATAAAAGATCCATGAAAATTTTGGTTTTTCTTAATTTCACACCAAAATAATGGGAAAGTGAGAAATCCCATGTTACATATACACTAAGAATAGTGTTATGCATGTTTTGAGCACTTAATATCATGGTATTCTTACATGGACTTTGGTACACCCATAGTGGATATCTCACTTTCAGCTTAAATTACTATTTTGACGTGAAAAATAGGCAAGGGGGACAAAAGACATCAAAGAGAGCCAGGGTACCCAACTTCTGAGGCCTCAGAGGCATGGACAGCTCCAAAGCTTGGATCCATGGCTGATCTTGGCCTAATTGGTAAACTAAAACCTTTTGGGGACTTGGTTACCATGTTACAACTACAGTAAAACTTAAGAAAATAGCAAATAACCTGCTATTTTGACGTGCCAAGGAGGTAAAGAGCTACTTAGACTCCTGTAACCATGTCAATTCTTAATGACTTTCCATGGATAAACCCCAAAAGAGTAATTAGAACCCTTTTTGGACTTGTATCCATTGATTCACCTCATAGCAACCAGTGAAACACTGATATTTGCAATTCTACGTAGAAATGAGGTAAAAACTTCAAAAATTCATTAAAAATACAATTCTTAATTAATCTTTCTGAAACATTCAGGACTAATGTAGAACTGTATTATCTATTGTAAAATCAAAAAAGAATTACAGCTTTACTAGTAAAATTCAAAGTTTTACTTACAGTCCATTTTTGACTATTCTACATGAAACAAAGAATCTCCAAAAATTCACAGTAATTACAACCTGTGATGAAATTGGCAATAACATTGATAACTTTGAGAAATAAATGATTATTTTAGGATAAAAGAAGATTTACAGATGTTACTCCTTTTATTCTTAACCATATTGGGGTTGGTAGTCACATAAAAGCATCAATTAAGTAATTATGATAATCTTACGTGACAACAGATGATGCAATCACTAATCCAAAAAGGTTTATTGTTTTCTCACTCACTGGGTTTTCAGTTTGCTCCATGGCATGCCTCTGTGAGCTGTTGTTGACTTAAAAGAAGCCTCTTCTTGCTGTTTTTTCCACATCATCATCATCATTTTATTATTATCATTTTAAATCATTATTACCAACAAGTAAGTATTAGTTCAGTTATTCTTAAGTGTTTTAATCTTTCAGAATCAATCAGAAAGACGTGAAATCATAGAATCCAACTATATATTGTTGTAATACTGTTATAAATCCATTTTGATCCTTAAAATCCACAATTCTACGTCAAATCTCTCTATCTTATCTTTCAATAAGCTCTTTGGAATATTAGTGAGTGATTTATCTTTAATTCATAAAGTTTTTCTCTAAAATTAGTTTTCTTCAAGAATTATCATTATAATTATTCTTGCAAAAGATAATTATATATTAAAATAATTTTATTATTTTAATAAAAGAAGTTTTTATTATTAAAATCTTCTTGTAATTGATTCTAGTAGACAGTTACTTTCTCACTGTTAAAATCACTATTAGTGCTTAACACGTGAAAGAAATCATTCTTTAATTATTTAATTGAGGTTATAATAATATTTTATTATTATATTTCATAAGAACAGACATAGCACTGTTGATTAATAGTGATATTAGCATCAGTTTCATAGTCACATCTTACAAAAAGTAAGTCCCACTCCTGGTATGCACCTTTAAGGGTATTCTACTCTTTTGTTTTAAGCATCACCTTGGCCACTCTGTGAGCACTATGCAAATTTTGGACATAGATCTTTGGCCTGGCCTTTCAACATCAATTCCAAAACTATGCCCATTTTCACTTGGGCAAATGGACCATTCACTTTCTTATTTCCTTTCCAAGTTTCTCAATTCAATGTCAATCTTTCAGGAAATTTATTTTGTTTTTATGGCACTGGCGGGAGTGGTAATTTCCAAAAGTAAGTTCCTCTCCTGGTGTGCACTTCCCTGAGGGGTCTACGATATTTAAAAACATCACCTTGGCCACTCTGTGAGCACCTGGCATCAAAATTTTCTTTCCAGGTCCTTGGCCAATTTCAAAATTAATTGTCAAAATCAGTGATGAAGATTGGAACCTCCTCAAAATTCATTCCTCTTTATTTCTTTTATTTTCTTATTTTCATTTTCATTACTTTTTTATTTTATTTTCATTTTTGAATTCTCTTTTATCATGTCAAATATCATGTCAAGAATTATCATTCAATTTCAAATCACCTCAAATCATGAAGCCAATTTCAAAAGAGATTCAAGCAAGTCCTGTGTCATATGTCAAATTCTTAATATCAGTTTCAATTCTTTCACATTAATCACTCCTCTTGAATCCCTCTCTCAAAATATTTACAATAGCCTCCACAGGCTTCACCTTTTATTGGTGCTCAGGAGCTCACCATTTCAAGGTGGGGGGGTACTGTCACAACCATGGCAATTCATCCCCTTGGACTTCAATATGGCATATCCATTCCATATCCAATATATTGCAATTTGTCCATATCCATAAATAATTGGCCAAATTTGCCATTTCATCTCTTCTGGCCTTTTATGGTCATTTCACCATCTGGGCCCAACTTGGCCCCTTCACTGTCATCAGGCCCTTCCTGGCCTTTCTATTCTTTTGGGAACTCTTTGGTATTTTCCAGTCAACAGGGAAAATACAGCACAAAAGCCTGTATTTGAATTTTTTAAGCTTTAAATACAGTTTGCGCACTTTTGCGCATTTGGCTGTCTTTTGCCATTTAGGCCATATTTCTCATATATTATGTGAAATATGCCCAAACGGCCATATCAGGCCTTTTGAGGCTTAAAATCCAGATTTGTGCTTTTTCTGAAGTTTTGCGCATTTTCGCGCACTTTGTGCAAATACAGTTTTTAAGCTTTATTAGCTGTATTTGGCCAAATACCCTAAAAATCACTTTGTTACCTCTGAAGCCTCCAAAACCCAATTTTCACTATTATCCTCCTGGCATCATTTCAAAAGACCTTTGGCCCAATTCAACCTCCAATAACCAAAATTGCCATAAATGGTGTTATACACCATTATGCATATTTTTTCAGCAGCAATCCAATGCCGGCAATATCAACTGGTTATTTCAACTTCTCATAAGGTCCTCAAGGCATCACATCATCCAGAGGATTCATCAAGGGTCAAGGAAAAGTGTCAATCTCATAAACCAATGATGTCAACAAGCAATCATTGGTAATTCTTATTCACAGTATTCCTCCAAGGGAATACTGGCAATACATTCTCAAGGGATATTCAACAGGAAGTTCAAAACAATTTGTCAAGGGTCAATGCTCCATCAATCCACCTTGGCAAATTCATGCATTTCAATACAGTCTGGATTCACCAAGACCTGTATTTCAATCATACATCATGCAAAAATCAATCAACACAGTTCATTTCCCAATCTGGCAAGGTATACACTCCATTGGACAATCAATACAGCTTCCAGTATTCAATACAAGACCACTGTCAGCCTGAAGGAGTCAATCTCTCAACCTTTCACATATACCAGCCTCCTTTGACCCTGGGGGGTTTTTCCCCCAGTTAATTAATATATTTTGATTTTATTTTATCCCTGTTTTCTTTTCATTTTGTTAAGCAAATACTGATATTATCAAGTCAGTCATTTAGCACCTTATCTCTTTCTTTCTTTGTCTGTCAATGGATATTTGGTGGTAATATCCTTACTAATTCCATTGCTCATTTTGGCAGGTTGCAACAGTGATTAAGGACTTACTTGGTTGGCTCTTTGGCCATTTGGCTTCCCTTTCCTCTTATTGCATCTCATCTTTGTACCTGCATATTTCTTTGAGGAATTCAATTCTTTTAATTTATTTTCTTTATTCTTTTGGAGTCTTCCAAGTGAGTTCCCTGAGTGTTGAGTGCCAGGCCACTGTTTTTTTTCTGTCCAAGAGCCCCTGTGACCAAATGGGGGGCAACTCTGGCATCCTCCAGATGTGTCTTTCTTGAGGAAGACTTGCCACTTCTGGACTTGGTATTTCCTCTTCTTTTTCCAAATTCATCTGTTTTGACTGAATAGTTGCTTCCATGTCTGTTATGCACTATTTTATGTCAATTTAAGAGAAAAAATTAAGAATCAAAGTCAACAATACACACCCTTTGGTGGTTGTTTTGCTTTTTATGTTTGAAAAAAAGTGCCTGTATTAGCAATTTGAACTTCAATACTCTCTTCAGATTCTGTTTCTGAAGATTCTGGACTGGTAATATATACTTTACTGAGTCTGTCACCAGCTGCACAGTATCTGATTCAAGACACTAGAGAGAGAAAAAATTACAAATGAAATTTTGTTTTAAGCTTAAAAGATTTTTCAAAGGTTTTCTGATAAGTTTATTATTTTTTTGACATGAAAAAAAAAGTCAAAATTTAAGATGTTGATTTAAAATTGACTCAGAGTAACTGAAATGATAATTTTATAAGGTTTTGGATGTGAAAACGCCATGTGTAAAACAATATAAAATTAACCCAAATTCCTCAATTAATAAGATTTCAAAGACAATTTCAAAAAAAATAATTTTAACTTCAAATTGAAAGAAAAAAATATTTAAGTTAATTAATTTTGAAACTTAAAAATAAATTAATTAAGGATACAAGGTTCAAAAAACAGGGCCAGGCCCCCAAATGTAATATGTGTCTATGAAACTGTTGACAATATTACTATCACTTTTCTTATGAAATATAATAGTAAAAACTGGTCTAACAACAATTGAATAATTATTTACTTAATTATCTCTTTTACTTGTTATAAACTACTAGCTATTGTAACAGTAAGCAGTAATTGTCTACAAGAATCAATTACTAGAAGAGTTTAATAATAAAAGCTTCTTTATTCAAATAATAAAATTATTTATATATATAATTATCTTTTGAAAGAATAATCATAAGAATAATAGTTGAAGAAAAGCATTAATAAAGAAAAAAATTATCAATTAAGACAAAACACTCACTAATACTCCAAATAACTGATTGAATGATAATAGTAAATAAATTTGATGGATAATTGTGGATTTAAAGGATCAAGCTTGCTTTATAACAGGATTACAACAATATATAGTTGATTTCTATTATTTAATGTCTTTCTGATTGATTCTGAAAGAATAAAAAACTCATGAAAAGATTAACTAATACTTACTTGTTTGTGATAATGGTATAATTGAATAATGCGATGATTTTGAAAAAAAAGCAAGAGGAGGGTTCTTTTAAGTCAACAACAGCTCACAGAGGTGTGCCATGGAGAGAACTAAAAAACCAGTGAGTGAGAAAACCATAAACCTTTATGGATTCTTGATGACATCATCTGTTGTCATGTAAAATTATCATAATTACTTAATTGATGTTTTTATGTGGCTACCAACCCATTTATGGTTAAGAATAAAATGAGTAAAAACTGTAAATCTTATTTTATTTCAGATTGATCATTATGAATGGTATTCAATCTTTTCTTTGAGATGAAACATTTATCTTCTTAAACCAGGGAAATATATGGAGTGATATTGACACAGGGGCTCTTGGGAATAATAAGTGTGGCCCGGCACTCAGTAATCAGGGAGCTCACTTTGAAAACTCCAAAGAATAAAAAAGATCAAACAAAATATTAATAAATTTATCTAAGAAATATGCAGGTACAAAATGAGCTGCAATAAGAGAAATAAGAAGCAAGATGGCCAAAGAGCCAACCAAGTAAGTCCTTAATCACTTTTTCAACATTCCAGAATGAACAATCGAATCAGTGAATTATATGACCCCCAATATCTACTGATAGGAAAAGAAAGAAAAGAAAAGGTGCTAAATGAATGACTTGGTAATATCAGTATTCACTCAAATAAATGAAAATATAAATAAAGATAAAATAAAATCAAAGTATATTGATTAAATTGTGGAAAGCCCCATGTCAAAAGAGGCTGGTGTATGTGAAAACTTGAGAGCTTGACTCCTTCAGGCTGGCAGCTGATCTGTATTGAATACTGGAAGATGTATTGATTTTCTGATGGAGTATATACCTTTCAAAATTAAGAGATTAACTGGGTGGAATGATCTTCCAATGGTTTATGATTCAAATACAGGTCTTGATGAATCCAGACTTGATTTAATGGATGTGGTTGCCAACGCACATTGATAGAGCATTGATACTTGACAGATTTTTTTGGGACTACCTCTTCAATATCACTTGAGAATGAACTTCCAGTATTCCCCTTGGAGGAATACCGTGAATGAGAATATGCAATGCCTGTGTAAGATGTGACTATGAAACTGATGATAATATTACTATTAATCAACAGTACTATGTCTGTTCTTATGAAATATAATAAAAAAATTATTATAACCACAATTAAATAATTATAAAATTATTTCTTTCACGTGTTATACACTACTAGTGACTATAACAGTGAGCAGTAATTGTCTACTAGAATCAATTACAAGAAGAATTTAATAATAAAAACTTCTTTATTAAAATAATAAAATTATTTTAATATATAATTATCTTTTACAAGAATAATTATAAAGATAATTCTTGAAGAAAACTATTACTAGAGAAAAACTTTAAGAATTAAGAATAAATGACTCACTAATACTCCAAAGAACTTATTGAAAGATAAGAGTAGAGAAATTTGACGTGTAATTGTGGATTTAAGGTATCAAAAGGATTTATAACAGTATTACAACAATATATAGTTGGATTCTATGATTTCACGTCTTTCTGGATGATTTTGAAAGGTTTAAAACACTTAAGAATAGCTTTAACTAATACTTACTTGTTGGTAATAATGATTTAATAAATTGATAAGATGATGATGATGTGGAAAAAACAGCAAGAAGAGGCCTCTTTTAAGTCAACAACAGCTCACAGACGCATGCAATGGAGAAAATTGAAAAACCAGTGAGTGAGAAAACAATAAACCTTTTTGGATTATTGATTGCATCATCTGTTGTCATGTAAGATTATCATAATTACTTAATTGATGCTTTTATGTGACTACCAACCCCAATATGGTTAAGAAGAAAAGGAGTAAAATCTGTAAATTTTGTTTTGTTCTAAAATAATCATTGATTTCTCAAAGTTATCAATGTTATTGCCAATTTCATCACAGGTTGTAATTACTGTAAATTTTTGAAGATTCAGTGTTTCACGTAGAATAGTCAAAAATGGACTGTAAGTAAAACTGTATTTTTTTTTGGTTGTACCATAGATAATACAGTTCTCCATTGGTTCTGAAAGTTTCAGAAAGATTCATTAAGAATTGTAATTTTAATGAATTTTTGAAGTTTTTACCTCATTTCTACGTAGAATTGCAAATATCAGTGTTTCACTGGTTGCTATGAGGTAAATCAATGGATACAAGTCCAAAAAGGGTTTTAATTACTCTTTTGGGGTTTATCCATGGAAAATAATTAAGAATTGACATGGTTACAGGAGTCTAAGTAGCTCTTTACCTCCTTGGCACATGAAAATAGCAGGTTATTTGCTATTTTCTTAAGATTTACAGTAGTTGTACCATGGTAACCAAGTTCCCAAAAGGTTTTAGTTTACCAATTAGGCCAAGATCATCCATGGATCCAAGCTTTGGAGCTGTCCACGCCTCTGAGGCCTCAGAAGTTGGGTACCCTGGCTCTCTTTGATGTCTTTTGTCCCCCTTGCTTATTTTTTATGTCAAAATAGAAATTTAAGCTTCAAGTGAGATATTAACTATGGTTGTACCAAAAGTCCATGTACAAATACCATGATATTAAGTGCCCAAAAACATGCATAACACTATTCTTAGTGTATATGTAACATGGGATTTCTCACATTCCCATTATTTTAGTGTGAAATTAAGAAAAACAAAAATTTTCACAGATCTTTTATGTGGTATTGATGATGTGGTATTGAAGTATTTTCCATTTTACCACCAAAAAGAGTTAATTTGAGCTTATTCAATCTATGGAGCTACACTAGGTGAATTTTTGTGTAGAATCCAAATCTGACCTTAAATCCATGGATTTACTTACTCAATAAAAAGTTATTCATCTTTTCTGAAATCAAAAATGATGAATTTTGGATATATGCATGACTTATGAGTTATTCATAATTCAAAATTTCTTTTTAAAATAATTGTGGCCTATTTGGGTATGTAAAATATACCTCAAGGCTCACATTCCCTCCCACCAAAAATAAAATTGTACTACAATTTTTCCAATGGTATAAAGAGTAAAAGGCCCCAAAGGGGGGTTAATGTCCACTGTCCAACCTCTTTACATCACTGAGATCAAGTAATTTAAAGCACATTTATAGACATATTCAGGCTTGTGGCCTTCTTTCATGTCTAAATCTTCTCAAGATTTTATCTGAGTCAGGTATATCTGATTCTGCCAGCCATTCATCTTCATGTACTGGATTTCTGTATCTGACAAAATAGTCTCTCTGATTTTTCCCCCTAAGTCTCCTTTCTTTAATGAAGTTCTTTATCTTTTTGTCTTCATTCTGTTCCACTGGTGGAACAGTTAAAGGAGTTGGGTTCCTTAAAGGAAACAATTCTTTATCAGCTGGTTGATAAGGCTTTATCAAGCTGACTGGAAAGGTGGGGTGTTTATTTTCCAATTAACCACTCAATTCCACTTGAACTGCATTGGTCCCATGTAAGGAAACAATAAAAAAAGGTCCTACATAAGAATCTTTGAGTTTCTTTGGGCCTTTGATATTATTAAAATGCAAGGTTGAAACTAGAACTAAGTCCCCTTCTTTGAAGTCTGGTACTTTGTGACTCTTGTCCCACTTCTGTTTTGCATAATCAAAAGCATCATTCATACTTTGTTTTGAATGATGTTTTACTTTATCGCGCATTATTTTGAAGCTGGAAGCTGTAGGATGAATGTCAATCAAGTCTTTCCTCAGTGTGTCTTCTGGGAGTCTTGGATTCCATCCTTTTTCTAATATAGCAGGAGTTTGTCCTGTGGAAGAATGGACTGATGTCTTGTATGCCAATTCTAGTGCAGGTATCAGAGTTCACCAGTCATGGGTAAAGCCATCTGAGTCTTTAAATTCTAATCCATAAGCACAAAATCTCCTGATCATGTCTTCTAAAGTTTGAATCATCCTCTCTGCTAGCCCATCTGTTTGAGGGTGATATGCTGTAGAGAATGATAACTTAGTCCCAAACAATCTATGAAGATTGGTCCAAAGTGCAGATGTGAACTTGGGGTCTCTGTCACTTATGATATTCTTAAATAACCCTGTATGAGAAATAACTCTACTCCATAAAAGAAGAGCTGTATCCATAGCAGTGTCATCTTTATGACATGGTAAGAATATGGGAGTTTTGCTATATCTGTCTACAATGACTAAACAAGCATTATAACCTTTGTCACCACTTGGAGGAAGTGCTGTGACCCAATCCATGTGAACAACTTCCCAAGGGGATTTTGGTTCTTGAATATGGATCATCAATCCAAATTTCTTGCCTGTACTCCTGTTTGCTTTTTGGCATCTATCACAGGTATGGCAATATTCAATGGTTTCTTTTCTCCAAGATGGCCACCATGCACAGTTCTTTACTTTTTCAAGTGTTCTGTCTTCTGATAGGTGCCCAGAGTAAATGCTATCATGGCATTCATTAAGAATGGTATTGATGAGCAATCTACTACATAGTGTCATTACACAAGAATATTTTGTTCTATGGTAAATAATCCCATCAAACAAGTGAAATCTTCCTTCAGAATAGGAATTTTTCCAAACTTCATCTAGTGCATTAACCAAAGATGTGTCTTTGCAGTCTTTATCCAATAAAGAAGTCAAGATATGGCAATTCTTGTTTTTTTTATAAGACTCTCTGACCTCTTCAAAGAATTCAGTCCCAATATCAGTTATGTTAATCCCTTCAATTGGAATCTGTGGTTCAGCTTCCAAAGGTACATAAGCTGGGTTATCAGGAGTGTTGGCTAGAGCCCATCTACTAAGTCCGTCAGCATTTTTGTGAATGTTTCCTGCTTTATGAACTATAGTCATGTTTCCTCTATATTCTTGAATGGCTATTTTCCATCTCAACATATGTCTGTTGGGAGTTTTCATGTTAAGAAGTGATTTCACGGCATTACAGTCAGTTATCACTTCAAAAACACTGCCATCAAGGTAATAGTGTAATTTCTCAAGTGCCCATACCAAACATAAGCACTCCATTTGGCTTGCACCATATCTGGCTTCTGTTGGTTTGATTTCTCTTGAGATATAACAAACTGGTCCTTCTGTAGGTTTGTCATCAATAATTTGGACTTGGTGTAGGGCTGCCCCTAATCCATCTCCACATGCATCAATGTACAACTTAAAAGGAATATTCCAGTCAGGCATGAGGAGTAAAGGTGCCTCTGTAAGGGCTTTCTTTATCTTCTCATAAGCTCTAATTCTTTCCTGTGTCATTTCAAATACAGTCTGTTGATCACAGATTCTATAAAGTGACTTGGCTAGAATTGCAAAATCTTTCAAGTGTTGCCTATAGTAGCTAGCAAATCCAAGAAAAGACATCATTTCTTTTTTATTCTGGGGTATTGGCTTAAGTAACACTGCTGCTACTTTATTCTTGTCAATACCCAAGCTCAAACCAGAAACAACATGTCCTAATGCTTTGAGTTCTTCAAAACCGAAATTGCATTTCTTAAGTGAAATTTTCATGTTCACTTCTGCAACTTTATGAAGTACTCTTGCAAGTCTTTCAAGGTGCAAAGACCATGAGTCAGAAAATATAATAATATCATCAATATAAATGATAAGCCATCCTTCAGACAATTCCGTGGGGAAGATGGTATTCATCATTCTTTGATAATGAGATGGAGCATTTTTAATGCCAAATGGCATTCTAAGATACTCAAAAATGCCACAGTGAGTGATAATTCTAAGTAATTTCTTAGCTTTGGGTGTCAAAACATTTTGATGAAAGCCTTTTAATGCATCCATTGATGTTATATACTTGGCTTTAGACAATTGAGTCAAGGTTTCTTGAATTCTAGGGATTGGATACCTATCTGGAACTGTGTAGGTATTCAAAGCTCTAAAATCTCCAACTATTATTGATTTATCATTATGCCATGCAATAATAACAGGTGTTGTCACTTCAACTTCCTCATTATGGCCTACTTTCCTTAGCACACCAAGTTGGATCAACTCTTGGATATGTTTTTCCAAGGCCTCTCTAGCTCTGGGACTGGCTGGATAAGCTGGTCTTCTAAGTACTGGAGGATATGGTCTATCAATATTAAGAGTAATATCAATTTCATGTCCCCTTATAGCGCCTAATGGTTCATTATCAGATGCAAATGCATTATTGTATGTATATAATACATCAATAAGTTCATTCCTCATTTTTGGTGACAATGATGGATTAATTTGTGCTTCAACAAGTTGTTTAGACACAAATTCATCTTTGTAAGTATCTTTGACAGAAGATACTACAGATATCTGTTTTGGCATATTGGAGAAAGCAAATTTTTGTCTTTTGTTATCTCCAATTGTGAAATATCTGTCCTTATGGTTATTTATATCAATACCATAAATATTTAAGTAATCATTTCCAAGAATGATGTGCTGAGATGTGCAATTATCCATTACTACAATCTCAGTCTTCATTCTTACACTTCCTGCTGGATGTGGGAATACAATATTAGTGTCCAATATGCCCAAGGAGTACATATTGTTACTGGCACTACTGAATTGTACACCTTCTATTGGTAATAGATGGTTTTTCCATTCAGGAAGTATAATTTGGAGATAATCTTTGCCCACACAAGTGCAAAATGCCCCTGTATCCAAATTTACTTTGGCTTCAATATCACTCATCAGAACTGATGTGATACAGGATGCCCCAGCAGTATAACCCTTTCCTCTAGCAGGTTTTGTTTTACACATTCTGGCATCTTGGATATTGGTCAGGTTGCAGCAATCCTCACTGTATTGTGGCAAGTGGGTATGGACCTCTGTGACTTCAAAAAAAGCTGAAATGTTTTCAATGGGATAGTCCTCCACTGGTGTATCTTCAGAGACTGCAGAGTCTTGATCAGACTCCTCTTTCTCCTCAGTACACTGAATTTCTTCAATGACTTGAACTTCATTGATTTTTGTCTTCTTAGGACAAGTGTTGGCTAAATGTGAAGTACTTCCACATTTATGACACTTCAAGTGTGAGCCTTGAGGTATATTTTACATACCCAAATAGGCCACAATTATCTTAAAAAGAGATTTTGAATTATGCACAACTCATAAGTCATGCATATATCCAAAATTCATCATTTTCAATTTCAGAAAAGATGAATAACTTTTTATTGAGTAAGTAAATCCATGGATTTAAGACCAGATTTGGATTTTACACAAAAATTCACCTAGGGTAGCTCCATAGAGTGAATAAGCTCAATTTAAGTATTTGAGGTGGTAAAATGGAAAATACTTCAATACCACATCATTAATACCACATAAAAGATCCGTGAAAATTTTTGTTTTTCTTGATTTTTAGCCAAAATAATGGGAAAGTGAGAAATCCCATGTTACATATACACTAAGAATAGTGTTATGCATGTTTTGAGCACTTAATATCATGGTATTCTTACATGGACTTTTGGTACACCCATAGTGGATATCTCACTTTAAGCTTAAATTACTATTTTGACGTAAAAAATAGGCAAGGGGGACAAAAGACATCAAAGAGAGCCAGGGTACCCAACTTCTGAGGCCTCAGAGGCGTGGATAGCTCCAGAGCATGGATCCATGGCTCATCTTGGCCCAATTGGTAAACTAAAACTCTTTGGGAACTTGGTTACCAAGTTACAACTACTGTAAAACATCAGAAAATAGCAAATAACCTGCTATTTTGACGTGCCAAGGAGGTAATGAGCTACTTACACTCCTGTAACCATGTCAATTACTAATGACTTTCCATGGATAAACCCCAAAAGAGTAATTGAAACCCTTTTGGGACCCATATTCATTGATTTACCTCATAGCAACCAGCAAAACACTGCTATTTGCAATTCTACGTAGAAATGAGGTAAAACCTTCAAAAATTCATTAAAAATACAATTCTTAATGAATCTTTCTGAAACTTTCAGGACTAAAGGAGAACTGTATTATCTATGGTACAACCAAAAGGAATTACAGTTTTACTAGTAAAATTAAAAGTTTTACTTACAGTCCATTTTTGGATATTCTACGTGAAACACTGAATCTTCAAAAATTCACAGTAATTACAACCTGTGATGAAATTGGCAATAAAATTGATAACTTTGAGAAATCAATGATTATTTTAGAATAAAAGAAGATTTACAAGTGTTACTCCTTTTATTCTTAACCATATTGGGGTTGGTAGTCACGTAAAAGCATCAATTAAGTAATTATGATAATCTTACATGACAACAGATGATGCAATCAATAATCCAAAAAGGTTTATTGTTTTCTCACTCACTGGTTTTTCAGTTTGCTCCATGGCACGCCTCTGTGAGCTGTTATTGACTTAAAAGAAGCCTCTTCTTGCTGTTTTTTCCGTATCATCATCTTATAAATTTATTAAACCATTATTACCAACAAGTAAGTATTAGTTCAAGCTATTCTTAAGTGTTTTAAATCTTTCAGAATCAATCAGAAAGACGTGAAATCATAGAATCCAACTATATATTGTTGAAATACTGTTATAAATCATCTTGATCCCTTAAATCCACAATTCTACGTCAAATTTCTCTACTCTTATCTTTCAATAAGTTCTTTGGAGTATTAGTGAGTCATTTATCTTTAATTCTTAAAGTTTTTCTCTAGTAATAGTTTTCTTCAAGAATTATCTTTATAATTATTCTTGTAAAAGATAATTATATATTAAAATAATTTTATTATTTTAATAAAAGAAGTTATTTATTATTAAATTCTTCTTGTAATTGATTCTTGTAGACAATTACTGCTCACTGTTATAATCACTAGTAGTGTATAACACGTGAAAGAAATAATTTTATAATTATTTAATTGTGGTTATAATAATTTTTATTATTATATTTCATAAGAACAGACATAGTACTGTTGATTAATAGTAATATTATCATCAGTTTCATAGTCACATCTTACATTTGGGGGCCTGGCCGTGTTTTTTGAACCTTGTACCCTTAATTAATATATTTTTAAGCTCTAAAATATATTAATTTAATTAATTTTTTTCTTTCAATTTGGAGTTAAAATATTTTTATTTTTGAAATTGTTTTAAAATCTTTTTCATTGAGGAATTTGGTTTAATTTTATATTGTTTTTACACGTGGCTTTTTCACATCCAAAAACTTATAAAATTATTCTTTGAGTTACTCTGAATTAATTTTCATTCAAAATCTTAAATTTTAATTTTTTTTCTTTAAAAAGAATAATTTTTTTAATATTAAAAAATATAAAACTTATAAAAAATCTTTAAAAAAATATTTTAAAAAGTATAAAAAATAATTTTTTCTCTTTTATAATTTCTTTTAGTGTCTTTAATCAAATACTGTGCAGCTGGCAACAGACTCAGTAAAAGATATATCACTAGTCCAGAATCTTCAGAAGCAGAATCTGAAGACAGTATTGAGGTGCAGATTGCTAAAAGAGGCACCTTATTCAACTCAGAAAAAGCTAAATTACCACCAAAAGGTGTGTATTTTATCTTATATTTTCACCTTTTATCTTTAAATTGACGTGAAAATGGTGCATACCAGAAATGGAAGCAAATATTCAGTCCAACCAGATGGATGTGGACAAGGAAGAGGCAAGACCAAATCCAGAAGTGCCAAATCTTCCACAAGAAAGGCACATCTGGAGGATGCCAGAGTTGCCCCCCATTCCCCAAGGTCTGTACCAACAGATTTTGACGTGAATTCTGAGCCTGAACTAATTTATGATAATATTTCCAGGGCTGAACCATTTTCAAGTGGCAGCAATAGAAATATATCAGAGCCAGTACAAAAATTGGTTCAGAGCAGCCAAAGAAGAGGAGTGGGAAATCTGCCCAAGCCTTTGGCAGGGGGCCATGAACTCCTACTTACACATCAAGAGCTTTCTGGGTCAGGAGAAGACCATAGAACTCTTAGGAGGTTGGAGCCCCCTGTCTTGCAAAGACAAGGTCAAAAAGATAAAGAATTGGTTGAAGAACCAGAGTCTTTTATCCATAGACCAGAAGAAAGAATTGGAAATGACTCCAACTTTGGAGACAGAGGCACCAGTGGCATCTACCAGCTCCAAACCAGCTCCAGAAGCATCCAAGGACAAGCCCAAAGGACCTCAAAAGAAACAGAGAGGTCCCAAGAACCATCAAGGCAAGGGCAAAGGCAAAGCCAATTGGCACAGACCTTACCCACAAGGGTACAGGATCCCCAGATTGGAGCCTTCAGCCGTGGACAGTGTCTTCAATATGGCCAGAACTCTTATGGAATTCACAGCCAAAGAGCAGGAAAGGATGAACAGGACTTTTCCACGCAAATAAATGATGTACATAGAAGTATTAGTGTAGAAATTGGCAAACTTGAGTCAAAGTTGAAGCAAATTACATTAGACATCAATGATTTAAAGAAAAATGACAAGCAACATTCTGATTGGCATAAATTGACAACTGTCACCCTTGAGTCAATTAGCAATGCTTGTGAAAGAATTGAGAACCAATGTCAAAATAATGACACAGAGGATCTTTCCATCTTTAAAGTAAATGATAGACTTAAAACTCTTGAAGACCATGTCTTACAAATAGTTAAGAACACCAATCAATTTGCTATACATTTAGCAAAAAGTGACAGTGAAAGGCAGAAATTGAAGAATGAAATAATTGCAAGTGTGGAGCAAATTCATAAGAATCATGAACCACATATGCCAAGACATTCTACACCTTTGACTGAAGAAAAACTTTCTGTCAAAGAAAGTTTGACTCCATTCTTAGGAGAGAATGTTATTTCTGCAAAGGATATTCCCAAATTAGAAGAATGGCCAACATTCTCTGGTGAAGGAGAATACAACCATATTGAATTCATCAGGACTATTGATATGTTGCAAGAAGACTTTAATATACCTGATGAAATCATAGTAGGAAAATTACATTGTTTGTTTACCAAGACTGCAAAGAAATGGTATTACAAGATGAGAATGGATCATGGAAGACATGACTGGTCTTGGTGGAAATCTGAAGTGATTACCAAATGGGCCAATAATTCTTGGAGGCTTAAAATGGAGAATGCTTTTGAAAGTGCCATTTTTAACTCAGAAAAAGACAAACCACTTACTTGGTTCTTCAAACAAAAAGACAGATTATCTGCTTTACACCCAGATATGTCTGACACTATGATTAATATGAAAATATTAAGAAAGTGTGGGGGAGAACTGGAACATGCTATCAAAAGCAGATGTGTGGAACCCTGTTCAACAGAGGACTACATTAATGCTATGGAAGATATCATTACCAGAACAAGAATTGGTAAAACTTGGGTTAGAAACCCAATAGAGTCCAAAATAGTCTCAAAGATTCCTAGAGAGGAAAGAAGACCAGAAAGACCTGTCTTGAAGTGTCATAAATGTGGAAGTACTTCACATTTAGCCAACACTTGCCCTAAGAAGACAAAGATCAATGAAGTTCAAATCATTGAAGACATTCAGTGTACTGAAGAGAAAGAAGAGTCTGATCAAGATTCTGCAGTCTCTGAAGATACACCAGTAGAGGACTATCCCATTGAAAACATTTCAGCTTTCTTTGAGGTCACAGAAGTCCATACCCACTTGCCACAGTACAGTGAGGATTGCTACAACCTGATCAATATCCAAGATGCCAGAATGTGTAAAACAAAACCTGCTAGAGGAAAGGGTTATACTGCTGGAGCATCCTGTATCACATCAGTTCTAATGGGTGATATTGAAGCCAAAGTAAATCTGGATACAGGGGCATTTTGCACTTGTATTGGCAAGGATTATCTCCAAATTATACTTCCTGAATGGAAAAACCATCTATTACCAATAGAAGGTGTACAGTTCAGTAGTGCCAGTAACAATATGTACCCCTTGGGCATATTGGATACTAATATTGTATTCCCACATCCAGCAGGAAGTGTAAGAATGAAAACTGAGATTGTAGTAATGGATAATTGTACATCTCAGCATATCATTCTTGGAAATGATTACTTGAATATTTATGGTATTGATATAAATAACCATAAAGACAGATATTTCACAATTGGAGATAACAAAAGGCAAAAATTTGCTTTCTCCAATATGCCAAAACAGATATCTGTAGTATCTTCTGTCAAAGATACTTACAAAGATGAATTTGTGTCTAAACAACTTGTTGAAGCACAAATTAATCCATCATTGTCACCAAAGATGAGGAATGAACTTATTGATGTATTATATACATACAATAATGCATTTGCATCTGATAATGAACCATTAGGCGCTATAAGGGGACATGAAATTGATATTACTCTTAATATTGATAGACCATATCCTCCAGTACTTAGAAGACCAGCTTATCCAGCCAGTCCCAGAGCTAGAGAGGCCTTGGAAAAACATATCCAAGAGTTGATCCAACTTGGTGTGCTAAGGAAAGTAGGCCATAATGAGGAAGTTGAAGTGACAACACCTGTTATTATTGCATGGCATAATGATAAGTCAAGAATGGTTGGAGATTTTAGAGCTTTGAATACCTACACAGTTCCAGATAGGTATCCAATCCCTAGGATCCAAGAAACCTTGACTCAATTGTCTAAAGCCAAGTATATAACATCAATGGATGCATTAAAAGGCTTCCATCAAAATGTTTTGACGCCTAAAGCAAGGAAATTACTTAGAATTATCACTCACTGTGGTATTTATGAGTATCTTAGAATGCCATTTGGCATTAAAAATGCTCCATCTCATTATCAAAGAATGATGAATACCATCTTCCCCACAGAATTGTCTGAAGGATGGCTTATCATTTATATTGATGATATTATTATATGTTCTGACTCATGGTCTTTGCACCTTGAAAGACTTGCAAGAGTACTTCATAAAGTTGCAGAAGTGAACATGAAAATTTCACTTAAGAAATGCAATTTTGGTTTTGAAGAACTCAAAGCATTAGGACATGTTGTTTCTGGTTTGAGCTTGGGTATTGACAAGAATAAAGTAGCAGCAGTGTTACTTAAGCCAATACCCCAGAATAAAAAAGAAATGATGTCTTTTCTTGGATTTGCTAGTTACTATAGGCAACACTTGAAAGATTTTGCAATTCTAGCCAAGTCACTTTATAGAATCTGTGATCAACAGACTGTATTTGAAATGACACAGGAAAGAATTAAAGCTTATGAGAAGATAAAGAAAGCCCTTACAGAAGCACCTTTACTCCTCATGCCTGACTGGAATATTCCTTTTAAATTGTACATTGATGCATGTGGGGATGGATTAGGGGCAGCCCTACACCAAGTCCAAATTATTGATGACAAACCTACAGAAGGACCAGTTTGTTATATCTCAAGACAAATCAAACCAACAGAAGCCAGATATGGTGCAAGCCAAATGGAGTGCTTATGTTTGGTATGGGCACTTGAGAAATTACACTATTACCTTGATGGCAGTGTTTTTGAAGTGATAACTGACTGTAATGCCGTGAAATCACTTCTTAACATGAAAACTCCCAACAGACATATGTTGAGATGGCAAATAGCCATTCAAGAATATAGAGGAAACATGACTATAGTTCATAAAGCAGGAAACATTCACAAAAATGCTGATGGACTTAGTAGATGGGCTTTAGCCAACACTCCTGATAACCCAGCTTATGTACCTTTGGAAGCTGAACCACAGATTCCAATTGAAGGGATTAACATAACTGATATTGGGACTGAATTCTTTGAAGAGGTCAGAGAGTCTTATAAACAAGACAAGAATTGCCATATCTTGACTTCTTTATTGGATAAAGACTGCAAAGACACATCTTTGGTTAATACACTAGATGAAGTTTGGAAAAATTCCTATTCTGAAGGAAGATTTCACTTGTTTGATGGGATTATTTACCATAGAACAAAACATTCTTGTGTGATGACATTGTGTAGTAGATTGCTCATCAATACCATTCTTCATGAATGCCATGATAGCATTTACTCTGGACACCTATCAGAAGACAGAACACTTGAAAAGGTGAAGAACTGTGCATGGTGGCCATCTTGGAGAAAAGAAACCATTGAATATTGCCATACCTGTGATAGATGCCAAAAAGCAAACAGGAGTACAGGCAAGAAATTTGGATTAATGATCCATATTCAGGAACCAAAATCCCCTTGGGAAGTTGTTCACATGGATTGGGTCACAGCACTTCCTCCAAGTGGTGACAAAAGTTATAATGCTTGTTTAGTCATTGTAGACAGATATAGCAAAACTCCCATATTCTTACCATGTCATAAAGATGACACTGCTATGGATACAGCTCTTCTTTTATGGAGTAGAGTTATTTCTCATACAGGGTTATTTAAGAATATCATAAGTGACAGAGACCCCAAGTTCACATCTGCACTTTGGACCAATCTTCATAGATTATTTGGGACTAAGTTATCATTCTCTACAGCATATCACCCTCAAACAGATGGGCTAGCAGAGAGGATGATTCAAACTTTAGAAGACATGATCAGGAGATTTTGTGCTTATGGATTAGAATTCAGAGACTCAGATGGCTT
The DNA here is from genome assembly GCA_023105745.1 of Austropuccinia psidii. Lineage (NCBI taxonomy): Eukaryota > Fungi > Basidiomycota > Pucciniomycetes > Pucciniales > Sphaerophragmiaceae > Austropuccinia > Austropuccinia psidii. The sequence goes on from JALGQZ010000004.1 coordinate 49,930,896, forward strand.
TACCCATGACTGGTGCACTTTGATACCTGCATTAGAATTGGCATACAAGACATCAGTCCATTCTTCCACAGGACAAACTCCTGCTATGTTAGAAAAAGGATGGAATCCAAGACTCCCAGCAGACACACTGAGAAAAGACTTGATTGACATTCATCCTACAGCTTCCAGCTTCAAATTAATGCTTGATAAAGTAAAACACCACGCAAAACAAAGTATGGATAATGCTTTTGATTATGCAAAACAGAAGTGGGACAAGAGTCATAAAGTGCCAGACTTCAAAGTAGGGGACTTAGTTCTAGTTTCAACCTTGAATTTTAATAATATCAAAGGCCCAAAGAAACTTAAAGATTCTTATGTAGGACCTTTTGTTATTGTTGCTTTACATGGAACCAATGCAGTTCAAGTGGAATTGAGTGGTGAATTGGAAAATAAACACCCCACATTTCCAGTCAGCTTGATAAAACCTTATCAACCAGCTGATAAAGAATTGTTTCCTTTAAGAAACCCAACTCCTTTAACTGTACCACCTGTGGAACAGAATGAAGACAAAAAGATTAAGAAAGTCATCAAAGAAAGGAGACTTAGGGGTAAAAATCAAAGAGAATATCTTGTCAGATATAGAAACCCAGTACATGAAGATGAATGGATGGCAGAATCAGAAATACCTGACTCAGATAAACTCTTAAGAAGATTTAGACATGAAAGAAGGCCACAAGCCTGAATATGTCTATAAATGTGCTTTAAATTACTTGATCTGAGTAATAAAAAGAGGTTGGACAGTGGACATTACCCCTTTTTGGGGCCTTATTCTTTTATCACTAATAAAATTGTAATACAATTTTATTTTTTGGTGGGAGGGAATGTGAGCCTTGAGGTATATTTTACATACCCAAATAGGCCACAATTATCTTAAAAAGAGATTTTGAATTATGCACAACTCATAAGTCATGCATATATCCAAAATTCATCATTTTCAATTTCAGAAAAGATGAATAACTTTTTATTGAGTAAGTAAATCCATGGATTTAAGACCAGATTTGGATTTTACACAAAAATTCACCTAGGGTAGCTCCATAGAGTGAATAAGCTCAATTTAAGTATTTGAGGTGGTAAAATGGAAAATACTTCAATACCACATCATTAATACCACATAAAAGATCCGTGAAAATTTTTGTTTTTCTTGATTTTTAGCCAAAATAATGGGAAAGTGAGAAATCCCATGTTACATATACACTAAGAATAGTGTTATGCATGTTTTGAGCACTTAACATCATGGTATTCTTACATGGACTTTTGGTACACCCATAGTGGATATCTCACTTTAAGCTTAAATTACTATTTTGACGTAAAAAATAGGCAAGGGGGACAAAAGACATCAAAGAGAGCCAGGGTACCCAACTTCTGAGGCCTCAGAGGCGTGGATAGCTCCAGAGCATGGATCCATGGCTCATCTTGGCCCAATTGGTAAACTAAAACTCTTTGGGAACTTGGTTACCAAGTTACAACTACTGTAAAACATCAGAAAATAGCAAATAACCTGCTATTTTGACGTGCCAAGGAGGTAATGAGCTACTTACACTCCTGTAACCATGTCAATTAATAATGACTTTCCATGGATGAACCCCAAAAGAGTAATTAAAACCCTTTTGGGACCCATATTCATTGATTTACCTCATAGCAACCAGCAAAACACTGCTATTTGCAATTCTACGTAGGAATGAGGTAAAACCTTCAAAAATTCATTAAAAATACAATTCTTAATGAATCTTTCTGAAACTTTCAGGACTAAAGGAGAACTGTATTATCTATGGTACAACCAAAAGGAATTACAGTTTTACTAGTAAAATTAAAAGTTTTACTTACAGTCCATTTTTGGATATTCTACGTGAAACACTGAATCTTCAAAAATTCACAGTAATTACAACCTGTGATGAAATTGGCAATAACATTGATAACTTTGAGAAATCAATGATTATTTTAGAATAAAAGAAGATTTACAAGTGTTACTCCTTTTATTCTTAACCATATTGGGGTTGGTAGTCACGTAAAAGCATCAATTAAGTAATTATGATAATCTTACATGACAACAGATGATGCAATCAATAATCCAAAAAGGTTTATTGTTTTCTCACTCACTGGTTTTTCAGTTTGCTCCATGGCACGCCTCTGTGAGCTGTTATTGACTTAAAAGAAGCCTCTTCTTGCTGTTTTTTCCGTATCATCATCTTATAAATTTATTAAACCATTATTACCAACAAGTAAGTATTAGTTCAAGCTATTCTTAAGTGTTTTAAATCTTTCAGAATCAATCAGAAAGACGTGAAATCATAGAATCCAACTATATATTGTTGAAATACTGTTATAAATCATCTTGATCCCTTAAATCCACAATTCTACGTCAAATTTCTCTACTCTTATCTTTCAATAAGTTCTTTGGAGTATTAGTGAGTCATTTATCTTTAATTCTTAAAGTTTTTCTCTAGTAATAGTTTTCTTCAAGAATTATCTTTATAATTATTCTTGTAAAAGATAATTATATATTAAAATAATTTTATTATTTTAATAAAAGAAGTTATTTATTATTAAATTCTTCTTGTAATTGATTCTTGTAGACAATTACTGCTCACTGTTATAATCACTAGTAGTGTATAACACGTGAAAGAAATAATTTTATAATTATTTAATTGTGGTTATAATAATTTTTATTATTATATTTCATAAGAACAGACATAGTACTGTTGATTAATAGTAATATTATCATCAGTTTCATAGTCACATCTTACATCAAGACAGGTCTTTCTGGTCTTCTTTCCGCTCTAGGAATCTTTGAGACTATTTTGGACTCTATTGGGTTTTTAATCCAAGTCTTACCAATTCTTGTCCTGGTAATGATATCTTCCATAGCATTAATGTAGTCCTCCGTTGTATTACTTTTTGAGAAAATAAAAACTAAAATTTCATTTCAACATCATGTATTAATTTTATTTATAAAAAAAATAAAATAAGTAAATACCTAAAAGACAAGATTTTAATATGACAACTATGACAACAATCAGAATTTTCTTTTGAAACAAGGATAGACAAATTATTTTTTAGAGCGATGATCAGGTAATAGATGCATTAAATATGTGAGTGAGAATGAGAAATGAGAAGCGTTTGCTGAGGACGTCGTGAATGGGTTAAGCAGTAAGTTAGGATGAGAAATGAGAAGCGTTTGCTGAGGATGTTGTGAATGAGTTAAGTATAAGGTTAGGTTAAACAAAATTTTTTTTTATTATATTTTTACATCCCCCCTTGCGAGGAGCACACCTTTTTGAACACGTTATGAAATTGTAAAGATCTCAAAAGGATCGTTTTACCTACAGATTTGGTGAGAAAATCAGCATTCATTGATGTCGTGGAAACATGTTTTAATAACATTCTACCGTTCTTGAGTAGCTCTCGTATGAAGTGAAATTTTATATCCATATGTTTAGTTTTGAATCCAATATGATTGGCATCACATAAAGCCAAATCAACGGCTCCTTTATTGTCATTGAGTAATAGAGGTTCCAATGGAGATGAGGTTAGTTGAATTTCATTAATGAGATTAACAAACCAAGTGGTTTCTTTGGCAGCGTCACTGAGAGCTTTATATTCAGCTTCGGTTGTTGAATGAGATACGGTTTGTTGTTTCTTTGATCTCCAGGAAATTAGATGTGAATTTATACTAACAGTAGATCCAGACACAGATCTTCTATCAATAGGATTATTTCCCCAATTAGCATCGGCATAGGTTACAATTTGATTAAATCCATGATTTTTAAATGTGAGACTAAGGTCTTTTGAGTGAAATAAATATCAAAAAACTTGTAAACATGCATTCCAGTGTTGAATGCCAGGTTTTTCAAGAAATTGGGATAAGTGGCTTATTGCAAAGGTAATATCGGGTCGAGTATTGGAGCTGATGTAATTTAGAGACCCAACTGCACTTCTATAATTAATTTCTAATTTATTGAACTCTTCATGCTCTTTATCGGATGAGATGGAAAGTTGTAAGTGTGGTTTTAACGGAGTATTTGATGAAATGAGATCCTTGATTTTATATTTATCAGCTAGTTCATTAATGTAGTGTTCTTGATTTAGACTAAATCCATCACTAAGGTGATTGATTTTTATTCCTAATAATAAATTAGCTTTACCTAGATCCTTTATATCAAAATCCTTTTTAATTTCTTGTTTGAAGTCTTCCAGATTCGGTCCAAAGATGGCAAGATCGTCTACATGTACATATATCCAAATGGGAGATTTTGTAAGGTTTGACTATGAAACAATAAGTGAAAATTACTAATTTTTTACTTATTGTACTCTGAATGTCCTTATAATTGAAATAAATAAGATTAAAATAATAATAATAATAAAGAAATATTATTATTATGGCGTAAAAATATTATATTATTAAATAAATATAATAATATAATTAATATTATATGAAATTATAATATTATAAATAATATATTAATATAAAATAATTAATATAATATAAAGCTCTTTATTATTGTTACCAACAAATAATAAAGGCGTAAAAAATTGTTTTTTATTAATAAAAAACAATTAATAACAATAATATTACTAATATTAAAGTTATGAATTAATATAAATACTATTTATATTAATTAAAGAATTATTAAGAGAGTAATAATAGAGAAATTATTATAATAAGAGAAAATAACCTACTTTTAACACTTAATATAATAATTTTGAAGTATTTTACGCCAAAAAATATAAATACAACTTTTTCAAATTGTATTTACAATAAAAATAAAGAAAATTACAAATTATTCTGGATTTTTACGTGGAAATGAGTTTTATAGAGATTTTTTAACAAAAACAATTAAATAAATGATTTAATCACGTCAAAATAGATGATTATAGCAAGGAGGTCTTTGGTCTTTAATAATATAATGCTTTTATATATAAAGAATAAAGAAATTACCTTTGATTTAATTGATTTAATGTTTTTGATGCGTCTGAGGGGAAAATAGAGTAAAAAGAGCTCTATTTATAGTAAATACCTCCCTCCTAGAGTCCAACAGGCTTCTAGTAGACGTGTACTGATCATATCCACTGGAATTGATCAATATTTTAAGGTTTGAGGGTGATTACATCATGATCAAACCATATTACATCATTATTACACCATTATTTAGAGTTATCACTATAACTCTAAGTGTGATGACATCAGAGGCTTGGCAGAACCCCAAATTTCGTGGATTTTATTAGTTTTAATCATAAACTAATAGTATTCACCAATTTTATCACTATTAAGACTGTTAAACTTAATTTAAGGTTACAGTATGTGATCATAACAGCTCAATTTAAGCTCAAACTTTGATCCTCAATAACTTTTAAGGTTTTCACGCTACAGCAATTCAGAGAGTGAATTCTGATAGCCTGACATAACCTTATTATGCTGCCAAGAGCTTTTCATTACATCATCAAAACTCTAATTTTGATGATTTTTCTTGTAACTCATCTTTTCTGTCGAAATTCAATATTTTAAACTTCAAACCTTGATTTCAGGGGGTTATACTCTGAATTTAATATTAAAAGTTACATCATTCTTCACGAATGAACTAGGAGAATCCAACTGTATACTTTTTTTTAAGTTTGGACTACTTTCACAACAAAGTGGTCAACAGCTCTGTTGATTTTTATCAATATTTCCTCATAAGTCTTAACCTTGTTTATAATTTGCAAAATAAAGTTCATATCTGTGTTCTTACAGTAATTACGTGGTAACTTTATTTTTGGTTCATCATTCTAGCATGTATAGTTTAGAAGATATTAGCTATGATCACTGAATATATGCGTTGACCAAAAAAGTGCATATATTCAGGATAATTCCTTAAGTATTGATTTTGGGAATTAGCTTATTAATTGTTTTATATGTGGATGTTTGTGGGGAATCCACTGGTACAATTTATTTCACATGTTGTTTCATTAGTTTCTGAGATAAATAAGTTTTTATGGTTTTTATAAGGTATTGTACCTTATAATTCCTTAAATATTGGCTTTACAGATATGCCATAAAAATGGTATATGTGTATTTTTCCATGGGGAATCCAATGGTATAATTTATTTCACATGTTCATTCATTGGTTTTTAAGTTAAACCAATTTTAGTACCAATTTATGGTATTTTTTGTATATTTGAGTAATTATTTTTAGTGTATAATTATTCTAATTAATTTTAATATAATTATATTAAAGTTATAATTATTCTGAGTATTTTTTGTGACCTTATTGGGTATGTGGTCATATCTCAAAGGCTCACATTCCCTACCACCAAGAAAGATTGTACCACAATCTGATATATGTGATTAGGGTATCATCCACTGTCCTACCTCTTCAATAGACTTTTGTTAGTCTTGAAGCTCAATAATGCTTAACTTTTTATTTTTCAGGTTTTCTTTCATGTCTGAACCTTCTTAGTAATTTATCAGCATTTGTTATATCTTTCTCAAGTAGCCATTCATCTTCTTGAGTTGAATTTTTATACCTTACAAGGTATTCCCTTTCTTTTTTGTTTCTTGTCCTTCTTTCTTTAAGGACTTTTACTATTCTCTTTTCCTCTCCTTCCTCCAAGGGGGGAATTTCAAGTGGGGGTTTATTTCTTAGTGGAAATAATTCCTTGTCACTTGAACTGTAAGGTTTTATCAGACTTACAGGGAAAGTTGGGTGTTTGTTCATTAGTTCACCTGTGAGTTCTAATTGCACAGCATTGGGTCCATGAAGTGCTTTTATCATAAATGGTCCTGCAAAGGAATCTTTCAATTTCTTTGGGCCTTTTATGTTATTGAAATTAAGGGTTGATACTAAAACCAAGTCCCCTATTTTGAAGTCAGGTGGCTTATGACTTTTATCCCATCTTTCTTTTGCATATTTAAAAGAATCTTGCATGCATCTGTTTGCATGGTGTCTTGCTTTGTCAAGCATTATCTTGAAACTGCTTGCTGTTGGATGTATATCCACTAAGTCCTTTTTGAGGGTATCATAAGGAAGTCTTGGATTCCAACCTTTCTCTAGCATTGCTGGTGTTTTGCCTGTAGAAGAATGGATTGATGTCTTATATGCCAGTTCAAGTGCTGGTATTAGTGTACACCAATCATGGGTAAAACCATCAGAATCTTTGAATTCTAGCCCATAAGCACAGAATCTTCTGATCATATCCTCTAGGGTTTGTATCATTCTTTCTGCTAGACCATCAGTTTGAGGATGATAAGCTGTTGAGAATGATAACTTTGTCCCAAACAAGTTATGGAGGTTTGTCCATAATGCTGAAGTGAACTTTGGGTCTCTGTCACTTATAATATTTTGGAATAAGCCTGTGTGGCTAATGACTTTATTCCATATCATTATGGCTGTATCCATAGCTGTGTCATCTTTATGACATGGTAAGAACATGGGAGTTTTACTGTACCTGTCAACTAACACTAGACATGCATTGTAACTCCTGTCTCCTCCTGGAGGTAAAGCTGTTACCCAATCCATATGAACTATTTCCCACGGGGATTTTGGTTCTTGGATTTGGATCATCATTCCAAATTTCTTTCCTGTGGCTCTGTTGGCTTTTTGGCATCTGTCACAGGTTTGGCAGTACTCTGCAACATCTTTTTTCCAATTTGGCCACCAAGAGCAGGTTTTCACCCTCTCTAGTGTCCTATCTTCTGAGAGATGTCCAGATGCAACACTATCATGACACTCATGTAAAATAGTGTTTATTAGTGTTCTGTCTGTTAAGGCCATAACACATGTGTGTTTTGTTCTATGGTAAAGGATTCCATCAAGGAGGTGGAATCTTCCTTCATCATATGCTTTTTTCCATATTTCATCTAGTTTTGATGAAAGTGATGGATCTTTGCAGTCTTTCGTTAGAAGTTGGCTTAAGATATGGCAATTTTTGTCTGTCTTATAGCTTTCTTTAACTTGGTTAAAGAATTCTGTGCCAATGTCTGTAACACATATTCCTTCTATATGGTGTTCTTCTTGTGGTACCCATGCTGGATTGTCAGGGGTATTTGCTAGAGCCCATCTGCTAAGACCATCTGCATTTTTATGAATATTTCCAGATTTATGAACAATAGTCATATTTCCCCCATATTCTTGGATAGCAATTTGCCATCTCAGCATATGTCTATTTGGAGTCTTCATATTTAATAGTGATTTCACAGCATTACAGTCTGTGATTACATCAAATACTGTGCCATCCAAATAATAATGCAGCTTTTCTAAAGCCCACACTAGGCATAAGCATTCCATTTGGCTTGCTCCATACCTTGCTTCTGTTGGCTTTATCTGCCTTGAAATGAAACAAATTGGTCCTTCCACTGGTTTATCATTGATAATTTGTGTTTGGTGAAGTGCGGCACCTAGTCCTTCTCCACAAGCATCAATGTACAGTTTGAAAGGTAGTTTCCAATCTGGCATTAGAAGAAATGGGGCATTTGTTAAAGAATTTTTCAATTCTTCATATGCCTTGACTCTTTCTTCTGTCATCTCATAGACTGTTTGTTGGTCACATAGCTTATACAAGGATTTAGCAATCTTTGCAAAGTCCTTTATATGCTGTCTATAGTAACCAGCAAATCCTAGAAATGATTGCATTTCTTTTTTAGTTTGAGGCATTGGTTTAAGTAGTACTGCTGCTACTTTATTTTTGTCTATGCCTAGACTAAGTCCAGATACTACATGTCCTAGGGCTTTTAATTCACTATATGCAAAATGACACTTTTTCAATGAAATTTTCATATTTACTTGGACTATTTTCTGTAGTACCCTTTCTAGTCTTATCAGGTGATTTTCCCAAGTTTCTGAGCAAACTATGATATCATCAATGTAGATTATTAACCATCCTTCTGATAATTCTTCAGGAAATATGGTATTCATCATTCTTTGATAATGGGAAGGTGCATTTTTTATCCCAAATGGCATTCTTAAGTATTCAAAAATTCCACAATGGACTATTATTCTTAGTAGTTTCTTGGCATTGTCTGTTAAGACATTTTGATGAAAACCCTTAAGAGCATCCATAGCTGTGATGAACTTAGCTTGTGACAATTGGGTCAATGTCTCATGGATTCTGGGTATTGGATATCTGTCTGGAATGGTATAAGTATTCAGGGCTCTGAAGTCTCCTACCATCCTTGATTTTCCATTATGCCAAGTTATAATGACAGGTGTAGTAACTTCTACTTGCTCATTATGTCCAACCTTTCTTAATACTCCAAGGTCCATTAATTTTTTAATGTGCACCTCTAGGGCTTCTCTAGCTCTTGGACTGGCTGGATAAGCAGGTCTTCTTAATAAAGGTGGGTAAGGTTTTTCTACATTAAGAATTATATCCACTTCATGTCCAATTATGGCACCTAGTGGCTCTTTGTCAGTTGCAAAGGCATTTTTATACTTAAATAAGAGGTCAATCAATTTTTCTTTCATTTTTTCTGTTAATTCTTGATTGAATTCTGCCTCTTTGAGTTGTTCAGATATAAAAAGTTCTTTTTCTGGAATTTTTTCCTCATTCTTAATAGCTGTGATTTGTTTTTTGTTATTTAAGAATCCAAACTTTTGACTTTTATTATCTCCTATGGTAAAATATCTATCCTTTTGGTTGGAGATATCTATACCATAGATTGATAAGTAGTCATTTCCAAGTATGAAATGATTACTAGTACAGTTGTCCATTACTACAAACTCTACTTTGATTCTGACACATTGTGAGGGATGAGGAAAAATTAGTGTTAAATCAATTATTCCAAGGGGTTTCATGCTCTCACTTGCACTACTAAATTTGACACCTTGTATTGGCATAAGTTTTTCTTGCCAGTCTGGGACAATGGTTTCAAATAACTTTTGCCAACACAGGTGCAATATGCTCCTGTATCCAAGCTAACCTTTCCTTCTTGGTTATCAACCATAACAATACTAATACTTGATTTTCCAGCTGTATATCCCATTCCTCTTGCAGGTTTGGTTCTATACATTTTGGCATCTTGTATGTTTGTCAGATTTGTGTCAGATGTTCCAACTTGTGGCAAGTTTGAGTTAACATCCAGTACTTCATAAATTATATCAATATTATTGATTTGTGCATTAATTATATTGATTTCATCACTTTCAGAGCTTTCTGATTCTTCTGTCTCTTTTTCAGAGTCAGATTCTTCTTCTTTGTCATTGTGGTTTTCTGTTTCCACAATTTCATTAATCTTTGCTTTTTTAAGGCAATTATTGGCTAAGTGTCCAATACCTCCACATTTATGGCATTTTCTTTGCTCATTATTGTTGGATGTATTGGGTTTAAAGGATTCTTTTGATTTATCTTTCTTGATAAATGGTTTATTTGGGCTTTTAATGTCCAATTTTTTCCAAGTCCTGCCAATTTTTGTTCTTGTCACTATATCTTCTAGTGCATTTATATACTCTTCTGTGGAGCATGGTTCTATACACCTGCTTCTTAGGGCATGTTCTAGTTCCCCTCCACATTTTTTAAGTATTTTCATGTGCACCATCTTCTGTGACATTTCTGGGTACAGTGCATTAAGCCTTTCAACTTGTTTTAAGAACCAAGTTAAAGGTTTATCTTTCTCTGGGTCAAAGAAAGAGTTTTCAAATGCATTTTCTATCTTATACCTCCAGGCATCATTTGCCCACTTGGTGATTATTTCTTGTTTCCACCAAGACCAGGTATTTTTACCATTTGTCTGTCTTATGCCATAATACCATCTTTTTGCAGATTTCTCAAATAATGAATGTAATCTTGCAGTGATTAATTCATCTGGTATGGCATAGTCTTCTTGTAACATGTCAATTGTTTTAATAAATGACATGTGGTCATGTTCACCTTCTCCTGTGAATGTTGGCCATTCCTTCAATTGAGGTGCTTCTTTCATTAAGACTTGGTTGTTGTCTTGATGACTCAAGTCTGTTATGAAAGGATTTGACAATTCCTCTTTTGTTTTAACAGGGCTTCTTATATGAGAAAATGGTGTTGATAACTTTGGCATATTTAAGTTAGCCTCATTAATCTTATCCATTTTTTCTGTAATAAGCCTTATTTCACTTTGAATATCATCTTTCAGATGCATTCTTGCTTCATCACTTTTTTCCACATGGTCCAAAAGTAATTTTTGGTGTGATGAAGTTTTTTCTTCAAATTTTTCTACAGAAATACTTAATTTATTTAATTTTTCTGTAAGATTGTCAATACTCACATCATAATTGATTGTCAAAGTCTTGTCTTTGATATCTTTTATGTATTTATACAATTCTTGTTGTCCTTGTATTAATTTTTGAGTATTGTCAATTAAATTCTTTGGTTTATTATTTTCAACAATAAACTTAATGTTGTCAATTTCTTTTTTGTTTTGCACAACAATTTTTGTTAAAGAAGATAAATTGTTATTTATTTCTTGTAGTGATAATAAACTGTTTTTAATTTCTTTTAGAGGTAATATACTATTTTTAATTTCTGTTAAAGTATTTACAACATCTTTGGACAAGGTTATTTCTTTGGGAAATGAGGTTGTCTCATTCTTTGCTCTTCCTTGTCCTTGAATTCCATCAAGGTTCTGGCCATGTTGAAAACATTGTCCATGGCATCCTTTTGGATTCTTGGGATTCTGTAGCTTGGGGAATATGGTTTCCTCCAATGCTTTTTCTTGTTCTTCTTCCCTTCTTGGGGATGTGGATTGGCTTGAGGCTTGCTGGTAGAAGCTACTGGGGCTTCTTCCTTGGTTGCCTCCCTCGTTTTGGCATGATAATCCTTGATTTTTTTGATTTGAGTTTTGGATGACAGTGGATTCCATCCATTGGAGTATTTCACTATCTCCTCCTCTTTGAGGAACTTTTTCAGGATGTGCCAGGAGTTCATCACTCCTTGGTGTATTTGAGGCAGCATTTCCCAGTCTTTGTCCTTGTATACTGTGTAATACTGCTTGTACTGGCTCATGTAGATGTCTATTTGAGCCCTCTGAATGTGATTTGTACCTGTTTGAGTTACTCATACTTAGTTCCAATTCAGGCTCAGATATCATGGGCATTTCTGGGACTTGCCTTTGGGATAAGGCACTTCCTTGTGTGGATTCTGTTCCACTGGGGATATTGCCCTTTCTTTTCCCTTTTGAGGGATCAATTCTACTTCTGAGTCCAGCTCCATCTGATTGGATGGAGTATTGGGAACATCTTCTGGTAGTCATAATTAAAGAATAAGAAAAAATAAAAGTATTTTAGAATAAAATTCTTTTATGGCAATTTAAAAAGAGGTGCTCACCTTCAGAGTCTTGAATGGTGGGCCCTGGAAAGTCTAATTTCTTAGCTTTCTTTCTTTTGGTGATAACTGGTGTTGGAGAACTTTGACAAGTTTCTTCCACCAATCTCTCAACAGTAGCTTGGTTGTCTTCTGTTGGGTTATCTTCAAACACTAAAAAAGACAAATAAATATAAGTCTTTTTATAAGAAGTGTTATTTTTGGCAAGATATGGCAATTTTCCACGTAGAAATTGCTTTTATATCTTAAAAAAAAATGAAATAAAGAAATGAATAAAAATGAATAAAAATAACTTTTTTTATTGGTTTTTAATATTTTTTAATATTTTTTATGTATATTTTTATTTTTAAAGAATAAAATAAAAATGAATATGATTCTTATAAAATTAAATTATAATAAAAATTATTTTTAATTTATAAATTATCTTTTTTAATCACTAGAGTCACTCAAAGAAAGTTCTTGCAAGTCTAAGGATGTGAAAAACCACGTGTAAGACAGTACAATTGCTTTCCAAATGCCTCAATAGCTATTAAAATCAATAAAATATAAAATTATTATATAATTTTATGATTATAAATATAATTTATTATTGGATAAACCCAAATAGAATCTTTTTAAAGGTCTTTTAAGTAAATATCACGGCCAGGCCCCCAAATGTAAGGTTTGACGATGAAACAATAAGTGAAAATTACTAATTTTTTACTTATTGTACTCTGAATGTCCTTATAATTGAAATAAATAAGATTAAAATAATAATAATAATAAAGAAATATTATTATTATGGCGTAAAAATATTATATTATTAAATAAATATAATAATATAATTAATATTATATGAAATTATAATATTATAAATAATATATTAATATAAAATAATTAATATAATATAAAGCTCTTTATTATTGTTACCAACAAATAATAAAGGCGTAAAAAATTGTTTTTTATTAATAAAAAACAATTAATAACAATAATATTACTAATATTAAAGTTATGAATTAATATAAATACTATTTATATTAATTAAAGAATTATTAAGAGAGTAATAATAGAGAAATTATTATAATAAGAGAAAATAACCTACTTTTAACACTTAATATAATAATTTTGAAGTATTTTACGCCAAAAAATATAAATACAACTTTTTCAAATTGTATTTACAATAAAAATAAAGAAAATTACAAATTATTCTGGATTTTTACGTGGAAATGAGTTTTATAGGGATTTTTTAACAAAAACAATTAAATAAATGATTTAATCACGTCAAAATAGATGATTATAGCAAGGAGGTCTTTGGTCCTTAATAATATAATGCTTTTATATATAAAGAATAAAGAAATTACCTTTGATTTAATTGATTTAATGTTTTTGATGCGTCTGAGGGGAAAATAGAGTAAAAAGAGCTCTATTTATAGTAAATACCTCCCTCCTAGAGTCCAACAGGCTTCTAGTAGACGTGTACTGATCATATCCACTGGAATTGATCAATATTTTAAGGTTTGAGGGTGATTACATCATGATCAAACCATATTACATCATTATTACACCATTATTTAGAGTTATCACTATAACTCTAAGTGTGATGACATCAGAGGCTTGGCAGAACCCCAAATTTCGTGGATTTTATTAGTTTTAATCATAAACTAATAGTATTCACCAATTTTATCACTATTAAGACTGTTAAACTTAATTTAAGGTTACAGTATGTGATCATAACAACTCAATTTAAGCTCAAACTTTGATCCTCAATAACTTTTAAGGTTTTCACGCTACAGCAATTCAGAGAGTGAATTATGATAGCCTGACATAACCTTATTATGCTGCAAAGAGCTTTTCATTACATCATCAAAACTCTAATTTTGATGATTTTTCTTGTAACTCATCTTTTCTGTCGAAATTCAATATTTTAAACTTCAAACCTTGATTTCAGGGGGTTATACTCTGAATTTAATAATAAAAATTACATCATTCTTCACGAATGAACTAGGAGAATCCAACTGTATACTTTTTTTTAAGTTTGGACTACTTTCACAACAAAGTGGTCAACAGCTCTGTTGATTTTTATCAATATTTCCTCATAAGTCTTAACCTTGTTTATAATTTGCAAAATAAAGTTCTTATCTGTGTTCTTACAGTAATTACGTGGTAACTTTATTTTTGGTTCATCATTCTAGCATGTATAGTTTAGAAGATATTAACTATGATCACTGAATATATGCGTTGACCAAAAAAGTGCATATATTCAGGATAATTCCTTAAGTATTGATTTTGGGAATTAGCTTATTAATTGTTTTATATGTGGATGTTTGTGGGGAATCCACTGGTACAATTTATTTCACATGTTGTTTCATTAGTTTCTGAGATAAATAAGTTTTTATGGTTTTTATAAGGTATTGTACCTTATAATTCCCTAAATATTGGCTTTACAGATATGCCATAAAAATGGTATATGTGTATTTTTCCATGGGGAATCCAATGGTATAATTTATTTCACATGTTCATTCATTGGTTTTTAAGTTAAACCAATTTTAGTACCAATTTATGGTATTTTTTGTATATTTGAGTAATTATTTTTAGTGTATAATTATTCTAATTAATTTTAATATAATTATATTAAAGGTATAATTATTCTGAGTATTTTTTGTGACCTTATTGGGTATGTGGTCATATCTCAAAGGCTCACAGATTTACCCTTTCTCCAGAAAACGCAGGGATCGGTGATGGAACATTGAAAACCCGACATGACTAACCATTTGGTGAGATGCTTGTACCATGCCAATGAGGCTTGCTTTAGGCCATATAATGCTTTGTTGAGTTGGAGTACATGAGTTTCTTTATTTGCCAAGACGCCTAGAAGAATCTCCAGGCAGATTTCTTCTTGCAGTGGTGCATTTAGAAAGGCACTCCGTACGTCCATTTGATGAAATTCATATTCATGAATTGTTGCGAATGAGATGAGAGCTCGTAGTGATGATAGCCTACCATTTGGTGCAAAGGTTCTTTGATAGTCTAGTCCCGAAATTTGATGAAAATCGTGAGCGCAGAGACGGGCTTTGTGTTCTACTGTATTTCCTGTGTTGTCTTGTTTTTCTTTGAATACCCACGTACTTGTAATAGGATGATCTTTTGTTGTTTTTTCTCTGAGAGTCCATACATTCAGTCTTTCCATGTTCATGAGTTCTTTTTCAATTGCAGCCTTCCAATTTTCTTTATTTGAACCTGACATCGCTTCTTTAAATGATTTTGGAGTAGAACATGTTTGATTTGTTATATTTGCTCTTGGTTGTCTTCGGGAGAATGGTAGTATATTTTCGCGATTAATTTCGCTAGAAATGAGTGTTGGGTGTCTCGGACCAATTACCCTGATCCTTTGAGGTTTTTGTTCAAGCGCATCAATAAAGACATCTTCATTTTCATCTTCTGAAGAAGGCACATCAATATTGAGATTATTTTCATTTGCACTGGTATCATTTTGTAAGTCTTTTTCCATGTCTTGGATTAAACCTGGAAAAATATTACAAATTTCATTAACATTTCGTTCTTGAAAAGTTAATGAAGGAAATTTTTCTTCATCAAATAGAACATGTTTACTTATTACTATTTTTTGATCCAATATTCTTAGTATTCGATAGCTGGATGCCTCGTTTTCGTATCCTAAGAATATTCCATCCCACGCTTTTGAATCCAATTTATTCAATATTTGGTTTTTTGGAATTTTCAACCATGCCTTGCATCCGAAAGGTTTTAGTTTGTTTAGTGGAGGTTTTGATTTAAACCACATTTCATGTGGAGTCGTGTTGTTGTTGTGTTTTGGAACTAGGTTACATAAAAAGGTCGCTGTTGAAACAGCTTCTGCCCAGTATTTAATTGGTAATTTTGATTGAAGTAATATACATCTGGCCTTTTCTAAAACCAATCAATTGCCTCTCTCCGCAAATGGATTGTGTTGTGGAGTATATGGTGGACTGACTGTGTGATTGATACCTGATTCTACGCAATGATTCTTGAAAGATTTATTTACGAATTCTCCTCCACCATTGGTAGTGATGTTTTTGATTTTTGTAGAATGAATGTTTTCAGCTAACAATCTAAAGTTGCGAAAATGATTAAAACAATCGTTTTTGTTTTTTAAGAATTTAGTGGTAATGAAACCGCTTGCTTGATCCACAATGATGAGAAAATATTTGGCACCGGCTAAAGATGGTGTTTGAAAAGGTCCACATAAAGCAAGGTGAACATTTTCCAAAACATGTTCAGCATTTTTGAATGAGTGTTTAAAAGGAAGTTGATTCATCTTACCTTTTATACATTAATTACAAACATTACTGTTTTTAGAAGTGTTTACTAATTTCTTCATATCAGTATCATTCATGTGGCCTAATCGTTTGTGCCAGAGGTCACCATCATCCTGTACTTGAGTATTTAGACAATGTGAGGTACGAACGCTGATTTGTGTTTCCAAAACATTACTTGAAGTAGGAAAAATAAACGAAGGTTTGATATTGTTATCTAATCAAATTTCAAATTTTGAAGAAGTTCTCTTGATTCATGTTTCAGTTTTTGCGATAATGGATAGAGCTAACAGATTGGTTGTGAGGTCCGGAACATAAAGGCTATTTGGTAATAGCCATAAATTTCGAATTCGGTCATATATTTTTGCTAATCCTCTTCCTTGTGAGGTTAGGGCAGACTTATCGCATCCTGTAGCCACGTTTGTTCTATGATCTTGGTGTAAGTTTTCGAAAAAACGTTTATCGTTAAACATGTGATTAGATGCGCCAGTATCTAGAACTATTGTAAGAGTTTGATCTGTTTGTCTTGAGTCATGAGTGAAGAGGGCTCGTGCAATAGTGAAATTTGTTTTTTGTTCCTTATCTTTTCGCTTTCTATCAGGTTTTAGTTCTGGGTGTAATTGCCAGCATTTTTCTGGACTATGTGTAGTGACTAGAGGGTTATGTTTTCCGTTGCTGCAATAATGAACGATTTTTGACGGGAAACTTTGTTTATTGAGTGCTAACGTTTTATTAGAGTCCATTGATAGAGCTTCTTTTTTAAGTGCGGCTTCATGAAGTACATTGAGTATTGCATTGGGATTGCCTTGAGTTTCAGCGTTTAACGTTACTTTTTCTATTAATGAGTGAAACTCATCAGGAAGTTTTGTGAGAATCGAGAAGGCAAGTATTTCATCTTCAACTGCAATACCAACCGAGGCTATATCGCTGAGGCATTTCCTTGTATTTGCGATGAATTCTTTGAGATTATCTTCATAGGTTAATTTTTGAAATTTACTCCATATTCTTGCTTTACTATTGAAGGAAGAAGATGCAAATCGTTCATTTACCTTTTTCCATAAATGAAATCTATTTTGAGTAATTTCTTCTGATGTGACTAGAGCCGCAAATGTTCTAGAGTCCATAAAGTTAGTGATAATTCCACAGGCTTCTACATTTGCGTTTACAACTTTTGCTTCAACTGCTGGTGTTCTTGTTTCACCATCACCAGGAACGCATTCCTTGACACAGTATTGATATAGTTTTCTTTGTTTCAGACAGATGATCATTCAAAGTTTCCATTCTGAGTAGTTGTCATCTGTTAAGATTGGAATAGTCTTTTGGAGATCGTTGTTTTGATTGAGGTTGTTCATCTTGAAAGCTTGTCTTCTAGTTTTAGGTATTTTGATTCGTTCGAGACTGTAAATCTATTACTTTTTGAGCAAATAAAAACTAAAATTTCATTTCAACATCATGTATTAATTTTATTTATAAAAAAAAAAAAATAAGTAAATACCTAAAAGACAAGATTTTAATATGACAACTATGACAACGATCAGAATTTTCTTTTGAAACAAGGATAGACAAATTATTTTTTAGAGCGATGATCAGGTAATAGATGCATTAAATATGTGAGTGAGAATGAGAAATGAGAAGCGTTTGCTGAGGACGTCGTGAATGGGTTAAGCAGTAAGTTAGGATGAGAAATGAGAAGCGTTTGCTGAGGATGTCGTGAATGAGTTAAGTATAAGGTTAGGTTAAACAAAAATTTTTTTTATTATATTTTTACATGTTGAACAAGGTTCCACACATCTGCTTTTGATAGCATGTTCCAGTTCTCCTCCACACTTTCTTAATATTTTCATATTAATCATAGTGTCAGACATATCTGGGTGTAAAGCAGATAATCTGTCTTTTTGTTTGAAGAACCAAGTAAGTGGTTTGTCTTTTTCTGAGTTAAAAATGGCACTTTCAAAAGCATTCTCCATTTTAAACCTCCAAGAATTATTAGCCCATTTGGTAATCACTTCAGATTTCCACCAAGACCAGTCATGTTTACCATGATCAATCCTCATTTTTTAATACCATTTCTTTGCAGTTCTGGTAAACAAACAGTGTAGTTTTCCCACTATGATTTCATCAGGTATATTAAAGTCTTCTTGCAACATATCAATAGTCCTGATGAATTCAATATGGTTGTATTCTCCTTCACCATAGAATGTTGGCCATTCTTCTATTTTTGGAATATCTCTTGCAGAGTAGGCATTTTCTCCCAAGAATGGTGTAAGACTTTCTTTAACAGAGAGTTTTTCTTCAGTCAAAGGTGTAGAATGTCTTGGCATATGTGGTTCATGATTCTTATGAATTTGTTCCACACTTGCAATTATCTCATTCTTCAACTTTTGCCTTTCACTGTCACTTTTTGCTAAATGTATAGCAAATTGATTGGTGTTCTCAACTATCTTCAAGACATGGTCTTGTAGAGTCTTAAGTTGATCATTCATTTTAAAAAGATCTTCCATCTCCTCATGTTGAACTTGGCACATGTTTTCAATTCTTATGCAAGAATTGGTAATTAAGTCAAGTTTGGCATTTGTCACTTGGTGTAATTCAATGTATTTCTTGTCATTTTTCTTTAATTCAACTATATCTGGTGCAATTTTAGTTAACTTGTTGTCAAGTTTACCAATTTCTACATGAATACTAGTTTGTACACCAATTATTTGCGTGGAAAGTTTCTGTTCATCCTTTCCTGCTCCTTGGCTGTGAATTCCATCAGAGTTCTGGCCATATTGAAGACACTGTCCACGGCTGAAGGCTCCAATTTGGGGATCCTGTACCCTTGTGGGTAGGGTCTGTGCCAATTGGCTTTGCCTTTTCCTTTGCCTTAATGGTTCCTGGGACCTTTCTGCTTCTTCTGAGGTCCCTTGAGCTTGTCCTTGGACCCTTCTGGAGCTGGTTTGGAGCTGGTAGACGCCACTGGTGCCTCTGTCTCCAAAGCTGGAGTCATTTCCAACTCTTTCTTCTGGTCTATGGATAAAAGACTTTGGTTCTTCAACCAATTCTTTATCTTTTTGACCTTGTCTTTGCAAGACAGGGGGCTCCATCCTCCTAAGAGTTCTATGGTCTTCTCCTGACCCAGAAAGCTCTTGATGTGTAAGTAAGAGTTCATGGCCCCCTGCCAAAGGCTTGGGCAGATTTCCCATTCCTCTTCCTTGGCTGCTCTGAACCAGTTTTTGTACTGGCATTGATATATTTCTATTGCTGCCACCTGAAAGTGGTTCAGCCCTGGAAATATTACCATAAATCAGTTCAGGCTCAGAATTCACGTCAAAATCTGTTGGTACAGACCTTGGGGAATGGGGGGCAACTCTGGCATCCTCCAGATGTGTCTTTCTTGTGGAAGATTTGGCACTTCTGGATTTGGTCTTGCCTCTTCCTTGTCCACATCCATCTGGTTGGACTGAATAGTTGCTTCCATTTCTGGTATGCACCAGTTTCACGTCAATTTAAAGATAAAAGGTGAAAATATAAGATAAAATACACACCTTTTGGTGGTAATTTAGCTTTTTCTGAGTTGAATAAGGTGCCTCTTTTAGCAATCTGCACCTCAATACTGTCTTCAGATTCTGCTTCTGAAGATTCAGGACTATTGATGTATCTTTTACTGAGTCTGTTACCAGCTGCACAGTATTTGATTAAAGACACTTGAAGAGAAAAGAATATGATAAAAGAAATTATTTTTGTGTTTTAAGATATTTTTAAAAGATTTTTTATAAATTTTATTATTTTTTTAATATTAAAAAATTATTCTTTTTAAAGAAAAAATTAAAATTTAAGATTTTGAATGAAAATTAATTCAGAGTAACTCAAAGAACAATTTTATAAGTTTTTGGATGTGAAAAAGCCACGTGTAAAACAGTATAAAATTAAACCAAATTCCTCAATGAAAAAGATTTCCAAAACAATTTCAAAAATAAGAATTATTTTGACTTTAAAATGAAAGAAAAAAATATTCAATTAATATATTTCTGAGTTTAAAAGTATATTAATTAGGGGTACAAGGTTCAAAAAAACACGGCCAGGCCCCCAAATGTAAGATGTGACTATGAAACTGATGATAATATTACTATTAATCAACAGTACTATGTCTGTTCTTATGAAATATAATAAAAAAATTATTATAACCACAATTAAATAATTATAAAATTATTTCTTTCACGTGTTATACACTACTAGTGACTATAACAGTGAGCAGTAATTGTCTACTAGAATCAATTACAAGAAGAATTTAATAATAAAAACTTCTTTATTAAAATAATAAAATTATTTTAATATATAATTATCTTTTACAATAATAATTATAAAGATAATTCTTGAAGAAACCTATTACTAGAGAAAAACTTTAAGAATTAAGAATAAATGACTCACTAATACTCCAAAGAACTTATTGATAGATAAGAGTAGAGAAATTTGATGTGTAATTGTGGATTTAAGGGATCAAAAGGATTTATAACAGTATTACAACAATATATAGTTGGATTCTATGATTTCAAGTCTTTCTGGATGATTTTGAAAGATTTAAAACACTTAAGAATAGCTTTAACTAATACTTACTTGTTGGTAATAATGATTTAATAAATTGATAAGATGATGATGATGTGGAAAAAAACAGCAAGAAGAGGCCTCTTTTAAGTCAACAACAGCTCACAGAGGCATGCAATGGAGAAAATTGAAAAACCAGTGAGTGAGAAAACAATAAACCTTTTTGGATTATTGATTGCATCATCTGTTGTCATGTAAGATTATCATAATTACTTAATTGATGCTTTTATGTGACTACCAACCCCAATATGGTTAAGAATAAAAGGAGTAAAATCTGTAAATTTTGTTTTGTTCTAAAATAATCATTGATTTCTCAAAGTTATCAATGTTATTGCCAATTTCATCACAGGTTGTAATTACTGTAAATTTTTGAAGATTCAGTGTTTCACGTAGAATAGTCAAAAATGGATTGTAAGTAAAACTGTATTTTTTTTTGGTTGTACCATAGATAATACAGTTCTCCATTGGTTCTGAAAGTTTCAGAAAGATTCATTAAGAATTGTATTTTTAATGAATTTTTGAAGTTTTTACCTCATTTCTACGTAGAATTGCAAATATCAGTGTTTCACTGGTTGCTATGAGGTAAATCAATGGATACAAGTCCAAAAAGGGTTTTAATTACTCTTTTGGGGTTTATCCATGGAAACTAATTAAGAATTGACATGGTTACAGGAGTCTAAGTAGCTCTTTACCTCCTTGGCACATGAAAATAGCAGGTTATTTGCTATTTTCTTAAGATTTACAGTAGTTGTACCATGATAACCAAGTTCCCAAAAGGTTTTAGTTTACCAATTAGGCCAAGATCATCCATGGATCCAAGCTTTGGAGCTGTCCACGCCTCTGAGGCCTCAGAAGTTGGGTACCCTGGCTCTCTTTGATGTCTTTTGTCCCCCTTGCTTATTTTTTATGTCAAAATAGAAATTTAAGCTTCAAGTGAGATATTAACTATGGGTGTACCAAAAGTCCATGTACAAATACCATGATATTAAGTGCTCAAAAACATGCATAACACTATTCTTAGTGTATATGTAACATGGGATTCCTCACATTCCCATTATTTTAGTGTGAAATTAAGAAAAACAAAAATTTTCACAGATCTTTTATGTGGTATTGATGATGTGGTATTGAAGTATTTTCCATTTTACCACCAAAAAGAGTTAATTTGAGCTTATTCAATCTATGGAGCTACCCTAGGTGAATTTTTGTGTAGAATCCAAATCTGGCCTTAAATCCATGGATTTACTTACTCAATAAAAAGTTATTCATCTTTTCTGAAATCAAAAATGATGAATTTTGGATATATGCATGACTTATGAGTTATTCATAATTCAAAATTTCTTTTTAAAGTAATTGT
This sequence comes from Austropuccinia psidii, assembly GCA_023105745.1. NCBI lineage: Eukaryota > Fungi > Basidiomycota > Pucciniomycetes > Pucciniales > Sphaerophragmiaceae > Austropuccinia > Austropuccinia psidii. The sequence continues at coordinate 49,953,426 of JALGQZ010000004.1, forward strand.
GGCCTATTTGGGTATGTAAAATATACCTCAAGGCTCACAGCCTGCTTGATGGCATCATCAATATTTGAGAGTGACACTTGTCCTTGAGCCTTGATGAAATTGTCTGGATGACATTATGGAATGTTGAAATAACTCTTTGATATTGGTTCTATTGGATTGCTGGTGAAAAAAGATGCATAGTGGTGTATAACACCCTTTATGGCACTTTTAGTTATTGGAGGGTGAAAAGTGGCCAAAGATCTTTTGGAAGGATGCCAGGAGGATATGAGTGAAAATTTGGTTTTGGGTGGCTTTAGAGGTGACAAAGTGTTTTTGGGTTTTTGGAGAAATACACTTTATAAAGTCCTGAAACTGTATTAGCCCAAAGTGCGGAAAAATGCACCAATCTGGAAATTAAGGCGCAAATAGCCAAATATGGCTATCTGCGCATATTTTCCATATTACATGGGAAAATGGCATAAAATGAATGAATACACCAAAATGTGCAAAATACACAAAACTGTATTTCAATCTTAAAAAGCCAAATACAGGGTTTTTGTAAGATGTGTCTTAATTACTTCATTATTTGTTATACTTGATATACACTACTAGTGATTATAGCAATAAGCAGTAATTTTCTACAAGAATCAATTACAAGAAGTATTCAATAATAAGACTTCTTCATTAAAATAATGAAGTTATTTTAATATATAATCTTTCTTTGCAAGAATAATTATAAATAGAATTCTTTAAGAAAACGATTACTAGGGAAAAACTTCAAGAATCAAAACCAAACACTCACTAATGCTCTAAAGAGCTTGTTGAATGATAATAGTAGAGAAATTTGACAAATAATTGTGGTTTTAAAGGATCAAAACTGATTCATAAAAGCATTACAGAAATAGAAAGTTGATTTCTATGATTTCAAATCTTTTTAATTGATTCTGAAAGAATAAAACACTTAAGAAAAGATTAAATAATACTTACTTGTTGGTAATAATAGTATAATTGAATAATGTGATGATTTTGGAAAAAACAGCAAGAGGAGGCCTCTTTTAAATTGACAACATCTCACAGAGACGTGCCATTGAGCCAACTGGGATAACAGTTATTGAGAAAAAAATAAAGCTTTTTGGATTATTAATTGCATCATCTGTTGTCATGCAAGATTATCATAATTACTTAATTGATGTTTTTATGTGACTACCAATCCATTTATGGTTAAGAATAAAAGGAGTAACAAATTTAAATCTTCTTTTATTTCAAAAGAATAATTTATTTCTCAATTTTATCAATGTTATTGGAAATTTCATCACAGAGTGTATTTTCTGTGAATTTTTGAAGATTCAGTGTTTCACGTGGAATCATCAAAAATGGACTGTAAGTACACGTTTAATTTTACCTATAAAAGTATAATTATTTTTTGTTTTTATATTAATTATACTTTTCTGAATTGGTCCTGAAGCTTTCAGAAAGATTAATCAATAATTGTATTTTTAATGAATTTTTGAAGTATTTACCTCATTTCTACATAGAATTGCAAATAATACTATATTTCTGGTTGCTATGAGGTAAATAAATGGATACTAGTCCAAAAGTTGTTTGAATTACTCTTTTAGGGTTTATCGTTGGAAAATAATTAAGAATTGACATGGTTACAGGAGTCTAAGTTGCTTTTTTTCTCCTTGGCATGTCAAAATAGCAGATTATTTGCTATGTTCTTATGATCTAATGAGATTTTAACTTGGTAACCAAGTTTCCAAAAGGTTTTTGTATACTAATTGGGCCAAGGTCAGCCATGGATCCAAGCTTTAGAGCTCTTCGCACCTCAGAGGCCTCAGAAGCTGGGTACCCTGGCTCTCTTTGATGTCTTTTGTACTCCTTAGCTATTTTTATGTCAAAAATAAAAATTCAGGCTTCAAGACTGATATCCACTATGGGTGTACCAAAGGTGTATGTAAGAGTACAATAATATCAAGTGCCACAAACATGCATGAGACTATTCTTAGTGTATATGTGACATGGGATTTCTCACATTCCCATAATTTTGGCGTGAAATAGAGAAAAACAAAATTTTTGACAATTCTTTTATGTGGTATTGATGATGTGGTATTGAAGTATTTTCCATGTTACTACCTCTTAGAGTTAGTTTAAGTTTATTCACTCTATGTAGTTACCCTAGGTGAAGTTTTGTGTAGAATCCAAATCTGGTCTTAAATTCATGGATTCACTTATTCACAAAAAAGTTATTCATCTTTTCTGAAATGAAAAATGATGAATTTCACAGATATGCATAACTTATGGGTTATGCATAGTTCAAACTTTATTTTGAAAGATAGTTGTGGCCTATCTGGGTATGTAAAATATACCTCAAGGCTCACAGTTTTGGGCTGTATTTTCCCTTTTGACTGGAAAATAACTAAGAGTTCCCAAAAGCAAAGACTCTCCAGGAAGGCCCTGATGATAGTGAAGGGGCCAAGTGGGCCCCAGATGGTCAAATGGCCAGGAAAGATGAAATGGCCAATTTGGACAAGGATTATGGATATATAGAGGGTTAATTGTCATGGTTTTGACAGATATCCTCTTACTTGGTCCAATTGTGAAATTCATCCTTCTCTTAATATCCCAAGAATACTTTAAACAATCTTAACAGGAAATAATAAGAGCTTCTATGGTGTGAGGAAAAATGAAATATGCCAAAAAGGTAAAGGACTTCAAATTCTGGGTGTTCACAGTCATATATTATATCACTCATTACTAGACATACATCTAAGGAGTATCTCAATTAAAATCAATAGAATTTCAATTTATGAGAAAAGGCAATACCTCACTACAGCTTGAGCTTCCCAATTACATAAAAAATCCAAATATATGTACATCAGTTCTTGAATATGTAGGATATAGCTCTTCTGATTTTACAAGGGGGGGATGAATTTGAAACTTCAGGTTGTCATAGATCTATCAGAGATCTATACTCAATAGAAGGTGTAAAGCCTATCTAGAAGAAATGGAATTTTCTGGTTAGAGTAAAAATATTCCAGATTCAAATTAAATGTATAAAACATTTAATATTGAGACAAGACTCTATATTCATTTAAGGCAGATATAGAGAGGCTTGAAAGATGAATATTAAGCATAATTTAGCTTACTATAATGTAACTAACAAGGCACAACTTTTGACTTTAAGATGAACCCTCTTTTAATTTTTAACATTATAGTTCATCTCAAGATGGTCCTGAATAATTTTGATTGATAAAATCATACCATGTTAAAATTTGGTTTTGAGATCATTGTGTAATATATCTACACTTGTAAAAGAAATAGTATTCAAAAAGAAGGAACTAATTGTTAAATTCTCATTTTCTCAATTTCAAAACCTATTTTATTGTGGGGAAGAAGATATCCAAACAAAATCATGGTTGAGCCCATTTTAGACCCATGTTTGATTCAAGTGAGTATTTAGATTATACTGGTGTTGAACCTGAAGCACCTGCCACCAGGGCTTGCTTCTTCTATATTGACTGGAAGAAAACATCCAGGACTTGTGTGAGTCCCCTAAACTGACTTAACTGCAGTAATTCAGTAGGCCTAAGGAACTTTCAGAGAATTATTAGATCATCAATGTAAAATCAATAATAAAGCATCCAAAACCCGAAGTACTTCATAATTCAATGAGACATGTCCCAGGAAACAAATACAGATCTATTTGGGGGTTAGAAGAAATAGAGGGACCCTAGTACGGACTCCTTTTCTCTCAATCTCTGACAAATACTCCAATTAAACTTATCTTTGTTAGAGCATTTCACCGTTGAAACGGTGCTTTCCCTTTTTATTATCTGTACTTTTCACTTAAAATACTTTTCATCAAACAAAAAGTAAAAATACTTTTGTGCGTTTGCTTTTGTACATATTTTACTAAGAAGTATTGTACTCTTTAGTATATAAAGAGACATTACTTCGTTGTAGCTTAGGATATGATAATATATGGTAATATAAAAATTAATATAAAATAATAATTCATGTCATTGTCGTTGTTGTTGTTTCGCTATTGTATACTCAACACATTATCAGTACCAATTGCTCAGCAATTGGGAACCTTTTTGCTTAAAAGGATTATAATAATTGTCTTTATCGTTCTTGTCGTCTCGGCTGTGTGAACCCAGAGGAAAACGACCTACTGGCTGTATCCCAGCATCCCATTTTCGCCATACTCGTATTGGCTGTGTGAACCCAGAGGAAAAAGACCTACTGGGTGTATCCCAGCATCTTGTCTCCTTCTTTTTACTATCGTCATCATGACATCAAACAACTTAATTAGTCGTCTATTACTAAATTCTGACAATTATTTCACATGGGTAACCATGATGGAGTCAGAGCGAGATATTATTGGAACCTTGGACCTTATATTAGGAACTGATCAACAGTCAAGAGAAATTCAAGAGAATCTCAACCGCAAGGCCTATAACTTGATCATTCGATGCTTAAATGAAGAGCCACATTGAAGAATACTGCTGGAAGAAGTATCCTGAAAGAAGACCAACAAATTTCATAGCTCATCATGATGAAGATGAGCCATCAATTGCATTCTAACTTGCACCGTATCAACAGTGAGGGGGCGTGTTAGAGCATTTCACCGTTGAAACGGTGCTTTCCCTTTTTATTATCTGTACTTTTCACTTAAAATACTTTTCATCAAACAAAAAGTAAAAATACTTTTGCGCGTTTGCTTTTATACATATTTTACTAAGAAGTACTGTACTCTTTAGTATATAAAGAGACATTACTTCACTGTAGCTTAGGATATGATAATATATGATAATATAAAAATTAATATAAAATAATAATTCATATCATCGTCGTCGTCGTTGCTTCGCTATCGTATACTCAACAATCTTCATACCCTGGCCTCTCGGAGAAAGGCTTCTTGAAATGGATAAAACTAATACCCTTGGGGAGTCGGAAGAGAGATATTCAAATATTTTACTTTCCTCTGTGGTGTATACAAACATATGCTGTGTGCAACTTATTTATTGATTGGGGTTTTGTTTCCTTCTGTTACCCAGGGTTCGCCTGTTGTAAACACTGTGCCAAAGGTTTGCTCAACGCTAATACGGCCTGTATTTCTGTGTGTGGAGGCTCATGTCGGCTATGTGTTGCTCCGAAAGCTTCAATTAGGCGAAAGGTTTGCCCGGTGGTGTTCAAGGTTCCCTCCTCGCAAAGAGGGACGGAGTGCTTTGGAGACATAGAGTAAGTTTAGCCAATATCGGGAAGCCTGGATTAATCTCTCGAGGAAATCTACCTATCTTCGTGAGATATTCCTGAAGACAAAACAAGAATCTTTCATCGCATGAAAGGAAGGATATCTGAGTTTAAAAAATAACTTCAGGAAAGTATACGCTTGCGCTTTGTAACAGCACTGCATTAACGCCGACAACTGATGACGTTTTTTCTTTCAAATTTGCAGACGTCGGTTAGGAGCTGGTGGGTATAAAATGAGTGAATGAAGGACCCAGTATCATCTTCCGTAGTCAGGAAAGACAGTCATTTTTCAACTTTTCAAAAGAAAATTTGAGCTGAAATGTCCAGAATCTTAAAGCTCCCCCTTCCCCCAGAAGGTACTTACAACTACCCATTTGATGATCCAAGCAATGAACGACAATTGAATTTTTTGAAACACGCTACCGCTATCTCCGACCCCAAGCAGCTAAAAAAACATCTGGTGGAAAGCCATGAGAGGATCATGAAGTTTTTCCCTTATCCCTGTATTTGGAGTGGGTTAATTGACCACTTAAAACTTATATTGTTTAACCGAATTAACGATTCTCAAAATTTGTAGATTTTGACTTTGCTAGGGGATTAGTTTCTCATCACCCAATTTATCCTGAAGTTCTTTCTCTGGCCAAAAAAGAAGTGGATTATCAGAAAATTTTCATAGACTTCGGAGCATTATGTTAGCTTTCTCCCTCACTTGTGTACATTCTTTTATTTCTTCAACAAGCACAAAACCTCGGATTTACAGGGGAAATTAACTTATTTACTTTTTCGTTGTGCTTGAAGTGGCGGTAGACGTCAGACAGGTTATTTCCAATGGTTGGAAGCAGGAAGACGTCCTAGCGGTAGATATTTATGAAGGTAGTCAAAGTCCTTATCTTAAGAAGAAAAACCTTTTTTAAATCGCTTCGCGTAATTTTTTAGAAGCAAAAAAATTAAGCTGCGAAATGTTTAAAGATGTAGACGGACCCCCACCATACTTTATTGGGGATATTTTCGATTCTAAAGTGTTCAATCCTGCTAAGCCAGAAGAGAAAATTTATTCCAAAATTGACCTTTATTCGTTGAAAGATCTAAATCCATTGAAAAATAGAGCTTCTTTTATTTCTTGTCACTATTTATTTCATTTGTTCGGCCGCGAAGATCAGGAGCGATTAGCGAGTTATTGTGCTATGTTACTTTCAGACAAAGCGGGTAGTTCGATTTTCGGCTTCCATAGGGGTAGCCAGGAAGAAGGATACCAATCAGTGTAGGTACTTTTTGCAGCACTCTTTCATTATGAATCGCTGGTAGCTTCCTTATCGAACATTGCAGGCATTACATCCCGGGTGCGGTTTGGTACGGTCACTCTGTTGGAGTATGTAGCCCGTTTCTCCATTGCGTCATCAATGCTGGAGCTAAGATTTCTTATAAATGCTACTTGGGAACCCACAATATGGGCTGCTTTCCAGTCCTGGGTCGCCATGTGGGAAGATATTTTCGAGCCTACCAAGGTCAAAATTGTTGCAGACCTGAAAGAGTCCAACCCGGCGACACAATATGAATATTTACACGGAAATAAAACAATTTTGTGGATGACCTGGTCTGTTACCCGGCTTTGAAAAAGCCAATCAATGGGCGAAGGTCATCTCAAGGCCATTCAACTATTTGGAGTAAACGAGGAAATTTAGCCACACATTGTTTGATTTCCTTTAAATGGCAAGAACAACGAGCTGAATTACAAATATGTTAAATATACTTTTGCAAGCTTATTTTGTGATGAGTTTTCGAAAGGTTGGGTTGCATAAATTTTGATGGCGTGCTAGCATCGATCTTTGTTTCTCAGCTAGACTGAATCTTCTGGGCTATTTCGGCATTGACATAATGTGTATGATTTTTGATATTGGTCACCTCCACTGACCTTGATCTTCACTTATCCTATCGAAAATAAGTCAGCTATGATTTAAATATAACAAAGATATAAAAATTAAGTAAGAGATGAAAATCAGTCGAACTACTAATATCTGAAAGAAAATAAAAGGGGGTAAACACTAGTTATACATTATGCGCATACACCCAAGTGATGTATCTCAGAAGAAAACGCTGTCTGCAACAACTCATCTAGCACTCATAAGAAAAGAGGTAAGAATCCTGTCACAGATAGGTATTATGCTTACCCCATTCCCCAATGGAATGGGCTTTGTAACCATAATCACTGTAGAAGAGACTATAAATAAAAGTCAATGAGGCACTTACCAGATCCTCATCAACTCTTATTCTCTTCTTACCTAACACCTTCAGGTGTGCTCAATTGAACAATGGATCTTAGTGTCATTAGTTATGACTAGTACTCAGTCGGGTTAGAGCTAAGGCTCAACAATGGCAAAAGTAACATAGTACTAAATAAGGAGCTTTCTCTAGCTATACTAACAATTCACACTGGCAGGATTATAATTACTCTTTTAGTACAAAACAAGATAGACAAAGGATTAAGTAATTGGATGTAGATATATTAATACCTATGTTTAACATCTTGTATCTTAATTCATCATTGTTTATCTAACTTACTTATCAATGTTTCTCATATGCTTAGGTGTGTTCAAGGTATTTCGTAATGATAAGTAATGGTGTATTAATAACACTATCCTTTCCAGGTGTGTTCAAGTTATTTCGTAATGATAAGTAATAGTGTATTAATAACACTATCCTTGCCAGTTCTTGCCGTTTGACATGCTCCTCTCTGCTATTGTCGCCACTTAGTTCACTCATAAGGTATTAACATACCTTACAAATCAGTTCTTCTTATAGGTTATGGGCCCAGAAGGCCTGTCTGGTTCCGCGGCTCAGAAGAATGGAATCCCTATCCTATCTGACAACAACTACTCAGAATGGGATGCTTCCATCAGGGCAATTTTCCTCTATATCAGATTTCTTGACTATGTCAATGAATATCTGAATTCCCCATTCGAAATAACACCAGAGCTTCTGATGAAATACAAAGAACTAACCCAAAAAGCTTCGGGATTTGTCTGTCAATCCCTAGATACAAACAACCAGGCAAAATTCTTGAACAAATCCAACGAAAAAAGTATTAAGGTCTTGTACCATTCTATCACTTCCTATTATCAATCAAACCAAAGCAAAAACCAATCTAGGGCTTTCTGTAAACTACTGGCTATAAGCTGTGAAGACAAAGAATTAGAAAACTTCATAAGCAACATCAGAGTCCAACTTATGCACCTCAATTCAGTTGGTATCAAAGTTGGCAAACCCCCTGCAAGTATAGATGTTTCCAAGGAATTACTTGTTGAAATAATTGTCAGCAAACTGTCAAATGGCTATGATAATCTAAAAAGGATAATATATGAAAAAAGACCTTTGGAGACTCAAATGATTGTGGCTAAAATAGATGACTACATTAGAGATTTGTATAATTCCTCAATGGATGAAATTACAATTAAATTGGAGAGTGCTTACAAAAACAGACATTACTGTCAAAATCAAGCAAACAATCCAATTACAAAACATATGGCCAAACAATGTCACCAGTTGCATCCAGAACTCAAAAAACAACCAAAAGACAGAAACAATAAGAAGAGAAACACCAACCATCAAAACAAAAACAGAGCAAATCATACTTCTCAAAAGTCACCATCAATTTTTGAAGAAGATGATTCATCATCTGATAATACTCAAGTTGTTAATTATTCTAAGGCTTATGCAACCAAAAGTAATCAATACCCTGAATTATCCTGTCTAGACAGAACAGAATTGAGCCACATGATAGGCAATTGGAACTCCTTCTTATTGTACAAAAAGAAAGCCATGAGTGTGGAAACTACTGATGGCTCTCACACCTCATTAGTGGTACATGGACTTGTGGAGTTCAAATAGAATGATTCTAAGTTTAAGCTATACTGCATCCATGTACCTGAGATCAAAGAAACCCTGACCAGGATGGGAAAACTTTGGGACAATGGGTTCTTCATGATAAGGAAAGACCATAATCACTTTGATATCAAAGATAAAAAAGGAGTCCTTATTAATGGGGGAGTTTGTATCAACATGTTTGAGCTGAAACTAGAAATTGTTCCTGTGAAACAATCAGAATCGGCTTGTATCTCCATCTATGCATAAACATTGCACAACTGGGCAGGTCATACAGGTGTTGAAGTCTTGAAAACAATGTTCCCACACATTTGCAATTTACCTTTCTGCGATTCCTGTGCTCTTAGCAAATTGCATAAACAACCCTTCAAAGGAAAACTCCCAGGTGTAACATAAATTGGCCACACAATTCATTCTGATCTAGCTGGTAAAATATCACCGCCAAGTATTGGTGGGGCTAATTATTATTTAAAATTGACTTATTATTACAGTCAATTCAAAACAGTATACATTATCAAGAACAAGTCCGACACATTCAATATGATCAAAGAATACTTAAATGAAGTTGATGAAAAGCATGGGACCAAAGGAAAAATCCTTGCAAATGAAAATGGGGGAGAGTATCTTTAAAGACAGATTCAAAACCTCTTCAAAGAAACAGGAATAAAAATTGTTCTCACTGACCCTTATTTCCCATAACATAATCCAATCTCTGAGAGAGGAAACCCAACCACCAGCAAAAAGGCTCAAGCATTACTCCAAAAATCCAAACTCACCCCCAACTTTTGGGGAGAAGCAGTAACAACAGTGCGTTCATTGAGAAAACAATACTGTCACCCTATAACAACAACCAAGTACCATATCACATCTGGAACAAATCCGAATTTGATCTCAAACGACCAAGAACCTTTGGATGCTTGTGTTACACCAACATCCCAAAGACAATGCGACAAGGGAAGTTCTCAAAAACATCGTCAAAACTGATATTTTTAGGCTATGATCCTGATGGAAAGCATAACTGGCAACTCTTATTAACCAATGTAAAGATAACCAAAAGCCACCATGTTGTCTTTGACAAAGATACATTTCCATAACCCTTCAACCAACATTCCCCCGACACAAGCAATATGATTTAGGAAGAAGAATTACTGCTATGTGAAATGAACAACATACCTTTTCCCACCACAACAGAAGAACAAACCCACAAAAACACAAAAGACACTGTGCCAAGCTCAATCAAAGCACCAGAAAAACCAGGATGGGAGATCAAACTTACCTCAAACAAGGCACCAACAACAGTCTCAGCAGAGCTGGATGAATCCAATATTATTCAATTTAAATTACCTACGAACATGAGAAGCATCAACCATAATTCCCCAAACCCTAAAAACTGGAGAAAATCCATGTGTTCACCTGATCAGGAAGCATGGATAGCTGCATTAAAAAATAAATTAGACAACCTATAATCAGAGGAAGTTGTAGAAGAAACCAGCTTACCACAAAATAGACAAGAAGTTGGTTTCTCCATTGGGTTCAAAAAATATTTGATCATCAAGAAAACCTAATCAAAAAAAAGTAAGAAGCTGTGCACAGGGATTCTCAAAACCAATATGGGGTAGACTATGAAAACACTTACTCACCAACAGGAAATTCCAGTTCCTCAAGAGGTATCTTAACTATTCTGGCAATACAAGACCTTGATATCCACCACATGGTTTTGGTAACAGCATTTCTGAACCCCAAATTGGTGGAAGAAATTTAAATTAAGATGCCTCCATTCCTACCTAAGTATTGAGAAGGAAACGTTTGGAGACTTATGAACCCTTTATATGGACTAAAGCAACCGTCAATATATTTGTATCTAAAAATTTCGAATTACCTTGAGTCAATCAAATTGAATCCCAGCAAGTCAGATCCTTGCCTATTTATCTCAATATACCCAGACTGGGAACTCTATGTAAATATCCATGTTGATGACCAAACAATTGTCTCCAACAATGTCAAAAAGTTCAAAAAAGGACATTGAAGAGCTATTTGAAATTGAGGACTTGGGTCTGGAAACCTATATTTTAGGGATTGAAAGCCATCGTAACAGAATTGCCAAAACACCAAAATTGTCCCAAACAAAATATGTCAAAAATCTCCTGGAAAAATATCAAATGACATATTGCAAACCATTTTCAACACCAATGGTACCAAACTCAAGACTAAAAGAAGCCTGTGAGGAAGAAAGGTGTGTATTGAAAGAATTGAATATCAAATGACAACAAGGAATTGGTCAAATAAGCTACCTCCAAGTAGCCACCAGAGTCAATCTGTCATTCACTATGTCTCAACTCTCCCAATTCCTCAAGAACCTAGGAATCAAGCACCTCCTGAAATGCCTTAAAGGCACGATCTCTTTGTCTCTCACTTGAGGAGGCAACTCATCGAATATTGAAACATTCAGTGACACTGACTATTCTGATTTCAAGGACACAAGGAAATCCATATCAGTTTACATCACAATGATTGGCAATTCCTGTATTAACTGGAAAATCAAGAAGCAAACTATGATATCAAAATCTTCTTGTGAGGCTGAATACAAAGCTCAATTTGAGGGAGTCAAATACCTCCTATGGACAGCAATACTACTTCAAGACCTAAAAATTAATGTAGATTACCCTCTAAAACTGAATGGAAACAACCAAGGTGCCATTGCACTTGCAAAGAATCCTCAGATAAACAAACAAACAAAGAACTTCGACACAATATTTCATGGGATCCAAGAAATGATGATGAAGAAGAAAATTAATATCACATACATTATGACACTACAAATTCCAGCTGAGGGACTAACTAAATCACTTCCATGACCAGCACATGAGAAGTTTGTAGGAAACTTAGGACTACCCATCTCATGAGTGAGGGTGGGTCTCAGAAGAAAATGCTGTCTGCAACAGCTCATCTAGCACTAATAAGAAAAGAGGTAACAATCCTGTCATAGACAGGTATTATTCTTACCCCATTTATCAATGGAATTGTCTTCATAAATACAATCACTGTAGAATAGACTATCAATAAACTTCAATGAGGCAGTTACCAAATGCTCATTAACTTTTATTCTCTTCTTACCCAACACTTTCAATTTTGCTCCTCTGTGCTTTTGTAGCCACTTAGTTCACGCATGAGGTATTAATATACTTTACAAATCAGGTGTTCTCCTCTCTGCTGTTGTCGCAACTTAGTTCACTCATAAGGTATTAATATACCTTACAAATCAGTTCTTCTTATAATGTAATACTAAGACATAATCAATTAAGGATCGCATCAATCCCTGTTGACCACTACTAGACTATTTCAACCAGTAATATCTTGTATCTAAAATCTCCCTTGTCTGTGTTTACTGTTTTTCCCTTTAGGCTTGTTGTGCCTACTTCCCACCTCACCCTGATCCATTTGCTAAGACCTCTTGTCTTGCTGATACAAGTTACTTTAATTGATAATTACTTATTTGAAATCAGTATCACTCAAAGCAATGAAGACCCATTGTCTGTGTTTACTTTTTTTCCCTTGAGGTTTGTTGTGCCTACTTCCCTCCTCACCCTGATCCATTGGCCAAGACCTCCTGTCTTGCTGATCCAAGTGCCATTTGTCTTAAAGATTTTGAGGTGGGAAAAGCTCTGAAAAGAACTCCAAATCTAACTCTAAAAACTTGGGAGAATTCTTCTGAGAACTAAACAAAAACAACAAACTTAATGGTACAAAATACTTGGAATGGGTCTCCAAAATGGAGGGCATCCTAAAACTCAAAAACTAACATGGTCTTGTCACAGAGACAGAACTACCTGAGGAAATTGCAGAAAATGTGAAAGTGGAGCCTCATAGAAAACAACGAGCCACTTCCCTTCTCAAAATCAACTGCACAATTAAAATTGTGAATAAGTTCTACACCAAATCTAAAAAAGATCCAGCCACATTCTGGAAGCTTGCGCGAGAATCTTACCAACCCAAATCATGTACCTTGGAAAAATATTCTCAACACAACTCCTTTACAATCAAATAAAAGACTGCATGTCTTTATCCTTATAAACACGCTTCACCTCCGCACCCGTTTTTCTGGACTTACTATCACACCAGAAGACCTCATAGCTTACTTAATAGCTATGTGGGTCATTATCAATCTACCCAAAAGACTGAAAACAACCCTGGAAGTCTGGCCCAGTAAATGCAAAGTGGAAAAGAAATCTCCTTCCCTTGACGACACCTTCAAAGTGATTTGAAAGTTTATACAGAAGAGTGATAACAACAACAATCCTGAAAATCAGGCACTAATTGCCTCAAAATCCAACTACAACACTGAGAAAATCAACAAAGAAAAGAAAACCAGAAGGAGACTACCCCAGATGGCATAATCCTCTAACCAGACATGACAAAAGTGAATTCAACTTCCTTAAAGGGGACAAAAGTGGAAAAAGAGGCCAAAAATCAATCATGTCCCTCATAGCAGCTACCAAAAAAAACCAAGTATAACTCTATCATCGTTGTCTCTGGAGCCACAACCTCCCTGTTCAACAATCCAAAGATATTTGCCAAAATCTCCAAATTAACTAAACCCATAGAACTGGTCAATGTATCCACAATCCTAGCCTCTGGAACCAGGACAGTTCGGATGAAACTTTCCCACTACTTCTTAGACCTATCCAATTGTCTACTCATAGAAAATCTGCTTTATAACCTAATCAGCCTAGGACAAATCTTCAAGCTGAATTACAAACTAATATCCTATGAAAATAAAGACTTCCAAGTACTTGAAAAAAACAAAAACCTAATTTTGAAAGCAAATTTTAAATGTGGAAATTTTGAAGTCAAAGCCAAAAATGAACTTGCCCTCACCACAGTTTCCTACTGAAACAACTCTCTTACACTAAATCTAGCTGCCAGTCATCCGTCCCCAGAATATCCAAAAAAATGTTTCCAACCACCAACACCCAGAAAATCCTATGCAACTCTGGCAACCTCTTCAAAATAGCCAGATACCCTTTTAAGGGATATTGTCCTCTACCCCAACATAAAATCCAATTCTTACATATGGACCTATTTGGACCTTTTGACACCCCTTCCAACCTTGGCTACAAGTACTGCCTAAGAGTAATGGATGGGTTCAGCCGTGTCATCAGGACCCTATTCCTAAAATCCAAATCCAAAGTCTGCTTTTTCTTTCAAAAACTCTTTACTCAAATTGAAAATGAATCCCATTCAAAAATTACCAATTTTGTATCCAAAAATGGAATTGAATTCAAAAACAAAAGATTAAAAATCTCGTCCAAGAAAAAGGCATAACCCCCCTTACCACAGCCCCATACACACGTCAGCAAAACCCTTTTTCTGAATGAGGAAACAGAACCAATGTTACCAAAGCAAGATGCCCTCTCAAGGACTCTGGCCTGAGCGTGTCTTATTGGGCCAAAGCCATTAGAACTGCAGCATATCTAGAAAATATAAAACCCAAAAGGTAGTTAGACCACTCCACACCCTTTAACAAATTGCTCAAAAGAACCACAACCTAACAACACCTACAACATTTTGGGTATCTCGGCTACTACCTTGATAACCTCATCAGAGGAAAATTCACAGTTCAAGGATCCAAAGAAATTTTTTGATGGTACAAGGAGGGGCACAGAGTATATCAAATCTTGGAAAGGCAGACAGGTAATGTTAAAATTACTCACCACATTAAATTGATGCCGAACGTGTTTCCAGGAAAACTCTCTGACCCACATAACATAGAAGGTGACCACCTTCCACTTGACACATATCAAACCAGACACTTACCAACTCCAGCCCCAAAGTGACCAAAAATGAAAAAGAAAATTCCCCACAAGGAAACACCCTTGAATTAAGTACAACGATTCCCATAAGGACATACCCTGGACCTGAGTCAAGATAAAATTCTACAGAAAGAATCATCTCCAAAACAAATCTACGAATGCTCTCTAGAACAGACCCGGAACATAACCCCAATCCTCCTCCTAAAGGTAAATCTCCCAGGTATGAATGGATACCAGAGAATGAACCTCCACAAAAGAAATACTAGGAAAATTAGGAGATCCCAGGAACATGATTGAATCCAGAAGACAACCTAAAAGCTCTTCTAATGCTGTTTCAATCCTGGACAAAGAATGCCAGAAGAACTTCCATCAAGCTATGAAACGTAAACTCCACAAACACTGGGAGGATGCTGTCAGCTGGAGTCTATGTTGAAGCAGTAATTAGGCTATTTACAACTAGAACTATGACTGTGACATGTGGAAATAATTTCAAAATAAGAGTTTTAATATAAAAAAAAGGTTTATAATATAATAACAGGGTTCTACTATTGAGAAATAGTGGTGGTGAGCGCTATTGAGAACCCTGGGTGCAGTCTTACCAGTTGGATTACTATAATAAGAACTACAATAATTAAAATTATAATTATACCCTGATTATTACCCAAGAAAAAACTGTTTTTGACAGTTTACTACGTAGGATATTCAAGAGCAGGATGAGGAAACAATTCTGGCTGTGAAAAGCCTCCTTTTTATCCTGAAATGAGGTGGAAGGGGTGCTAGACCTTTCCACGTAGAGGAAGTGAAGATTTTTCACCCTCTAGTACTGGCTTGTGGTTTGCAAACAGCCTTTTTAGCCTGTATTGGGCTCAGATGTGGTTTTGAAGCCACATCTGGGCAGTTTTCACCAATACAGGGTGAAAGTTCTCATATGGGGACCTCACAGCCTGATTCTGACGTGTATGACGCATAGAATGCTGTACAGAAGCTGTATGGGACCCCAGAATTGACTGAAATATGAGGTATTGAAGTAAAAAAAAGCTTCTTTGTCTATTTGACACCTCATCTTCATGGTTATGGGATATTATCCCATGGCAAAGCTGTATATTACAGCAGGTAGAAATATGACGTTAAAACAGCCATAACTTTGTCAATTCTTGAGTTATCAACCTCACAATTGGTTCAGTGTGTAGCCCTGTATGTGCTCTACACAATGGTACCTCATTTGATATGGGTATCATTAAATATGGCAAAGTTATCCCATGTACAGGATTTTTGTACATTTGCATGGTATAGGCAAAAAGCTGTATTGAGCTTATTTGGCCCATACCTTTTTTTCTAGTTGAGCTATGGGGAAATGGATGACACCATCAGATAGCCCTGATTGTGCTCTTTCCAAAAAGACCCCACTTCAAGTATCTCACACTAAAACTGTAGAAGTTAGATGAGAGGTGAATGTTTTTTTCACCCTTATTTGGCCTGAAATTGACCATAACTCCAGTAATATTGGTGCTAGCACAGTTTGGCTGGTACCATTGGATAGCCCTGGCTTAGAGCTTCACTTTGAGTACCCATTTGATGGGGTTAAGCCTCTACTTCTAGATTTTAGATGAGAGGTGAAGATTAAGGTTTATGCTCAGCAATAACTTTGAGCAGGAATAACTTTGTTATTTCTTGTCCTATGGTGATGGGACTTATATTTTCAGAAAGAGGTGAGTTTTCTCTTTCTTTTGATACCTTTTGAGCTGATCTGGCTCAGCTCCATGTTTTGGTGGTACCTTGGCTATACCATTAGTTTATGGTATTTTGGCTGTCATGCTTGTGCTCTGGTTTTGCATCACAGGCTGACATACCCTCCCTCTAAAAAATTCTCATCATTGATGAGAATGTTCAGTCCTCCTAGAGGCCCTGAATCTTCTTAGATGAAGGTTCCCATCTGGTATGCCATCTTCTGCCAACCATTTGTCTTTATCATCTGTTTGGTGCTTGAATCTGACTAAGTATTGTCTTTGATCCTTTCCATTAAGTCTGATCTTCCTGGCCCTGATGATATTACTCACAGGTCCTGGGTAGTCCCCCACTTCCACTATATTAGGTGGTGTGGGGTTCTTCTTCCTGGAGGGGAATTTATCCTCCTCTGTTTGGATGTATGGTTTGACCAAACTTACTGGGAAGACTGGGTGCTTCCTGGAAGATTCCTCTGTAAGTTTGACTTCCACTGCATTCTTTCCTATCAACCTAATGATAGTGAAAGGCCCTACAAATAAGTCCCTCATCTTCTTGGGTCCTCTAAGATTATTAAAGTTCAGTGTAGACACTAGCACCTGGTCCCCTTCCTTAAAGTCAGGTTCCATGTGTGTCTTGTCCCACCTCTGCTTATTATATTCTTTTGCCTCAGCTATGCATTTGGCAGCTGTGTCGCAAGCCCTCTTCCGCATATCATGAAAGTCTTTGGCTGTAGGGTGGATGGTTAGAAGACTCTTCTTCAAGTGATCCACAGACAACAGGTGATTCCACCCTTTCTCTACCACTGCAGGTGTTTTTCCTGTTGTAGAGTGCTGACGTGTATTATAAGCCAGTTGGAAAGCTGGTAGAAGAGTAACCCAGTCATGGGTATATCCCTCATGGTCCTTGTATTCCATGCCATAGGCACAGAACCTTCTAAGGATGTCTTCCATAGTCTGGATCATCCTCTCAGCTAGGCCATCTGTTTGGAGATGGTAAGCTGTGGAAAAAGCAAGCTTGGTGCCAAGCATGTCATACAAGTTGGTCCAAACCTCAGATGTGAATTTTGGGTCCCTATCACTAATGATGATTTTAGGGACTCCACAGGTAGATATGATGTTATTCCAAAATAACAGGGCAGTATCCATGGCTGTGTCCTCTTTGTGGAATGGTAGACACCTCATGCTCTTGCTGAACCTATCAACTATGATCAAGCAGGCATTGTAGTTTTCTTTGCCTCCTGGGACAGGTCCTGTGACCCAGTCCATGTTGATGGTTTCCCATGGGTGTTTGGGTTCTTCTATATGTTGAAGTAGCCCATACTTCTTTCCACGTTTCCTATTTTCCTTTTGGCATCTCTCACAAGTGTTGATCTATTCTCCCAACTCTTGTTCCCACCAGGGCCACCAAACTGTGCTTGCTACCCTCTCCTTGGTCCTGTCTTCACTCATGTGTCCCATATAGGGGAAGTCATGGCATTCCTGCAGGATCAAGGAGATGTGGTCTCTGTCTACCACTGTGAGTGCACTTGTGTGTTTCTCTCTGTGGTAGAGAAGGTCATCCATAAGGAAGAACTTGTTATCCTTATAGGCCCCCAACCAGGGTTCTTCCAGCTGGGATTCCAGTTCTGGACTCCTTTATTTTTGTTGAAGGAGTTGTAGTAGTATGCCACACTGTTTTTGTTTGGCATAAGACTTCAGTACTGCACTAAAAAATTCATTGTGCAGCTCAGAGGAACTTATTCCCAATATGGGAGTTTCTGTCCCCTCTGAATCAGTGTTTCCACTGTCAGGGGTACCACTTTCTGGTGCCCATTCAGAAAATCTGAAGTTCTTCGTCCTATCTATTTCCATGAAATGGATAGGTATTTTGGCTGCAACTTCAGGGTCATAAGCTGGATTTCTCTTGACATTATCCAGTAGCCATCTGCTAAGGCCATCTGCATTGGTATGACTTTTACCTTCTTTGTATATGATGGTAATGTTCCCTCTATACTCCTGGATAGCTATTTTCCATCTCAGCATTTGTCTATTTGTAGTCTTCATGTTCAGTAAAGACTTCAAGGCTGTGCAGTCTGTGTAGACTTCAAAGACTGCACCCTCCAAATAATAATGAAGTTTCTATAGAGCCCAGACTAGACATAGACACTCAGTCTGGGTGGCCCCATACCTGGCTTCTGAATCTTTCAGCTGCCTTGAGATGTAGCAAATTACTCCTTCTCTTGGTTCACCATCCACAATTTGTCTTTGGTGAAGGGCTTCTCCTAGGCCTTGACTGCATGCTTCATCTATATATAGCTTGAATGGTAGTGCAAAGTCAGGTAAGATGAGCACAGGTGCATTTGTGAGTTCATAGTTGATCCTCTCATATGCATTCCTCCTTTCCTTGGTTATTTCAAAAACTACATCTTTTTAACATAACTTGTATAGACTACTAGTTATGTGTGCAAAGTCTTTGATGTGGCTTCTATAGTAGCTAGCAAACCCAAGGAAAGATTGCATCTCTTTGATGCTCTTTGGTACTGGCTTTTTCAGTACTGCGAAATTGCACTTTTTAAGTGAAATTTTCAGATTTATGGGTGTGCATTTCCTTAGTACTCTGTCTATGTATTGCAAATGGTCTTCCCATGTCTCTGAGTATATAATGATATCATCAATATATACCACCATCCAGCCTTCTACTCTTTCTTCTTGAAATATTGTGTCCATCATCCTTTGGAAATGGGCTGGTGAATTTTTGATGCCAAATGCCATCCTGGTATACTCATATATGCCCATATGGCATATTATTCTGAGTAATTTCAAGGAGTTTGGTTTAACTCCATTTTAGTGGAAGCCTTTCATACAATCCATTTTGGTTATATATTTGGCTTTCGCCAGTTTATCCAAGGCATGAGGTATCCTGGTTATAGGGTACCTGTCTGCTTTTGTGTAGTTATTCAGAGCTCTGAAATCTCCACACAGTCTAGATTTGCCATCATGCCAGGTGATTAGGACAGGGGTGGTGATTTCCACTATTTCATTATTTCCAATCTTCCTGATGACATCCATATCCAGGAGTTCATTGATATGTTTCTCAATTTCTTTCCTGGTTTCCAGGCTTGCTGGATAAGAAGGACTCCTAAGCATGGGTGGATAAGGCCTTTCCACATCCAAATATAGTTCTAAATCATGGCCTTTGATCTTGCCTAATGGTTCTTCACCAATGGCAAATGCTGGTCTGTTCTTTCTCAGCATCTTCAGTAAACTTAGTTTTTGTTTACTGGTGAGGGTAGTGCTAAACTGTCCCTCTCTGAATTCCTTCAGAAGTTCTTCTAGTGGATCTTGAGAAGATATCTGGTATATATCAAGTGAAAATTTCTTTTCCTTGTTAGTACCAATGGTGATGTGCCTATTTTTACTGTTGTAAATGTCTATGCCATACATCCTCTGGTAATCTGTTCCCAGTAAAAAACCTTGGATGTGGGCATCATCAAGAACTACAAACTCTGGGTTGAGTCTGGTATTAACCTTCCTGTGGGGTACAATTATCTATTTGATAATTGTCTCAATGGAAGTCATCTTCCCTCATGCACTTTTAAAGTTCTTTGCCTTCGTGGGCAAGAGCTGTTTTTCCCAGTTTGGTAAGTGGGTATCCAGATAGTTTCTGGCCACTATGGAGCAAGGTGCTCCACTATCAATGATCAGTGGATTCTGAGCATTGTCAATGCAAACAGTCATTTTTGTGGCTGTCCCATGTATATATGCCATTCCTTTGGTTGGTGTAACCAGGAATGTTTGTGCATCTTGTGTGTTTTTGCACAAGTTTTTGTTAGCAGTGTCCTGTGGCATGCCTGCTTCCAACTGTATGTCCTGAATTTCTAGCAGGGTTTCCTCTTGGTATTCCACTAAAAATTCCTCCCTTGGGTCTTGATCATCATCAGATGGTTCTCTGATGGCATCACCCATGGAGTCTGATTCAGAATCCTCTGTTGGAGATTCTTCCTCTGGGACTTTCTCAATGGCATAGACTTTTTTCTTTGCCTTTGGACAGTTGTTGGCATAGTGTTCTGTTGAACCACAATTGTGACAGAATTCCTCTTCTTTGCCACTTCTGCCACTCTTTCTTTGGGTTTGTCTTTAAAATCTACCCTGAAAGGTTGTTTCTCTTTGAAACTACTTCTCTTATATGGGGTGAATTTCCCTATATTAGTCCTTTTCCTTATGTCTTGTAAGGTGTTGGCAATGTCATCTAGAGTGCAATTTTGGTTGCATCTGCATTTTACTGCATGCTCTAGTTCTCCTGGCAGTTGTGTCAGAAGTTTGTGATTCCTCATTCAGATGTTCATCTGAGGATCAATGGCTTTAAGTCTTTTAGAATGTCTAAGACACCACTCATATGGATCTTTGTCCACAGAGTATTTGTCATTTTCAAATGACATGGCCTTCTGCCATATCCAAGTTCCATTACTGTACTTTTGGATGATTTGACTCTTCCACCATGGCCAGTTTCTTCTGCCATGGATTTCTTTCATTTCTGTGTACCATATACTAGTATGACCTTTAAATAAAGTATTCAATCTATCAGTGATCCAGTAATCTGGTATGCTTGGTACATCAATGAAGAGTCCATCAATATAATCTATGAGTTTCATATGATCATATTCTCCTGATCGAGAGAATTTGGGGCAGCTTGCGGCCTCAGGAAGCTGTTTCAAGGCTTCCTTCTCTGAATAAGACATTCCATCTCCATCCTGGTATTGTGATGGAGATGTTGCCTTATTCATCAACATGGCATCTGGCCGATATGGATTCTCCATAACTTGGCCTTGTGGTTGGTGCTTCAAGTTATGGTAGACATTAAAAAATTTTTTTATGTCTTGGTCCAGACAATCCCTGTCCCTTTTGCTGTGGTGTTGTTCTTCAAAGACTAGATTCAGTCTTTTGTTGGTTTCTTCAGAGCCTTTGCTCAGTTGAGCATATCCTTCTTGAAGATTCTTAACTATCTGTTCCAAGGAGGCTTGTTTTTTTTTCATCCTCTCTTGGCCAGCTTCAATTTCTGCAAACTGCTTTGCACATTGTTCAGCATATTGGGTCATTTGTAACCACAGTGTATCACTGTTGATGTTACTCTCAGATGTGACAATGTTATGTTCAGTCTGAGTGGGGGTAATGTTTCTATTACTAGGACTACTGATTCTAGAGTGGTTTACGACTACTTCTGGTTCTTGTGCACTTCTTTTACCAAATCCAACAGCTTCTGAATCATAGGGTCTGACTCTTTCCTCCTCTGGTTGAAGGAGGTTTTGTTCTTTCCCCTGTTTCCTTGTCTTCTCCTGGAAACTTCCTGGAATTGTGAAGAATGGTGACTCTTGGCCACTGATATGCTGGTTTCTGAATGGTGTGAAGCCACTGGGGAGCTGATTTGGCCTGCTCCTTGTGAGCCTGAAGGAATCTGAGTAGGCCCTGTCTGGGTTAACTGTTCTTCTATAGCTTGGATAGTGGCTTGATTCTCCCTTATCCTCTGTGCCCTTGCCTCCAGGAGTATGAACTTCCTGGTAGGATTCCAACCTTTGGTGATTACCATCAGGTCTTTGAAGTCTATCTCTCTGAGACAGATCTTCTGGCAACTTGCTCCAAGTTCTGCCCATTGACTTGCCAGGTTGAACCTCTTGTTGTCCATGCTCCATTGGAATAAGTCCTTGAGGAGTTGGTGGAGCTGAAGAACTTGATCCATGTCTTTCCAGTCCTCTGGTTTGAGGTCTCCATTAAATTGGAGTGTTAATGGCAGGGTTGATATTATCTCCCTCATTGTTTTGCCATCCACTACTGTGTCCAAGGTGTCCTCTTTCAGGTCTTCTGGTTCTGGACAAACCTTCTCTGTCCTCTGGTTGGCTCCTTTGGAAGCCAAGATCTCTGAGGTGTACAGGTGACATGTTAGTGTTTTCAAGCATTCAAAAACTTTATGTTCTTAGGGTATTTACCTTTGACTGTACCTTGTACAAATTTGTTGTCTGCTGATTTGGGCAATTTACCTTTAGAGGTTACGACTGGGTTAATTATAGTAATTTTCCCTGTACAAGTTATCAAGTTTGGTTTACCTTGTATTGATGCAGAATTTCGTGGTTTTCTACTCTTCTGTGTGGCAATGGGTGTCCACTTCTTTGCTGTTATCAGGCCTTCACTGTGCCTCTTTCCTTTGCCTTTGCTGCCCTCTGGTTCTGAGGGTGTCACTGGTGTGTTGGGCTGTGACTGGCTTTCAAGTGGTATGAAGTTATCTTCCACTGAATCAAAACAGGAAAAAGAGGGCTTATGTCAGTTAAGACTTCTCAAATAATGCTGGTTTTGCACGTCTAAGATTGGCCTCTGGGCTTTTATATTATTACAATATGCCCTTGTACAATGACAGTGTGATTGAATTAACAATTCCACGTCAGAAATACAGCTTACTAATATTTGGTATACTGTTTGTATACCAATATATCACAGAATAACTTGTAATTAGCAAGTGTAAACTGTCAAAAAGTGGTGTGTAATAGGGCAATTGAGTTAACAATGTGTCCAACCACGCCTCAACTGTTGGTTTATCAGCATGAGGTGTCTTATTTTAATTAAAAAATGAGACTGTATTAATGGCTTAAGTGTTTTTATATGTAAAACACGCCAAAAATAAGGGTCTGGTGGCTATTAGCCACGTGACAGGTACTCTTAAAATATGAGTAAAAAGGTGGTAAATGTACCAAAAAAGGAAAAATATATATATAATATATATATTTTTAAGAAATATTACACCTAAAAAGAATAAAAGAATTGTCAGAAAGTGAGAAATAAGAGAAAAACTCACTTATAAGGGTCCAAAAAAGGTTTAAAACACGGCCAGGCCCCCAATATTTCAGCTGGAGTCTATGTTGAAGCAGTAATTAGGCTATTTACAACTAGAACTATGAGTGTGACACTTGGAAATAATTTTAAAATAAGATTTTTAATATAAAAAAATGGTTTATAATATAATAACAGGGTTCTACTATTGAGAAATAGTGGTGGTGAGCGCTATTGAGAACTGTAACAACCATCCATCAGGGATAAGGGTATTCATTCATACACCCACTCAAACACCTCAAATCAGCAAATCCAGTATCTGCATCAGCAGTCAGTTTCAGAAATCTTCATTCTGAAACATGCATACAGCTTGGTACATCAATACAGCCTGTCAATACCTGTACAGGTTGGATTCACCCAATACAGTTTCAATACACCAGTATGGAACTGTATGATCACTCAAATACACCACACCTCTTGTACAGGTTCTGTACAGCTGTACAGGACCTGTATTGGCCAGACTCAATTCAATCATCAATTGTTCTCATGAAAATTCTTCCTCTGGATCAGGGCTGGTGATTCTCACATATACCAGCCCCTCTTTCTCCCCCCTGGGGACTTTTCCCCAGTTAATTAATTTAGTTTATTTATTATTTTATAATTACTTTTATCCTTATTTTGGGTATTATAATTATTTAATCTTAAGTTAGTCTTTGCATTTCTCTCTTCGCCTGTACAGTATGAGTTGGGTGGCCAGATCCTTATTAACCATTCTCTTTCCATTCTGACAGGTTGAAACAGTGGACTTGGACTTGTTTGTGGTTGGCTCTTCTATTCTTTTAATCTTATCTTTTGTTGCTGCTTTTCTTATATTTATTCTTTAGCAATTTATCTTTAACACTCTTAAGTGTATCCCCTTTTATCTTATCTTTGAGCCCTCCATAAGTGAGTCCCAGTTTACTGAGTGCCAGGCCCTCTTCACTTCGAAGAGCCCCTGTGACATTAAATTAATTAACTCATATTTGATTCTTTCTCTTCATTCATTTATATTCATTTCCTCTCATTCATCAATTATGACCTTTTCATGATTTTATGGTTTTTTATGATTTTCTATGAAATTTTCTCTCTCATCAATTTTCATCTCATTCATTTCATTCTTATGAAAATTGATTCTTTTTCCTTTCTTAATCATTGCTGACCATTTCATCACTTCATTTTATTTTTTATCAATCAAATTTCTTCTGTGTTCTTATTCAGGTTTTATCTAGGGATTATTGATTGGTTTAATTGATTGGATTATTCATTGGGATTCATTTGGGTTATTGATTCAGGATTTATTGGATTTATTGACTTTGAACTCTCAAGATATTGAATTGATTTCTGAAGATTTTGAACTGATTGATTGATTCCTCAAGACTTGATTTCATTTGAAGACACTTATTGATTGATTATTGATTGATTATTGATTGATTATTGATTTCCTCAAGATTATTGATATTTGATTGAATTGATTGTTGATTGATTGAATTTATTTGACTGTTGATTGAATTTGATTCCTCAAGATTTGAATTGATTCCTCAAGATTCATCAAGATTTTATTGTGATTGATTTGGCCAAGCCTGATTATTCTTCTTAATACCATCAATTTATTTTAATTCTTTTCATAATGCCAGTCCAGCATAGCCCCCAGCAAAGAATACTAGATCCCAGAAAATTCCAGCTGTTCTCACTCCTACAGCAAGTGCTCCTCTTGACCGCACACCATCAGTTCATCAACTGAGTGCAAATTTGGACAGAGGACCACCAATGGAAGGAGCAGCACCCTCAAGAAGAGGTGGAATGAAATCTAGAAGATCAAGATCCTTTTCTGGACTTTTGGGTGGCTACCCTGGCATGTCTGAAGGTGCAAGAGCAAGATTAGGGGAAGTTGAAGATGAAGAGGGGGAAGAGTCTGTGGAAGAGGAAGATTCTGGGGAAACTGAAGTGGCAGATGCCTTGGCAAATGCTCCAGAGGTGCCTCAGGGTTCTAATCTAGCCCTTTCTAGTCAACCTCTTGTCTCTCAAACTGATCCAAGTCTCCTCAAGATGATGGAGCAGATGACTCAATTCATGGGCCAACTCACTCAAGCAGTTGCCCCCAGGGACAATTCCAAAGCCCCTGCTTTCAAGACTCCATCCATGAAGGCACCTGATTCTTTTGATGGTACTCAAGCTCATAAGTTGAGAGGATTTATCCAATCCTGTCAACTAATTTTCCATAATGATCCAGCAAACTTCTTCTCTGACAGGAAGAAGGTTTTGTACTCAACTTCTTTTCTTACTGGTAGAGCTGGCAAATGGATTGAACCTTACCTCTCAAATATTTCCAATGAAGACCCTTCCTACATCCTCAATAATTGGCCATTGTTTGAATCTCAATTATTCACTCTGTTTGGTGACCCCAATGAAGTCAGGAAAGCTGAACAAGAGTTGGACAATTTGAGGATGAAGGAAAGTGGTCATGTTTCCTTGTACATAGCAGATTTCAGAAGCTTAATGTCAAGAATTGGAGATTGGGGGGAAAGAGCTTATATCCATGTTTACAGAAGAGGATTGGCATCAAGATTATTGGATCAGTTGGCTTCTCACCCTGGAACTTTTGATACTCTTCAAGAACTTATGGATGTCACTCTAGAATTAGACACAAGATATCATGAGAGGCAAAAGGAAAAGGGTGGCAATCAAGAAAAGAAGCCTCCAGTCAGTGGAGCCAATCAGTCTAGGCCTCCTCAAAACTCATTTCAAAAGAGGCCTCATCAGAAGAAGAATAAGAAGGGCAAGCAATTTCAATCTTCAAAGGACAAACCCCATGCTGCTCTCCTCAATAAGGACAATAAATTAATCGGTTCTGAAAAGGAGAGGAGGATTCAAGCAGGGTTGTGTACTTATTGTGGTGGCAAGCACCCAATTGAAAAATGCTTCAAGAGACGTCAGAACACGCCTGGGTCATCATCAGGAGGCTTCCCTAGCAAGCAGGGAAAAGCCTGAGTGGGGATCATGATGTGTTCAATGGTTCTCACTTATTTCCTTCAAGAGCACAATTGTGCACTCTGAATACTAGTGTCAAGAAATCTTTAAAATTTCTTATTTTCTCTTCTGTCTCTGATATTTTTTATAGTATTCTCATTGATTCTGGTGCTACAAACTCTTTTATTGCAAAGAATTTTGTTCTCAAGTACTCATTGACTCTGTCAGAGCTCCCTGAAAAGATTCCTCTTTTCATTTTGGATTCTAATGAATCCCCTGCCTTGTTCATCACCCATTATACCAAGTGGGTAGTTGACTTGCCTTCCTTCCCAAGCTTTGAATGGGATTTCTTTATCATAGATTCACCCAAAGGAGAAGACCTGATATTGGGCTATGATTTCCTTTACCATTTCAATCCCATTATTGATTGGAAAAATGGATTGATCACCTATGATTCTAATCATAAGGATTCTAGTGGTATTATTCCTTCTACTAGTAATGACTTAGCCACTGCTGTCAACAGTGTTGCTCTGGCTGGTGAACTTAAGACACCTTCCATCCGTTCTTCTGTCCATATCCCTTCCATAATTCCCTCTCAGTCATTACTTCCATCAAGAGATGAAGTCTTCAAAGAGATAAAGGATGTTGGAGAAGATGTTGCCATATCTTCACTTCATCTCTTCCAAGGGGATATGGACCTTCCTCCCTTATCTTTTCATGCATCCCTGGAGGAGCAGTGGGATGAGGAGGAAGAGCCAGAAGAAATTGAAACTGTGTTGAAGGTTGTTCCTCCTGCTTATCACCAATATTTGGATGTATTCTCCAAGGTGAAAGCAGAGAAACTTCCTCCACACTGCGCCTGTGATCACCATATCGAATTGGAGGGTCTTCGACCTCCAATTGGTGTTATCTACTCATTATAAAATCAAGAGTCAGAAACACTGCGGGCCTACATTTCAGAGAATGTAGAGAAAGGTTTCATTAGACCAAGCTCCTCTTCAACAGGAGCACCTGTCCTTTTTGTCAAGAAAAAGGATGGAGGTCTTCGTTTGTGTGTTGACTACCGCAAACTCAATGCTGTCACTAGGAAGAACAGATACCCTGTTCCTCCTATGAACCAGCTTCTTACCGTATTCAACGGTTCCACTATCTTCTCCAAGATAGATTTGCGTGGTGCATATAACCTTCTGAGAATCAAAGAGGGGGATGAGCACTTAACTGCCTTTAGAACCAAATATGGCAGTTATGAGTATTTGGTCATGCCATTTGGTTTGACCAATGCTCCTGCTTCTTTCCAAAATCTAGTAAATGATATCTTTGCAGATTTTTTGGATGTGTTCGTTGTGGTTTGTCTAGATGATATTATGGTCTTTTCCAGTTCTGAGGAGGAAAATGTCAAACATGTGGCCTCTGTCCTCCAAAGACTGAGGGACAATAATCTGTTTGCCAATGCCTCCAAGTGTGTATTCCATGCCTCAAGTGTGGAATACTTGGGCTATGTTGTTTCAAGTGATGGCCTCAAGATGGATTCTTCAAAAGTTCAGCAAATCCTCAATTGGCCTCAGCCCAGAAACATCAAGGCTCTTCAATCTTTTCTTGGCTTTGCCAATTTTTATCAACGTTTCATTAAAAATTATTCAAAAAAAATCACTTCTCTCACTTCCCTCCTTAAAAAAGATTCTCCCTTCATCTTCAATGAGGAAGCTCTTAGTCAGTTTCAAGCACTCAAAGAAGCTTTCACCTCTGCTCCTATCTTATCTCATTTTAATCCTTCTCTACCTACTATAGTAGAGACTGATTCTTCTGATTATGCATTGGGGGCCGTACTGAGTCAGGTGAATGACTCTGGAAAGCATCCCATTGCATTTGATAGTCGCAAGCTCTTACCAGCTGAGCTCAACTATGAGATTCATGACAAGGAACTCCTTGGCATAGTTTGGGCTCTCAAGCGCTGGAGAGCATTTCTTCTTTCTCTTTCCAATCCTTTTGAGGTCTTGACAGACCACTCTTCCTTGCAATATTTCATGTCTTCCAAAGTTCTTACTCGTCGTCAGGCCCGTTGGGCTGAATTTCTCTCAGAATTTCATTTCACTATCACTTACCGCCCAGGCAGGCTGGCCACTTTACCAGATGCCTTATCACGTCGGGACGACGTGTACCCAGAGAGGGGGGTGGACTTCATCAGCAAGAATCCTCAGAATTTTGATCAAGTACTTAAGCAAGATGGAATTCAAGAGTCAAGATTCTTCTCAATCAAAGTGGAAATTTTCTCAGATTTAGTTGACAAGATTCAAGAAGAAGTATGGCAAGACGAAGACTATAAAGAAATACTCAAGCAACTAGCAAGAGGTGAATCAGTTCCAGATTATTCTCTTGAACCTCAAGCCAAGTTATTATTATTCAAAGATAGAGTGGTAATCCCAAGCAATGAAGAACTTCAACTCAATATTCTTCAAAAGCGTCATGACTCACCATTGGCTGGCCATCCTGGCCAGGAGAAGACCCTCAAGCTCATCAAGAGGGATTTTTATTGGGCTGGCATGAATCAATTCATCAAGGACTATGTGTCCTCATGTCAGCAATGTTCAAGAAACAAGAACATCCATCACAAGAAGTTTGGATTACTCAAGCCTCTTTCAATTCCATCTGGTCCTTGGAATTCATTATCAATGGACTTTATCACTCAATTGCCACTGTCCAACAACTTTGATTCAATTTTAGTAGTTGTGGACAGATTCTCAAAAATGGCAATCTTCATTCCAACTTATGGCACAATCACTGCTCTGGATTTAGCTCAAATATTCATTAGCCATGTATTTTCCAAGCATGGACTCCCAGTCAGTATTGTCAGTGATAGAGGATCCTTATTTGTTTCATCATTCTGGACTCAATTGTGTCAGCAGCTCAAGATATCAAGAGATCTTTCAACTGCCTTTCACCCTGAAACAGATGGACAGACAGAGAGGGTAAATCAGATACTAGAACAGTACCTTCGGATGTATGTCAGCTATCATCAAGATGACTGGTACACCTGGCACCCTCTGGCTGAATTTTCCTATAATAATGCAGAACATTCATCAACCAAGCAATCACCTTTTTTCACCATTTATGGAAGAAATCCCAGCTTTGACTCAATCCATATTTCTCAATACTCACCGGCTGGAAAGTTATCAACAAAACTCCAATCAGTACAGCAAGTTGTCAAAGAAGAATTAGAGTCAGCAATAAGGAGATTCAAGAAGTATGCAGATAGAAATAGGGCAATTCCACCTGATTTCCAACCTGGGGACAAAGTATGGCTAGCTTCCAAGAACATCAAGACAACAAGACCCACCAAGAAATTATCAGAAAGATGGTTGGGACCCTTTGAAGTTCTTAAGAAGATTGGCAGCCATGCATATCACCTCAAGTTGCCTCAGAAATGGAAGACAGTTCACCCTGTATTCCATGTGTCCTTATTAGAACCAGTCAAGCATTCAACTATTCCAAATCGTCATCAATTGCCGCCACCACCAGTTTTAGTGGAAGAGCAAGAAGAATGGGAAGTGGCTCAGGTTCTGGACTCAAAACTCAAAAGAGGTAATTTATGGTATCTTGTAGAGTGGAAAGGATTCAGTGAAGACCCAGAAAGAACCACTTGGGAACCAGCTTCCAACCTTACCAACTCACCAGACCTTGTCAAGGATTTCCACTCATTGTATCCAGACAAGCCTGGTCCAAATACCTCAAGAGTTTGATTTTATGGTGCTTGGTGGGGAGAAGAAGTTATGAAATTGAGTTCCTCTCCTGGCATGCACCTTTAAGGGGGTATTCTACCCATATGTTGTTGTAAGCATCACCTTGGCCACTTTGTGAGCACTTTTCAATTCTTTGGACAGGTTCAGGAAGCATACAACATCAATACCCTCCATTTGGACCTTATCAAGATATGGCCAAATATTTTCTTTCTTTCTTTATGTTTCATTTTCTTTCTTTATTATCATTTCATTTTATGCCAATCATCATAATTCAAGACATTCATTACTTCAAGTCATTTACGGCAATTCATTTCAGTAGTCATTTATGGCAAATCATTTCAGAAGGCATTTATGGCAATTTATTTCAGTCTTATGGTGCTTGGTGGGGAGTGGAAGTTATGAAAGTAAGTTCCATCTCCTGGTATGCATCCCTGAGGGTTCTACTTCTTGTAAAACATCACCTTGGCCACTCTGTGAGCATCAAAATGCTTGGTTTTCACTTTTCAGACACTTTTTTTTTGGCCAGAATCAAGCAACTCACCACAAGAAGGACCAACCATCAGGATTTTTCTTTATTTCTTTCTTTACTCTCATTTTCTCTTATTATTTTTCTTTCTTTCTTTACTTGTATAATTTTCTTTCTTTTATTTCTTTAAAGCAGCAGCATCTCCTCCCCAAATCATGTATTGGGAGGTTCCATTATCTTTTTTATTTTTTATTTTTTAGTATTTATAAGAGTGGGGATAGAAGCCAAACCAAACAAAAACAAGGAAAAGGAAACTAGTTATCTCTACCCAAGTCATCAAAAGTTCTCTGGAAGTCATTTATCAACTCATCCTCATACCAGGCAAATTTTGCAGCCATCTCTTCAGAAGCAGTACCTGGAATAGTCCTGTCATTGGCATACATAATCACCTCTCTGCTATTTCTATCAACCCTCCTGAACAATCTGGCCACAGCATCTTGATTTTCACTAGCCGCGTTGGGATCTTCTCTGGTAACCCGGATAGGCCAACGTTCTCTTCTTTGGAAGACTTGGGCAGCAGGAAACGGCAAAGGGGATAATCCATCTCTTCTTCTGCTGGAGCTGGCCACAGGTTGGAGTTGATGGGAGGTGGTTATGGGTGAGTTTCTAGGCTGTTGAACTGGTGATGGTCTTACTGCTGGAATCAAGGCAGGCCTGGTGGTATGGGAAGTAGTTGGTGAAGGAGGAGGAAGGGTTGTAGGAATAGAGGCAAGCATTGGTTGAAAGGTTCTTGGAGTACTGGGAATGACTTGACTTTGGAATCTGGTGTTGGCAAGAGGTTGAGAGGAGGAATTGCTGGATGGATGGCCACTTGAATGGGGAATAACTTGAACTTCTTCACCATCCAACTCATCACTTCCTTCAGCATCTGGATCTGATGGGGAATCAACAATTCTTCTTAGCTTCTTCGCTACTTTCACCACTCCATCAGCATTGGTCCTTGAAATTGGAATTTCTGAGCTGTAGTGGATGGGCCTGCCACCAATTGGAATGGACCCTCCAACATTAGTCCATCTGGCCACATCCCTCTGCCTGGAACCAGTCACTACATCAAGATATCAGCACCAATTCAATCAAAATATGCAAAGCACTCACATTGAGAAAATCCAGAAGTGGCATCAGGGGTAGGCTCCTCAAGAATGGGGAATTCCTGCCCATAAGGCCCATCCTTCCTACTCCACAAGTTTCTCTTGACCCGGGACAAAGTTGATCCGGTACGGCGGCATGGCTTCTTCCCAATAAAGCAGAAATGGCATTTTGGCAATCGAGGATTGTAATGTTGAAA
Organism: Austropuccinia psidii; assembly: GCA_023105745.1. Lineage (NCBI taxonomy): Eukaryota > Fungi > Basidiomycota > Pucciniomycetes > Pucciniales > Sphaerophragmiaceae > Austropuccinia > Austropuccinia psidii. The sequence continues at coordinate 49,985,426 of JALGQZ010000004.1, forward strand.
GCAATCCTTACCCCTGGCCAAACACTCAGTACAGGCAGGATCAAGGACTTCAACTTCTCTGAACCCATCATATGTTTGGGAGGGGTCAAAATGGCCAGAAGACGCCATAGAAGGAGAAGACAATCGACTGAAGACGCCAGAACCATGAAGAATAGACGGTGGCGGTGCAGAAGGGGAAGATTCAGTGAGCTCAGTCAGTTTGGAACTCATAACTGAAGAATATGCAAGCAGAAGATTCAAGACGTCAGAATCAATCCACTCCATATCAAGAAAAAAGGAACTTGACTCAAGGAAATGGGGCCATAACTCAATTATGCCCCCCCTCAAAGCCTCTAAGGTGAAGGTTCATACCCCTTTGGGGCTGAACTCATCACCCAGGGCCTCCCCTGCAACTTTGGGGAGGCCAGGATCTTGATGGTCCTGGACGCCATCAATGGGTCCAGGCCATGTAGGGTAAAAAATGGGTAAGGGCCATTTCTGGACCCCTTGGTCACCCTGGGTCCCCAGCAAATTTGGGCCCAGGGGCTCCATTTTGGTCCTGGGGGCCTCCAATAGCCCCCACGGACCGCGGCGTACGGTCCACGGCCCACGGACCACGGCGTACGGACCGCGGACCGTAGGATCCCAAAGACTCAAAAGGGCCAAAAAAGGCCAAAAATCAAGATATCAAGGTTTTTCACCAGAGCACCCAAAAAGGCCCATAGGCCATAAAAAATCAAAGACATCAAAATCCATCAGAGCAAAGGCCATAGCCCAAAGTGCCTTATAGGGCTGTTAAGGCCATCTCCATGGATTATGGGGACAAGACCCCTTGGAGGAAATTTTTTCAACTTTTTCCAGAGATTTAAGGCTTGCCCAATGAGTACACTTCATATACTCATTGGGCATCATTTTTTGAGCACAAGAGCTCAGTGGTCCTTATTCTGGGATATATCCCAAGGCCACACCCCAAGAGCATGGCTGATTGAATCAAAAGAAAGAATGGCATATTCTGGAAGGAATACTCACTTAAGCTTGGAAAAAGGGGGGAATCAATTGAATTTGGCAGGGAAGAAGGAATGAAGGATTTTCAGGATAATGGTCAAGAGGAAAAGAAAATTAAAAAGAAAATTTTTTGAAAAAATGTGGGGATATTGAGATGCCACTCAACAGTGGCAGGGTATTATGGTGTTCAGGAGCCCACCAGTTTCAAGAGGGGGATACTGTAACAACCATCCATCAGGGGTAAGGGTATTCATTCATACACCCACTCAAACACCTCAAATCAGCAAATCCAGTATCTGCATCAGCAGTCAGTTTCAGCAATCTTCATTCTGAAACATGCATACAGCTTGGTACATCAATACAGCCTGTCAATACCTGTACAGGTTGGATTCACCCAATACAGTTTCAATACACCAGTATGGAACTGTATGATCACTCAAATACACCACACCTCTTGTACAGGTTCTGTACAGCTGTACAGGACCTGTATTCGCCAGACTCAATTCAATCATCAATTGTTCTCATGAAAATTCTTCCTCTGGATCAGGGCTGGTGATTCTCACATATACCAGCCCTTCTTTCTCCCCCCTGGGGACTTTTCCCCAGTTAATTAATTTAGTTTATTTATTATTTTATAATTACTCTTATCCTTATTTTGGGTATTATAATTATTTAATCTTAAGTTAGTCTTTGCATTTCTCTCTTCGCCTGTACAGTATGAGTTGGGTGGCCATATCCTTATTAACCCTTCTCTTTCCATTCTGACAGGTTGAAACAGTGGACTTGGACTTGTTTGTGGTTGGATCTTCTATTCTTTTACTCTTATCTTTTGTTGCTGATTTTCTTATATTTATTCTTTAGCAATTTATCTTTAACACTCTTAAGTGTATCCCCTTTTATCTTATCTTTGAGCCCTCCATAAGTGAGTCCCAGTTTACTGAGTGCCAAGCCCTCTTCACTTCGAAGAGCCCCTGTGACAAGAACCCTGGGTGCAGTCTTACCAGTTGGATTACTATAATAAGAACTACAATAATTAAAATTATAATTATACCCTGATTATTACCCAAGAGTAAAACTGTTTTTGACAGTTTACTACGTAGGATATTCAAGAGCAGGATGAGGAAACAATTCTGGCTGTGAAAAGCCTCCTTTTTATCCTGAAATGGGGTGGAAAGGGTGCTAGACCTTTCCACGTAGAGGAAGTGAAGATTTTTCACCCTCTAGTACTGGCTTGTGGTTTGCAAACAGCCTGTATAGCCTGTATTGGGCTCAGATGTGGTTTTGAAGCCACATCTGGTGTAAGATGTGACTATGAAACTGATGATAATATTACTATTAATCAACAGTACTATGTCTGTTCTTCTGAAATATAATGATAAAATATTATTATAACCAAAATTAAATAATTAAAAAATTATTTCTTTCACGTCTTAAGCACTACTAGTGATTTTAACAGTGAGCAAGTAATTGTCTACAAGAATCAATTACAAGAAGAATTTAATAATAAAAACTTCTTTATTAAAATAATTAATTATTTTAATACATAATTATCTTTTGCAAGAATAATTATAATGATAATTCTTGAAGAAAACTAAATTTTTAGAGAAAAACTTTAAGAATTAAAGATAAATCACTGACTAATATTCCAAAGAGCTTTTTGAAAGATAAGATAGAGAGATTTGGCGTAGAATTATGGATTTAGAGGATCAAAATGAATTTATAAATTTATTACAACAATATATAGTTGATTTCTATGATTTCACGTCTTTCTGATTGATTCTGAAAGAATAAAACACTTAAGAAAAGTTTTAACTAATACTTACTTGTTCGTAATACTGATATAAATGATTAATAAGATGATGATGATGATATGGAAAAAACAGCAAGAGAAGGCCTCTTTTAAGTCAACAACAGCTCACAGAGGCGTGCCATGGAGCAAACTGAAAAACCAGTGAGTGAGAAAGCATTAAACCCTTTTGGATTAGTACTTACATCATCTGTTGTCACGTGAAATTATCATAATTGCTTAATTGATGCTTTTACGTGACTACCAACCCCAATATGGTTAAGAATAAAAGGAATAACATTTGTAAATCTTCTTTTATTCCAAAGTATTCATTGATTTCCCAAAGTTATCAATGTTATTGACAATTTCATCACATGTTGTATTTACTTTGAATTTTTGAAGATTCAGTGTTTCACGTAGAATAACCAAAAATGGACTGTAAGTAAAACTGTAATTCTTTTTGGTTGTAGCATAGATACTACGGTTCTCAATTGGTCCTGAAGGTTTCAGAAAGATTAATTAAGAATTATATTTTGAATGAATTTTTGAAGTTTTTACCTCATTTCTACGTAGAATTGCAAATATCAGTGTTTGACTGGTTGCTATGAGGTAAATCAATGGATACAAGTCCAAAAAGGGTTTTAATTACTCTTTTGGGGTTTATCCATGGAAATTCATGATGAATTGACGTGGTTACAGGAGCCTAAGTAGCTTTTTACCTCCTTGGCACGTCAAAATAGCAGGTTATTTGCTATTTTCTTAAGATTTACAGTAGTTGTGACATGGTAACCAAGTTCCCAAAAGGTTTTGGTTTACCAATTAGTCTAATATCAGCCATGTATCCAAGCTTTAGAGCTGTCCACGCCTCTGAGGCCTCAGAAGTTGGGTACCCTGGCTCTCTTTGATGTCTTTTGTCCCCCTTACTTATTTTTCACGTCAAAATAGAAATTTAAGCTTCAAGTGAGAGATCCACTATGGGTGTACCAAAAGTGCATGTAAGAATACCATAATATTAAGTGCTCAAAACATGTATAACACTATTCTTAGTGTATATGGAACATTGGATTTCTCACTTTCCCATTATTTTGGCGTAAAATTAAGAAAAACAAAAATTTTCACGGATCTTTTATGTGGTATTAATGATGTGGTGTTGAAGTATTTTCCATAATACCACCTCAAAGAGTTGATTTGAGCTTATTCACTCTATGGAGCTACCCTAGATGAATTTTTGTGTAGAATCCAAATCTGGCCTTAAATCCATGGATTTACTTACTCAATAAAAAGTTATTCATCTTTTCTGAAATCAAAAATGATGAATTTTGAATATATGCATGATTTATGAGTTATGTATAATTCAAAATTTCTTTTTAAGATAATTGTGGCCTATTTGGGTATGTAAAATATACCTCAAGGCTCACATCTGGGCAGTTTTCATCAATACAGGGTGAAGGTTCTCAACTGGGGACCTCACAGCCTGATTCTGACATGTATGATGCGTAGAATGCTGTACAGAAACTGTATGGGACCCCAGTATTGACTGAAATATGAGGTATTGAAGTAAAAAAAAGCTTCCTTGTCTATTTGACACCTCATATTCATGATTATGGGATATTATCCCATGGCAAAGCTGTATATGACAGCAGGTGGGAATCTGACCTTAAAACAGCCATAGCTTTGTCAATTCTTGAGATATCAACCTCAAGATTGGTTCAGTGTGTAGCCCTGTATGTGCTCTACACAATGGTACCTCATTTGATATGGGTATCATCAAATATGGCAAAGTTATCCCATTTACAAGATGTTTGTACATTTGCATGGTATAGGCAAAAAGCTGTATTGAGCTTATTTGCCCCATAACCTTTGTTCTAGTTAAGCTATGGGGTAATGGATGACACCATCAGAGAGCCCTGATTGTGCTCTTTCCAAAAAGACCCCACTTCAAGTATCTCACACTAAAACTGTAGAAGTTAGATGAGAGGTGAATGTTTTGTTCACCCTTATTTGGCCTGAAATTGACCATAACTCCAGTAATATTGGTGCTAGCTCAGTTTGGCTGGTACCATTGGATAGCCCTGGCTTAAAGCTTCATTTTGAGTACCCATTTGATGGGGTTAAGCCTCTCCTTCTAGATTTTAGATGAGAGGTGAAAATTAAGCTTTATGCTCAGCAATAATTTTGAGCAGGAATAACTTTGTTATTTCTTGTCCTATGGTTATGGGACTCATATTTTCAGAAATAGGTGAGTTTCCTCTTTCTTATGATCCCTTTTGAGCTGATTTGGGTCAGCTCCATGTTTTGGTGGTATCTTGGCTATAGCATTAGTTTATGGTATTTTGGATGTCGTGCTTGTGCTCTGGCTTTGAGTCACAGGCTGACAGATGCTATCCAGAGAGAGCTGGATAACATGGGAAAACATCAAGTTTGGTCCCCCACTACCTTAAAAGAACACACAAAACTGTTGTTCACCACCTGGGTTTTCAGATGCAAGACCAATGAAGATGGAAATTTAACCAAATTCAAGGCTTGACTATGTGTGCAAGGATTCCATCAGAAAGAGGGCATAGACTATGAAGAATTCTTCTCACCCACCAGAAGATTAACCTCACTATGACTCCGCCTCACCCTCTTTCACTTGAACAGATTCACCATTGAACAAATGGACATAGATTGTGCATTTCTTAATGGAAGACCCAACAAAGACCTCTACATTCTCAGACCCAATGGATATACAAAATACCAACAAAGCGCATATTTTATCCTGAGACAGTCCTTTTACATATTGCAGAAAAGGCCCCAAGTTGGCACAAAGAACTTAAGAATTCTTTGACATCCATTGGCCTGAGTGCAGTGCACACTGACTCCTGTCTGTATTAATCAGCCAACCAAGGCAAACCCATGTCGTTTTCATACATGTGGACAAGTTGATCTTTGGAGGATCTTGGAAAACAAATTCAAAACAAAAATCAACAATCAACAATATTTTAAAAATGGATTATCTAGGGAAAATAAAATATGCCCTAGAAATTAGAATTACCCAACAATGCGACTACATTAGTCTCATACAAGACCAAGTAATAAAAAACATCCTGGAAGAATTCAATATCACTAACCCCCAAATCACTTCTAGTCCTCTACCAGGAAATTGAAAACTTTCCAGAGACCTACCGGCTCAAGAAATTATCCACCTATTCAACTACCAATGATTAATTGCGCTACTGCAATACCTCATAGAATGTACCAGACCAGACCTGGCCTTTAGCACTTCCTTTCTCTCACAATACCTTGAAAATTGGAAAATCTAAACTTTAAGGCTGCCAAAAATGACATCGCCTATTTCAATTGCACCCAACACTTCGCTCTACATCTTGGCCAAAATCAACTAAATCACAAAACGAACCAGCTCCTGGGATTCACTGATAGTTACTGGGGAGGAAATGAAGGCTACAAGTCCTTCTTGGAATCCATAGTGTACTGCTATGGAACCCTGGGTTGGAGAAGCCACAAACAAAAGGAAGTGTCATTATCCTCTGCCAAAGCCAAACACAACAAAATGACTGAAGGAATTCAAGATCTTAAATTGCTGAAGAACCTCATCCTTTAATCCACCCATCAACATCTTAGACAACCTCTATTCACCAACAATAAAAGGTCAATTGCAATAGCATCTAACCATGTGTACCATCATGGGACTTGACACATCAATTTCTGGCTACATTTGATATGCAACCTAATAGAAGAAGACAAATTAGAGATCAACAACGTAGATACTAAAATATGATTTCCAATTCACTAACCAAAAATAAGCCATAAAACAAAAGAATTGATCACTTAAAAATAATTTTTTGCATTAAAGAACTATCAAGTAAGGAGGAGTGAAAATAAAAGAGAAGAAAGTAAATACTAGTTATACATTAATCACATACACCCAAGTGATGTCATACTATGACATAATCAATTCAGGATCACATTGGTCCCTGTTTCAAAATCAAGAATCAATAAAAGGTCCTGAGTATGACCTTGAACTGCTTCATCAAAATTATTTTATGCTACTTACAGTCTCAGGACTAAAGAAGAGGTCCTGGACATGACTTTGAACTATACCAATTTTTTATTTTTATTATTCATTTATCTCATTTTATGGAAACACTGGTGGAAATATTCAATCACGAAAGGTTATTAGTAGCTGGAGGAACTTCTTTATCAAATGGAGAGGTAAACTACCCTGAATCAGTATTAATCATATAGAAAAACATTAAAACAAACCAAAAAGAAGAAACAACAGGGTACAAATTAACTAAACAAGATATGGAGATTCAAAATCATTATAACAAGAAAAAAATGGAATTATCCACTGAAGTTATTGAAATAGAAAAGTTAAAGGAAGAAAATTCTCATTTATGAACCCAGGATACTGTACTTGAAACTGGAATGCTGGGGACAGCATTAAATGGAGAGGGGGATGTGGTATTCCATACCTTTTTCCCAGTTTCAAGAAATGTTTTGAAAAATTCAAAGTTAAAAAAATAATCAAGATCTCAATGAATAATATAGGAATTCACCACTCATAAAAATCATTAAAAATCACACACATCCAGGAATAACATCAATAGTAGAGAGGAATGGAAGATTTTAGCATTCAGAATTGAAATAATCAATATACTTCTATAATTATATGAATAATAGAGGAGTCCAATCTTATGGAGTTATACAAGAAACCTTACATATAAGGCTTACATAATCAACAATATAGGATTAATACATACATAAGAACTCAAAATTAAATGGACAAAGTAACATTTTAGTATTATATCCACCCTAAAGCCATCAAGAAGATTATATTACCAAGAATTACAGTAACTGAAATGCAGTTCATGTGACACAAGGATCATATGACAGTATCCAATTCAACTCAATATATGGGAAAGCCACTAAAAACCTGAAATTAAAATATAGGCACTTAAAGAAGGTCTATGAAATCCACATGCATGACATCTGTACTTTACACAGCCTCAGGATCATCAAATACAACTTAATTCAATTTCAACTAGCTGCATGCAAGGGGAATACACTTAATTGTAAACCACACAGAAATTACAGTAATCAAGCACTAAAGCTCAAGAGGAGATCCCCACATTACACCACATGATCACCTGAAATTGAATAAATCTTACAAAAAGAATTATACAAGGGCTCATTAACATGACACTACCTTCATCCTTTTAATCACCAGGATTAATTCCTCAAGGCTATGCAAGCTGACTAAAAGCAGTGCAAAAGAGAAGTCACCTTATATTTTTATCAAAATCCCCACCAAGCAAAACATCTCAACCTTGATTTTGACCAAACAAATGGTGAAAATATCTCAGTCATATGATACCATTCTCAATCTTACACACTAGCATTAATCTCTCAAGGCTGTGCAAGATTACTAATGCAGTATAACAGACAGGTCATCTGACTTTTGTTACAAAAATCTACACCAGCAAAATTATCTCAAGGGGCAGAATAAAACTCTACATGGAGAGCCCATGGGTACTTCTCACAACATAAAAGGTGGCCTCTCTCTCATTTTCTCCTCTTTCCTCATGCAAATAATCATATACCAAGAAGGAGAATAATTATTCATCCCTTACTAGTAGGTTAATCTAGAAGTTATTATTATTATTCTTACATTGCATTAATAGTGATTTCTATCTAGCTGTGGTTAACAGTAGGTCTGCCTATATTATAAATTCATCTATGAGTGAAATACCCATATTCAACAAAATATATATATTATAGTCTTCTCACCAGAAGAAATATTTATATTACCATTTCTATAACCAACTCCATCAAAAACAAAATACACACTAGTAGTTTCATATCTGTCACTATTAGTATATCTTATTATATATTATCACCCCAATTATAATACATTATTATTATTATAAGTAGTAGCATATTTATCAACCTTAACCAGTATTTCTTAGAAAAGATCATAGTGGTTTTATCATTTATAATTTCTAAAAATATTTATTACTTATCACTATCATTATTATTACAAATATATTTAACATAGTATCAAAATTATTTACTAACTACAACTATTTAAAATATTAAACAATATTATTATATATTATCACTATTACTAAATTCTCTCATATTAAGCTATTATCCATTAAAACAAAATATCTTTAACAAGGAAAACAACTTAAATCACCACTCAGTACTATTATATCCATTATTTATCTACTCAATTATTATTTTATCATCTTGAAATCACCTACAAATTTATTATTCAAAATTATTATTACTTTATCATTAGTCTCAGTATTGAATAGGTCTGATAGAGACTTCTGAAAAGTCTTCTCTAGTTGTAAAGCCACAATATTAAATATTAATTTGTGCGCTCTGTAGGGTTATTGCTTAGTATATTCAGAGGGGCAGCTAAAACACCATTAGCACCCTTGGTTACAGGAATAATTCAGCAATTCAAAACTGTTTACCTGTGATATCCCTCTCAAGGACTGCCTTATCCAATCCCACACTAAAAGGAGTTCCACATCTGGTGTCCCAACAGTGGCTATTTCAACTTCAACATTCAATAATCAGTCAATTATCAAGGAAGAAGATAATAAAATCAACCTACCTCAAATAATCTTACCACTTATTAAGAAGTAACAATCAACACATCTATACAATTTGGAAGTTGGAAACAAATCACATTCCAAATCATCATCACCATCACAATTCTCAAGTCAATCATACCATTTTTATTATCCAGTGAAAGAAAGAACACCAGAAAATCAAACACCTCAAGATGTTGATTCAATAATTGCAACACCAAGAACAGAACAGAAGGAAAAGGAAGAATTAAGGAGATTTTTCTTCAAGTTAATTCAGGAAGCAAAGAAGAACAAGAAAAGTACAAAAGAATTTAAAGGATCAGTTTAACAAGTAGAAATGAATCAACAATCAACATCTGACTTACCACCATTACCTGAAGATACTGTAGAAGGACAGTATGCAGAAGAAAGTGAAGAAGAAGATCAAACAGTACAAATACAAACTCTTATGAAGCAAATGCAAGATCTATTGTTAACACAAAGCAAAAAGAAAGGAAAAAGAAGGGAACAAACATCCTATACACCTGGAGATAGTCCAATTGAACCCACATTACCAAGGCTTGTTAGGCCTGAAGACTCACCAATATCACCTACACCTTGACCAAGAGGAACCTCTACTCCAACAACAGAGCCAAGACCTCAAAATGTTCTAAGGAGAGTTTTTGTCACTACACCAAATAACCCAAGTCCATTACAGCAGAAATTTCCAACACAAGAAAAACCTGTAGTTAAAGTTAAAGCAAAAGATTACAATCTAAATGTTGATGGACAAGAAATAGAGAAATATATCAAGAAAGTGGAAAGAATAGGTCAAATTGAAGGGGCAACAGATGAAGACCTAGAAAAGCAAATGGCATTTTGGACAAAAAACCAAAAGGTGAGTGATGCAATTGAAGCTATGCCAGGTTTTGAGGAATGAAATCGGACACAGCTCAAGAAAGATCTCATCACAAAATGGGGAAGAGTTGAACCTGAAAGAAGGTACAGAAAAGACTCACTGATGAAGCTATTTTCTGAAACCCAAGAAGATGGAGTAATTGGTAGTCTATCACAATATAAAAAATTTATGGGAGAGTATGAAACTATTGTTACTTACTTATTAAGATACAAGTATATTCCTCAAGCTAATGTGCTCCATGAAGACCTATTTGACTGTCTTTCAGCTGATATTAAAGGAGCCATAAGTAAGGAAATGATCAAAGATAATGTCATGGTTAGAGCTGAAGATGGAGGATACCTTATACCACCTATGAAGATCCACAAGAAGTACATTGAACAAGAATCGGAAGCCAGAATATTAGTAACCAAAAGATTCTTATCATCAAGAGATACAGGAAGGAATGTTACTGAAAATATAAAGAAAGCTCACTTTAAGGAAGAGTCTTTCCCAGGAATAAATTAATCTTTTACTAAAATGAAGGAAATTACTGAATCCCTCAAAGAACAAAAACTGGAAACTAGAAAGCAGGCACAAGGGGAAAATGAAGATTTTAAGAAATTTATGACTCAACTGGAAGAATTGAAAAATCTAGCCAAACCTCAAATGGGTGGGGTTTCCAATAATCAACTCAATAATCAACAGTTCAAACAAAGAAATTACTTACCCCCATTCTCACAAAGGCATGTTCCCTATGCACCAGCACAAAACATACCAAAGCCTTATGTCAAATTTTATTAATGTTTGGAGGAAGGAAATTCAGTGAATAGATGCAACTACCTCTTTGAAGATCAAAATAAAAAATGGGTCAGCAGACAAGGAGGTGGATTTTGATTTCCCAATTGGCAAAGAGTTCCAACTGATGAAAAAATATCTCTAAAGAAGTTCGTGGAAGAATTTGCAAAAGAACAAGAGGAACTTACCAAGATAATAAAAGAAAATGAGGCCAAAGAATCAGCACTCAAACCAAAAGAAGTAAACATAATATATGCAAAGAAAAATGACATCTCAGCAGCTATAGCCAAAATTGAAGATTGGGGAAGCTGGCACCCACCAACCATATCATCAGCCAATGATCCATTTCTCAATATTTATGGATTAAGAAATACTAAACAAAGATCCTCAATAAATGAGCATCCAAGTCAAGCACCAACAAAGTCATTACCAAAAATAATGGAAACACCACTAAAAAAGAAACAAAAAATACCTGGAGCCTATATTGAAGATGAACAGGGTACAGTGGAAAAAACAATTATTCCCACCAAATTCAACAAACTTCAAGATTTCAAAGAGGAAGGAGAAGTTAGCCCAGGAGTTAAAGAAAAACAGGATTCTGGAAAGAAGCAAGAATTGACTCAAAATACTGTTAAAAAGAAGAATATCAAGCAAGAACACACTGAATTACAAGAGGTTATGAATCAAATTATCAAAAGGGTTTTGGACCAGAAAATAAATCTCACCTTAGAACAAGTTCTTATCATATCACCCAAAGTTATTAACCAGCTTAAAAATTTGACAATAGAAGAAAGAAACTCAATCAACTCACTTGACACAAACGAAATTCAAACCAAACTCATAGACCAGCATTTAGGAAATTATGAACAGCCAAAATTACATTATGCCTGTCCATTGGGATTTATTCAAGTGTACCTAGGTGAAGAAGGACATGAAATAATGGAATTAGTAGATACAGGATAAGAACTGAATATATGTGAGTCTTGAGTTATATTTTATATACCCAAATAGGTCACAATTATCTTAAAAAGAAATTTTGAATTATTCATAACTCATAAGTCATGCATATATCCAAAATTCATCATTTTTGATTTCAGAAAAGATGAATAACCTTTTATTGAGTAAGTAAATCCATGGATTTAAGGCCAGATTTGGATTCTACACAAAAATTCACCTAGGGTAGCTCCATAGAGTGAATAAGCTCAAATTAACTCCTTGAGGTGGTAAAATGGAAAATACTTCAATACCACATCATCGATACCACATAAAAGATCCATGGAAAATTATGTTTATTCTTAATTTCACGCCAAAAGAATGGGAATGTGAGAAATACAATGTTACATATACACTAACAATAGTGATATGCATGTTTTGAGCACTTAATATCATGGTATTCTTACATGGACGTTTGGTACACCCATAGTGGATATCTCACTTTAAGCTTAAATTTCTATTTTGATGTCAAAAATAAGCAAGGGGGACAAAAGACGTCAAAGAGAGTCAGGGTACCCAACTTCTGAGGCCTCAGAGGCGTGGACAGCTCCAAAACTTGGATCCATGGCTGATCTTGGCCTAATTGGTAAACTAAAACCTTTTGGGAACTTGGTTACCATGTTACAACTACTGTAAATCTTAAGAAAATAGCAAATAACCTGCTACTTTGATGTGCCAAGGAGGTAAAGAGCTACTTAGACTCCTGTAACCATGTCAATTCTTAATGATTTTCCATGGATAAACCCCGAAAGAGTAATTAAAACCCTTTTTGGACTTGTATCCATTGATTTACCTCATAGCAACCAGTGAAACACGGATATTTGCAATTCTACGTAGAAATGAGGTAAAAACTTCAAAAATTCATTTGAAATACAATTCTTAATGAATATTTCTGAAACCTTCAGGACCAATGGAGAACTGTATTATCTATGGTAAAACCAAAAATATTTACAGTTTTACTAGTAAAATTAAAGGTTTTACTTACAGTCCATTTTTGACTATTCTATGTGAAACACTGAATCTTCAAAAATTCACAGTAATTACAACCTGTGATGAAATTGGCAATAAAATTGATAACTTTGAGAAATCAATGATTATTTTGGAATAAAAGAAGATTTACAGATTTTACTACTTTTCTTCTTAACCATATTGGGGTTGGTAGTCACGTAAAAGCATCAATTAAGTAATTATGATAATCTTATGTGACAACAGATGATGTAATCAATAATCCAAAAAAGTTTATTGTTTCCTCACTCACTGGTTTTTCAGTTTGCTCCATGGCATGCCTCTGTGAGCTGTTGTTGACTTAAAAGAGGCCTCTTCTTGCTGTTTTTTTCAAAATCACCATCTTATTATCATTTAAACCATTATTACCAACAAGTAAGTATTAGTTATAGCTATTCTTAAGTGTTTTATTCTTTCAGAATCAATCAGAAAGACGTGAAATCATAGAAATCAACTATATATTGTTGTAATACATTTATAAATTCATTTTGATCCTCTAAATCCACAATTCTACGCCAAATCTTTCTATCTTATCTTTCAATAAGTTCTTGAGAATATTAGTGAGTGATTTATTTTTAATTCTTAAAGTTTTTCTCTAAGATTAGTTTTCATCAAGAATTATAATTAGAATTATTCTTGAAAATGATAATTATATATTAAAATAATTTTATTATTTTAATAAAAGAAGTTTTATTATTAAAATCTTCTTGTAATTGATTCTTGTAGACAATTACTTTCTCACTGTTCAAATCACTCGAAGTGTTTAACACGTGAAAGAAATAATTCTTTAATTATTTAATTGTGGCTATAATAACATTTTATTATTATATTTCATAAGAACAGTCATAGTACTGTTGATTAATAGTAATATTATCATCAGTTTCATAGATACATCTTACATTTGGGGGCCTGGCCGTGTTTTTTGAACCTTGTACCCTTAATTAATATATTTTTAAGCTCTAAAATATATTAATTTAATAATTTTCTCTTTCATTTTGAAGTTAAAATAATTCTGATTTTTGAAATTGTTTTGGAAATCTTTTTCATTGAGGAATTTGGTTTAATTTTATACTGTTTTTACATGTGGCTTTTTCACATCCAAAAACTTATAAAATTATTCATTGAGTTACTCTGAATTAATTTTCATTCAAAATCTTAAATTTTAATTTTTTACTTTAAAAAGAATAATTTTTTTAATATTAAAAAATATAAAACTTATGAAAAATCTTTAAAAATATTTTAAAAAAGTATAAAAAATAATTGTTTGTCTTTTATAATTTTTTAGTGTCTTTGATCAAATACTGTGCAGCTGGCAACAGACTCAGTAAAAGATATATCACTAGTCCAGAATCTTTAGAAGCCAAATCTGAAGACAGTATTGAGGTGCAAATTGCTAAAAGAGGCACCTTATTTAACTCAGAAAAGACTAAATTACCACCAAAAGGTGTGTATTTTATCTTATATTTTCACCTTTTGTCTTTAAATTGACGTGAAAATGGTGCATACCAGAAATGGAAGCAACTATTCAGTCCAGCCAGATGGATGTGGACAAGGAAGAGGCAAGACCAAATCCAGAAGTGCCAAGTCTTCCACAAGAAAGACACATTTGGAGGATTCCCCAGTTTCCCCCATTCCCCAAGGTCTGTACCCACAGATTTTGACGTGAGTTCTGAGCCTGAACTGATTCATGACAATATTTCCAGGGCTGAACCATTTTCAAGTGGCAGCAATAGAAATATATCAATGCCAGTACAAAAACTTGTTCAGAGCAGCCAAAGAAGAGAAGGGGAAATATGCCCAAGCCTTTGGCAGGGGGCCATGAACTCCTACTTACACATCAAGAGCTTTCTGGGTCAGGAGAAGACCATAGAACTCTTAGGAGAATGGAGCCCCCGGTCTTGCAAAGACAAAGTCAAAAAGATAAAGAATTGGTTGAAGAACCAAAGTCTTTTATCCATAGACCAAAAGAAGGAACTGGAAATGACTCCAGCTTTGGAGACAGAAGCCCCATTGGCATCTACCAGCTCCAAACCAGCTCCAGAAGTGTCCAAAGACAAGCCCAAAGGACCTCAGAAGAAGCAGAGATGTCCCAAGAACCATCAAGGCAAGGTCAAAGGCAAAGCCAATTGGCACAGACCTTACCCAGGAAGGTACAGGATCCCCAAATTGGAGCCTTCATCTGTGAACAGTGTGTTCAACATGGCCAGAACTCTCATGGAATTCATAGCCAAGGAGAAGGAAATGATGAACAGGACTTTTCCATGCAAATACATCATGTACAAAGAGATATTAATGTAGGAATTGGTAAACTTGACTCAAAGCTAACTAAAATAAAATTGGATATTAATGACTTGAAAAGACATGACAAGAAATATACTGAATGGTATGAATTAACAAATGCCAAATTTGGTTCAATTATCAATGCTTGTAGCAGAATTGAGAGTACATGTCAGATTCAGAATGATGAAATGGAAGATCTTTCTACTTTTGAAATGAATTATCAATTTAAGACTCTACAAGACCATGTCTTAAAGATAGTTGAAAATACCAATCAATTTGCTACACATTTGGCAAAAAGTGACAGTGAAAGGCAGAAGTTAAAGAATGCAATCATTGCAAATGTAGAACAAATTCATAATAATTATGAACCACATATGCCAAGAAATTCTACACCTTTGACTGGAGAAAAACCTTCTGTTAAAGGAAGTTTTACCCCACTTTTAGGAGAAAATGTTGTCTCTGTTAAAGATATTCCCAAATTAGAAGAATGGCCAACATTCTCTGGTGAAGGAGAATATAACCATATGGAGTTCATCAGGACTATTGATATGTTACAAGAAGACTTTAATATACCTGATGAAATCATAGTAGGGAAATTACACTCTCTGTTTACCAGAACTGCAAAGAAATGGTATTACAAAATGAGAATGGATCATGGAAAACATGATTGGTCTTGGTAGAAATCTGAAGTGATTACCAAATGGGCCAACAATTCTTGGAGGTTTAAAATGGAAAATGCTTTTGAAAGTGCCATTTTTAACTCAGAGAAAGATAAACCACTTACTTGGTTCTTCAAGCAAAAGGACAGATTATCTGCCTTACACCCAGATATGTCTGACACTATGATTAATATGAAGATATTAAGAAAGTGTGGAGGAGAACTGGCACATGATATAAAAAGCAGATGTGTAGAACCCTGTTCAACAGAGGACTACATTAATGCAATGGAAGATATCATTACCAGAACAAGAATTGGTAAAACTTGGACTAAAATCCCTATGGAATCCAAGATGGTCCCAAAGATTTACAGAGAGGATAAAAGACCAGAAAGACCTGTCTTGAAGTGTCGTAAATGTGAAAGTACTTCACATTTAGCAAACACTTGCACCAAAAAGACAAAAATCAATGAAGTTCAAGTCATTGAAGAAATTCATTGTACTGAAGAGAAAGAGGAGTCTGATCAAGATTCTGCAGTCTCTGAGGATACAACAGTGGAGGACTAACCCATTGAAAACATTACAGCTTTCTTTAAAGTCACAGAAGTCCATACCCACTTGCCACAGTACAGTGAGGATTGCTGCAACCTGATGAATATCCAAGATGCCAGAATGTGTAAAACAAAACCTGCTAGGGGAAAAGGTTACACTGCTGGAGCATCCTGTATCACATCAGTTCTGATGAGTGATATTGAAGCCAAAGTAAATTTGGATACAGGGGCATTTTGCACTTGTGTAGGCAAAGATTATCTCCAAATTATACTTCATGAATTGAAAAGCAATCTATTACCAATAGAAGGTGTTCAATTTAGTAGTTCCAGTAACAATATGTACCCCTTGGGTATATTAGACACTAGTCTTGTAAGGTGTGGATATGAAACTTTGACTAAATATCAAGTACTTTTCCTGTCCTAAAAATTTGTATAAGGTAAAATTCAATTAAAAATAGTAAGAAATATTATTTTTAAGAGAAAACCGGCGAATTTTATTGTTTATAACTTTATTAGTATAAAACAATAATATAATAAATATTTATTGTTTTACCAACAATAAAGATTTATCCAAAAATACTCTACAAGAGATATTTAAGGCTACAAAAGGAACTTCTTCAAGAGCAATTTCAATTGGAATTAATTGAGCAAAGAATTGCAAGCAATTAATTAAAGAACAAAGTCTTTAAAAAGAATATTAAAGAGAAAACACACCCAAAAGTGACCAGAGTGAAATTGGAAACAAAGTGACAAAGTTTACAATGATGAAAGATGCTTTAATTCACTTTTGGGGTGGTTCAGGGGTAAAAATGATTATAAGAGTTACAAACAATGATTATAATGATTTTTTCAAGTGGTTAAAAGGATTAAAATGATTTAAAAGTGGTGGTTGAAATCTTTTATTGAGTGGTTCAACAGTGTTTAAACTAATTAATAAAAGGAAAAGATTCTAACATGAAGAGAAAAGTGGGGCAAAGAAGACATTCTTTGATAGCCATCAATTCTCTTACTCCAAAAGTAAAATTTACTCTTGTCAGTCGTGAAAAAAAGTCTGACAACATAAAAGCCAATTATGGCATCATTGAACCCTGGTTGAGACCAAAAAGGGCTGGTTTAAGCCATTTTTAGCCATTTTAGACCCTTAAATCAGCCATTACTATAGAAATACCAGGCCTAGAGCCTTCAAAAACACGTCAGAATGTGTGTCAGACGCGTAGAAACCTGTTAAAACTGTTTTTACTATGATTGTTTTATCTTAAAGGTAGTTTTACCCTCTTGGCAACAGCTAAAACTACCCCAGTTGGTATCAAAACGTCATCATCAATTGAGTCCACAGACCCTGTAACTCAATTCCAGGCCAAAAGTGATGAACTTTTGAGTGAATTTTGACATCCCACGCCTGTCAGCAAGGAATTTGGGGGTCTAGCTCCCCCTTAGAGCTGGAGTTCCTTTCCCCCCCCAAATTTAATCTTTCCGATTTATTTTGCCTTTAATTCCTCATCATGTATTATACTTATAATTTACATATGTAATTCAATTGAATTGTACAGTAAAATACAGTAATAATTGATACCTCATATGTAAATCAAAGTTCACTTATGTAATACACGCGCACATTTTAACATTTCAATTGAATTCAATTGAAAATACTTCAATTCCTCATAACTTCTAAACTAAACACAACACCTCAATTTTAACACAAAAATTGATGATTAACACCACATGTGGTGTGAATTAAATTAAAGTTTTGAGGATTTTCAACTTTTGTATTGAAAATACTAAAAACTTAATTGAAGCTTATTTAGAGTTGAGTTACAAGAATTTCACTCAGAGGTGACCCCACCTTATTTTTTATGAGGAATCCAATGGTGAAATAATTTTTATATGTTTAGTTTTTGGATAAAAAGTTATAATAATCTTTATTTAACTTTATTCCAAATTTATTTAATTTTTTACAATTTTGTTAAAATTTCATTTTTACTTAATTTTTTCAAGTATAAATGTAATTTTATAATTCCAAAGTTTAATGTAATTTTATTTTTAAATTGTAATTAATTTTTTCATTTTGAATATAATCCTATATTTATATTTTGTTTTTATCTTAATAATATAAATAAATTTATTTTATTTATATTTATATGTTAATTTTGTTATTTGTGGTCTTTTGGGTATATGAAATTACCTCTAAGGCTCACATTCCCTCCCCCTAAAAAAGAATAACACTTTGTAATATTGGTGTTTCTAGTGTGTCTGAATCTCCTGAGGAGTTTGGTAGCTTCTGGTATATCTTTTTCTTCTAACCATTCATCTTCAAAAGTTGGGTCACTGTATCTAACAAGGTATTCCCCTACTTTCTTGATTCTTAATTTCCTTTCTTTAAGAACTTTGGTAATTTTCTTAGTACCAGATGTCTCAATAGGAGGTATAACTTGGGGAATCTTATTCCTCAAGGGAAATTTCTCATCATCACTAGATTTATATTGCTTTATCAAGCTCACTGGAAATGTAGGATGCTTATTGCGAAGTTCTTCAGATAACTCTACTTCAACAGCATTTTGTGCATGGAGGGCCTTAATCACAAAAGGTCCTGTAAAGGAGTCTTTCAACTTTTTACATCCTTTGATCTTATTGAAGTTAGTGGTGGATACAAAAACTAGATACCCCACTTTGAAATCTGGAGTTGCATGTGATTTATCCCATTTGTCTTTAGCATATGCAAAAGAGTCCTCCATGAACCTTACTGCATGCTTTCTAGCTTTGTCTAGCATTCCTTTGAAGCTAGCAGCTGTGGGATGTATTTCAATTAAATCTTTCCTCAAGGAATCTTGGGGTAACTTGGGGTTCCATCCTTTTTCTAGAATAGCAGGAGTTTGATTGGTACTGGCATGGATTGATGTTTTATATGCTAATTCCAGTGCTGGTCACAGAGTAAACCAATCATGGGTAAATCCATCACAATCTTTGAATTCAAAGCTATATGCACAAAATCTTCTCACCATGTCCTTTAAGGTTTGGATCATCCTTTCAGCCAGGCCATCACTTTGTGGGTGGTAGGCTGTAGAGAAAGAAAGTTTAGTGCCAAATAATTGGTGAAGATTTCTCCATAGTGCTGAAGTGAATTTGGGATCCCTATCACTAATGATATTTGTAAATATCCCAGTCCATGACACTACTCTATTCCATATCAGAAGAGCTGTATCCATGGCTGTATTATCCTTGTGACATGGTAAAAAGATTGGAGTTTTACTGAATCTGTCCACAATTACTAGGCAAGCATTATAGCTTCTGTCACCTCCTGGTGGTAGGCCAGTTACCCAATCCATATGGACAATTTCCCAAGGTCTGCTTGGTTCTTGGATTTTTATCATATTTCCAAGTCTCTTTCCAGTGGATTTATTTGCCTTTTGACATCTGTCACAGGTTTCACAATACTCTGCAACATCTTTCTGCCACATTGGCCACCATATACAGGTCTTTACTTTCTCTCTTGTTCTGTCTTCAGACAGATGTCCTGAAAAGGGACTATTATGGCATTCTTTCAGTACAAGATTGATTAATTACCTGTCTACAACTGTCATGACACATGTGTGCTTGGTTCTGTGGTAAATTAAACCATCCAGAAGGTGAAATCTTCCTTCATTATAATATTTCTTCCATACTTCATCCAAGGCATGTATTAGAGAGTTGTCTTTGCTGTCTTTGTTAAGTAATTGGCATAAGATGCTAAAATTCTTATCTTGAGTGTAACTACTTCTGACTTCTTCAAAGAAGGTGGTGTTCAAGTCTGTAACACTTATTCCTTCTATTGAAATTTGTGGTGAAGCTTCTTCTGGCACATAGGCAGGATTATCAATATTATTTGTTAATGGCCATCTGCTTAGTCCATCTGCATTCTTATGAATATTACCATCCTTATTAGCAATAGTCATATTTCCTCTGAATCTTTGTATGGCTATTTGCCATCTGAGCATATGTCTGTTGGGTGTCTTCATGTTCAGAAGTGATTTGACAGCTGTACAATCTGTTATTAACTCAAAAACACATCCCTCTAAGAAGTAGTTCAATTTCTCCAAGGCCCAGACAAGGCATAGACATTCCATTTGACTTGCTCCATATCTGGCTTCAGTTGGTTTGATTTGCCTGGATATGAAACATATGGGTCCTTCTACAGGTTTATCATTTATGATCTGAACTTGGTGAAGTTCAGCACCCAGTCCATCCCCTGATGCATCAATATACAGTTTGAAAGGTAATTTAAAGTCTGGCATCAGTAAGAGTGGAGCAGTGGTCAAGGCTTCTCTTAGAGACTCAAAAGCTTTGACTCTGTCAACAGTCATTTCAAATACTGTGTCTTTGTCACACAATTTATAAAGTGGTATTGCTATGGATGCAAAATCTTTAATGTGTCTTCTGTAATATCCTGCAAAACCTAAGAATGACTGAATTTCCTTCTTATTCTGAGGCATGGGTTTTAGCAGTACTGCTGCAACTTTGATTTTGTCAATTCCAAGGGACAAACCAGATACAACATGTCCTAGTGCTTTAAGTTCTTTAAATCCAAAATGTCATTTCTTCAAGGAGATTTTCATGTTTACTGATTGAATTTTTGTCAAAACTCTGGCCAATCTGTACAGGTGCTCCTCCCAAGTCTTGGAACAGATAACAATGTCATCAATGTAAATGATCAACCATCCCTCTGAGAGTTCTTCAGGGAAGATTTCATTCATCATTCTTTGGAAGTGTGAAGGTGCATTTTTGATACCAAAGGGCATCCTCAAATATTCATACACTCCACAATGAACAATAATTCTCAAGTATTTTCTTGCTCTTGGTGTCACCACATTTTGATGGAATCCTTTAAGGGCATCCATAGTGGTTATATACACTGCTTGAGATATTTGAGTAAGGGCAATTTGGATTTTCGGTATTGGGTATCTGTCTGGAACAGTGTAAGTGTTCAGAGCTCAAAAGTCCCCAACCATTCTGGATTTTCCATTATGCCATGCCACTATGACTGGTGTAGTTATTACTACTTCTTCATTGTGGCCTAATTTTCTTATTAAACCAAGGTCCAGAAGCTCTTTGATTTGAATTTCTAGAGCTTCTCTTGATTTTGGACTTGCTGGATATGCAGGTCTTCTTAAGAGTGGTGGATAAGGTCTCTCAATGTTAAGAATTATGTCAACTTCATGACCAATAATTGCTCCTAGAGGTTCTTTGTCTGAAGAAAATGCTTCTCTGTAGTCATACAAAAGGGAAGAAAGTTCATTTTCCTGTTTATCAGTCAGATGAAGGCTTATTCCAGCCTCATTTAACTGCTCAGACTTGAATTTCTCTAACTCTAACTTGACTGGTGATGTCAGGCTGAGTCTATGATAAGAGTATTAAAAAGTATTTACAACTCTTAACTATGACTGTGACATGGTAAACAAAAGTTTGAAAGGGTTTGATAAGAGTAAAAGATGGTTTAATTTAATAATAAGAGGGCTTTACTATAAGGAATATAGTGGTGGTGAGCGCTGTTGAAAGCCCTGGGTGCAGCTTTACCTGTTGGATTACAATAATAAAGACTACAATACTTTAAATTAAGAGTATACCTGATTATTACCCAAGAGTAAAACTGTTTTTGACAGTTTACTACGTAGGGTATTCAAGAGCAGGATGAGGAAAGGTTTTTGGCTGTGAAAAGCCCTCCTTTTATCCTGAAATTGAGGTGGAAAGGCTGCTAGACCTTTCCACGTAGAGGAAGTGAAGATTTTTCACTCTCCAGGACAGGCTTGTGGTTTGCAAACAGCCTGTATACCCTGTATTGGGCTCAGATGTGGTTTTGAAACCACATCTGGGCAGTTTTCACCAATACAGGGTGAAAATTTTCATCTGGGGACCTCACAGCCTGATTCTGACGTGTATGACGCGTAGAATGCTGTACAGAAGCTGTATGGGACCCCAGTATTGACTGACATATGAGGTATTGAAGTAAAAACATGCTTCTTCGTCTATTTGACACCTCATCTTCATGGTTATGGGATATTATCCCATGGTAAGGCTGTATCTGACAGCAGGTGGGATTTTGACCTTAAAATGGTCATACCTCTGTCAGTTTTTGAGATATCAAGCTCAAAGTTGGTTCATTGAATAGCCCTGTATGGGCTCTACACAATGGTACCCAACTTGACATGGTTATCATTAAATATGACAAAGTTATCCCATGTACAAGTATTTTTGTACATTGGCGTGGTCTGGTCAAAAGCTGTATTAAGCTTGTTTGGCCAATAACTTCTGTTGTAGTTGAGTTATGAGGAAATGGATGGCACCATCAGATAGCCCTGATTGTGCTCTTTCCAAAAAGACCTCACTTTAGGTATCTCACACTAAAACTCTAAAAGTTAGATGAGAGGTGAATGTTTTGTTCACCCTTATTTGGTCTGAATTTGACCATAACTCAAGTAATACTGGTGCTGGCTCAGTTTGGCTGGTGCCATTGGATAGCCCTGGCTTAGAGCTTCATTTTGAATACCCATTTGATGGGGTTAAGCCTCTCCTTCTAGATTTTAGATGAGAGGTGAAAATTAAGGTTTATGCTCAGCAATAACTTTGAGCAGGAATAACTTTGTTATTTCTTGTCCTATGGTGATGGGACTTATATTTTCAGGAAGAGGTGAGTTTCCTCTTTCTTTTGATACCTTTTGAGCTAGTTTGGCTCAGTTCCATGTTTTGGTGGTATTTTGGCTATACCATTGGTTTATGGTATTTTGGCTGTCATGCTTGTGCTCTGGTTTTGAGTCACAGGCTGACATACCCTCCCTCTAAAAAAGGCTCATCATTGATGAGACTGTTCAGTCCTCCTAGAGGCTCTGAATCTCCTTAAATGGAGGTTCCCATCTGGTATGGCATCCTCTGCCAACCATTTGTCTTTGTCAGCTGTCTGGTTCTTGAATCTGACTAAGTATTGTCTCTGATCCTTCCCATTGAGTCTGATTTTTCTTGCCCTGATGATTTTACTCACAGGTCCAGGAGAGTCTTCTACTTCCACTATTTCTGGTGGAGTGATGTTTTTCTTCCTAGAGGGGAATTTATCCCCTTCTGTTTGGAAGTATGGTTTGACCAGGCTTACTGGAAAGACTGGGTGTTTCCTAGAAAACTCCTCAGTGAGCTTGACCTCTACTGCATTCTTCCCTATCAACTTAATGATAGTGAAGGGCCCTACAAATGAGTCTCTCATTTTCTTGGGTCCTTTGAGATTGTTAAAGTTTAGTGTAGACACTAACACCTGGTCCCCTTCCTTGAAGTCAGGTTCCATATGTGATTTGTCCCACCTCTGCTTATTATACTCTTTGGCCTCAGCTATGCATTTGGCAGCAGTATCACAGGCTTTCTTCCACATATCATGGAAGTCCTTGGCTGTGGGGTGGATGGTCACAAGATTTTTCTTCAAGTGATCCACAGGTAAAAGGGGATTCCACCCTTTCTCTACCAGTGCAGGTGTTTTTCCTGTGGTAGAGTGCTGGCTTGTATTATAAGCCAGTTGGACTGCTGGTAAGAGGGTGACCCAATCATGGGTATATCCCTCATGGTCCTTGTAATCCATGCCATAGGCACAGAACCTCCTGAGGATGTCCTCCATTGTTTGGATCATCCTCTCAGCTAGGCCATCTGTTTGTGGATGGTAAGCTGTGGAAAAAGCAAGCTTGGTGCCTAGCATGTCATATAAATTGGTCCAAAATTCAGATGTGAATTTTGGGTCCCTGTCACTAATTATGATCTTAGGGACTCCACAGGTGGATATGATGTTATTCCAAAATAACAGAGCAGTGTCCATGGCTGTTTCCTCTTTATGGCATGGTAGACATCTCATGCTCTTGCTGAACCTATCTACTATGATTAGGCAGGCATTGTAGTTTTCTTTGCCTCCTGGGACAAGTCCTGTGACCCAGTCCATGTTGATGGTTTCCCATGGGTGTTTGGGTTCTTCTATGTGTTGAAGTAACCCATATTTCTTCCCATGTTTTCTATTTGCCTTTTGTCATCTTTCACAAGTGTTGATGTATTCACTCAACTATTGCTCCCACTTGGGCCACCAAGCTGTGCTTGCTACCCTCTCTTTAGTCCTGTCTTCACTCATGTGTCCCATGTAGGGACAGTCATGGCATTGCTGCAGGATTAAAGAGATGTGGTCTCTGTCTATCACTGTGAGTGCACTGGTGTGCTTATCTCTGTGATAAATCAGGCCATCTATAAGGAAGAATTTATTGTCCTTATAGGCCCTCAACCAGGGTTCCTCCAGCTGGGTTTCCAGTTCTGGGCTCCTGTATTTTTGTTGAAGGAGTTGGAGTAGTATGCTACACTGTTTGTGTTTAGCATATGATTTCAGCACTGCATTGAAAAATTCATTGTGCAATTCTGAGGAACTTATTCCCAGTATGGGGGTTTCTGTCCCTTCTGAATCAGTGTTTCCACTGTCAAGGGTACCACTCCCTGGTTCCCATTCAGAGAATCTGAAGTTCTTTTTCCTATTTATTTCCATAAAATGGATAGGAATCTTTGCAGCAACTTCAGGGTCATAAGCTGGATTGCTTTTGACATTGTCCAGTGGCCATCTGCTAAGGCCATCTGCATTGGTATGGCTTTTACCTTCCTTGTATATGATGGTCATGTTCCCTCTATACTCCTGGATGGCTATTTGCCATCTCAGCATGTGTCTATTAGTAGTCTTCATGTTTAGTAAAGACTTCAAGGCTGTGCAGTCTGTGTAGACTTCAAAGACTGCACCCTCCAAATAATAATGGAGTTTTTCTAGAGCCCAGACTAGGCATAGACATTCTGTCTGGGTGGCCCCATACCTGGATTCTGAATCTTTCAGCTGCCTAGAGATGTAACATATTACCCCTTCTCTTGGTTCACCATCCACAATTTGTCTTTGGTGAAGGGCTGCTCCCAAGCCTTGGCTGCATGCTGCATCTATATATAACTTGAATGGTAGTTCAAAGTCAGGCAAGATAAGCACAGGTGCATTTGTGAGTTCATATTTGATCCTCTCATATGCATCCCTCCTTTCCTTGGTTATTTCAAAAACTACATCCTTTGAGCATAACTTGTATAAACTACTAGTTATGTGAGCAAAGTTTTTGATGTGGTTTCTATAGTAGCTAGCAAATCCAAGGAAAGATTGCATCTCTTTGATGTTCTTTGGTACTGGCTTTTGCAGTACTGCTGCTGCTTTGTTCTGGTCAATTGCCAGACTAAGGCCTGAGACTTTGTGTCCTAGAGCTAGTAGCTTTTGTTGGCCAAAATTACACTTTTTAAGTGAAATTTTCAGATTGATGGGTGTACATTTACTTAGCACTCTGTCTATGTATTGTACATGGTCTTCCCATGTCTCTGAGTATATAATGATATCATCAATACACACTACCATCCAGCCTTCCATTATTTCTTCTTGAAATATGGTGTCCCTCATCCTTTGGAAGTGGGCTGGTGCATTCTTGATGCCAAATGGCATCCTGGTGTACTCATATATGCCCATATGGCATATAATTCTGAGTAATTTCATGGAGTTTGGTTTAACTCCATTTTGGTGGAAGCCCTTCATACAATCCATCTTGGTTATGTATTTGGCTTTGGCCAATTTATCCAAGGCATGAGGTATCCTTGGTATAGGATACCTGTCTGCTTTTGTGTAGTTGTTCAGGGCTCTGAAGTCTCCACACAATCTAGACTTGCCATCATGCCAGGTGATTAGGACAGGAGTGGTGATTTCCACTATTTCATTATGTCCAATCTTCCTAATGACATCCATGTCCAGGAGTTCATTGATATGTTTCTCAATCTCTTTCCTGGTCTCCAGACTTGCTGGGTAAGGAGGTCTCCTTAACATGGGTGGATAAGGACTTTCCACATCCAGATATAGTTCTATATCATGGCCTTTGATCTTGCCTAATGGTTCTTCACCAATGGCAAATGCTGGTCTATTCTTCCTCAGCATCTTCAGTAAACTTAACTTTTGTTTACTGGTGAGGGTAGTGCTAAACTTTCACTCTCTGAATTCTTTCAGAAGTTCTTCCAGTGGGTCCTGAGAAGATATCTGGTATATATCAAGAGAAAATTTCTTTTCTTTGTTAGTACCAATGGTAATATGCCTATTTTTACTATTGTAAATATCTATGCCATACATCCTCTGGTAATCTGTTCCCAGTAAAAACCCTTGGATGTGGGCATCTTCAAGCACTACAAACTCTGGGTTGAGTCTGATATTACCTTTTCTGTGGGGTATAATTATCCCTTTGATAATTGTCCCAATAGAGGCCATCTTTCCAGATGCACTCTTAAAGTTTTTTGCCCTGGTGGGCAAGAGTTCTTTTTCCCAGTTTGGGAAGTGGTTATCCAGGTAATTTCTGGCCACTATGGAGCAGTGTGCTCCACTTTCAATGATCAGTGGGTGCTGAGCATTGTCAATACATACAGT
Organism: Austropuccinia psidii; assembly: GCA_023105745.1. Lineage (NCBI taxonomy): Eukaryota > Fungi > Basidiomycota > Pucciniomycetes > Pucciniales > Sphaerophragmiaceae > Austropuccinia > Austropuccinia psidii. The sequence continues at coordinate 50,012,420 of JALGQZ010000004.1, forward strand.
CATTTTTGTGGCTGTTCCATGTATATATGCCATTCCTTTGGTTGGTGTAACCAGGAATGTTTGTGCATCCTGTGTATGTTTACACAAGTTCTTTTTGGCAGTGTCTTGTGGCATGCCTGCTTCCAACTGTATATCCTGGATTTCCAATGGGGTTTCCTCTTGGTATTCCACTAGAAGTTCCTCTCTTGGGTCTTGATCATCATCAGATAGTTCTCTGATGGCATCTCCCATAGAGTCTGATTCAGAATCCTCTGTTGGAGGTTCTTCTTCAGGGACTTTTTCTATAGCATAGACTTTCTTCTTTGCTTTTGGACAGTTGTTGGCATAGTGGTCTGTTGAACCACAATTGTGACAAGAATTCTTCTTTTTTGCCACTTCTGCCACTCTTTCTCTGGGTTTGTCTTTAAACTCCACCCTGAAAGGTTGTTTCTCTTTGAAACTACTGCTTCTATATGGGGTGAATTTCCCTATATTAGTCCTTTTCCTTATGTCTTGTAAGGTATTGGCTATATCATCTAGATTGCAATTTTGGTTGCATCTGCACTTTACTGCATGCTCTAGTTCTCCTGGCAGTTGTGTCAGAAGTTTATGATTCCTCATTTGTATATTCATTTGAGGATCAATGGCTTTAAGTCTTTTAGACTGTCTAAGACACCACTCATATGGATCTTTGTCCACAGAGTATTTGTCATTTTCAAATGACATGGTCTTTTGCCATATCCAAGTTCCATTACTGTACTTTTGGATTATTTGACTCTTCCACCATGGCCAATTTCTTCTGCCATGGATTTCTTTCATTTCAGTGTACCATATACTTGCATGACCTTTAAATGCAGTATTCAGTCTAGCAGTAATCCAGTAATCTGGTATGCTTGGTACATCAATGAAGAGTCCATCAATATAATCTATGAGTTCCATATGATCATATTCTCCTGATCCAGAGAATTTGGGCCAGTTTGAGGCCTCAGGAAGCTGTTTCAAGGCTTCCTTCTCTGAATAAGACATGCCATCTCCATCCTGGTATTGTGATGGAGATCTTGCCTTATTCAACAACATGGCATCTGGTTTGATGTCATCTGGTTGATATGGGTTCTCCATAGCTTGGCCTTGTGGTTGGGGCTTTAAGCTATGGTAGGCATCAAACAATTCGTTGATGTCTTGGTTCAGACACTCCCTGTCCCTGCTACTATGGTGTTGTTCTTCAGAGACTTGATTCAGTCTCTTGTTGGTTTCTTCAGAGGCTTTGCTCAGTTGAGCATATCCTTCCTGACGGTTTTTAACTATCTGCTCCAATGAGGCTTGAGTTTTTCTCATCCTCTCTTGGGCAGCTGCAAATTCTGTAGCCTGCTTTGCAGATTGCTCAGCATATTGGGACATTTGTAACCACAGTGTGTCACTGTTGATGTTACTCTCAGATGTGATAATGTTATTTTCAGTCTGAGTGGGGGTAATGTTTCTATTACTAGGACTACTGATTCTAGAGTGGTTTACAACTACTTCTGGTTCTTGTGTACTTCTTTTACCAAATCTAACAGCTTCTGGATCATGGGGTCTGACTCTTTCCTCCTCTGGTTGAAGGAGGCTTTGTTCTTGCCCTTGTTGCCTTGTCTTCTCCTGGAAACTTCCTGGAATTGTGAAGAATGGTGACTCTTGGCCACTGATCTGCTGGTTTCTGAATGGTGTGAAGCCACTGGAGAGCTGATTTGGCATGCTCCTTGTGAACCTGAAGGAATCTGAGTAGGCCCTGTCTGTGTTAACTGTTCTTCTATAGCTTGGATAGTGGCTTGATTCTCCCTTATCCTCTGTGCCCTTGCCTCCAGGAGTCTGTGCTGCCTGGTAGGATTCCAACCCTTGGTGATTACCATAAGGTCTTTGAAGTCTATCTCTTTGAGACAGATCTTCTGGCAACTTGATCCCAGTTCTGCCCAGTGAGTTGCTAGGTTGAACCTTTTGTTGTCCATGCTCCATTGAAACAAATCTTTGAGGAGTTGGTGGATTTGAAGAACTTGATCCATATCCTTCCAGTCCTCTGGTTTGAGGTTTCTGTTGAATTGGAGTGTGAATGGCAAGGTTGATATTATCTCCCTCATTGTTTTGCCATCCACCACTGTGTCCAATGTGTCTTCTTTCAGGTCTTCTGGTTCTAGACATTCCTGCTCTATCCTCTGGCTGGTTCCTTTGGAAGCCAAGGTCTCTGAGGTATGCAGGGGACATATCAGTGTTTGCAAGCAGTCAAAAACTTTATGTTCTTAGGGTATTTACCTTTGACTGTGCCTTGTACAAATTTGTTATCTGCTGATTTGGGCAGTTTGCCTTTGGAGGTTACAACTGGGTTAATAATTGTAATCTTCCCTGTACAAGTGGTTAAGGTTGGTTTACCTTGTATTGAAGCAGAGTTTCGTGGTTTTCTACTCCTCTGAGTGGCTATTGGTGTCCACTTCTTGGCTGTAATGAGGCCTTCACTAAGCCTTTTTCCTTTACCCTTGCTGCCCTCTGGTTCTGAGGGTGTCACTGGTGTGTTGGCCTGTGACTGGGTTTCAAGTGGGATGTAGTTTTCTTCCACTGAATCAAGACAGGAAAAAGAGGGCTTATGTCAGTTAAGACTTCTTAAAAGGCTGGTTTTGCACGTCTAAGAATGGCCTCTGGGCTTGTATATTATTACAATATGCCCTTGTATAGTGACAGTGTAATTTGAATTAACAATTTCACGTCAAAAATACAGCTTTTGGTACCCTGTCACACTGTTTGTGTGCCAGTATCCCACAGATACACTTGTGGTTTTCAAGTGTATTCTGTATAAGTGGTTTTGTATAAGTGTTATTGAGTTAACAATACACTTATTCCACGCCTCAACTGATGGTTTTTCAGTCAGAGGTGTCCTTATTCAGTCAAGAATACAGGACTTTATTGATGGATTATGTGTTTTTATATAAAAAACACGCCAAAAATAATTAAATTCAGTGGGTATTAGCCACGTGAATAATACTCTTTAAAATATGAGTATGTATAAAAAAGAATAGATATATATAATATATATATTTAAATAAAGAAATTACGCCTAAAAAAGATAAAAACAATGGTTAATAAGTCATAAAAAAGAGAAAATACTTACTTGTAAGGTCCAAAAAAGTCAAAAAAAACACGGCCAGGCCCCCAAAATGTCAGGCTGAGTCTATGATAAGAGTATTAAAAAGTATTTACAACTCTTAAATATGACTGTGACATGGTAAACAAAAGTTTGAAAGGGTTTGATAAGAGTAAAAGATGGTTTAATTTAATAATAAGAGGGCTTTACTATAAGGAATATAGTGGTGGTGAGTGCTGTTGAAAGCCCTAGGTGCAGCTTTACCTGTTGGATTACAATAATAAAGACTACAATACTTTAAATTAAGAGTATACCTGATTATTACCCAAGAGTAAAACTGTTTTTGACAGTTTACTACGTAGGGTATTCAAGAGCAGGATGAGGAAAGGTTTTTGGCTGTGAAAAGCCCTCCTTTTATCCTGAAATTGAGGTGGAAAGGCTGCTCGACCTTTCCACGTAGAGGAAGTGAAGATTTTTCACTCTCCAGGACAGGCTTGTGGTTTGCAAACAGCCTGTATACCCTGTATTGGGCTCAGATGTGGTTTTGAAACCACATCTGGGCAGTTTTCACCAATACAGGGTGAAAATTTTCATCTGGGGACCTCACAGCCTGATTCTGACGTGTATGACGCGTAGAATGCTGTACAGAAGCTGTATGGGACCCCAGTATTGACTGACATATGAGGTATTGAAGTAAAAACATGCTTCTTCGTCTATTTGACACCTCATCTTCATGGTTATGGGATATTATCCCATGGTAAGGCTGTATCTGACAGCAGGTGGGATTTTGACCTTAAAATGGTCATAACTCTGTCGGTTTTTGAGATATCAAGCTCAAAGTTGGTTCATTGAATATCCCTGTATGAGCTCTACACAATGGTACCCAACTTGACATGGTTATCATTAAATATGACAAAGTTATCCCATGTACAAGTATTTTTGTACATTGGCGTGGTCTGGTCAAAAGCTGTATTAAGCTTGTTTGGCCAACAACTTCTGTTGTAGTTGAGTTATGAGGAAATGGATGGCACCATCAGATAGCCCTGATTGTGCTCTTTCCAAAAAGACCTCACTTTAGGTATCTCACACTAAAACTCTAAAAGTTAGATGAGAGGTGAATGTTTTGTTCACCCTTATTTGGTCTGAATTTGACCATAACTCAAGTAATACTGGTGCTGGCTCAGTTTGGCTGGTGCCATTGGATAGCCCTGGCTTAGAGCTTAATTTTGAATACCCATTTGATGGGGTTAAGCCTCTCCTTCTAGATTTTAGATGAGAGGTGAAAATTAAGGTTTATGCTCAGCAATAAATTTGAGCAGGAATAACTTTGTTATTTCTTGTCCTATGGTGATGGGACTTATATTTTCAGGAAGAGGTGAGTTTCCTCTTTCTTTTGATACCTTTTGAGCTAGTTTGGCTCAGTTCCATGTTTTGGTGGTATTTTGGCTATACCATTGGTTTATGGTATTTTGGCTGTCATGCTTGTGCTCTGGTTTTGAGTCACAGGCTGACAGGTGATACTTTATTTACTTTAATTTGTCTTTTAAATGGTAAAAAGACAAATTTTTGGCGCTTATTGTCTCCAATAGTAAAGTATCTGTCTTTGTTATTATGCAAATCTATCCCATACATGATTAAATAGTCATTTCCCAATATAAAATGGGTACTAGAGCAATTTTCCATAACAACAAATTCAACTGTGATTCTTAAATTCCCATTTATGTGTGGGAATATGACATTGGTCTCAAAAATTCCTAATATTTTCATTGGATTACTTGCACTGTTGAATTTTATACCATCAATTGGTAACAATTGGTCTTCAAAATTTGGTACACAAGTCTTAAGAAAAGATTTTCCAACACAAGAGCACAAGGCTCCTGGGTCAAGCAAAAGTTTGGTGGGTTTGTTTTCAATCACCACTTCTGTTATAAAGGAGTTACCAGCTGTATACCCTTTTCCTCTGTTTGGTTTTGTTTTCATAAGTTGTGCATCTTGAACTTTTGATAAATCAAGTTTACCATTGCTCAATTGTGGCAAGTGGGAATAAGATTCCATGATGTCAAAAGTGGCATTAATATTTTCTATATCTTTTGAAGATTCAGAAAATATTGATGACTTATCATCTGAATTGTCTTCAATTATGTCATCTTTTTCAACATCAGGTTCCTTTTCAATATCAATTTCATTGATTTTTCCCTTCTTTGGACATGTATTGGCTAAATGGGTGGTGCTTTGGCAAATATGGCACTTTCTGACTGTATCTGCAGATTTATACTGCATATTATTAGAATTTTCTTTGGGGTTTTTGTCCACAGAATCTTTCCAAGGTGTATTAAACCTTGTTTTGAGATTATCCCTACTAGAACCGATTTTGGTTCTGGTGGTTACTTCTTCCAATATATTGATAATATCTTCTGCTGAAGATTTTTCAGTAGTCCTGCTTTTGACAGCCTGCTCTAAGTCACCTCCACATTGTCTCAGAATCTTTCTATGGATCATAAATTCTGACATGTCTGGATATGATGCTGTTAATCTGTCTTTTTGTTGGCAAAACCCTGGTAAAGCTTTGTCTTTATCAGCATTAAATTTGGCAGATTCAAAGGCTGTTTCAATTTTAAACCTCCAAGCATCATTTGCCCATTTGTTAATTATTTGGGTTTTCCACCAAGTCCAACTCTGGTGTCGATGTGCTTGTCTTATTTTGATGTACCATCTGTGAGCTGATTCGGTAAACAAGGTGTTAAATCTTGCTGTTACCAATCTGTTTGGTAATTCAAAATCCTCTTTGATCATGTCAATACCTCTAATGAATTCCATATGGTCATACTCTCCTCCATTCTTTAAGTTTTGGAACTTCTTTCAAGAGTGCTTGGCCCATTGATGGTTCCAAGTTATGAAAAGGAGTGGATAATTCATTGTTTAACTGTGAATTACCAGGATCCAATACTTGTGGATTTGGAATTCTTGTGCCCTTATTTTGATTCAGAGGTGTAGACATTCTTGATAAGGTTTTCAGTATTTGTTCAATATCATTCATTTTACTGTTGTTACACCTTTCGGAATTTCTGTATTCATGTTGGAAGCCTTGTATTAAATTTATTACTTCAATTTCATACATGCCTTCTTTATGTGTCAGTGCTTGCCATAACTCTGTTTGTCTTGTATTATCAGCAGTGACTTGATTCAATTTCATTGATAATTTTGATACTTCTTCTTGTGAAGCATCAAAACACTTTTTCAAGGCAATGGTATATGTCTTTACTTCAGTAAATGAATTTGAAATGTCATCAAGGACTTTCTTGTTATCTGTTTTGATAATATTTATGGCTTGTTTAACTCTTGTTTCAATTATGTCATCAATATTGAATTTAGAATATTTATCTGTTAATTCTTTAATAGTGGCAGATTGTTCATTTATTTTATTGCCAAAATAATTATCATTATTGGAAATCTTAATTGTTCTTAAGACTTTTTCAAAACACATAAGTGTTTCATTAATTTGGCACAGACTCACGTTGTTTGTTTTAATGTTGTTACAAATGGTTTCATTTTTATCAGAAAGATATTTTTTCACGTCATTTATAGCATCATACAGCTCTGGGATGGAATCAAATATATCAGAAATCATTTCTGGAATCTGAATCTGGCTTCCTGCTTCTTCTGTAATTCCATCATGGTTCTGGCCATCTGAAATACATTTTCCATGGCATCCTGCTGAATCTTTGGGATTCTGTAGCCCTGGCTGTAAGGTTTTGGGGCTGGTGCCTTCCCTTTGCCCTTGTTTGGAACTTTTGGCTGCTTTTTCACGTTGGAATTGCTGCTGCTGGCCACTGGGGCTGTTTTTGGCACTTGCTTTGGTGTTGGTGGGTTGCTTTTCCTCCATTCTAGTGTCAAAAGCATCATGTTTTTCTTCTCCATCAATGGATGCCATCCATTGAGCAATTTGCAAGTGTTGGGATGGCCCAGGAATTTTCTCACAGTTAGGTAAGAATTCATGCAATTCTTCCACAGGTCTGCAAGGATCTGGTACTCCTTGAATTGAAGTGCATTGTTGTATGCACTGTGGCTGGCTTTGTATATGTCCACAGATGCTTGTTGTGGAGTTATCAGCGCTTTTTGAGGGTAAAATGGTATTATCAGCTTCAGAATGACCCATTTTAGTTGTTTAGAAGTCATCAACTGACCCTTTTCCTTCTGTACCTGATTGGCCTCTGCCATAATCATGTCTATTACCTTTTTGGGAGCTGCTTGAGGGGTTATAGCTGGCTCCTGACCTGGTTTAAGGCATAATTATGGTTAAAAAAGCTTAAAATAGTAATTTTACGTCAAAAAACTTACTATTGGCCAAATTCTTAGCTTTCTGAAGGGTATTACTTATGTCCAACTTAATCAATTCAGAAGATATTGGTTCAGGTTGGTTATTTTGAGTCACAATAACAGTACTATTATGGTCTGAATCAATAGTACTGGCGGGAATAATGTTGGTGACTGTTGAGGCTGTTTCAATGTTTTCTTGTCTTACCACATTGTCAGAAACTAAAATTAATGAAAAAGACAATTCATTTAGTAAGAAAAGGTTATTTCAAAAAAGAAATAAAAATATAAGCCTCACTTATAATATGAAAAAAAAATATTTTTTATGGGTTTTTTTGAATTATAAGTATTTTTTATATGTTTTTAAATTTCTCAATATAAGAAAAAATATTTAAAAAGAGTAAAAAAAATATGTCACACATAAAATATCACGGCTGGGCCCCCAAATGTAAGGTGTGGATATGAAACTTTGATTAAAAATCAAGTACTTTTCCTGTCCTCAAAATTTGTATAAGGTAAAATTCAATTAAAAAAAGTGAGAAATATTATTTTTAAGAGAAAACACGCCAAATTTATTTTTAATAACTTTATTGGTATAAAAAAATAATATTATAAAGATTTATTGTTTTACCAACAATAATAATTTATCCAAAAATACTGTACAAGAGATATTTAAGGCTACAAAAGAAATTTCTTCAAGAGCAATTTCAATTGGAATTAATTGAGCAAAGAACTACAAGCAATTAATTAAAGAACAAAGTCTTTAAGAAGAATATTAAAGAGAAAACACACCCAAAAGTGACCAGAGTGAATTTGGAAACAAAGTGACAAAGTTTACAGTGATGAAAGATGCATTAATTCACTTTTGGGGTGGTTCAGGGGTAAAAATGATTATAAGAGTTACAAAAAATGATTATAATGATTTTTTCACGTGGTTAAGAGGATTAAAATGATTTAAAAGTGGTGGTGGAATCTTTTATTGATTGGTTTAACAGTGTTTAAACTAATTAATAGAAGGAAAAGATTCTAACATGAAGAGAAAAGTAGGGCAAAGAAGACATTCTTTTATAGCCATCAATTCTCTTACTCCAAAAGTAAAGTTTATGCTTGTCAGTCGTGAAAAACAGTCTGACAACAGAAAAGCCAATCATGGCATCATCAAACCCTGGTTTAGACCAAAAAGGGCTGGTTTAAGCCATTTTTAGCCATTTTTAGCCATTTTAGACCCTTAAATCAGCCATTACTATAGCAATACCAGGCCTAGAGCCTTCAAAACACGTCAGAATGTGTTTCAGAGGCGTAGAAACCAGTTAAAACTGTTTTTACTATGATTGTTTTATCTTAAGGGTAGTTTTACCCTCTTGGCAACAGCTAAAACTACCCCAGTTGGTATCAAGACGTCATCATCAATTGAGTCCACAGACCCTGTAACTCAATTCCAGGCCAAGAGTGATGAACTTTTGCGTCAATTTTGACATCCCACGCCTGTCAGCAAGGATTTTGGGGGTCTAGCTCCCCCTTAGAGCTGGAGTTCCTTTTCGCCCCCAAATTTAATCTTTCCAATTTATTTTTCCTTTAATTCCTCATCATGTATTATAATTATAATTTACATATGTAATTCAATTGAATTGTACAGTACAATACAGTAATAATTGATACCTCATATGTAAATCAAAGTTCACTTATGTAATACACGCACACATTTTGACATTTCAATTGAATTCAATTGAAAATACTTCAATTCCTCATAACTTCTAAACTAAACACAACACCTCAATTTTAACACAAAAATTGATGGTTAACACCACATGTGGTGTTAATTAAATTAAAGTTTTTAGGATTTTCAACTTTTGTATTGAAAATACTAAAAATTTAATTTAAGCTTATTTAGAGTTGAGTTACAAGAATTTCACTCAGAGGTGACCCCACCTTATTTTTTATGAGGAATCCAATGGTGAAATAATTTTTATATGTTCAGTTATTGGATAAAAAGTTATAAGAATTTTTATTTAACTTTCTTCCAAATTTATTTAATTTTTTACAATTTTGTTAAAATTTCATTTTTACTTAATTTTTTCAAGTATAAATGTAATTTTATATTTCCAAAATTTAATGTAATTTTATTTTTAACTTGTGATTAATTTTTTTATTTTGAATATAATTTTATATTTATATTTTGATTTTTATCTTAATAATATAAATAAATTTATTTTATTTATATTTATATGTTAATTTTGTTATTTGTGGTCTTTTGGGTATATGAAATTACCTCTAAGGCTCACAAATCTTGTATTTCCACACCAAGCAGGAAGTGTAAGGATGAAAACTGAGATTGAAGTAATGCATAATTGCACATCTCAGCACATCATTCTTGGAAATGATTACTTTAATATTTATGGTATTGACATCAATAACCATAAAGACAGATATTTTACAATTGGGGATAACAAAAGACAAAAATTTGCTTTTTCCAATATGCCAAAACAAATATCTGTGTTATCTTCTGTCAAGGATACTTATAACAATGGATTTGTGTCTAATCAACTTTCTGAAGCACAAATTAATCCATCATTGTCACCAAAAATTAGGAATGAACTTATTGATGTGTTATATACATATAATAATGCATTTGCCTCTAATAATGAGCCATTAGGTGCTATAAGGAGACATGAAGTTGATATTACTCTTAATATTGACAGGCCATATCCTCCAGTACTTAGAATACCAGCTTATCCAGCCAGTCCCAGAGCTACAGAAGCCTTGTAAAAACATATCCAAGAGTTGATTCAACTTGGTGTACTAAGGAAAGTAGGCCATAATGAGGAAGTTGAAGTGACAACACCTGTTATTATTGCCTGGCATAATGATAAGTCAAGAATGGTTGGAGAGTTCAGAGAATTGAATACCTACACAGTTCCAGATAGGTATCTAATCCCTAGAACTCAAGACACTTTGACTCAATTGTCTAAAGCCAAATATATAACATCAATGGATGCATTAAAAGGCTTTCATCAAAATGTTTTGACCCCTGAAGCTAAGAAATTACTTAGAATTATCACTCACTGTGGTATTTATGAGTATCTTAGAATGCCATTTGGCATTAAAAATGCTTCATCCCATTATCAAAGGATGATCAATACCATGTTTCCTACAAACTTCTCTGAAGGATGGCTTATAATTTATATTGATGATATTATCATATGATCTGATTCTTGGTCCTTAAACCTTGAAAGACTTGGAAGGGTACTTCACAAGGTTGCAGAAGTGAATATGAAAATTTCAATTACGAAATGCAATTTTGGTTTTGAAGAACTCAAAGCATTAGGACATATTGTTTCTGGTTTAAGCTTGGGTATTGACAAGAACAAAGTAGCAGCAGTGTTACTTAAGCCAATACCCCAGAATAAAAAAGAGATGATGTCTTTTCTTGGGCTTGCCAGCTATTATAGGCAACACTTAAAAGACTTTGCAATTATAGCCAAGTCACTTTATAGAATCTGTGATCAACAGACTGTATTTGAAATGACACAGGAGAGAATTAAAGCTTATGAGAAGATAAGGAGAGCTCTTACAGAAGCCCCTTTACTCTTCATGCCTGACTGGAATATTCCTTTTAAATTGTACATTGATGCATGTGCAGATAGATTAGGGGCTGCCCTACATGAAGTCCAAATTATTTATGACAAACCTACAGAAGGACCAGTTTGTTTTATCTCAAGACAAATCAAACCAACAGAAGCCAGATATGGTGCAACCCAAATGGAGTGCTTATGCTTAGTATGGGCACTTGAGAAATTACACTATTATCTTGATGGAAGTGTTTTTGAAGTGATAACTGACTGTAATGCAGTAAAATCACTTCTTAACATGAAAACTCCCAACAGACATATGTTGAGATGGCAAATAGCCATTCAGGAATATAGAGGAAACATGACTATAGTCCAAAAAGAAGGAAAAATTCACAAGAATGCTGATGGACTTAGCAGGTGGGCATTAGCAAACACTCCTGATAACCCAGCTTATGTACCTTTGGAGGCTGAACCACAGATTCCAATTGAACAGATTAACATAACTGATATTGGGGCTGAATTCTTTGAAGAGGTCAGAGAATCTTATAAACAGGACAAGAATTTCCATATCTTGACTTCTTTATTAGATAAAGACTGCAAAGATACATCTTTGGTCAATTAACTAGATGAAGTTTGGAGAAATTCCTATTCTTAGGTAAGATTTCACTTGTTTGATGGGATTATTTACCACAGAACCAAACATTCTTGTGTAATGACATTATGTAGCAGATTGCTTATTAATACCATTCTTCATGAATTCCATGATAGCATCTACTCTGGACACCTGTCAGAAGACAGAATACTTGAAAAAGTAAAGAACGGTGCATGGTGGCCATCTTGGAGAAAAGAAACCATTGAATATTGCCATACCTGTGACAGATGTCAAAAAGCAAACAGGGGTACAGGCAAGAAATTTGGACTTATGATCCATATTAAAGAACCAAAATCCCCTTGGGAAGTTGTTCACATGGATTGGGTCACAGAACTTCCTCCAAGTGGTGACAAAAGTTATAATCCTTGTTTAGTCATTGTAGATAGATATAGCAAGACTCCCATATTCTTACCATGTCATAAAGATGACACTGCTATGGATACAGCTCTTCTTCTATGGAGTAGAGTTATTTCTCATACAGGATTATTTGAGAATATCATCAGTGACAGAGATCCCAAGTTCACATCTGTGCTTTGGACCAATCTTCATAGATTGTTTGAGACTAATTTATCATTTTCTACAGCATATCACCCTCAAACAGATGGGCTAGCAGAAAGAATGATTCAAACTTTAGAAGACATTAACAGGAGATTCTGTGCCCATGGATTAGAATTCAAAGGCTCAGATAGCTTTACCTATGACTGGTGCACTCTGATACCTGCATTGGAATTGGCATATAAGACATCAGTCCATTCTTCCACAGGTCAAACTCCTGCTATGTTAGAAAAAGGCTGGAATCCAAGACTCCCAGCAAACACACTGAGGAAAGACTTGATTGAAATTCATCCTACAGCTTCCAGCTTCAAGATGATGCTTGATGAAGTGAAACTTCATGCAACAAAAAGTATTAATGATGCTTTTGATTATGCAAAACAGAAGTGGGACAAGAGTCACAAAGCACCAGACTTCAAAGTAGGGGACTTAGTTCTAGTTTCAACCTTGAATTTTAATAATATCAAAGGCCCAAAGAAACTTAAAGATTCTTATGTAGGACCTTTTGTTATTGTTGCCTTACATGGAACCAATTCATTTTAAGTGGAATTGAGTGGTTAATTGGAAAATAAACACCCCACGTTTCCAGTCAGCTTGATAAAACCTTATCAACCAGCTGAGAAAGAATTGCCTCATTTAAGGAACCCAACTCCTTTAACTGTACCACCAGTGGAACAGAATGAAGACAAAAAGATAAAGAAAGTCATGAAAGAAAGGAGACTTAGGGGTAAAAATCAAAGAGAATATCTTGTCAGATATAGAAATCCAGTACATGAAGATGAATGGCTGGCACAATCAGAAATACCTGACTCAGATAAACTCTTAAGAAGATTTAGACATGAAGGAAGGCCACAAGCCTGAATATTTCTATAAATGCGCTTTAAACTACTTGATTTGGGTAATGTAAAGAGGTTGGACAGTGGAAATTAACCCCCTTTGGGCCTTTTTTCTTCTTTATACCATTGATAAAATTGCATTGCAATTTTAATTTTTGGTGAGAGGGAATGTCAGCCTTGAAATATATCTTACACAACCAAATAGGCCACAATTATCTTAAAAATAAATTCTGAATTATTCATCATCCATAAGTCATGCATATATTCAAAATTCATCATTTTTGATTTCAATAAAGATGAATAACCTTTTTTGGAGTAAGTAAATCCATGGATTTAAGTCCAGATTTGGATTCTACACAAAATTTCACCTAGGGTAGCTCCATAGAGTGAATAAGCTCAAATTAACTCCTTGTAACAACCACTCATCAGGGGTAAGGGTATTCATTCACACACCCACTCAAACACCTCAAATCAGCAGATCCAGCATTTGTATCAGCATTCAATTTCAGCAATCTTCATTCTGAAACATTCATACAGCTTGGTACCTCAATACAGCCTGTCAATACCTGTACAGGCTGTTTTCACCCAATACAGTTTCAATACACCAACTTGAAACTGTATGATCACTTCAATACACCACACCTTTTGTACAGGTTCTGTACAGCCGTACAGGACCTGTATTGGCCAGACTCAATTCAATCATCAAATATTCTCATGAAAATTCTTCCTCTGGATCAGGGCTGGTGATTCTCACATATACCAGCCCCTCTTTCTTCCCCCTGGGGACTTTTTCCCAGTTAATTAATTTAGTTTATTTATCATTTCATAATTATTCTTATCCTTATTTTGGGTATTATAATTACTTAATTTTAAGTTAGTCTTTGCCTGTACAGTATGAGTTGGGTGGCCATATCCTTATTAACCCTTCTCTTTCCATTCTGACAGGTTGAAACAGTGGACTTGGACTTGTTTGTGGTTGGCTCTTCTATTCTTTTACTCTTATCCTTTGTTGCTGCTTTTTCTTATATTTATTCTTTAGAAATTTATCTTTAACACTCTTAAGTGTATCTCATCTTATCCTATCTTTGAGCCCTCCATAAGTGAGTCCCAGTTTACTGAGTGCCAGGCCCTCTTCACTTCGAAGAGCCCCTGTGACATTAAATTAATTAACTCATATTTGATTCTTTCTTTTCATTCATTTATATTCATTTCCTCTCATTCATCAATTATGACCTTTTCATGATTTTATGATTTTTTATGATTTTCTATGAATTTTTCTCTCTCATCAATTTTCATCTCATTCATTTCATTCTTATGAAAATTGATTCTTTTTCCTTTCTTAATCATTGCTGACCATTTCATCACTTCATTTTACTTTTATCAATCAAATTTTTCTGTGTTCTTATTCAGGTTTCATCTAGGAATTATTGATTTGTTTAATTGATTGGATTATTCATTGGGATTCATTTGGGTTATTGATTCAGGATTTATTGGATTTATTGACTTTGAACTCTCAAGGTATTGATTAATCCTCAAGAATTGATTTTGATTATTGATTTGATTTGACTCATCAAGATATTGAATTGATTTCTGAAGATTTTGAACTGATTGATTGATTCCTCAAGACTTGATTTCATATTGAAGACATTTATTGATTGATTATTGATTGAATATTGATTGATTATTGATTTCCTCAAGATTATTGATATTTGATTTGAATTGATTGTTGATTGATTGAATTTATTTGACTGTTGATTGAATTTGATTCCTCAAGATTGGAATTGATTCCTCAAGATTAATCAAGATTTTATTGTGATTGATTTGGCCAAGTTTTGATTATCTTTAATACCATCAAGTTTTATTTCATTTATTTCAAAATGCCAGTTCAGCATAGTCCCCCAGCCAAAAATACTAGATCCCAAAGAATTCAAGCTGTTCTCACTCCTACAGCAAGGGCTCCTCTTGACCGCACACCATCAGTTCATCAACTGAGTGCAAACTTGGACAGAGGACCACCAATGGAAGGAGCAGAACCCTCAAGAAGAGGTGGAATGAAATCTAGAAGATCAAGATCCTTTTCTGGACTTTTGGGTGGCTACCCTGGCATGTCTGAAGGTGCAAGAGCAAGATTAGGGGAAGTTGAAGATGAAGAGGGGGAAGAGTCTGCGGAAGAGGAAGATTCTGGGGAAACTGAAGTGGCAGATGCCTTGTAAATTCTCCAGAGGTGCCTCAGAGTTCTAATCTAGCCCTTTCTAGTCAACCTCTTGTCTCTCAAACTGCTCCAAGTCTCCTCAAGATGATGGAGAAGATGACTCAATTCATGGGACAACTCACTCAAGCAGTTGCCCCCAGGGACAATTCCAAAGCCCCTGCTTTCAAGACTCCATCCATGAAGGCACCTGATTCTTTTGATGGTACTCAAGCTCATAAGTTGAGAGGATTTATCCAATCCTGTCAACTAATTTTCCATAATGATCCAGCAAACTTCTTCTCTGACAGGAAGAAGGTTTTGTACTCCACTTCTTTTCTTACTGGTAGAGCTGGCAAATGGATTGAACCTTACCTCTCAAATATTTCCAATGAAGACCCTTCCTACCTCCTCAATAATTGGCCATTGTTTGAATCTCAATTATTCACTCTGTTTGGTGACCCCAATGAAGTCAGGAAAGCTGAACAGGAGTTGGACAATTTGAGGATGAAGGAAAGTGGTCATGTTTCCTTGTACATAGCAGATTTCAGAAGCTTAATGTCAAGAATTGGAGATTGGGGGGAAAGAGCTTACATTCATGTGTACAGAAGAGGATTGGAATCAAGATTATTGGACCAATTGGCTTCTCACCCTGGATCTTTTGACACTCTTCAAGAACTTATGGACGTCACTTTAGAATTAGACACAAGATATCATGAGAGGCAAAAGGAAAAGGGTGGCAATCAAGAAAAGAAGCCTCCAGTCAGTGGATCCAATCAGTCTAGGCCTCCTCAAAACTCATTTCAAAAGAGGCCTCATCAGAAGAATAATAAGAAGGGAAAGCAATTTCAATCTTCAAAGGAGAAACCCCATGCTGCTCTCCTCAATAAGGACAATAAATTAATCGGTTCTGAAAAGGAGAGGAGGATTCAAGCAGGGCTGTGTACTTATTGTGGTGGCAAGCACCCAATTGAAAAATGCTTCAAGAGACCTCAGAACAAGCCTGGGTCATCATCAAGAGGCTTCCCTAGCAAGCAGGGAAAAGCCTGAGTGGGGATCATGATGTGTTCAATGGTTCTCACTTACTTCCTTCAAGAGCACAATTGTGCACTCTGAATACTAGTGTCAAGAAATCTTTAAAGTTTCTTATTTTCTCTTCTGTCTCTGATATTTTTTATAGTATTCTCATTGATTCTGGTGCTACAAACTCTTTTATTGCAAAGAATTTTGTTCTCAAGTACTCAATGACTCTGTCAGAGCTCCCTGAAAAGATTCCTCTTTTCATTTTGGATTCTAATTAATCCCCTGCCTTGTTCATCACCCATTATACCAAGTGGGTAGTTGACTTGCCTTCCTTCCCAAGCTTTGAATGGGACTTCTTTATCATAGATTCACCCAAGGGAGAAGACCTGATATTGGGCTATGATTTCCTTTACCATTTCAATCCCATTATTGATTGGAAAAATGGATTGATCACCTATGATTCTAATCATAAGGATTCTAGTGGTATTATTCCTTCTACTAGTAATGACTTAGCCACTGCTGTCAACAGTGTTGCTCTGCCTGGTGAACTTAAGACACCTTCCATTCCTTCTTCTGTCCATATCCCTTCCATAATTCCCTCTCAGTCATTACTTACATCAAGAGATGAAGTCTTCAAAGAGATAAAGGATGTTGGAGAAGATGTTGCCATATCTTCACTTCATCTCTTCCAAGGGAATATGGACCTTCCCCCCTTATCTTTTCATGCATCCCTGGAGGAGCAGTGGGATGAGGAGGAAGAGCCAGAAGAAATTGAAACTGTGTTGAAGGTTGTTCCTCCTGCTTATCACCAATATTTGGATGTATTCTCCAAGGTGAAAGCAGAGAAACTTCCTCCACACCGCGCCTGTGATCACCATATCGAATTGGAGGGTCTTCTACCTCCAATTGGTGTTATCTACTCATTATCAAATCAAGAGTCAGAAACACTGCGGGCCTACATTTCAGAGAATGTAGAGAAAGGTTTCATTAGACCAAGCTCCTCTTCAACAGGAGCACCTGTCCTTTTTGTCAAGAAAAAGGATGGAGGTCTTTGTTTGTGTGTTGACTACCGCAAACTCAATGCTGTCACTAGGAAGAACAGATACCCTGTTCCTCCTATGAACCAGCTTCTTACCGTATTCAACGGTTCCACTATCTTCTCCAAGATAGATTTGCGTGGTGCATATAACCTTCTGAGAATCAAAGAGGGGGATGAGCACTTAACTGCCTTTAGAACCAAATATGGCAGTTATGAGTATTTGGTCATGCCATTTGGTTTGACCAATGCTCCTGCTTCTTTCCAAAATCTAGTAAATGATATCTTTGCAGATTTTTTGGATGTGTTTGTTGTGGTTTATCTAGATGATATTATGGTCTTTTCCAGTTCTGAGGAGGAACATGTCAATCATGTGGCCTCTGTCCTCCAAAGACTGAGGGACAATAATCTGTTTGCCAAAGCCTCCAAGTGTGTATTCCATGCCTCAAGTGTGGAATACTTGGGCTATGTTGTTTCAAGTGATGGCCTCAAGATGGATTCTTCAAAAGTTCAGCAAATCCTCAATTGGCCTCAGCCCAAAAACATCAAGGCTCTTCAATATTTCCCTGGCTTTGCCAATTTTTATCAACGTTTCATTAAAAATTATTCTAAAAAAATCACCTCTCTCACTTCCCTCCTTAAAAAAGATTCTCCTTTCATCTTCAATGAGGAAGCTCTTAGTCAGTTTCAAGCACTCAAAGAAGCTTTCACCTCTGCTCCTATCTTATCTCACTTTAATCCTTCTCTACCTACTATAGTAGAGACTGATGCTTCTGATTATGCTTTGGGCGCCGTACTGAGCCAGGTGAATGACTCAGGAAAGCACCTCATTGCATTTGATAGTCGCAAGCTCTTACCAGCTGAACTCAACTATGAAATTAATGACAAGGAACTCCTTGGCATAGTTTGGGCTCTCCAGCGCTGGAGAGCATTTCTTCTTTCTCTTTCCAATCCTTTTGAGGTCTTGACAGAACACTCTTCCTTGCAGTATTTCATGTCTTCCAAAGTTCTTACTCGTCGTCAGGCCCGTTGGGCTGAATTTCTCTCAGAATTTCATTTCACTATCACTTACCGCCCAGGCAGGCTGGCCACTTTACCAGATGTCTTGTCACGTCGGGACAACGTGTACCCAGAGAGGGGGGTGGACTTCATCAGCAAGAATCCTCATAATTTTCATCAAGTACTTAAGCAAGATGGAATTCAAGAGTCAAGATTCTTCTCAATCAAAGTGGAAATTTTCTCAGATTTAGTTGACAAGATTCAAAAAGAAGTATGGCAAGACAAAGACTATAAAGAAATACTCAAGCAACTAGCAAGAGGTGAATCAGTTCCAGATTATTCTCTTGAACCTCAAGCCAAGTTATTATTATTCAAAGATAGAGTGGTAATCCCAAGCAATGAAGAACTTCAACTTAATATTCTTCAAAAGCGTCATGACTCACCATTGGCTGGCCATCCTGGCCAGGAGAAGACCCTCAAGCTCATCAAGAGGGATTTTTATTGGGCTGGCATGAATCAATTCATCAAGGACTATGTGTCCTCATGTCAGCAATTTTCGAGAAACAAGAACATTCATCATAAGAAGTTTGGATTACTCAAGCCTCTTTCAATTCCATCTGGTCCTTGGAATTCATTATCAATGGACTTCATCACTCAATTGCCACTGTCAAACAACTTTGATTCAATTTTAGTAGTTGTGGACAGATTCTCAAAAATGGCAATCTTCATTCCAACTTATGGCACAATCACTGCTCTGGATTTAGCTCAAATCTTCATTAGTAATGTATTTTCCAAGCATGGACTTCCAGTCAGTATTGTAAGTGATAGAGGATCCTTATTTGTTTCATCATTCTGGACTCAATTGTGTGAGCAGCTCAAGATATCAAGAGATCTTTCAACTTCCTTTCACCCTGAAACAGATGGACAGACAGAGAGGGTAAATCAGATACTAGAACAGTACCTTTGGATGTATGTCAGCTATCATCAAGATGACTGGTACACCTGGCTCCCTCTGGCTGAATTTGCCTATAATAATGCAGAACATTCATCAACCAAGCAATCACCTTTTTTCACCATTTATGGAAGAAATCCCAGCTTTGACTCAATCCACATTTCTCAAGACTCACCTGCTGGAAAGTTATCAACAAAACTCCAATCAGTACAGCAAGTTGTCAAAGAAGAATTAGAGTCAGCAATAAGGAGATTCAAGAAGTATGCAGATATAAATAGAGCAATTCCACCTGATTTCCAACCTGGGGACAAAGTATGGCTAGCTTCCAAGAACATCAAGACAACAAGACCCACCAAGAAATTATCAGAAAGATGGTTGGGACCCTTTGAAGTTCTTAAGAAGATTGGCAGCCATGCATATCACCTCAAGTTGCCTCAGCAATGGAAGACAGTTCACCCTGTATTCCATGTGTCCTTATTAGAACCAGTCAAGCATTCAACTATCCCAAATCGTCATCAATTGCCGCCACCACCAGTTTTAGTGGAAGAGCAAGAAGAATGGGAAGTGGCTCAGGTTCTGGAATCAAAACTCAAAAGAGGTAAATTATGGTATCTTGTAGAGTGGAAAGGATTCAGTGAAGACCCAGAAAGAACCACTTGGGAACCATCTTCCAACCTTACCAACTCACCAGACCTTGTCAAGGATTTCCATTCATTTTATCCAGCCAAGCCTGGTCCAAATACCTCCAGAGTTTGATTTATGGTGCTTGGTGGGGAGAAGAAGCTATGAAAGTAAGTTCCTCTCCTGGCATGCACCTTTCAGGGGGTATTCTACCCATATGTCGTTGTAAGCATCACCTTGGCCACTTTGTGAGCACTTGTCGATTCTTTGGACAGGTTCAGGAAGCATACAACAGCAATACCCTCCGTTTGGACCTTATCAAGATATGGCCAAATGTTTCTTTCTTTCTTTATGTTTCATTTTCTTTCTTTATTACCATTTCAATTTATGCCAATCATCATAATTCAAGACGTTCTTTACTTCAAGTCATTTACGGCAAGTCATTTCAGTAGTCATTTATGGCAATTCATTTCAGAAGGCATTTATGGGAATCTTTTTCAATTTTATGGTGCTTGGTGGGGAGTGGAAGTTATGAAAGTAAGTTCCATCTCCTGGTATGCATCCCTGAGGGTTCTACTTCTTGTAAAGCATCACCTTGGCCACTCTGTGAGCATCAAATGCTTGGTTTTCATTTTTCAGACACTTTTTTGGCCAGAATCAAGCAACTCACCACAAGAAGGACCAACCATCAGGAATTTTTCTTTATTTCTTTCTTTACTCTCATTTTCTCTGATTATTTTTTCTTTCTTTCTTTACTTGTATAATTTTCTTTCTTTTATTTCCTTTATTTTCATTGGAAGCAGCAGCATCCCCTTCCAAATCACGTATTGGGAGGTTCCTTTATTATCTTAATCATTTTATTTTATCTCATTTATTAGTTGTTATAAGAGCATGAATAGGAGTCAACCCAACCGTAAACAGGAAAAAGACACTGGATTTCACTCCACCCAAATCGTCAAGTCCACGTCAAATCAAAAGTTCGACCTCAAGGGAATTTGGGCCACAAGTCAATCATGGCCCCCCTCAAACCCTCTCAATGTCAAGGTCCAAGGCCCCTTTGGGGGCTGGAGTCAGCATGGGGGGCCTCCCCTGCAAGTTTGGGGGAGGCCAAGTTCTTGGTGGTCCTGGACCCCACCAATGGGTCCAGGCCATATAAGGTGAAATCTGTTTTTTTGGGCCATTTAGGTCCCCAGCGAATTTGGGCCCTGGGGGCTTCCAATAACCCCCACGGACTGCGGACCGCAGCGTACGGCCTACGGACCGCGGACCGTAAGACCCCAAATACTTCAAAAGGCCAAAAAGGCCAGAAAATCACAAAAACCCACAATTTGGCCATAAAAGGCCATGGACCCAAGTTTCACCCAAAGACACCAAGAAGCCAAAAAAGGCCAAATGGCCATAAATTCAAGGATCCTCAAGATCCTCCATAGAGAAGGCACCAGCCCAAAATCACTATAAAGGGCTGGTTGAGGCATTTTGAAGGCCATTGGGGACAAGACCGCTGAATCCTTGTCATCATCGTTTTATTTGATTGGGCTGGCCAGATGAGTACACTTCATATACTCATCTGGCACCATTCTTTGAGCACAAGAGCTCAGTGGCCATCATTTTGGGATACAACCCAAGGCCACGCCCCAAGGACGTCAGTTGTTGAAATCAGAAGAAAGAACAGTTCGAAGTGGGGTATTTACTCAAAGTTAAAGAAAGGGGAAATAAATTTAATTGACAGAGAAGAGATGGAGAAGGATTTCGAGATAATGGTCAAAAGAAAACTTTTCAAAGCATTGTGTGGGGTAGTGAGATGCCACTCAACAATGGCAGGGTATTATGGTGTTCAGGAGCCCACCAGTTTCAAGAGGGGGATACTGTAACAGCCACTCATCAGGGGTAAGGGTATTCATTCACACACCCACTCAAACACCTCAAAGCAGCAGATCCAGCATTTGTATCAGCATTCAATTTCAGCAATCTTCATTCTGAAACATTCATACAGCTTGGTACCTCAATACAGCCTGTCAATACCTGTACAGGCTGTTTTCACCCAATACAGTTTCAATACACCAACTTGAAACTGTATGATCACTTCAATACACCACACCTCTTGTACAGGTTCTGTACAGCCGTACAGGACCTGTATTGGCCAGACTCAATTCAATCATCAAATATTCTCATGAAAATTCTTCCTCTGGATCAGGGCTGGTGATTCTCACATATACCAGCCCCTCTTTCTTCCCCCTGGGGACTTTTCCCCAGTTAATTAATTTAGTTTATTTATCATTTCATAATTATTCTTATCCTTATTTTGGGTATTATAATTATTTAATTTTAAGTTTGTCTTTGCCTTTTCTTTCTTTGCCTGTACCGTATGAGTTGGGTGGCCATATTCTTATTAACCCTTCTCTTTCCATTCTGACAGGTTGAAACAGTGGACTTGGACTTGTTTGTGGTTGGCTCTTCTATTCTTTTACTCTTATCCTTTGTTGCTGCTTTTTCTTATATTTATTCTTTAGAAATTTATCTTTAACACTCTTAAGTGTATCTCATCTTATCCTATCTTTGAGCCCTCCATAAGTGAGTCCCAGTTTACTGAGTGCCAGGCCCTCTTCACTTCGAAGAGCCCCTGTGACACTCTTTGAGGTGGTAATATGGAAAATACTTCAATACCACATCATCAATACCACACAAAAGATCCATGAAAACTTTTGTTTTTCTTAAATTCATGCCAAAATAATGGGAATGTGAGGAATCCCATGTTCAATATACACTAAGAATAGTGTTATGCATTTTTTGGGAACTTAAAAGTATGGTATTCTTACATGGACGTTTGGTACACCCATATTGGATATCTCACTTGAAGCTTAAATTTCTATTTTGACATGAAAAATAGGCAAGGGTGACAAAAGAAATCCACGAGAGCCAGGGTACCCAGCTTCTGAGGCCTCTGAGGCGTGGACAGCTCCAAAGCTTGTATCCATGGCTGATCTTGGCCCAATGAGTAAACTAAAACACTTTGGAACTTGGTTACCATGTTACAACTACAGTAAAGCATAAGAAAATAGCACATAACCTGCTATTTTGACGTGCCAAGGAGTAAAGAGCAACTCAGACTCCTGCAACCATGTCAGTTCTCAATGACCTCCATGGATAGACCCCAAAAGAGTAATTAAAACAATTTTTGGACTTGTATCCGTTGATTTACCTCATAGCAACCAGCTATAAACTGATATTTGCAATTCTACGTAGAAATGAGGCAAAAACTTCAAAAATTAATTAAAAATAAAATTCTGAATGAATGTCTCTGAAGTTTTCAGTACCAAGGGAGAGCTGTATTATCCATGTAAAAGCCAAACAGAATTATGTTTTTACTAGTAAAATTCAAAGTTTTACTTATAGTCCATTTTTGATTATTCCACATGAAACACTGAATCTTCAAAATTCCACATTAATTAAAACCTGTTATGAAATTTCCACTAACATTGATAAATTTGAGAAATCAATGATTATTTTGGAATAAAAGAAAAATTACAGGCGTTACTCGTTTTATTCTTAACCATATTGGGGTTGGTAGTCACGTAAAAGCATCAATTAAGTAATTATGATAATCTTACATGACAACAGGTGATTCAATCAATAATCCAAAAGGGTTTATTGTTTTCTAACTCACTGATTTCTCATTTTTCTCCATGTCACACCTCTGTGAGCTGTCTTAGCCTTAAAAGAGGCTTCCTCTTGCTGTCTTTTCCATATCATCATCACAATATTCATTAAAATCATTGTCACCAACAAGTAAGTATTAGTTAAACTTTTTTTAAATGTTTTATTCTTTCAGAATTAATAAGAAAGACGTGAAATAATAGAAATCAAATATATATTGTTGTAATCCTGCTCTAAATCATTTTGATCCCTTAAATCCACAATTCTATGCCAAATTGTTCTACTTATATCTTTCAATAGGTTCTTTGGAGTATTAGTGAGTCATTTATCTTAAATCTTAAAGTTTTTCTCTATTAATAGTTTTCTTCAAAGATTATCTTTATAATTATTCTTGCAAAAGATAATTATATGTTAAAATAATTTTATTATTTTAACAAAAGAAGTTTTTATTATTAAATTCTTCTTCTAATTGATTCTTGTAGACAATTACTGCTCACTGTTATAATCACTAGTAGTGTATAACACGTGAAAGAAATAATTATTTAATTATTTAATTGTGGTTATAATAATTCTTTATTATTATATTTCATAAGAACAGTCATAGTAATGTTGATTAATAGAAATATTAACAACAGTGTCATAGACACATCTTAAACCTTCTTTCTAAATCTTTGAATGGGACTTTTTTATCATAGATTCACCCAAGGGAGAAGACCTAATATTGGAATATGATTTTCTTTACCATGTGAATCCCATTATTGATTGGAAAATGGATGTATCACCTGTGATTCTAGTCATAGGAATTCTAGTGGTATTAATTCTTCTATTGATAATGATTTTTCCACTGCTTTCAACAGTGTTTCTCTGGTTGGTGAGCTTAAGACACCTACCCTTCCTTCTTCTGTCCATATCCCTTCCATCATTCCCTCTCAGTAATTACTTCCATCAGGAGATTGAGCCTTCAAATAAATAAAAGATATTGGAGAATATTTTGCTATATCTTCACTTCATACCTTTCAAGGGAATAGGGACCTCCCTCTTTTATCCTTTCGTTTCCTCCCTGGAGGAGCAGTGGGATGAGGAGTAAGAGGTAGAAGAAATTGCAAATCTGCTGAAGGTAGTCCCTCCTGTTTATCACCAATATATGGATCTATTCTCCAAGGTTAAATCAGAAAAACCTACTCCACACTGCCCCTGTGTTTGTCATATTAAATTGGAGAGTCTTCTACCTACAGTTGGTGTTATCTACTCTTTACCAAATGATGAGTCAAAAAAACTGGGGGCCTACATTTCAGATAAAATGGAGAAAGTGTCACAGGGGCTCTTCTAAATGAAGAGGGCCTGGCACTCAGTGAACAGACTTACTTTTGGAGGGCTCAGAAGAATACTCAAATGATAAGAGTAATGAAATAAGATAATAACTTCCTAGTCACAAAATAATAAGAATTAAAAGATATGAGAGGAAAACAAAAGCAATAATAAAGAGCCAACCACAGATAATCCTGTACCACTGTTTAAACCTGTTCAGAAAAGAGAAAAGGATTAATAAAGGATATGGCCACCAGGACTCTACTGAACAGGTGAGGGAAGGCAAAGACTAACTTAATAAATAATAAAATAATATTTCTTAATGAGAAATAAAATAATATTAAATAATAAATCCAATATTTTAATTAACTGGGGGAAAAACCCCCAGGCGGATGAAGAGGGGCTGGTATATGTGAGAAATACCAGCCTTGGAGTTTGAGTGTTGAGATACTTGTCTGTATTCTGGAAGAAGTTGGTTGTGGGATTGAATCCTGTATTGATGAATCCAATACAGGTTATACAGTCAATACAGGTATTTGCGCCTGTATTGATTACAGGCCTGTATTTGGTGAATCCTGTATTTGGGTCTTGCCTGTATGAAACTTTATTGAGGTCTGAAAACTGTATTTGGAGAATTTTGAATGAAACCCCCTTGCTGATTGGGTTTTGAGGGGTATCAATGAAGTAATGATTGTTGAATATGATTGGTAATTCCCCTGCCTCCTTGCCTGTGACATTATCCCCCTCTTGAAAGTGGTGAGCTCTGAGCACCATAAGTACAGTGAGTCTTGATGAGCTTGCAATCAATCCATACAGTTCTTTCCCCCAATTCCTTAAATTTATCCCATTAAACTTTCTTCTTCAATCAATACTCAAACAAAATCTTCATTTAATCACTTGTAGATATCTCCTCCTTGATCTTGATTCTGAATTCCCTCTTCTCCTTCAAAATGCCTTCATTCATCTTAAATCATGTTCATTCTTGTCTTGAGTGTCTTCACTAAACTTTTCTTGAGTCCTCATGGCTTTTGAAAAGGGGGTGACCTCGGCTTATGTCCCAAGAACACCTGATTTCATCATAATTCTGAATCTTGAGAGTGTTGGCATAAAGTGGCCAATACTTGAGGTTTTGGACCATTTCAGAAGTCCTGGCCAAAATCACTGATTTTGTGATTAAAGGGGTTTTTGGCCAATTTGCGCAAAGTGCGCAAATGCGCATATATGCCATAATGGCATATATTGGTGAAAAAATTGAAAAAATTTGATTAATGATGAAAAAATGGCCTTATAAAGTGTTCTGGCCATTTTGCGCATTTTTGCGCAAAGTGCGCAAATGCACATATATGCCATAATGGCATATATTGGTGAAAAAATTGAAAAGTTTGATTAAGTATGGGAAAATGGCCTATAAAGTGTTTTGGCCATTTTGCGCAAAAATGCGCAAAGTGCACAAATGCGCAATTATGATGAAATTGGCCAAAAAGGCCTTTTGAAGCCTTTTGACAAGATAAACAGGCCTTTTGCACAAAAGTCCACAAAAGTGCCCAAATTTGCGCAAAAGTGCACAAATTTGCGCAAAAGTGCACAAATTTGCGCAAAAGTGCGCAAATGCGCAAAAATGTGCAAATTTGCCAATATGCATAATTAAGCATATTTTGATGAAAAATGATAAAAATGAGCTATTTTGAAGTTTTGTGGTTTGATATGGCCATTTGTGCCAAAGTGCATAAATTCATGAAATTGGACCATTGGGCCATTTGAAGCAGGGTTTTCCTTTTTGATCTTGATTTCTTCCTGAATGTCTTTCTTCTTATCTCCTCCTTGACTGGTCAATTGCCATAAATGCCTTGCTGATTGGGTTTTGGATTTCAATTTTGATCTTAAGGAATGAGTTTAAGGCTGACTTGAAGGAGTTTTGATGAGGGTTATCTGTAGCTGGTCTTTAACATTACTAGTGTTTTGCTCATTGATTATTGAATGAATTGACTCCCCAAACATGATGTGGGAGTGATGACTACTGCTTTTGAAATAAGAAATAAAAATAAAAAATAAAACATACAAGGAAAAGAAAATGAAATAAAAAATTAAAATGAAAAGAATTGAGAGAAAAAGAGAGTAAAGAAAGAAATAAGAAATGCCTGAGGGTTGTGCTTCTTGTGGTGAGTTGCTTGATTTTGGCCAAAATGTTCTGAAAGATAAAATCAAGCATTCGATACTCACAGCGTGGCCAAGGTAATGTTTTACAAGAAGTAGACCCCTCAGGGATGCATACCAGGAGATGGAACTTACTTTCATAACTTCCACTCCCCACCAAGCACCATGAATGAAAAAGAAATTATGCCATAACATGAATTGTGGTAATGAATGTCTTGAAAGATAATTTATGGCATGATAAAAGAAGGAAAGAATATAAGAGAAAAGATTGGGCCATATCTTGAAGAAAAGGTCCAAACTCTTGAGGGTATGATGTTGCAAGGCCTTCTTAACCTGTCCAAAGAATTGACAAGTGCTCACAAAGTGGCCAAGGTGATGCTTACAACAAATTTGGGTAGAATACCCCCTTAAAAGTGCATGCCAGGAGAGGAACTTACTTTCATAAACTCCAATCCCCACCAAGCACCATAAATCAAACTCTTGAGGCATTTGGGCCAGGCTTGTCTGGATTCAAAGTGTGAAAATCCCCGACAAGGTCTGGGGAGTTGGTTAGGTTGGAAGCTGGCTCCCAAGTTGTTCTTTCTGGGTCTTCATTCAATCCTTTCCACTCCACTAAATACCATAATGAACCTCTCTTGAGTTTTGAGTGCAGAACCTGAGCCACTTCCCATTCTTCTTGCTCTTCCACTATTACTGGAGGTGGTGAAAATTGGTGTCGATTTGGGATAGTTGATTGCTTCACTGGTTCTAACAAGGACACATGGAAAACAGGGTGAACTGACTTCCATTGTTGAGGCAACTTGAGGTGATATGCATGGCTGCCAATCTTCTTGAGAACTTCAAAGGGTCCCAACCATCTTTCTGAAAGTTCCTTGGTGGGTCTTGTTGTCTTGATGTTCTTGGAAGCTAGCCATACTTTGTCCCCAGGTTGGAAATCAGGTGGAATTGCTCTATTTCTATCTGCATACTTCTTAAAACGCTTTATTGCTGACTCTAATTCTTCTTTGACAACTTGCTGTACTGATGGGAGTTTTGATGATAACTTTCCAGCAGGTGTATCTTGAGAAATGTGAATTGAATCAAAGCTGGGATTTCTTCCATAAATAGTGAAAAATGGAGACTGTTTTGTTGATGAATGTTCTGCATTATTATAGGCAAATTCAGCCAGAGGGAGCCAGGTGTGCCAGTCATCTTGATGGTAACTGACATACATCCAAAGATAATGTTCTAGGATCTGATTTATCCTCTCTGTCTGTCCATCTGTTTCAGGGTGAGAGGCAGTTGAAAGATCTCTTCATATCTTGAGCTGCTGACACAATTGAGTCCAAAATGATGAAACAAATAATGAACCTCTATCACTAACAATACTGATTGGAAGACCATGTTTGGAAAAGACAAGATTAATGAATATTTGAGCTAAGTCCAAAGCAGTGATTGTTGAATAATTTGGAATAAATATTTCCATTTTTGAAAATCTGTCTACAACTACTAAAATTGAATCAAAGTTGTTTGACAAGGGCAATTGAGTGATAAAGTCCATTGATAAAGAATTCCAAGGACCAGATGGAATTTGAAGAGGCTTGAGTAACCCAAACTTCTTATGGTGGATTTTCTTGTTTCTTGAACATTGCTGACATGAGGACACATAGTCCTTGATGAATTGATTCATGCCAGCCCAATAAAAATCCCTCTTGATGAGCTTGAGGGTCTTCTCCTGGCCAGGATGGCCAGCCAATGGTGAGTCATGACGCTTTTGAAGAATATTAAGTTGAAGTTCTTCATTGCTTGGGATTACCACTCTATCTTTGAATAATAATAACTTGGCTTGAGGTTCAAGAGAATAGTCTGGGACTGATTCTCCTCTTGCTAATTTCTTGAGGATTTCCTTATAATCTTTGTCTTGCCATACTTGTCTTTGAATTTGATCAACTACATCTGAAAAAATATCAATTTTTATTGAAAAGAATCTTGACTCTTGAATTTCATTTTGCTTGAGAACTTGATGAAAACTTTGAGGATTCTTACTGATGAAATCCACCCCATTCTCTGGGTACATGTCGTCCCGACATGACAAGGCATCTGGTAAAGTGGCCAGCCTGCCTGGGTGGTAAACAATGATAAAATGGAATTTGGATAGAAATTCAGCCCAACGGGCTTGACGACGAGTAAGGACTTTAGAGGACATAAAATACTGAAGGGAACAATGGTCTGTCAAGACCTCAAAGGAATCAGAAAGAGAAAGGAGAAAAGCTCTTCAGCGCTTGAGAGCCCAACTATGCCAAGGAGTTCCTTGTCATGAATTTCATAGTTGAGTTCAGCTGGTAAGAGCTTGCAACTATCAAATGCAATGGGATGCTTTCCTGAGTAATTCACCTGACTCAGTACAATATCCAAGGCATAATCAGAAGCATCAGTCTCTACAATAGTTGGTAGAGAAGGATTAAAATCAGAGAGAATAGGAGCAGTGGTGAAAGCTTCTTTGAGTATTTGAAACTGACTAAGAGCATCCTCATTGAAGAAAACTGTTTTTGACAGTTTACTACGTAGGTTTTTCAAGAGAAGGAGGAGGAGACAGTTCTGGCTGTGAAAAGCCTCCTTTTTATCCTGAAAATGGGTGGAAAGGGTGCTAGACCTTTCCACGTAGAGGAAGTGAAGATTTTTTCACTCTCTAGTACTGGCTTGTGGTTTTCAAACAGCCTTTCTAACCTGTATTGTGCTCAGATGTGGTTTTGAAACCACATCTGGGCAGTTTTCACCAATACAGGGTGAAGATTTTCATCTGGGGACCTCACAGCCTGATTCTGACATGTATGATGTGTAGAATGCTGTAAAGAAACTGTATGGGACTCCAGTATTGACTGACATATGAGGTATTGAAGTAAAAACATGCTTCTTTGTCTATTTGACACCTCATATTCATGATTATGGGATATTATCCCATGGTAAGGCTGTATATGACAGCAGGTGGGATTTTGACCTTAAAACAGCCATACCTTTGTCAATTCTTGAGATATCAACCTCAAAATTGGCTCTGTGTGTAGCCCTGTATGTGCTCTACACAATGGTACCTCATTTGATATGGGTATCATTAAATATGGCAAAGTTATCCCATGTACAAGATTTTTGTACATTTGCGTGTTTTAGGCAAAAAGCTGTATTGAGCTTGTTTGCCCCATAACTTCTGCAGTAGTTGAGATATGGGGAAGTGGATGACACCATCAGATAGCCCTGATTGCGCTCTTTCCAAAAAGACCCCACTTCAGGTATCCCACACTAAAACTGTAGAAGGTAGATGAGAGGTGAATGTTTTGTTCACCCTTATTTGGCCTGAATTTGACCATAACTCAAGTAATACTGGTGCTAACTCAGTTTGGCTGGCACCATTGGATAGCCTTGACTTAGAGCTTCATTTTGAGTACCCATTTGATGGGGTTAAGTCTCTCCTTCTATATCTTAGATGAGAGGTGAAAATTAAGGTTTATGCTCAGCAATAACTTTGAGCAGGAATAACTTTGTTATTTCTTGTCGTATGTTGATGGGACTTATGTTTTCAGAGAGAGGTGATTTTCCTCTTTCTTTTGATACCTTTTGAGCTGATTTGGCTCAGCTCCATGTTTTGGTGGTATCTTGGCTATACCATTGATTTATGGTATATTGGCTGTCATGCTTGTGCTCTCGTTTTGAGTCACAGGCTGACATACCCTCCCTTTAAAAAAGGCTCATCATTGATGAGACTGTTCAGTCCTCCTAGAGGCCCTGAATCTCCTTAGATGAAGGTTCCCATCTGGTATGGCATCTTCTGCTAACCCTTTGTCTTTATCAGCTGTCTGGTGTTTGAATCTGACTAAGTATTGTCTCTGATCCTTCCCATTAAGTCTGATCTTCCTGGCCCTGATGATTTTACTCACAGGTCCTGGTGAGTCCTCCACTTCCACTATGTCAGGTGGTGTGGGGTTTTCTTCCTGGAGGGGAATTTATCCTCCTCTGTTTGGAAGTATGGCTTGACCAAACTTACTGGGAAGACTGGGTGCTTCCTGGAAAATTCTTCTGTAAGTTTGACTTCCACTGAATTCTTTCCTATCAACCTAATGATAGTGAAAGGCCCTACAAATGAGTCCCTCATCTTCTTGAGTCCTTTAAGATTATTAAAGTTCAGTGTAGACACTAGCACCTGGTCCCCTTCCTTAAAGTCAGGTTCCATGTGTGTCTTGTCCCACCTCTGCTTATTATATTCTTTTGCCTCAGCTATGCATTTGGCAGCTGTGTCGCAAGCCCTCTTCCACATATCATGAAAGTCTTTGGCTGTGGGGTGGATGGTTAGAAGATTCTTCTTCAAGTGATCCACAGGCAACAGGTGATTCCACCCTTTCTCTACCACTGCAGGTGTTTTTCCTGTTGTAGAGTGCTGACTTGTATTATAAGCCAGTTGGAAAGCTGGTAGAAGAGTAACCCAGTCATGGGTATATCCTTCATGGTCCTTATACTCCATGCCATAGGCACAGAACCTTCTAAGGATGTCCTCCATAGTCTGGATCATCCTTTCAGCTAGGCCATCTGTTTGGGGATGGTAAGCTGTGGAAAAAGCAAGCTTGGTGCCAAGCATGTCATACAAGTTGGTCCAAAATTCAGATGGGAATTCTGGGTCCCTATCACTAATGATGATTTTAGGGACTCCACAGGTAGATATGATGTTATTCCAAAATAACAGAGCAGTATCCATGGCTCTGTCCTCTTTGTGGCATGGTAGACACCTCATGCCTTTGCTGAATCTATCAACTATGATCAAACAGGCATTGTAGTTTTCTTTGCCTCCTGGGACAATTCCTGTAACCAAGTCCATGTTGATGGTTTCCCATGGGTGCTTGGGTTCTTCTATGTTTTGAAGTAACCCATACTTCTTCCCATGTTTCCTATTTTCCTTTTGGAATCTTTCACAAGTGCTGATTTATTCACTCAACTCTTGTTCCCACTTGGGCCACCAAGCTGTGCTTGCTACCCTTTCTTTGGTCCTGTCCTCACTCATGTGTCCCATATAGGGGCAGTCATGGTATTCTTGCAGGATCAATGAAATGTGGTCTCTGTCTATCACTGTAAGTGCACTTGTGTGCTTTTCTCTGTGATAGAGCAGGCCATCTATAAGGAAAAACTTGTTATCCTTATAGGCCCTCAACCAGGGTTCTTCCAGCTGGGCTTCCAGTTCTGGACTCCTGTATTTTTGTTGAAGGAGTTGTAGTAGTATGCCGCACTGTTTGTGTTTTGAATAAGACTTAAGTACTGCACTAAAAAATTCATTGTGCAGTTCAGAGGAACTTATTACCAATATGGGAGTTTCTGTCCCCTCTGAATCAGTGTTTCCACTGTCAAGGGTACCACTTTCTGGTGCCCATTCAAAAAATCTGAAGTTCTTCCTCCTATCTATTTCCATGAAATGGATAGGGATTTTGGCTGCAACTTCAGGGTCATAAGCTGGATTGCTTTTGACATTGTCCAGTGGCCATCTGCTAAGTCCATCTGCATTGGTATGACTTTTACCTTCTTTGTATATGATGGTCATGTTCCCAATATACTCCTGGATGGCTATTTGCCATCTCAGCATGTGTCTATTTGTAGTCTTCATGTTCAGTAAAGACTTCAAGGCTGTGCAGTCTGTGTAGACTTCAAAGACTGCACCCTCCAGATAATAGTGGAGTTTTTCTAGAGCCCAGACTAGACATAGACATTCAGTCTGGGTGTCCCCATACCTGGCTTCTGAATCCTTCAGCTGCCTTGATGTGAGCCTTGAGGTATATTTTACATACCCAAATAGGCCACAATTATCTTAAAAAGAAATTTTGAATTATGCAAAACTCATAAGTCATGCATATATCCAAAATTCATCATTTTCAATTTCAGAAAAGATGAATAACTTTTTATTGAGTAAGTAAATCCATGGATTTAAGACCAGATTTGGATTCTACACAAAAATTCAATTAGGGCAGCTCCATAGAGTGAATAAGCTCAAATTAACTCTTTGAGGTGGTAAAATGGAAAATACTTCAATACCACATCATCAATACCACATAAAAGATCCATGAAAAATTTTGTTTTTCTTAATTTCACGCCAAAATAATGGGAAAGTGAGAAATCCCATGTTACATATACACTAAGAATAGTGTTATGCATGTTTTGAGCACTTAATATCATGGTATTCTTACATGGACTTTTGGTACACCCATAGTGGATATCTCACTTGAAGCTTAAATTACTATTTTGACGTAAAAATTTGGCAAGGGGGACAAAAGACATCAAAGAGAGCCAGGGTACCCAACTTCTGAGGCCTCAGAGGCGTGGATAGCTCCAGAGCATGGATCCATGGCTCAGTAAACTAAAACTCTTTGGGAACTTGGTTACCAAGTTACACCTACTGTAATCACAAGAAAATAGCAAATAACCTGCTATTTTGACGTGCCAAGGAGGTAATGAGCTACTTAGACTCCTGTAACCACGTCAATTCTTGATTACTTTCCATGACTAGACCCTAAAAGAGTAATTAAACCCTTTTGGGATCCATATTCATTGATTTACCTCATAGCAACCAGCAAAATACTGCTATTTGCAATTCTACGTAGAAATGAGGTAAAAACTTCAAAAATTCAGAAAAATACAATTCTTAATGAATCTTTCTGAAACTTTCAGGACCAATGAAGAACTGTATTATCTATGGTACAACCAAAAATAATTACAGTTTTACTAGTAAAATTCAAAGTTTTACTTACAGTCCATTTTTGACCATTCTACGTGAAACACTGAGTCTTCAAAAATTCACAGTAATTAAAACCTGTGGTGAAATTGGCAATAACATTGATAACTTTGAGAAAGCAATGATTCTTTTAGAATAAAAGAAGATTTACTGCTGTTATTCCTTTTATTCTTAACCATATTGGGGTTGGTAGTCACGTAAAAGCATCAATTAAGTAATTATGATAATCTTACGTGACAACAGATGATGCAATCATTAATCCAAAAAGGTTTATTGTTTTCTCACTCACTGGTTTTTCAGTTTGCTCCATGGCACGTTTCTGTGAGCTGTTGTTGAATTAAAAGAAGCCTCTTCTTGCTGTTTTTTCCGTATCATCATCTTATCAATTTATTAAATCATTATTTCCAACAAGTAAGTATTAGTTAAAGCTATTCTTAAGTGTTTTAAATCTTTCAAAATCATCCAGAAAGACGTGAAATCATAGAATCCAACTATATATTGTTGTAATACTGTTATAAATCCTTTTGATCCCTTAAATCCACAATTCCACGTCAAATTTCTCTACTCTTATCTATCAATAAGTTCTTTGGAGTATTAGTGAGTCATTTATTTTTAATTCTTAAAGTTTTTCTCTAGTAATAGTTTTCTTCAAGAATTATCTTTATAATTATTCTTGTAAAAGATAATTATATATTAAAATAATTTTATTATTTTAATAAAGAAGTTTTTATTATTAAATTCTTCTTGTAATTGATTCTAGTAGACAATTATTGCTCACTGTTATAATCACTAGTAGTGTATAACACGTGAAAGAAATAATTTATTAATTATTTAATTGTGGTTATAATAATTTTTATTATTATATTTCATAAGAACAGACATAGTACTGTAGATTAATAGTAATATTATCATCAGTTTCATGGTCACATCTTACACTTGAGATGTAGCAAATTACTCCTTCTCTTGGTTCACCATCCACAATTTGTCTCTGGTGAAGGGCTGCCCCTAGGCCTTGACTGCATGCTGCATCTATATATAACTTGAATGGTAGTTCAAAGTCAGGTAAGATGAGCACAGGTGCATTAGTGAGTTCATATTTGATCCTCTCATATGCATCCCTCCTTTCCTTGGTTATTTCAAAAACTACATCTTTTGAAAATAGCTTTTATAAACTACTAGTTACGTGTGCAAAGTTTTTGATATGGTTTTTATAGTAGCTAGCAAACCCAAGAAAGGATTGCATCTCTTTGATGCTTTTTGGTACTGGTTTTTGCAGTACTGCTTCCACTTTATTCTGGTCAATTGCCAGATTAAGGCCTGAGACTTTATGTCCTAGAGCTAGTAACTCTTGTTGGCCAAAATTGAACTTTTTAAGTGAAAATTACAGATTTATGGGTGTGAATTTACTTAGCACTCTGTCTATGTATTGCACATGGTCTTCCCATGTCTCTGAGTATATAATGATATCATCAATATATACCACCATCCAGCCCTCCAATATTTCATCTTGAGATATTGTGTCCATCATCCTTTAGAAGTGGGCTGGTGAATTCGTGATGCCAAATGGCATTCTGGTGTACTCATATATGCCCATATGGCATATTATTCTGAGTAATTTCATGGAGTTTTCTTTAACTCCATTTTGGTGGAAACCCTTCATACAATCCATTTTTGTTATGTATTTGGCTTTAGCCAGTTTATCCAAGGCATGAGGTATCCTGGGTATAAGGTACCTGTCTGCTTTTGTGTAGTTATTCAGAGCTCTGAAAACTCCACACAGTCTAGACTTGCCATCATTCCAGGTGATTAGGACAGGGGTGGTGATTTCCACTATTTTATTATGTCCAATCTTCCTGATGACATCCATATCCAGGAGTTCATTAATATGTTTCTCAATTTCTTTCCTGGTTTCCAGGCTTGCTGTATAAGGAGGTCTCCTCAGTATGGGTTGATAAGGTCTTTCCACATCCAGATATAGCTCTATATCATGGCCTTTGATCTTGCCTAATGGTTCTTCACCAATGGCAAATGCTGGTCTGTTCTTTCTCAGCATCTTCAGTAAACTTAGTTTTTGTTTACTGGTGAGGGTAGTGCTAAACTGTCCCTCTCTGAATTCCTTCAGAAGTTCTTCTAGTGGATCTTGAGAAGATATCTGGTATATATCAAGTGAAAATTTCTTTTCCTTGTTAGTACCAATGGTGATGTGCCTATTTTTACTGTTGTAAATGTCTATGCCATACATCCTCTGGTAATCTGTTCCCAGTAAAAACCCTTTAATGCGGGCATCCTCAAGCACTACAAACTCTGGGTTGAGTCTGATATTACCCTTCCTGTGGGGTATAATTATCTCTTTGATAATTGTCCCAATGGAAGTCATCTTCCCTGATGCACTCTTAAAGTTCTTTGCCTTAGTGGGCATGAGCTGTTTTTCCCAGTTTGGGAAGTGGTTATCCAGATAATCTCTGGCCACTATGGAGCAGTGTGCTCCACTATCAATGATCAGTGGGTGCTGAGCATTGTAAATACAAACAGTAATTTTTGTGGCTGCACCATGTATATATGCCATTCCTTTGTTTGGTGTAACCAGGAATGTTTGTGCATCTTGTGTGTTTTGGCACAAGACACCACTCATATGGATCTTTGTCCACAGAGTATTTGTCATTTTCAAATGACATGGTCTTTTGCCATATCCAAGTTCCATTCCTGGACTTTTGGATGATTTGACTCTTCCACCATGGCCAGTTTCTCCTGCCATGGTTTTCTTTCATTTCTGTGTACCATATACTAGCATGACCTTTAAATTCAGTATTCAATCTAGCAGTGATCCAGTAGTCTGCTATGCTTGGTACATCAATGAAGAGTCCATCAATATAATCTATGAGTTCCATATGATCATA
Organism: Austropuccinia psidii; assembly: GCA_023105745.1. Lineage (NCBI taxonomy): Eukaryota > Fungi > Basidiomycota > Pucciniomycetes > Pucciniales > Sphaerophragmiaceae > Austropuccinia > Austropuccinia psidii. Next base: position 50,048,999 of record JALGQZ010000004.1, read on the forward strand.
TTCTCCTGATCCAGAGAATTTGGGCCAGCTTGAGGCCTCAGGAAGCTGTTTCAAGGCTTCCTTCTCTGAATAAGACATGCCATCTCCATCTTGGTATTGTGATGGGGATCTTGCCTTATTCATCAACATGGCATCTGGTTTGATGTCATCTGGTTGATATGGATTATCCATAACTTGGCCTTGTGGTTGGGGCTTCAAGCTATGGTAGGCATTAAACAATTTGTTAATGTCTTGGTCCAGACACTCTCTGTCCCTTGTGCTGTGGTGGTGTTCTTTAAAGACTATATTCAGTCTTTTGTTGGTTCTTCAGAGGCTTTGCTCAAATGAGCATATCCTTCTTGAAGATTTTTAACTATTTGTTCCAAGGAGGCTTGAGTTTGTCTCATCCTCTCTTGGCCAGCTTTAATTTCTGCAAACTGCTTTGCAGATTGTTCAGCATATTGGGACATTTGTAACCACAGTGTATCACTGTTGATGTTACTCTCAGATGTGACAATGTTTTTTTCAGTCTGAGTGGGGGTAATGTTTCTATTACTAGGACTACTTATTCTAGAGTGGTTTACAACTACTTCTGGTTCTTGTGTACTTCTTTTACCAAATCTAACAGCTTCTGGATCATGGGGTCTGACTCTTTCCTCCTCTGGTTGAAGGAGGCTTTGTTCTTGCGCTTGTTTCCTTGTCTTCTCCTGGAAACTTCCTGGAATTGTGAAGAATGATGACTCTTGGCCACTGATCTGCTGGTTTCTGAATGGTGTGAAGCCACTGGAGAGCTGATTTGGCCTGCTCCTTGTGAGCCTGAAGGAATCTGAGTAGGCCCCGTCTGGGTTAACTGTTCTTCTATAGCTTGGATAGTGGCTTGATTCTCCCTTATCCTCTGTGCCCTTGCCTCCAGGAGTCTGAACTGCCTGGTAGGATTTCAACCTTTGGTGATTACCATCAGGTCTTTGAAGTCTATCTCTTTGAGACAGATCTTCTGGCAACTTGCTCCAAGTTCTGCCCAGTGACTTGCTAGGTTGAACCTCTTGTTGTCCATGCTCCATTGAAATAAGTCTTTGAGGAGTTGGTGGGGCTGAAGAACTTGATCCATATCCTTCCAGTCCTCTGGTTTGAGGTTTCTGTTGAATTGGAGTGTGAATGGCAAGGTTGATATTATCTCCCTCATTGTTTTGCCATCCACCACTGTGTCCAATGTGTCCTCTTTCAGGTCTTCTGGCTCTGGACAATCCTCCTCTATCCTCTGGCTGGTTCCTTTGGAAGCCAAGGTCTCTCAGGTATGCAGGGGACATATCAGTGTTTGCAAGCAGTCAAAAACTTTATGTTCTTAAGGTATTTACCTTTGACTGTGCCTTGTACAAATTTATTGTCTGCTGACTTGGGCAGTTTGCTTTTGGAAGTTACAACTGGGTTAATAATTGTAATATTTCCTGTACAAGTGGTTAAGGTTGGTTTACCTTGTATGGATGCAGAGTTTCGTGGTTTTCTACTTCTCTGATTGGCTATTGGTGTCCACTTCTTGGCTGTGCCTCTTTCCTTTGCCATTGCTGCCCTCTGGTTCTGAGGGTGTCACTGGTGTGTTGGCCTGTGACTGTGTCTCAAGTGGTATGAAGTTTTCTTCCACTGAATCAAACAGGCAAAAAGAGGGCTTATGTCAGTTAAGACTTCTTGAAAGGCTGGTTTTGCACGTCTAAGAATGGCCTCTGGGCTTGTATATTATTACAATATGCCCTTGTATTATGAAAATGTAATTGAATTAACAATTCCATGTCAAAAATACAGCTTACTGATATGTAGTATACTGTTTTTATACCAATATCTCACAGAATACTTGTATTTAGCAAGTATAATCTGTCAAAGATGGTGTATTACAGGGCAATTGAGTTAACAATGTGCCCAAACACGCCTCAACTGTTGGTTTATCAGTATGAGCTGTCTTGATTCAATTAAGAATCAAGACTGTATTAGTGGCTTAAAAGTGTTTTTATATACAAAAAACGCCAAAAATACTGGTCTGTGGTTATCAGCCACGTGACAGATACTCTTTAAAATATGAGTATTTTCTAAAAAAGAAGCAAAAATATAGAAAAATATATATTTTTAAAGAAAAATGATTCCTAAAAAGATAAAACACACAGCCAGGCCCCCAAAATGTCAGGATGAGTCTATGATGAAGTGGTAATAAAGCTATTTACAACTAAAGCTATGACTGTGACACGTGGAAAATAGTTTAAAAATGATTTATAAAGGTTTAAGATTGATTTAATTTAAAATAAAAGGGCTTTACTATAATGAATATAGTGGTGGTGAGTGCTGTTGAAAGCCCTGGGTGCAGCTTTACCTGTTGGGTTACAATAATAAAGACTACAATACTTTAATTTAAGAGTATACCTGATTATTAACCAAGAGTAAAACTGTTTTTGACAGTTTAATACGTAGGTTATTCAAGAGCAGGATGAGGAGACAATTCTGGCTGTGAAAAGCCTCCTTTTTATCCTGAAAATGGGTGGAAAGGGTGCTAGACCTTTCCACATAGAGGAAGTGAAGATTTTTTCACTCTCTAGTACTGGCTTGTGGTTTGCAAACAGCCTTTATAACCTGTATTGGGCTCAGATGTGGTTTTGAAACCACATCTGGGCAGTTTTGACCAATACAGGGTGAAAATTTTCATCTGGGGACCTCACAGCCTGATTCTGACGTGTATGATGCATAGAATGCTGTACAGAACTTGTGTGGGACCCCATTATTGATTGACATATGAGGTATTGAAGTAAAAACATGCTTCTGCGTCTATTTGACACCTCATATTCATGATTATGGGATATTATCCCATGGTAAGGCTGTATATGACAGCAGGTGGGATTTTGACCTTAAAACAGCCATAACTTTGCCAATTCTTGAGATATCAACCTCAAAATTGGTTCAGTGTGTAGCCCTGTATGTGATCTACACAATGGTACCTCATTTGATATGGGTATCATTAAATATGGCAAAGTTATCCCCTGTACAAGAATTTTGTACATTTGCGTGTTTCAGGGAAAAAGCTTTATTGAGCTTGTTTGCCCCATACCTTCTGCTGTAGTTGAGATATGGGGAAGTGGATGACACCATAAGATAGCCCTGATTGTGCTCTTTCCAAAAAGACCCCACTTCAGGTATCCCACACTAAAACTATAGAAGCTAGATGAGAGGTGAATGTTTTGTCCACCCTTATTTGGCCTGAACTTGACCATAACTCAAGTAATACTGGTGCTAGCTCAGTTTGGCTGGCACCATTGGATATCCCTGACTTAGAGCTTCCCTTTGAGTACGCATTTGATGGGGTTAAGCCTCTCCTTCTATATTTTAGATGAGAGGTGAAAATTAAGGTTTATGCTCAGCAATAACTTTCAGCAGGAATAACTTTGTTATTTCTTGTCCTATGGTGATGGGACTTTTGTTTTCAGAAAGAGGTGAGTTTCCTCTTTATTTTGATACCTTTTGGGCTGATTTGGCTCAGCTCCATGTTTTGGTGGTATCTTGGCTATACAATTGATTTATGGTATATTGGCTGTCATGCTTGTGCTCTGGTTTTGAGTCACAGGCTGACAGTGTTTACCACCACAATAATTGCACAAGCCTTCTTTAATCCTCCTCTCCTTTTCAGAACCAATTAATTTGTTGTCCTTATTGAGGAGAGCAGCATGATGTTTGTCTTTGGACACTTGAAAATTCTTCCCCTTCTTATTCTTCCTGTGATAAGGCTTCTGTGATGAGGAACTTTGACGGGGCTTGGAGGAGTTGGATTCACTGATTGGAGGCTTCTTCTCTTGATGACTGCCCTTTTCCTTCTTCCTTTCATGGTACCTGGTATCTAATTCCAAGGTGATGTCCATGAGTTCTTGAAGACTATCAAAAGTTCCAGGTTGAGAAGCCAATTGGTCCAACAATCTTGATGCCAAGCCTCTCCTATACACATTAATATAGGCCCTTTCCCCCCAGTCTCCAATTCTTGACATTAAACTTCTGAAATCTGCTATGTACAAGGAAACTTGACCACTTTCCCTCATCCTCAAATTGTCCAACTCTTGTTCAGCTTTTCTGACTTCATTGGGATCACCAAACAGAGTGAATAACTGGGTTTCAAACAACTGCCAGTTATTGAGGCGATAAGATGGGTCTTCATTGGAGATATTTGAGAGATAGGGTTCAATCCATTTGCCAGCTCTACCATTAAGAAAAGAAGTTGAGTAAAGCACCTTCTTCCTGTCAGAGAAGAAGTTTGCTGGGTCATTATGAAAGATTAATTGACAGGATTGAATGAATCCTCTCAATTTATGAGCTTTAGTACCATCAGAAGAGTCAGGTGCCTTCATTGATGGAGTCTTGAATGCAGGGACTTTTGAAGTGTCCCTTGGGGCAACTGCTTGAGTGAGCTGTCCCATAAACTGAGTCATTTTCTCCATCATCTTGAGGAAATTTGGTTCAGCTTGAGAGACAGAAGGTTGATTAGAAAGGGCTAGATTTGGAGCCTCAGGAGCTTCAGGAGCACCTGCCAAGGTAGCTGCCACTTCAGTCTCCTCAGATTCTTCCTCTTCCACAGACTCCTCCCCCTCCTCATCTTCAGCTTCCCCCAATCTAATCCTAGGCCCTTGAGAAACACCAGGATAACCACCCAATAGTCCAGAGAATGATCTTGATCTTCTAGACTTCACACCTCCTCTTCTGGAGGGTTCTGCTCCTTCCATTGGTGGTCCTCTGTCCAAATTTGCACTCAGTTGATGAACTGATGGTGTGCGGTCAAGAGGAGCCCTTGCTGTAGGAGTGAGAACAGCTTGATGTCTCTGGGATCTTGTATTCTTGGCTGGTGGGCTATGCTGAACTGGCATAATGAAAGAAGGCTGAATAAAAACTTGATGATACTTTGAATAAAATAAGGCTTGGCCAAATCAAACTAAATGAGAATCTTGATGATCTTGAATAATCAATAAAAAGTCTTGAAGTGAATCAATATGAATAAATCTTGAAGAGTGAAGATGACAAAGTCAAATTCTTATGAATAATCAATTTCAATCAATAAGTCAAATCAAGTAAATCAAGTCAATTCAAAATAAAATCAATTAAGTCTTGAGGAATTCAATCAATATCTTCAAAAATCAATTCAATTAAATCAAATCTTGAGGATAAATCAGCTATCTTGAGGAATCAAATCAAGTCAATCAAATCAAATAAATCAAAGTCAATTCAAAATCTTGAGGTGAAATCAATGTCTTGAGGAATCAATCAATCAATCAAAAATCTTGAGAAATTTCAAAACCAAAATCACTGAATACCCCAAATCAATAAAAACCCTGAATGATGAATCAATTAACCCAAGTAATTCCACTCAAATAACCTGATAACAGCCTGAATTCAGACAGAAAATGAAAATGAAATTTGATTGAGAATTAAGAGAAAATGAAATGGTCAGCAAAATTTTGAAATGAGAAAGAGAATCAATTTTCATTTGAATGAAATTAATGAGATGAAAATTGATGAGAGAGAAAAAATCATAAAAAATAATAAGATCATGAAAACAAATAATAATTGATGAATGAGAGAAATGAATATAAAGGAATGAAAAGAAAGAATCAAATATGAGTTAATTAAAATAATGTCACAGGGGCTCTTCTAAATGAAGAGGGCCTGGCACTCAGTGAACAGACTTACTTTTGGAGGGCTCAGAAGAATACTCAAATGATAAGAGTAATGAAATAATATAATAATTTACTAGTCACAAAATAATAAGAATTAAAAGATATGAGAGGAAAACAAAAGCAATAATAAAGAGGCAACCACAAATAATCCTGTACCACTGTTTCAACCTGTTCAGAAAATAGAAAAGGATTAATAAAGGATATGGCCACCAGGACTCTACTGAACAGGTGAGGGAAGGCAAAGACTAGCTTAATAAATAATAAAATAATATTTCTTAATGAGAAATAAAATAATATTAAATAATAAATCCAATATTTTAATTAACTGGGGGAAAAAACCCCTGGCGGATGAAGAGGGGATGGTATATGTGAGAAATACCAGCCTTGGAGTTTGAGTGTTGAGATACTTGTCTGTATGCTGGAAGAAGTTGGATGTGGGATTGAATCCTGTATTGGTGAATCCAATATAGGTTATACAGTCAATACAGGTATTTGCGCCTGTATTGATTACAGGCCTGTATTTGGTGAATCCTGTATTTGGGTCTTGCCTGTATGAAACTTTATTGAGGTCTGAAAACTGTATTTGGAGAATTTTGAATGAAACCCCCTTGCTGATTGGGTTTTGAGGGGTATCAATGAAGTAATGAGTGTTGAATATGATTGGTAATGCCCCTGCCTCCTTAGCTGTGACAGAAAGTTTTCATCAGGCCAAGCTCCTCTTCCACAGGATTACCTCTCCTTTTTGTTAAGAAAAAGGCCTTCATTTGTGTGTTGAATACCACAAACTCCATGATGTCACTAGGAATAACAGGTATCCTGTGCCCCCCATGAATCAGCTCCTTACCATCCTCAACAGTTCCACTATATTACCCAATATAGATTTGTGTGGTGGTTATAATTTCCTGAGAATTAAAGAGGGTGATGAGCAATTAACTGCCTTTAGAGCCAAATATGGTAGTAATTATTATTTAGTTATGCCATTTGGCCTTACCAATACTCCCTCTTCATACCACAGTCTTGTGAATGATATATTTTCAGATCTTTGTGTATTGTTTTTGACGTCTAGTTAGATGATAATATGGTATTTTCTGGTTCTTAGGAGGAACATTTCAAACATGTGGCTTCTGTCCTCCAAGGACTGATAGACAATCATCTGTTTTCTAAAGCCTCAAAGTGTGTATTCCATGTCTCAAGTGTGGAATACTTGGGCTATTTTGTTTCAAGTGATGGTCTCAAGACAAATATTTGCAAACTTCAGCAAATCCTCAATTGGCCTCAGCCAAAGAACATCAATGCAGTTCAATCTTTTCCTGGTTTTACCAATTTCTATCATTTGTCCATTAAAAATTATTTGGGAAAAATCTCTGCTCTCACTTCCCTTCTTAAAAAATATCCTCCCTTTGTCTTCAATGAGGAAGTTCAGAGTTGGTTTCAAATGATCCAAAAAAAGCTTTCACCACTTCTGCAATCCTCTCTCTTTCCAATCCTTCTCTACCAAATATTTTAGATGCTTGTTCTTCTTAATATGCCTTGGGTGCTGTACTGAGTCAGGTGAATGACTCAGGAAAGCACCCCAAGCTTCTCCCAGCTGAGCTCAAGTATTAAATTCATGACAAGGAACACTTTGGAATAGTTTGGGCTCTCAAGAAATGTAGAGCTTTTCTTCTTTGTATTTCTCATGCCTTTGAAGTCTTTACAAACAACTCTTCCCTTCAGTATTTAAGTCCTTACTTTTCATCAAGCCCGTTGGGAAGAATTTCTCTCTCAATTCCACTTTTCTATCACTTACCTCCCAGGCATACTGGCCACATGACCAGATGCCTTATCACGTTGGGACAATGTGTACCCAGGGAGGGGGGTTGTAAGATGTGACTATGAAACTGATGATAATATCACTATTAATCAACAGTACTGTGTCTGTTCTTATGAAATATAATAATAAAATATTATTATAACCACAATTAAATAATTAAAGAATTATTTCTTTCATGTGTTAAACACTACTAGTGATTTTGCCAGTGAGCAAGTAATTGTCTACAAGAATCAATTACAAGATTTTAATAATAAAACTTCTTTTATTAAAATAATAAAATTATTTTAATATATTATTATATTTTGCAAGAATAATTATAATGGTAATTCTTGGAGAAAACTAATTTGTTAGACAAAAAATTTAAGAATTAAAGATAAATCACTCACTAATATTCCAAAGAGCTTATTGAAAGATAAGATAGAGAGATTTGACGTGGAATTGTGGATTTTAAGGATCAAAATGGATTTATAACAGTATTACAACAATATATAGTTGGATACTATAATTTCACGTCTTTCTGATTGATTCTGAAAGATTCAAAACACTTAAGAATAGCTATAACTAATACTTACTTGTCGGTAATAATGATTTAAATGATAGTAAGATGATGATGTGGAAAAAACAGCAAGAAGAGGCCTCTTTTAAGTCAAAAACAGCTCACAGAGGCGTGCCATGGAGCGAACTGAAAAACCAGTGAGTGAGAAAACAATAAGCCTTTTTGGATTATTGATTGCAACATCTGTTGTCACATAAGATTATCATAATTACTTAATTGATCCTTTTACGTGACTACCAACCCCAATATGGTTAAGAATAAAAGGAGTAACATCTGTAAATCTTCTTTTATTCCAAAATAATCATTGATTTCTCAAATTTATCAATTTTATTGCCAATTTCATCACAGGTTGTAATTACTGTGAATTTTTGAAGATTCAGTGTTTCACATAGAATAGTCAAAAATGGACTGTAAGTACAACTTTTAATTTTGATAGTAAAACTGTAATTCTTTTTGGTTGTACCATAGAAAATTCAGATCTCCATTAGTCCTGAAGGTTTCAGAAAGATTCATTAAGAATTATATTTTTAATGAATTTTTGAAGTTTGTACCTCATTTCTACGTAGAATTGCAAATATCAGTGTTTCAATGGTTGCTATGAGGTAAATCAATGGATACAAGTCCAAAAAGGGTTTTGATTACTATTTTGGGGTTTATCCATGGAAATTCATTAAGAATTGACATGTTTACAGGAGTCTAAGTAGCCCTTTACCTCCTTGGCACATCAAAATAGCAGGTTATTTGCTATTTTCTTAAGTTTTACTGTAATTGTAACATGGTAACCAAGTTCCAAAAAGGTTTTAGTTTACCAATTAGGCTAAGATCAGCCATGGATCCAAGTTTTGGAGCTGTCCATGCCTCTGGGGCCTCAGAAGTTGGATACCCTGGCTCTCTTTGATGTCTTTTGTCCTCCTTGCCTATTTTTCACGTCAAAATAGTAATTTAAGCTTAAAGTGAGATATCCACTATGGGTGTACCAAAGGTCCATGTAAGAATACCATGATATTAAGTGCTCAAAACATGCATAACACTATTCTTAGTGTATATGTAACATGGGATTTCTCACATTCCCATTATTTTGGCGTGAAATTAAGAAAAACAAAATTTTTCACGGATCTTTTATGTGGTATTGATGATGTGGTATTGAAGTATTTTCCATTTTACCACCTCAAAGAGTCAATTTGAGCTTATTCACTCTATGGAGCTACCCTAGGTGAATTTTAGTGTAGAATCCAAATCTGGTCTTACATCCATGGATCTACTTACTCAATAAAAAGTTATTCATCTTTTGTGAAAACAAAAATGATGAATTTTGGATATATGCATGACTTATGAGTTATGCATAATTCAGAATTTATTTTTAAGATAATTGTGGCCTATTTGGGTATGTAAAATATACCTCAAGGCTCATAGGGGTGGGTGTCATCAGAAAGGTTCACCAGAATCTTCATCAAGTTTTTAAGAAAAATTAAATTAAAAAGTCGAGATTATTTTCAATCAAAGTTGAGATTTTCTCAGATCTAGTGGAAAAAATCCAGAAGCCAGTATGACAAGAGGAAGAATATAAGGAAATTCTCAAGAAATTAGCAAGAGGTGAATCAGTCTTAGATTATTCTCCTGAAGCTCAATCCAAATTGTTATTATTCAAAGATTGAGCAGTCATTTCAAGAAATTGTAAAATTCAATTGGATATTCATCAATCATCAAGATCAATTTCAATTCGGCTGGTATGAATCAAATCATCGAGGACTATATGTCCTCATGTAAGCAATGTTAAACAAACAATAAAATTGACCATAATATGTTTGGATTACTCAAGTCTTTTAAAATTCCATCTGGTCCTTGGAATTAATTAATTCTCTTGTAACTTTATCACTCAATTGCCCCTTCCAATCAACTTTGATTCAATTTTATTAGTTTTGGACAGTTTCTAAAAATTGGAAATATCTATTACAGCTTATTTAACAATCACTGCCTTGAACCTTTCTCAATTTTTTATTATTAATGTCTTATCAAAACATGGCCTTCCAAGCAGTATTGTTAGTAATAGAGGTTATTTATTTGTTTCACCATTATGTACCCAATCATATCAGCCTCTCACAATATCAAGTGATCTTTCAACTGCCTTTCATACTCCAACAGATGGACAGACAGAGAGGGTAAATCAGATTCTAGAACAGTATCTTTGGATTTATGTAAGTCACCATCAAGATGAGTGGAACATCTTGCTTCCTCTGGCCAAATTTTCCTATAATAATTAAGGAAATTAATCAAGAAAACAATCAACATTTTCAACATTTATGGAAGAAATCCCAGCTTTGATTCAGTTCACATTTCTCAAGACAAACATTTTTTAAAGGTATAAACAAAACTACAATCAGTGAAGCAAGTTTTCAAAGAATAATTAGAGTCAGGAATAAAGCATTTCAAGAAATATGCAAATAGAAATAGCTCAATTACACCTGATTTACAGCCTGTGAACAAAGTATGGATAGCTTCCAAGAATATCAAGAGAACAATATCCACCAAGAAACTATCAGAGAGATCGTTGGGATTCTTTGAAGCTTTTGAGAAGATTGGCAGCCATGCATATCACCTATAGTTCTCTAAGCAATGGAAGTCAGTTTACCCTGTCTTTCATGTATTGTTATTAGAGCCAGTTAAGAAATAAACCATCCAAAACCAACATCAATTGCCGCCACCACCATCTATAATGGAAGAGCAAGATGTATGGGAAGTGGCGCAGGTTCTGTACTCAAATCTCAAAAGAGGTGAATTATGGTATCCTTTGGAGTGGAAATGATTCAGTGAAGGTCCATAACAAAATACCTGGGAACCAGCTTCCAATCTTATCAACTCACCAGACCTTCTCAACGATTGCCACACTTTGTATCCTCACAATCCTAGGCCAAATACCTCAGGAGCTTGATTGTATGGTTCTTGGTGGGGATTGGAGTTTATTAAAGTAAGTTCCTCTTATGGAATGCAGTTTTGAGGGGGTATTCTACCCAAATTTGATTTAAGAATCACCTTGGCCATTTTGTGAGCACTTTTCAATTCTTTGGACAGATTCAGAAGGCCTTAAAACCTCAATACCCTTGAAATTGGACCTTTCATAAATGTATGGCCAAATCCCTTTTCTCTTTCTTTCCTTTCTTAATTATGCCATCAATCATTATTAAAGACATTCCTTGCATAAAGTCATCTTATGGAAGAAGTTTATTGTTTATTTTATGATTCTTTGTGGGGAGTGGAAGTTATGAGAGTAAACTCCATCTCCTGGTATGCATCTCTGAGGGTTTACACTTCTTGTAGAACAATAACTTGGCCACTCTGTCAGAAAAAATGCTTGGTTTTGTGTTTTGGACAATTTATGGCTAAAATCAAGTAACTCACCTCATTAAGGAAACCTCTCCAAAGTTTTTCTATTTTTCTTTTCTTTATCCTCTTTTTCTCTCAATTTTTTTTCTTTTTCTTTGAGTCCTTTTACTTTTATCATTCTTGTTTTTTATTTCTTTTTTCAAAAGCAGAAGTCTTCACTCCAATATCTTGTATTTGGAGTTCAAGTCATTCAATAATAAAAAAGCAAAACACTAGTGATAATAAAGACCATCTGCAGATAATCTTCATCAAAATTTCTTCAAGGATTCTCTAAATTTAACAACCAAGGCATCTTTATAAGCAACTTCCTCCTTTGAGACAGCCCTAGTGGCTTCACCTGGAACAGGACTCTTCATATATTTAGCAACAAAGCCTCAGTCAAAGCCTCCACCTCTTCAAACAAGGATGTGACCACCTTCTTAGGCATTTTCTTTTTATCAGTGAAGTTTCTAGTAATACTCCAGTAGCAACAGTGGTGAAGGAGATCTTCAGGTTCTGTAGAAAATGGGTCTCTAGAAGTGCCGGTCATGAGTGTTTGAAGATTTGTGGAGGTAGAGGAAATTGTAGATGGCCTTGATGGGGATCTAGTTGGAGGTTGAGGTGGTTGGGGAACCTAATCACTGCTTGGGTGGTGGTATTGGCTTGACTGGGGATGATGAAAGGGATTAAAGTCCTCTTCTATGGATGGGGGTAGTCATTTCAAGCTCTTCTAAATCTCTTTCATCACTAACTTTAGCATCAGTATCAACATTATCTTGGACCACTAGATTTCTCTTCAATTTTGCAAGTCTGCAATCATTTCTGGTAACTAAAATAGGAACCTCTGGGGATACTCTAATGGGGTTGCCTTGCGGGTGAAGGGCTGCTCCAATTTTAGCCAAGGAACTGTTGGTATTATTCCGATGTTGAACACCTCTCATCCTAGATCCAGTCACTGAAGCAGAAGAAAATAAAACCATAAAAGTCAAAAACCCAGAAATTCCTTGAACAATCAGCTCATAATTGGAGTGACCAGAGGTGTAATTGGAGGTTGGAATTTCATCAACAGGAGCTTCCAATCCAAATCTTCCACCCTTATTAATGATGCTTCATAATATTTTGGTATTTTCTGGGAAGCAATGGTTGGCCTGAGAGCAATTGTTTTCCCCAAGCTTGCACAATTGGAAACTGGTTGATCTAGCAGTAGCAGATTCAACACAAGGAACCCCCTTCTTCTGAAAATTTATGCAAAGTGGCTCAATAATTCTGACAGATTTGTGCCCATCATAGATTTTTTCAAACTAATAAATCTCTGCAGGGGCCATACTCTCTTAAGAAAGCTCTCTCAAGTCATCAAAGACTCCAGGAACATAAATTACTGAAGATGAAGAATCAGAGTGCTTGGAGTCATATATGGAAGTCTGCTTTTAACTTATCTTGAAGGTCAAATTTCAAAGCTAGGACCAAGAAAAGTATGGAAGAAATTCAAGTCAGAAAGTCATTTATGGCAATTGGACCTCAAGAATGGGGGTGAAGCAGAAGATATTAGAAGAAAAAATCATGAAAAAAAAAATTCATTCTCTAAATTGGGGCTCTTGATGCATTTGAAAATTTTTGTGCGTTTTGTGCAAAATCCCTTCATCTCATGTTTTATCCATCTGCAAGACCCTTAAAGCCTCAAAATTCAAATTCAAAGAATAGCATATATGGTCCATTTGCGCATTGTGCCAAAGTTTTGCTAATTCTTCTACAAAAACTTCAAAATCATGAATATCTTCATTTTATTTAAAAAATCATCAAATTATGCCAAATCATGCATATTGGTACATTTGCTCATTTTTCACAATTTTTCAAATTTTGGCCAAAATGGCCAAAAAAAACCAGAAAACATCAAAAAGGGGGAAAGGTTTAGGTACTTTATGAAATTGTCCAAGATTCAAAAAAATGCCTATTCTGGCCCAATCTCAAGATAACACAAAATCATCCAAAGGACAGTGAATTCTTAGGATAGTAACCTGAAATCACCAACTTAAACTGAGTCATGAGGACTCGAAATAAATTTTATGAAGAACACTGAATATTGAAGTGATAGAAGAGAGAACACATATCAAAGAAAAGGAGAAGAAACAAAGTCAAGTGGAGCAGAAAGACCTACAGGTATATGAAGATGAAGGGGGGTTTCAGTTTTTTCTTTTTGAAGACAAAGGAGCAGAAAATTGGAATTGAGAAATTGAGGGGAAGAAAATGTTTATTATTTATTCAATTTTGCCAAGATTCACTTACATTTATGGTGCTCAGAGCCAACCACTTTCAAGGGGGGGAAATGTCACAGCCATGGAGACAGGCAGGGCTAGTACCAATAAGAATTCAATGAAGATTCTTCAAAAGCCAATAAGCAAGGGGCTTCATGGAATATCCTCCAAATTTAGTCAAGAACATTGATACAGTCCAATACAGGAAAAACCTAAGGATGGGAGTTATCAAATACAGTCGGGTCCTCAAGACAGGTGCAAATACATTTATTGTGAGCCTGTGAGTATGTGTGACATCCCCATGAAGCCATAAGTAACATTATACACAGTTTATTTAGTATGAAACAGAATTATCACCTGAATTTGAAATAAAAAATGACAAAAAAAGGTATAACTTTTTTTGGATAAACAAAGTTATTGTTTTTTTGTCATTTTTGGATTCTACTTCAAAAATAACCTAGGGTAGACCCATAGGGCATAATACCCAAAAATGAATATTTCTTACGTTATTTGAAAGGTTAAGAATCTTACAGTAAAATTGCAATTTTTTTAACATTTTTTTAAAAATTTTAAATTTAAGTTTAGATAAGCTTAAATATAAAGTTTCATAAGATTTATGCAAACATAAAAAAATTTCAGTTAAAATTAATGTGTTGTGTATATTTACTGAATTGGCTAAGAATTTTCCATACAGAATATAAATCCTGCATTAGCTCAAGTTAAAGGGGTTTAAGGCCATATTATGGCTTTAAATAAATAAAAGGGCAAAATACACACAAACGTAGGGAAAAATGAAAAAAACAGAGCTGGGGTACCCAACTTTTGGGATCTGAAATGATTCAATTAAGCTTGTCCACCTGGATTGGAGGATTTTCAACATTATTTAAGCTTTAAGATTAGACTTTGATCCAGCCATAAAGTTTAAACTGGTATTATCCCAATTTGCACAGTAATTTCAAGATGCCGAAGGGTAAATCCCAATATTAATGCTTGAAATTAAGGTTTTAAGAACTCTCAAAAGTACATTAAGCATAAAATTACAAAATTACAAGCATTAAAATCTTATCAAAACTTAAGGTTTGGTGTCTATCACTATTTTACATGAAAAAATAGTAATAGCTTCATAAATTCATTAAGAATTAAATTCATAATGGATTTGCTTGAAATTTTCAAAAATGTTTCAAATTAATGTTATCTGTTTATGAATATACTTTTAAGTATATCTTATAAACAGGTATTATTGGTAATTAGCCTGGGAATTTACTGCTTGACTTATACTTAAAGAAAATTAACATTTTTTTAAAAATTAATTAAAAATTGAGTTTAAGACATTTTTTCTTGGAAATCTCTTTTGAAGTTGTTCATGGGATGAAATTTAATGTAAATAAGCTCAATTTATATTAAAACTTAAAATAATGAATTCAAAATCGGATTGAAGTTACTTGGAGCTGAGCATAACACTGGTTACTTTAAATTGGAATTAAAAAAAAGTTACCTTAAGTTAAGAACCTTATTTATAAGTATGGTTTTGCAGTTTTAACCTGAGCACGCCCTTTATATCCATTATGAATTATGAGAGCTTCTCTTTAGACATGAAAAGAGTCTATTCATCACTTTTTTTATCCATCACTCATCATCCTTTCAATTATATTAGACATTTAAACAGGTAAAGTTTTATTAAATATAAAATCTTACTATTCATGGAATTCTTAAGTTATAATATTCCTTATTAATTATAAGAATTAAAAAATTGAAATCATAGAATTCAGATTATTTTTGTAATCACCAATAATATATTTTCTTGTATTAAATTATTGTCTTAAATGTCTGTTAAAAACCACAAATTCCTCTTAAAAACTATTTAATCATATTTTTCATGATAAAACTTGTTTTATCATTTAAAATATTGATTTTTGGCGTTTTTTTATTTATAATTAGTATTAAATATATATTAACTGTTTTTGTTTGACTTTTTGTATTAAATAAATATTATAGGTAACTTTTCTTCAAAGTTCTATATTTTTATCTAGAATTAGTTTTTTTATAGAATTATTTCTAAAAGAATTATCTCTACACAGTGTGTGTGATAATTTCTGTTATGAATAATATTCTTATATTATTTATATGTGGATAACTATTAATGTTTTCCACATGTAATTGTCTCATTAAGAGCTTTACTGTGAGCCTTAAAGGTATTTTCATATACCCAAAAGACCACAAATAAAAAATTAACTTACAAATATAAATAAAATCAATTTATTTATATTATTAAAATAAAAATTAAAATATAAGCATAAATTTATATACAAAATTAAAAATTTAATTATAATTTAAAAATAAAATTACATTAAATTTTAAAATTGTAAAATGACATTTATATTTACAAAAATTAAGTAAAAATGAATTTTTAACAAAATTGAAAAAAAATAGATAAATTTGGAAAAAATTTAAATAAAATTTATTATAACTTTCTATCCAATAAATAAACATATAAAATTTATTTTACCATTGGATTCCTCATAAAAAATCAGGTGGGGTCACCTCTGAGTGAAAATGTTGTAACTCAACTCTAAATAAGCTTAAATTAAGTTTTTAGTATTTTCTGTATGAAAATTGAAAATCCTCAAAACCTTAATTTAAGTCACATCACATGAAGTTTTAATCACCAAAAATTGTGTTAAAATTGAGGTGTTGTGTATATTTTAGAAGTTATGAGCAATTAAAGTATTTTCAATTGAATTCCATTGAAATGTCAAAATGTGCACGTGTATTACATAAGTGAACTTTGATTTACACATGAGGTATCAATTATTACATTATTGTACTGTAAAACTCAATTGAATTACATATGTAAATTATGAGTATAATACATGATGAAGAATTAAAGCAAAAATAAATTGGAAAGATAAAATTTGGGGGGGGGAAAGGAACTCTAGCTCCAAGGGGGAGACAGACCCCCAAAATCCTTGCTGACAGGCGTGGGATGTCAAAATTCACGCAAAAGTTCATCAAATTTGGCCTGGAATTGAGTCACAGGGTCTGTGAACTCAATTGATGATGTGGTTTTGATACCAACTGGGGTAGTTTTAGCTGTTGCGAAGTGGGTAAAACTACCCTTAAGATAAAACAAGCTTAGTAAAAACAGTTTTAACTCGTTTCTTTGCCTCTTACACACATTCTGACGTGTTTTGAAGGCTCTAGACCAGGTATTACTATAGTAATGGCTGATTTAAGGGTCTAAAATGGCTAAAAATAGCAAAAAATGGCCAAAACCAGCCATTTTTTGGCCTAAACCAGGGTTCAATGATGCCATAATGGGCTTTTCTGTTGTCAGACTGTTTTTCACAACTGACAAGAGTAAATTTTACTTTTAGAGTAAGAAAATTGATGGTTATAAAAGAATGTCTTCTTTGCCCCACTTTTCTCTTCATGTTAGAATCTTCTCCTTTTATCAATTAGTTTAAACACTGTTAAGCCAATAAATAAAAGATTCCAACCACCTTTTTTAAAGCATTTTCAACCTTTCAACCACGTGAAAAAGTCATTATAATCACTGTTTGTAACTCTTATAATCATTTTTACCCCTGAACCACCCCAAAAGTGAATTAAAGCATCCTTCATCACTATAAACCTTGTCACTTTGTTTCCAAATTTACTCTGGTCACTTTTGGGTGTGTTTTCCCCTTTAAATATGTTTTTGAAGACTTGTTTATTGAATTAATTGCTTGCAGTTCTTTGCTCAATTAATTCCAATTGAAATTGCTCTTGAAGGAATTTCTTTTGTAGCCTTAAACATATCTTGTATAGTATTTTTGGATGAATCTTTATTGTTGGTAAGACAATAAATTCTTATTATATTATTGTTTTATACTTCTAAAATTTATAAACAATAAAATTGGCCTTTTTTCTCTTCAAAAATAATATTTCTTACTATTTCTAAATATTTTTGCCTTATATAAATTTTGAGGACAGGAAAAGTACTTGATATTTTATAAAAGTTTCATATCCACACCTTACATTTACACTTCTTATTGCTATAAATGTCAGTGCCTACAACAATGATACAATAACTATAATTTTTTGAAATTATTCATAATTTTTATTATTTTAAGATTATTTAGTAATAATTAAATTTCCTTTTTTATATAAAGCTTTTCAATAATTATATAAATGTGTGGTTATAATATTTAATTATATTATATTTTCTACTGAGTACAGTCATTGGACTCTTTATATTTGTTACTATTATCAAGGGGTTTGTAGACAAACCTTATATTTGGGGGCCTGGCTGTGACTTTAACCCAGTTTTGGGACATAAATCATATTCTAGACCTTATTTTAAAGCTTTGAGACCTCAAATTGCCATAATGAATCTAATATTGGGTTTTTTGGGACTTATCACTCATAAAAAATCTTTATAATATTAATAAATTTATTTTTTCCTAAGTATATTGTTTGGAACAATATACTATTGAGTGATTTGGAATTAATCCATATTTTATAACTAGTGGCTTTTCCAAATCACAAATTTCAAATTTATTCTTTGAGTTATTCTAATATAAAGTGAATAATAATACAATATTGATTAATAACCTATCAATTGAATAATTATTATTTCTTTAAAGAAAATAAAAAAACAAATCAAAAATTGCTGCTTAAAAATATTTTGATTTATTTTTTAGACATTTTTCTTTCTTTTTGGGTAATTTGCCATAAATTAGATTAAAACAACTTCATTCAATAACCTGACTGAATGAGTTATGCTTGAAGTTCTTAATGAAATAACTTATATTTTGTGTTTTTTCTAGTGCTATCCATAAGAGAAAGCTCATATGACTCTAGTATCTCAGAGTCAAGTATTGAAATTAAAACCAGCCCAGAATTAAGGGCTTTAATTGCAAAAGAGCCCTTCAAAGACCCAGAAGGTTTCAATGGATCTGAACCAGGAAATTCAGGTAATAAATCCCAAAAACAAGAATGTCAGCCCAGAGGAGAGACACAAATGGCGGATGACAGAACTTCCACCAGTTCCCAAAGGTTATCCAGCACTTTCAAAACTCCTATTGATAGTCCAGAAGATAACATAACTGCTATTCCTATTATCAGACCTGAACCATTTCCAAAAGCCAAAAGTAGAGATATACCATCATCAGTACAAGAACTGGTTTATGGCAGCAAAGAAGCAGCAGTGGGAACTTCTGCCAAGTCTTTGTGTAGGCACAATGAACTCATATTTTCAAGTCAAGAAGCTTATGGGCCCAGGAAAGACAGAGCACATTCTGAGGGGTTAGAAACCCATTTCTTGCAAACAAAAAGTCCAACAAATAAAAGCATGGTTGAAAAACCAAAGCATTTTGCCAAAGGACCAGAAGAAGAAGTTGGCCCAAGGAAAGGACAACCGCCCTGGAGAATCTCCTAAAGCCTCCAAAAGGAAGAATACACCTCAAAATGTGCCAAACAAGGACAAGCCCGCCCCAAAGAGCAATCAGAAGCGCAAGGAAAAATCCAAGCGGAACAAGCCTTACCTGAAGAATCACAGAATTCCAAAGAAAGAAAAGACAGCCATGGACAATGTGATCAATATGGCAAGAACTCTGATGGAATTCAACGACAAGGAGGAGGAAATAATGAAGTCATACTTGCCAAAAAAATAGACCTCTTAAAGCTTGTAATACATTCTGAAACTTCTAATAAACAAATTTTAGAAAAGCTTGACAACTTTAAGTATATCCAATGGAAGTTGGTTAGAGAGATTTTACAAGTCAAAGAGTCACAAAAGACCATTATTGGTCTAGAAAGTGTGACTAAAGACAATATTTTGTCTTTTATGCATATTTGTGAGAGAATCAAATCCAAAGTCACCTTGCTCAATCAACCAGATGATAATTTTATATCTTTTATTACAAAACAATTAGAAGAATTAAGAATAGAAGTGCAAGACTTGGAAAATTCGACTGGTCACAATGAAGCTCTTTTCCAAGAACTATTGGAAAAAAGTGATAAAGCAAGACTTGAATTGAAAGAATATATTTAATAAAGTATTAATAATATGTCACTGAAGAATGAATTTCTCAGGAAATTCACGCCAATTCTTGATAGAAATGTGTTGGACTTGAATAATGACTTACATCATACAACTTCAAGCAATGCAGAGGTGTAGGCTACCTGAAATGTTTAGGATAATCACAGATTAGAGGAATGGCCAACCTTCAGTGGTGAAGGAGAATATAACCACATTGAATTTATGAAAAGAATTAATATGTTTAAAGAAGATTTTAACATACCAGATGAATAAACAAATGCCACATTCCACTCATTATTTACCAAATCAGCAAAGAAAGGGTATTATAAAATGAGACAATACCATGGTAAGCACCATTGGCCTTGGTGGAAAGAACAAATTATTTCCAAATGGGAAAATAATTCCTGGAGATTTAGAATAGAAAATTATTTTGAAGAAGCCATTTTTAATATTTAGAGGTACAGGCCCATGTCCTTGTTTCTTAAACAAAAGAGCAGATTAACTGCCCTTCATCTTGATATGTTTGAAAGAATGGTATGTAAAAGGATATTAAGAAAGTGTGGTGGTGACCTTGAGCATGCTATAAGAAGTAGATTTATTGAGACTTTCCCAACAGAAGATGATATCAATGCCATGGAAGAAATCACTACCAGAATAAAAATTGGTAGAAAGTTTTATAAACCCCCAATAGACTATAAAACTAGTGGGAAACCAATTTCAAGACCAAATAAACCACAAGACAGAGCTCCTTTAAGATGTCATACAAATGGAAGTAAATCTCATTTGGCCAATACTTGTCCAAGATGATACAAAAGAGAAAAGTGAGATATCTTTAACTTAAAGTTACTCTTAGACTTCTGAAGAAGATGAACTAACAGATAAGCTTAGTATATAAAATATTGATGTTTCCTTTGAAGTCACAGAAGTGCATACTCTCTTACCACAGTGCAGTGATTAATGTATGGATCTCATACATGTAAAAGATGCTAAAATGCAAAGAACAAACCCTGCCAGAGGTAAACGTTATACAGCTGAATCATCTTGCATCACTAATATTGTGATAAAAAACAAAGAAGCCAAGATACATCTTGACTCATGTGCTTTCTCCACTTGTGTTGGCAAAAATTATCTTGACAAAATTTATACCAATTGGCAAGACCAATTAATTCCAATTGAAGGTATATAATTCAGCAGTGCTGGCGAAAATATGCCACCTTTGGCCATTTTTGAGGAGGCAATGATATTTCTTCACCCTTAAGGAAGTATCAGACCAAAATTTGAATTTATTCTTATGTATGACTGCATCTCACAACATTTTATACTTGGAAATAGTTATCTTAATATTTATGGTATTGATATTAATAATAATAAAGACAGATATTTTACTATAGGCAAAAATAAAAGGCAAAAATTTGCCTTTCCTCTAGAAAAGAGAGAAATAACTGTCATCAGACAAGTAAAAACTTTTAATAAGGAAAAAATTTGTCAGATCAATTAATTGAAGCACAAATTAGCCCTGAATCAACATGAGAGATAAAGGAAGAAATTGTTCAAATTTTAATTCAATACATGGAGGCCTTTTCTTCTGATATTGAACCAATTGCAGCTATTGAAGGCCATGAAGTGGACATTATGATTAATATGGAAAGACCATACACTCCACTATTAAGAAGACAAGCTTACTCAGATACCCCCAGGGCTAGAGAAGAATTAAAATCTGATATCAATGAGCTGATGAAATCGGGAGTTCATAGAAAATTTGGGCACAATGAGGAAGTAGAATTAACAACACCTGTAATCATTACTTGGCATTATGATAAATCAAGGATGGTTGGTGGTTTTAAAGGATTGAATACCTATATTATTCCAGATAGGTACACAATGAATAGAATCCATCAGACTTTAACTCAATGTCACAACCACGAGTTTGACCCTCCTCCTTGATGGTTGCGGCAATCCAACCTGGAGCCAAGTTGGGGCCAATTGGCCACGTCATATCATTCATGGCCCATTGGCCCCTTTTGGGTGTTCAATGGCTCTTATGCCACAACCCATCCCAATGGCCATATCCTGCTGTCATTGGCCCTCTTGGCCAATTCACACCTCACCAAACCCCAGGCCTTCATCATTGCTTTTGGGCCTGGGGGGTCCTTTCTGTCTTCTAGGGGTCTCCAGGCCCCCTAGCCACCACCAGTGGATCCAGGACCCCCCTTTTTTCATTAGGGGGTCTTGGGCCTAAATGGCCTTTTTGGGCCATTTAGGCCCCCTACGGTCCGTACGGTCCGCAGGCCTTTTAGGCCCCTTTTGGCCTAATCCAATGAGGCCAAAACGGGCCAAAGGGGGCAACAACCTAGCCCCCAAAGCCAGGTGGGTCCCAAACCACATCTGGGCCCACCTGAGCCAAAATTGGCCATATTTCCCTTGGACCCAAAATTGGCCAAAAACGCCTTGGACACCCTTTTGGCCATAAATCATGTAGGACTCATTTTGGCCATGGACCACTATGGAACAATATCTCCGTCATGGCCTCTGGCAACCACCAGGGGCCACCAAATCAGTTCATCAAGCTTTTCCCTCAACTTAAGGAAGATTCTTCCATTCCTCCATGCACCCCGTACTCAAGGTTGCAGGAGTGGTGCATATATGGTGTTACATACCATTATGCACCATTTTTGCTCAGCAATTTGATGGTGACGTTTTCAGGACTCAATTCCACCTTCTCAACTCAAGGCACCAAAATCCAACGCCCATTTCGAAGGAGGACTTTTGGACTCATCAGTTTTGTAATCCATGGCCACAAGCAGAAGACCATTCAAGGACTCAAACCACCTGGCTATGCAGGAGTTGGGTTGGTACTCTCATTCAGGATTCTTCCAAGGTTCATTCTCAGAGGTATTCCATCATTTCAATCAGTTGTCAAGGCATCAAGTATTTCAATACTCCTTGGACAACTCAATTGGTTCATACAGGCGGCAATCAATCAACCTGTATGTACTTGGCCCAATTGGGCCAATTCATATTCCACTGTGGGAATTCAATCACACAGTTCAATTTCAAGATGGCCAGAACTGTATTGGCCCGATTTGGACAATACAGCCGGTGATCCACCTTCAGGATCAATCTTTCAGTTCTTCACATATACTGGCCACCTCTCAGCACCTGGGGACTTTTTCCCCAGTTAATTAATATATTGGATTTATTTTTGTCTCTATTTTCTTTTACATTATTAAAGTTAATACTGATAATCTTAAGTCAGTCATTAGCACCTTTTCTCTTTCTTTCTTTGCCTGTCAGTGGATATTGGTGGTCATATCCTTTACTAATTCCATTGTTCTTTCTGGCAGGTTGAAACAGTGAATTGAGGATTCACTTGGTTGGCTTCTTGGCTTTTGGCTTTCTTTTATCTTTGGCCTCTGGCTTCATTCTTATTATTCTTTTTTATCTTTGGCATATTTGTCCTTTCTCTTATTCCTGCTTAAGAAATATATCCCGTAGTATTTCTTATCATCTTTGGAGCCCTCCAAGTGAGTTCTTGATTCCTGAGTGCCAGGCCCTCTTGCTTCCATAAGAGCCCCTGTGACATTATATTAATTAACTCATAATTTCTTTTCATTCTATTCATTCATTCTTCATCAATTTCATTCATTCATTAATCGAAATTATGACTCTTTTAACGCTTATGAAAATTAATGATTCTTCGTCACCTCTCAATTTTCTCTCATTCATTTCTTCATTCTGAAAATTGAAAGCTGACCCAAAAAATTTTATTTTCTGTTTATCTTTTCAATCTTAATCTCAATCACCAATCTCATTTTATCCTTCATTTCAGGCATCTTGTTATTTTGATTTTCAGATTATTCATCAAATTATTCAGACACGTTCTTCATATCAGGATTCAATTTGATTTTCTCTTCAAGAATTTTGATTTCAGGAAGAACTCACTTGATAATTGATTTGATTGACTGATTTTGACATAATTGATATTGACTTCAAGATATTTGATTGACCTGAAGATTTATCCATTGATTTGCTGAATTTCACATCAAGACTTTGACATAAATTGATTTTTGACTCAAGAATTCATTTGACTGATTGATTTTCACTGCAAGATTTGATTTCATTGATTTTGATTGATTGAGTTTATTGACTTCAAGATTTTCATTGATTTTGATTTTTGACTTCAAGACTCATCTGATTTGATTGATTGACGTACCTGAAGACTTTAATTTGATTCATTGATTTTCCCCTCAAGATTTGATTTGATTTGATCCTCAAGACTATTTCGGTTTTGCCTCAAGTTTTATTCAAGTTTGATTCTTTTTCTATTTAAATTTTACTCTTATTCAATAATGCCACTCCAACACTCACCTCCTGAAAGACAGACAAGATCCCAGGCTCAAACTCAAGCTGTTCTTACTCCTACTCCAAGAGTTCCTCTTGATGGCACCCCAGCAGTTCCTCAACTGAGGGCCCAATTAGATAGAGGACCCCGCATGGAAGGAGCAGCACCATCCAGGAAGGAAGGAAGAGTGCCAAGAAGATCAAATTCTTTTTCAAGAGTAGTTGGCGGTTTTCCAGGCATGTCAAGGACTAGTTTCAAAGGTCCAGGTGAAGAAGGTGAAGAGGAGGAGGAAAATTCTGTGGAAGAGGAAGGGTCTGAAGGCACTGAAGGTGTTCCTGCTCCGGTGGGGGCATCCCAAGGTACTGGAAGACAAACTCTAGCCCAGTCTGATCAGCCTGTCTCTCACCAATCTGAACCATCCTTATTGGCCATCATGCAGCAAATGACTCAGATCATGGCCAATCTTCAAGCAGCTTCTTCTTCTGATTCATCAAGACCACCAGCCTTCAAGACTCCATCTATGAAGGCACCAGAATTCTTTGATGGGACTCAGCCCTTCAAAGTCAGAAGCTTTATTCAGTCATGCCAGCTTATCTTTCATAATGATCCGGCAAACTTCTCTAAAGACAGGAAGAAGGTTCTTTATGCCACTTCATTTCTTATTGGCAGGGCTGCAAAATGGATTGATCCTTATCTTTCTAATCTCACCAATCAAGACTCAAGTTATCTTCTCAATTCTTGGCCATTATTTGAATCCCAACTCTTCACTTTATTTGGAGACCCAAATGAAGTTAGAAAAGCTGAAGCAGAGTTGGATGGCCTTAGAATGAAAGAAGGTGGCCATGTTTCACTATACATAGCCGATTTCAGGAGTTTGGTTTCAAGAATCGGGGATTGGGGAGAAAGAGCTCTCATCCATCATTTCAGGAAGGGATTGCCATCCAGGATTCTGGATCAATTGGCCTCCCATCCTTCAAATATTGATTCTCTTCAAGACTTAATGGACGTTACCCTGGAACTTGATACCAGGTACCATGAGAGGAAAAAGGAGAAGAATCATCATCAAGAGAAGAAGCCTGAAGCCTCAAAGTCAAGTTCTTCTCATCCTCAAAATTCTTCAAGCTCAGGTCAAAAGAAGAAGAAGAATTTTCAGAAGAGGGACAAGCCCCATTCTTCTTTGTTGAATAAAGATTTCAAGCTCATGAACTCTGAAAAGGAAAGAACAATCAAGGAGGGTCTTTGTACCTATTGTGGTGGGAAGCATAGTCTTGATTCCTGTTTCAAAAGGCCTCAAAACAAGCTTACCCAACCGTCAGGCAAATTTCCCAGCCAGGGAAAAGCCTGAGTGAAGATCATGTTGTGTTCAATGGTCTTCACGGTTTTCCTTCTAGAGAACAATTGTGAATTCTGAATACTGGTGTCAAAAATTCTCTTAAATTTTTTGTTTTTTCTTCTCTTTCTGATGTTTTTTACAGTATTCTCATTGATTCTGGTGCTACACACTCATTTATTGCAAAGCAGTTTGTTCACAAGTACTCATTGACTACGTCAGAACTTCCAGAGAAGATTCCCCTTATCATTCTTGACTCCTCTGAGTCTCCTTCTTTATTTGTGACTCTCCATACTAGATATATGGTTGAGCTCCCTTCCTTCCCAAGCTTTAATGGGACTTTTTAGTCATCGATACTCCCAAGGGAAAAGACCTCATATTGGGCTTTGACTTTCTCAATCATTTTAATCCTTCTATTGATTGGAGGCAAGGGCTGATCACCTTTAATCCTGATCATTTGGACTATTCTGATCCTTCTAATTCTGTCCGTAATGACTTTTCTTCTGCCAAATCTTGTGCAGCTCTGGTTGGTGATTCTAGAACACCATCATTTCCGTCTTATGTCCATATTCCTTCCTTAATTCCCCACAGTCATTAATATCTCCTAGAGCTGAAGTCTTCAAAGAGATTCAAGATTTTGGAGAAGATAATTCTGTATCTTCACTTCACCTCTTATTTGGGAATATGGACCTTCCTCCTTCATCTTATCATGACTCCCTGGAGGAGTTGTGGGATGAAGAGGAAGAGCCAGAAGAAGTAGAAACCGTGATGAAGGTTGTTCCTTCTGTCTATCACCAATACTTGGATGTATTCTCCAAGGTGAAAGCAGAGAAACTTGCTCCTCACTGCGCCTGTGATCATCATATCGAGCTGGAGGGGTCTCTACCTCCAGTTGGGGTGATCTACTCTTTATCCAAACAAGAGTCAGATACACTCAGGGCCTACATCTCAGAGAATGTAGAGAAAGGTTTCATCCGGCCAAGCTCGTCTTCAACAGGAGCACCTGTCCTCTTTGTCAAAAAGAAAGATGGTGGCCTCCGTTTGTGTGTTGATTACCGCAAACTTAATGCTGTTACTAGGAAGAACAAGTATCCTGTTCCTCCCATGAATCAGCTTCTCAATGTCTTTAATGGTTCTTCTATCTTCTCCAAGATTGATTTGCGTGGTGCATATAACCTGCTCAGAATCAAGGAGGTTGATGAACACTTGACTTGTTTTAGAACTAAATATGGCAGTTATGAATACTTGGTTATGCCATTTGGGCTCACCAATGCTCCTGCTTCTTTTCAAAATCTTGTCAACGATATCTTTCAAGATCTTCTCGATGTTTATGTTGTGGTTTATTTGGATGACATTATGGTCTTTTCCAAATCTGAGGAAGAACATGTCACTCATGTGTCCACTGTTCTTTCCAGACTCACAGCCAATAACCTTTTTGCCAAGGTGTTCAAATGCCTGTTCCATGTTTCAAGCGTGGAATATCTTGGTTATGTAGTTTCTTCTGAAGGCCTCAAGATGGACCAATCAAAAGTCCAACAGATTCTCAATTGGCCGCCTCCAAGAAACCTCAAGGCTCTTCAATCCTTCCTTGGTTTTGCCAACTTCCACCGCCGTTTCATCAAGAATTATTCAAAGAAGATCAGTTCACTTACCAGTTTCCTCAAGAAAGATTCCTGTTTTCCCCTCAATGAGGAAGCTCTTAGTCAGTTTCACCAACTCAAAGAGGCTTTCACCACCGCTCCGATCCTTTCCCACTTCAATCCTTCTCTACTCACCATTGTAGAGACCGATGCATCAGATTATGCCTTGGGTGCTGTACTGAGTCAGGTCTCTGATTCAGGAAAACATCCCATTGCATTCGACAGCCGCAAGCTTATCCCAGCAGAGCTCAATTACGAAATTGATGACAAGGAACTCCTTGGTATTGTCTGGGCTCTCAAGCGCTGGAGGGCT
The DNA here is from genome assembly GCA_023105745.1 of Austropuccinia psidii. Classification (NCBI taxonomy): domain Eukaryota; kingdom Fungi; phylum Basidiomycota; class Pucciniomycetes; order Pucciniales; family Sphaerophragmiaceae; genus Austropuccinia; species Austropuccinia psidii. The sequence continues at coordinate 50,076,296 of JALGQZ010000004.1, forward strand.
TTTCTTCTTTCACTATCTGCCCCTTTTGAGGTTCTCACTGACCACTCTTCCCTTCAATACTTCATGACCTCCAAAGTACTCACTTGCCGTCAAGCCCGTTGGGCTGAATTCCTTTCTGATTTCATTTCTCAATCACTTACCACCCTGGCCGCCTAGCTACTCTTCCGGATGCGTTATCACGTTGGGACGACGTTTATCCGGAGAGGGGGGAGGATTTCATCCACAAGAATCCAATGAATTTTCAACAACTCATTAAGCAAGATGAAGTTCAACCCTCAAAGTTTTTTGCAGTCAAGGTGGAATCTTTTTCAAATTTGATTGATTCAATCCAGAAGAAATTATGGCAAGATCCCCAGTTCAGAAGTATCCTTGAAGATTTGGGTAAAGGTAAATCTGTCCAAGATTATTCTCTTGATTCCTCTTCCCAACTTCTTCTCTTCAAAGATCGGGTGGTAGTCCCAAACGACTCCACAATTCAACTTAGTATTCTTCAAAAGCATCACGATTCTCCTCTAGCTGGCCACCCTGGCCAAGAGAAGACTCTCAAACTTGTCAAGCGGGATTTCCACTGGCCTGGCATGACCCAATTTATAAAGGATTATGTTTCATCCTGTCAACAGTTCTCAAGAAACAAGAACATTCACCACAAGAAGTTTGGACTCCTCAAACCTCTTCCAATTCCAAATGGTCCTTGGATTTGTCTTTCAATGGACTTCATCACTCAACTGCCGCTGTCCAATTCTTTTGATTCAATCCTGGTAATAGTGGACAGATTCTCAAAAATGGCGGTTTTTATTCCAACAATGTCTTCAATCACTTCCCTGGATTTGGCTCATTTATTCATCAAGAATATCTTTTCAAAGCATGGCCTTCTGTTAAGCATTGTCAGTGATAGAGGTTCACTCTTTGTTTCTTCTTTTTGGACCAATCGTTGTCAGCAGCTCAAGATTTCAAGAGACTTGTCAACTGCTTACCATCCAGAAACTGATGGACAGACAGAGAGGGTAAATCAGATACTAGAACAGTATCTTTGGATGTATGTCAGTTATCATCAAGATGATTGGAACACCTGGCTCCCTCTGGCTGAATTTGCCTACAATAACTCTGATCACTCTTCAACCAAGCAATCCCTGTTTTTCACTGTTTATGGAAGAGATCCACATTTTGATTCAGCTCACATCACTCAAGATACTCCTGCTGGAAAGTTATCAACAAAAATCCACTCAGTACAGCAAGATGTCAAGAGAGAACTTGAAGCTTCCATAAACCGGTTTAAGAGGTATGCAGATAAAGGTAGAGCAAGCCCACCTGTTTTCAATCCTGGTGACATGGTATGGCTTTCTTCCAAGAATATCAAATCAAGCAGACCCACCAAAGAACTATCGGAAAGATGGTTGGGTCCCTTTCCAATCTTGAAGAAAGTCAGTTCTGCTTATCACCTCAAGATTCCATCCCAATGGAAATCCATCCACCCAGTCTTCCATATCTCCCTTCTGGAACCAGTCAAGACATCAACAATCCCAAATCGGCATCAAGAGCCTCCTCCTCCAATTACCATTGAAGAAGAAGAGGAATGGGAAGTCTCTCAGGTACTGGATTCATAGCTCAAGAGGAGAAAGTTATGGTATCTGGTGGAATGGAAAGGTTTCAGTAAAGACCCAGAAGGATCCACTTGGGAACCAGCCGAAAACCTCAAGAATTGTCCTTATCTTGTCAAAGATTTCCATTCTTTGTATCCTGACAAGCCAGGACCCAATTCTTCAGAAGCTTGATCTTTTATGGTGCTTGGTGGGGAGAGGAATTACCAAAAGTAAGTCCCACTCCTGGTATGCACCCCTAGGGGTATTCTACTCCTCTTTGTTGTAAGCATCACCTTGGCCACTCTGTGAGCACTTTGCAATTTGGACACAGATTTGTTGGCCTGGCTGTCAACATCAATTCCAAATTTATGGCCATTTTTCACTTGGGGAAATGGACCATCTCATTTTCATCTTTCTTTCCAAGTTTTTCAATTCAAGACACTCCTTAATCAAATTTATATTCTTATTTATGGCACTGGCGGGGTTGGCAACTTCTAAAAGTAAGTTCCTCTCCTGGTGTGCACTTCCCTGAGGGGTCTACAATCTTTTCAAAACATCACCTTGGCCACTCTGTGAGCACCTGGCATCAAAATCTTTTATTCCAGGTCCTTGGCCACTTTCAAAATCAACTGTCATAATCCGTGATGAAGATTGGATTCCTCCTCAAAATTCATTTCTCTTTTATTTTTATTTTTCTTTCTTTATATCTGTTTCTTTCTCTTTTATTCTTTATACTTTTCTTAAAATTCTTTGCTTATAACTCTTTAATGCCAAATTTTTACGTCAAATCACGTCTTCAACATTGTCAAAGCCAAATGTCAAGAGAAGACCAAGTCAGCCACAATTCATATGCCAACAAGTTTATCAGTTCAATTTTTCCTTTAAAGATTCAATGCCTCTGGAATCCCTACATCAAATCCGTCTCAATAGCCTCAACATGCTTCTACCTCATCTTGGTGCTCAGGAGCTCACCATTCAAGGTAGGGGGGTACTGTCACAACCACGAGTTTGACCCTCCTCCTTGATGGTTGCGGCAATCCAACCTGGAGCCAAGTTGGGGCCAATTGGCCACGTCATATCATTCATGGCCCATTGTCCCCTTTTGGGTGTTCAATGGCTCTTACGCCACAACCCATCCCAATGGCCATTTATGGCCTCAGGCCATATCCTCCTGTCATTGGCCCTCTTGGCCAATTCACACCTCACCAACCCCCAGGACTTCATCATTGATTTTGGGCCTGGGGGGTCCTTTCTGTCTTCTAGGGGTCTCCAGCCCCCCCCTTTTCATTAGGGGGTCTTGGGCCTAAATGGCCTTTTTGGGCCATTTAGGCCCCCTACGGTCCGTAAGCCGCGGTCCGCAGGCCTTTTAGGCCCCTTTTGGCCTAATCCAATGAGGCCAAAAGGGGCCAAAGGGGGCAACAACCTAGCCCCCAAAGCCAGGTGGGTCCCAAACCACATCTGGGCCCACCTGAGCCAAAATTGGCCATATTTCCCTTGGACCCAAAATTGGCAAAAACGCCTTGGACACCCTTTTGGCCATAAATCACGTAGGACTCATTTTGGCCATGGACCACTATGGACCAATATCTCCGTCATGGCCTCTGGAAACCACCAGGGGCCACCAAATCAGTTCATCAAGCTTTTCCCTCAACTTAAGGAAGATTCTTCCATTCCTGCATGCACCCCGTACTCAAGGTTGCAGGAGTGGTGCATATATGGTGTTACATACTGTTATGCACCATTTTTTCTCAGCAATTCAATGTTGACATTTTCAGGACTCAATTCCACCTTCTCAACTCAAGGCACCAAGATCCAACGCCCATTTCGAAGGAGGACTTTTGGACTCATCAGTTTGGTAATCCATGGCGGCAAGCAGAAGACCATTCAAGGACTCAAACCACCTGGCTATGCAGGAGTTGGGTTGGTACTCTCATTCAGGATTCTTCCAAGGTTCATTCTCAGAGGTATTCCATCATTTCAATCAGTTGTCAAGGCATCAAGTATTTCAATACTCCTTGGACAACTCAATTGGTTCATACAGGCGGCAATCAATCAACCTGTATGTACTTGGCCCAATTGGGCCAATTCATATTCCACTGTGGGAATTCAATCACACAGTTCAATTTCAAGATGGCCAGAACTGTATTGGCCCGATTTGGACAATACAGCCGGTGATCCACCTTCAGGATCAATCTTTCAGTTTTTCACATATACTGGCCACCTCTCAGCACCTGGGGACTTTTTCCCCAGTTAATTAATATATTGGATTTATTTTTGTCTCTATTTTCTTTTACATTATTAAAGTTAATACTGATAATCTTAAGTCAGTCATTAGCATCTTTTATCTTTCTTTCTTCGCCTGTCAGTGGATATTGGTGGTCATATCCTTTACTAATTCCATTGTTCTTTCTGGCAGGTTGAAACAGTGAATTGAGGATTCACTTGGTTGGCTTCTTGGCTTTTGGCTTTCTTTTATCTTTGGCCTCTGGCTTCATTCTTATTATTCTTTCTTATCTTTGGCATATTTGTCCTTTCTCTTATTCCTGATTAAGAAATATATCCCGTAGTATTTCTTATCATCTTTGGAGCCCTCCAAGTGAGTTCTTGATTTCTGAGTGCCAGGCCCTCTTGCTTCCATAAGAGCCCCTGTGACACTCAATTATCCCAAGGAAGATTCATCACTTTTATAGACTCCCTTAAAGGTTTGAACCAGAATGGTTTGACACCTCATTCTAAGAAATTATTGAGAATGATTGGTCATTGTGGAATTTCTGAATACTTGAGGATGCCTTTTGCAATTATAAATTCACCCTCTCATTATGAAATAATGATGAATACCATTTTCCCACATGAACTATCAGAGGGGTGGTTGATAATTTATATTGATGACATTACTATTTGTTCAGAAACCTGGAAATTGCATTTAGAGAAACTTTCATTAGTACTTGAGAGGATTATTATAGTTAACATGAAAATATAACTCAAAAAATCCAATTTTGGATTTCATGAGTTAAATGTTCTGGGACACATAGTTTCAGGACTACACATTGTTGTTGATAGAAACAAAGTGGCGGCAGTCTTACTGAAACCAATACCCCAGAGAAATGAAGAAATTCTGTCTTTTTTAGAGTTTGCCAGTTATTATAGGCAACACCTCAAAGATTCTGCAATCAATTCCAGATCTTTTTGCAGAATTTGTGACCAAAAAACTGTCTTTGAAATGAAACAGGAAAGGGCTCAGGAATATGATAAAATCAAGTATGCCTTAACCAATTCACTATTGTTATTGATGCCCAAGTGGAAACTTCCTTTTGATCTGTATATTGATGCATGTGGTAAAGGTTCAGTTTCTGCTCTTCATCAAGTTCAAATTGTCAAAGACAAGCCTTGTGAAGGTCCAGTTTGTTTTATTTCAAGAAAAATTAAACCTACAGAGGCCAGGTATGGATCAAGCCAAATGGAGTTCCTTTGCCTTGCTTCGGCTTTGTAAAAACTAGATTATTATCTTTATGGTAGTGTGTTTGAATTCATTACTGATTGTAATGCTGTGAAATCACTTCTTAACATGAAAATACCTAACAAACCCATGTTAAGATGGCAGATTGCTATACAGGAGTATGGAGGCAATATTACTATAATACATGAAGCTGGAAATACTCTCAACAATGCTGATGGATTGAAGAGATGGCAATTACCCAATACACCTGATTTTCCTGCATATGTTCCTGAAAATGTAGAACCTCAAATTCCAATTGAAGTAATTAATATCACATATGTGGGAACAGAATTCTTTGAAGAAGTTACAGAAATCTATAAGTAAGATACAAATTTCCATATTATTACTTCTCTACTTGCCAAATAATGCCAACATGCAGCTTCAGCTAATTCTTTGGATGATATTTGGAAATAATCACATGACAATGGAAGATTTCATTTGTAAGATGTGTCTATGAAACTGTTGATAATATTACTATTAATCAACAGTACTATGACTGTTATTACGAAATATAATAGTAAACATTATTATAACCACAATTAAATAATTAAATAATTATTTTGTTTATGTGTTATACACCACTAGTGATTATAACAGTAAGCAGTAATTGTCTACAAGAATTAATTACAAGAAGAATTTAATAATAAAAACTTCTTTATTAAAATAATGAAACTATTTCAATATATATAATTATCTAGTGGCAAGAATAATTAGAAAGATAATTCTTGAAGAAAACTAATACTAGAGAAACACTTTAAGAATTAAGATAAATGACTCACTAGTACTCCAAAGAGCTTATTGAAAGATATAAGTAGAGAAATTTGACATAGAATTGTGGATTTAATGGATCAAAATGATTTTATAGCAAGATTACGACAATATATAGTTGATTTTCATGATTTAACGTCTTTCTGGTTGATTCTGAAAGAATAAAACACTTAAGAAAAGTTTTAACTAATACTTACTTGTTGGTCATAATGATATAATGTAATAATGTGATGATTTGGAAAAAAACAGCAAGAGGAGGCCTGTTTTAAGTCAACAACAGCTCACAGAGGTGTGCCATGAAGCAAACTGAAAAATAAGTGGGTTAGAAAACAATAAACCTACTTGGATTATTGATTGCATCATCTGTTGACATGTAAAATTATCACAATTACTTAATTGATGCTTTTATGCAACTACCAACCCCAATAGGGTTAAGAATAAAAGGAATAACATCTGTAAATCTTCTTTTCTTTCAAAATAATCATTGATTTCTCAAATTTATCAATGTTCTTGGAAATTTCATGAAAGGGTGTAATTACTGTGAAATTTTGAAGATTCAGTGTTTCACATAGAATAATCAAAAATGAACTGTAGGTAACACTTTGGATTTTACTAGTGAAACCATAAGTCTTTTTGGTCTTAATATGCATATTAAAGTTCTCCATTGGTCCTGAGAGTTTCAGAGAGATTCATTGAGAATTGTATTTTGAATGATTTTTTGAAGTTTTTACCTCATTTCTATGTAGAATTGCAAATAGCAATATATTGCAGGTTGCTATGGGGTAAATCAATGGATACTAGTCCAAAAGGGTTTTAATTAATATTTTTGGGTTTATCCATGGAAAATCATTAAGAATTGACATGGTTACAGGAGTCTAAGTTGCTTTTTGCCTCCTTGGCACGTTAAAATAGCAGCTTATTTGCAATTATCTTATGATTTAATGATGCTTTGACATAGTAACCAAGTTCACAAAAGGTTTTAGTGTACTAATTGGGCTAAGATCAGCCATGGATCCAAGCTTTAGAGCTCTCCACGCCTCTGAGGCCTCAGAAGCTGGCTACCCTGGCTCTCTTTAATGTCGTTTTGTCCCCCCCTAGCTATTTTCACATCAAAAATAGAGATTCAGGGTTAAATACTGATATCCACTATGGGTGTACCAAAAGTGGATATACGAATACCATGTTTCTAAGTGCCATAAAAATGCATAACACTATTCTTAGTTTATATGTAACATGGGATTTCTCACTTTCCCATTATTTTGGCATGAAATTAAGAAAAACAAAAATTTTCATTGATCTTTTATGTGGTATTGATGATGTGGTAGTGAAGTATTTTCCATATTACCACATCAAAGAGTTAATTTGAGCTTATTCACTCTATGGAGCTACCTTAGGTTAATTTTTGTGTGGAATCCAACTCTGGCCTTACATCCAGGGATTTACTTACTCAATAAAAGGTTATTCATCTTTTCTGAAATCAAAAACGATGAAGTTTGAGTATATGCATGACTTATGGGTTATGCATACTTCAAAAAGTATTATTAAAGAGATTTGTGGCCTATTTGAGTATGTAAAACATACCTCAAGGCTCACATTCCCTTCCTCCAAAAAATAAAATTGTACTACAATTTTATTAATGGTACAAAAAATGAAGCACCAAAGGGCGTTAATGTCCACTGTCCAATCTCTTTAAATTACTCAGATAAAATAAGTTAAAGCACATTTATAGACATATTCAGGCTTGTGGCCTTCTCTCAGGTCTAAATCTTCTCAAGATTTTTCTGAGTCAGGTATTTCTGATTCTGCCAGCCATTCATCTTCATGCACTGTATTTCTATATCTGACAAGATATTCCCTTTGTTTTTTGCCCCTAATTCTCCTTTCTTTAATGACTTTCTTTATCTTTTTGTCTTCACTCTGTTCCACTGGTGAACAGTAAGAGGAGTTGGGTTCTGTGAAGGAAACAATTCTTTATCAGCTGGTTGATAAGGTTTTATCAATTTGACTGGAAAGATTGGGTGTTTACTTTCCAATTCACCACTCAATTCCACTTGAACTGCATTGGTTCCATGTAAGGCAACAATAATAATAGGTCCTACATAAGAATCTTTCAGTTTCTTTGGGCCTTTGATATTATTAAAATTCAAGGTTGAAACTAGAACTAAGTCCCATACTTTGAAGTCTGGTACTTTATGACTCTTGTCCCACTTCTGTTTTGCATAATCAAAAGCTTCACCCATGCTTTTTTTTTCAGGGTGTTTCACCATATCAAGAATTATCTCAAAACTGGAAGCTGTATTATGGATATCAACTAAGTCTTTCCTCAGTGTGTCTGCTGGGAGTCTGGGATTCCATCCTTTTTCTAACATAGCATGAGTTTGACCTGTGGAAGAATGGACTGATGTCTTATATTCAAATTCTAATGCAGTTAGCAGAGTGCACCAGTCATGGGTAAAGCCATCTGAGTCTTTGAATTCTAACCCATAAGCACAGAATCTCCTTATCATGTCCTCTAAAGTTTGAATCATCCTTTCTGTTAATCCATTTGTTTGAGGGTGATAAGCTGTTGAGAATGATAACTTGGTCCCAAACAATTTATGAAGATTGGTCCAAAGTGCAGATGTGAATTTGGGATCTCTGTCACTTATCATATTATTAAGTAATCCTGTATGAGAAATAACTCTACTCCATAAAAGAAGCACTGTGTCCATATCAGTGTCATCTTTATGACATGGTAAGAATATGGGAGTTTTGCTATATCTCTCTACAATGACTAAACAAGCATTATAACCTTTGTCACCACTTGGAGGAGGTGCTGTGACCCAATCCTTGTGAATGACTTCCCAAAGGGATTTTGGTTCTTGAATGTGGATCATAAGTTCAAAGTTCATGCCTGTACTCCTGTTTTCCTTTTGGAATCTATCACGGTGTGGCAATATTCAATGGTCTCTTTTCTCCAAGATGGCCACCATGCACAGTTCTTCACTTTTTAAAGTGTTCTTTCCTCTGACAGGTGTCTAGTGTATATGCTATCATGGCATTCATGAAGAATGGTATTGATAAGCAATCTACTGCACAATGTCATTACACAAGAATGTTTGGTTCTGTGGTAAATTACGCCGTCAAAAAAGTGAAATCTTCCTTCAGAATAGGAATTTTTCAAACTTCATCCAGTGAACTTACCAAAGATGTATATTTGCAATCTTTATCCAACAAGGAAGTCAATATATGGCAATTCTTGTCTTGCCTATAAGATTCTCTGACTTCTTCAAAGAATTCAGTCCCAATATCAGTTATGTTAATTGCTTCAATTGGAATATGTGGTTCTGCTTTCAAAGGTACATAAGCTGGATTATCAGCAGTATTGGACAATGCCCATCTACTAAGCCCATCAGCATTCTTGTGAATGTTTCCTGCTTTATAAACTATAGTCATGTTGCCCCTATATTCTTGAATGGCTATTTCCAATCTCAACATATGTCTGTTGGGAGTTTTCATGTTAAGAAGTGATTTCACAGCATGAAAAGCAGTTATTACTTCAAAAAGACTGTGTTACAGGGGCTCTAGTGGAAATACAAGAGTGGCCTGGCACTCAGAAATCAGGGAACTCACTTGGAAGACTCCAAAGAATAAAGAATAAAAATAATAAGAATTAATTCCTCTAAAAGATATGCAGGTACAAGATGAGATGCAATAAGAGGAAAGGGAAGCCAAATGGCCAAAGAGCCAACCAAGTAAGTCCTTAATCACTGTTTCAAGCTGCCAAAATGAAAAATGGAATTAGTAAGGATATGTCCACCAAATATCCATTGACAGGTGAGGAAAAAATAAGAGAAAATTGCTAAATGACTGACTTAATAATATCAGTATTTGCTTAACTAAAATGAAAAGAAAATAAAGATAAAAATAAATTAAAGTATATTAATTAACTGGGGGAAAACCCCCCAGGGTGGAAAGGGTAGCCGGTATATGTGAAAAGCTGGGAGCTTGAGCTCTTCAGGCTGAAAACTGATCTGTATTGATCCTTGAGGCTGTATTGATTGTTTTGGGAATTGATACAGCTGGCTAATATTGAAATTGAAATGGGTTGAATGAATTTCCCACACTTGAAAATGAAATACAGTTCTTGATGGATCCAGACTGTATTGAAATGAAGGTGGTTGCCAAGATGGATTTGGTGGAGCTTTGACACTTGACAACTCCTTTTGGAACTGCCTCTTGAACACACCTTGAGAATGAATTGACAGTATTCCCTTGGAAGGAATACTTGGAGTGAGAATAACCAATGACTGCTTGATGGCATCCACCGGGGCGAATCTCGTGTCAATCGTCGGCGATTGACTTCACGTCAAGCAAACGTCAAGCAGGATAAAAGTCGAGCTCACGTCAAGCGAAAATCAAGCGAACGTCGAGCACACGTCAAACTCTGGTCTTACACCAAATCCTGTGACATCCAATAATATTGGTTCCCCTGTGCCTTCAACTCAGATTCCTCACCACCTGATCATCCCACAACCGTCCGATGATTGGTAAAAATTACACCAGACCCGCCTGTTTGCACACACACACATCAAAGATGTCCTTCAGCCAGTCTTGATGTAGGCGGGGGGTTTGACTTCACCAGGTCATCCATGAAGTGTGCGTGTGCATGCGTGGGGGCGGGTGCGTTTGCGTGTGCGGGAGCATGTGCGGGTGCGTGGGCGTGTGCATTGGCGCGTGCGGGTGGGTGTGCGTGTGCATTGGCGTGTGCGTGTGCGTGTGCGTGTGCATTGCCGTGTGCGTGTGCATTGGCGCGTGCGGGTGCACATGCGGGTGTGGGTACGCAAAAGCCAATTCCGCTTCCAACATGATGATGGCGCAGTTAGAAATTTTGGATGCTGTGAAGGGTGAGTGTGTGGGTCATTTGATCATTGGACTTGGCTTATTCACACTGTACCCAATGTCAAAATAGTAAGTTCTTTGTGGCAATGTGAAATAATGGGCTTTGCTTGTCACAATGGCATGTCTCTGTCACTAAATTTTGAGGCAATTATTTCACTAGCAAAATTGCTAATGAATCTGAGAGATTTGCATTTTTGTAGACTAAATATCATGAAATAACGGCTTTATCATTACAAGCAGTCCACATGACAGAGCTTTGTTATCATACAATCCACAGTTACCTTCTATTTCTTCTTCTGATATAATCAAGTGTCCATCATCAAAACCAACAGCTTTATAAATATTGAGATACGGCCAATCTGGTAGGAAATTCACATCAATCTTTAAAGTTTTTAAAATCAGAAAGTTATTGTTCAGTATGCTAGATGGCTCAGAGACTTTGAAAATGCTATCAATAATACCAAATTGTCGTGAGTTGCCCCTCAGAAAACATATCACACTGTTGCTGATATTTTTGGATTCAGTTGAAAATATATTGTTCCCAATATTAATGTTTGAAACTGGAAAATACCAAGGTGAGACAATCCTTGAAGTGGGAGGACTTGTGGATTGCACCGTAGTGTCTAAGCTGATCCAATCAACTATTTCCCTTGTTGCATGAAAAGTCTGTAAGTACTCAACCAGGCAATCATAATTTGGTTGGTCATGGCGGGATGGCTTGTTATATTTATGGTGATTGAACACGGCAGGTGGCTGTGATTCGAAAAGCTGTTTTATTTCACATGGCACAGATGGGGATTTCAGCAGAACGGAAAGGTTGGAACATCGACAGATATGTTGAAGTAAGGTTTTATCTATATCATCTATTCAGAGTTGCAAAAAGTTAGTCTTATTCAGTTCAGGTGTTTAATCAATGTGAATATATTGATCTTATTAATTGACGTACATATCTTGTTATTTGTTGGCATCTTTGCAAATACTCCAATCAAGCGCTCATAACCCCATGTGGCTGAGGCTTGTGCTGGGCCCCAACGTTGGAAGAGTTCGGGAATATGATCAGCAAAATGATGATTTGGTTTACTTTTCTGTTTTGGGAACAGGTGTTGATTGGAAAGGCGGAATTTTTTCCAATGTTCAGCAAATGCAGTTGCATCATCTATTGAAACAGTCCAGCTTGTGGCAATGTTGATAGCACTAATCAAATGGAATGTATTCTTGGCTAGTTCATTTGCAAGTTCTTCTGACTGACCCATTTTTCTTTGAGTGTTGGCAGATTGGTGTGCATCTAATGACATCTGTTGACTGAGCATTAGAAATGGAATATAGACCTTATATAAGAGAGCCCATTCAGCGGCTTTTAAGCTACCATGAGAGGGGGAACCCATTTTGCGGGGAACTCTTGTCCAAGATGAGGGAATTATGGTCTCAGATATGATTTGTCGGAGATGCTCAAGAGCCTCACCCTTGATCTGGTGATCACTCAGTGCAGTGATATCCAATTCAGAGGGTATTTCAGAAGTGGGGATGTAATCGGCATCAAATGAAGGAATCTCCGCAGAACCACTAGATGGATGTTCTGTGTTAGGGGTGGGCATTGGGAAGTAGTTTTTTCGGGTGGAAGTAGTGGGGAGTGGCTCATTTATTATTTTTGCTGCGTCTCTTCTCAGGGAGCGGGCCTCTCTCAATGTGATTTTATCAAGAGAGCTGTTGGAGGTCTTGGAATCTGAGTCTGAACTGTTGGTGTCATTGGATTTCCTGCGGGACCTGAAGTAAATTTTTGATTTCGCCTCTGGAATGCACAATTTGAAAGTTGCATGATCCTTCAAAATTCCAAGTATTAAATTATGCATTATGTCAAGATTAACCATTCTGGTTGCATCCCAATACGGAAGGTCTTCCAAAATTGAATATCGCACTCCATACTCAGAGAAAATTGCTTGTCTTTGTTGTGGGGTTGCCCGAAGCCATTTGGCAATGGTTGATTTATGACTTTGGTATGAGCGCGTGTAGTGAAATTGAGGACCAATTTCTTCAATTTGAGCTTTGTGAATGGTGCAAAAATTACAAAAGTGGTTTCCTGAATGGGAAATAAATCCAGTAAGCTTGCTCATGGCAACCACATCCGCAATGGCTGTGAGGATGGCAACACGGATAAAGGATCCTGATGGACCTGTTGAGGTGGGTGCAAAATGGTAACCTTGCCATAGCTCTTTGAGCTCGTTGATGAGTGGCATTAATAGATAATTCAATTGAAGCGCAGTTGGCTCCTTCGGACCAGGGATGATTCCTGCAACATAGACATTCTCGGGCTTCAATCTTTCACTTGGGGGGAGATTAAGACAAATAAGCATGATAGGTCCAATGCTAGCCAACCGGGTTGACTTTCCATGTGCATTAAACCAGTCCACATATATGGAGAAGGCCAATGCACCAGGAATGGACATGAATGGGGGGTCATGGATATTTCTAGTGCCAGTGAAGCGTCTCCAGACCAATCCATCCCAGACGTCACGTTTTGGGGAATCTTCGGGAGTTTGGTATTGTTGATGTTGATGCAGAATGTCCATAATTCCAGCCCGCTGGAGAAATCTGGCAAGCCAATTTTTGAATGGTTGATAAATGAAATTTTTTGTTGGTATAAATTTTTGCTTCATGTTGGTTGTGTTTTGGGTGTGGGGTTCAGATGAATAGATGAATTTGCCTAATGATTGTGTGCAAGGGGGATCATGATCATTTGGGCCATTATGGCGTTGACAGTGGGGTTGGTCAGTTGTGACTGATTCAGTAAGGCCATTAAGAGAGAAACATTGAGGACAACATATATAGTTTTGAATCACTGGCTCCAATTGGAGATGTTCAAATATGGTACTCAGATCTTGAGGTATATGGAATGCAGGAGCGGGGGGACCAGCTGAGCTTGAGATACTGGACTTGATCAGCAGGTTCAGGGCGGGGTTGAGTATGCGTGAAGCCCTGCGGGGTAAATTATACCTTAATGATAGAATGGCAGATATTATCATTCCTAGGTCTTGTGGGGGAAGGGTTTGACTGCCACTATATGGTTTCTGTGCAGTTGAATTGAGACCTGCTGGAGTTGGGAAAGTGCTTTTGGTCAAACATGAATAATCAGCTGGGAAGATTTGATCCAATAGAATTTGTGGGCACCCAGATCCTGATGCAGAAGTAGGGATGTTTGGAAGAGATTTGGGTGCAATGGTTGATTTGAGCTTTTTAATGTGCTGTTTATATTGGAAAGGTGTGAAGGCAACTCCTTGCCTATCACCCTCAGGGGAAGAGTGTGTTTGAGTTGAGCAGTGTTGACACATGCATATACGCATTGAGGAATATGGCCGGGTTGTCATTGTTGCAGGAATTGGGAGTACGGTTGGTTTGTGTATAAATATCTATGGTTGATGTGAAAGTTTTTAGGAGTGTTATTAATTGGAAATAAAATTCAGTGATTATTTATGAAGGGGGAGATGATTTGAGCCAGCTGAGGAATTTATCCCATTTGTAATGGAGCATGAGCTGCAGTGGATAAAGTTTAACATGTCTCATCTGGATGGCGGAATTGGTTAGGCGTTTAATTGGGTAAAATGCCATGCTGCTCAATGCTCATACATATTCTAGTTTATTTACACATTGCGATAGTGCGGGTTTGACCATTGAGGGGGTTCCATTAGTGAAGTGTTACCATTGAATTGAGGGGATTAACATTTAATCCATGTACGCTGGCACGCCATCGTACATGGTTTAAACCTTATTACAGACATAACTATATAACTCTATTACATAAGGGGTTGGAGTGCAGCTAAAGTCTTGGTATTTGGTTTGAGTGCGGCGGGATTTGAATCAGTTGGAATGTGATTTGGATTGTCTTGCCTTTCGGGAAAAGGTGATGTCTCTTTTGTGGGTAAATCCTTCATGAATATACCCCTTTACAGATGTACAATGTTGTGGAATTTCAATGCATATATGGGCAGTTTGGATAATTCACAAAATGTGACAATGGGGAGGCATAAATGGTACTGAATATGATTACTTATGAATGATGGGTCCCCTTTGAGATCAAGGAAATATCACATTATATGCTGGTAGGCCGTGCAGGGTGGTTTCCGACAAAAGCGGAGGAGCTCAAGAGGAGGCAGGGAGGATTCTCCTCAAAAGAGTCTTATCTGACTTCCACACAACACTTAGTTCCAACTATTCATAGAATTTCTCTATTCTAAATTTGAAAAGATTTCATCTCATATCACTTTATTTTATCATAATACTGAGGTGTTTTATCTAGTTAAAAATATTAGTGTACTTTTTCGGCCCTTATGTCATCTTGCAAGTCACATAAATCCCGTTCAGGTTCTGTTCATGACTCAAATAGTGAATCTAGCATAGAATATGTTCAAACACAGTCACCATTGAGTCCCAACATTCCTCTCACAACCCCTATCGCATCCTCAATGAATGTATCAGGTCTTAACATTGATGTGGGCAATCCAAAGGCTCCAACTTCAAGCACTTGGTCGATCCCAAATATTTCCGTCACTCCAATTCCCCCGAATCCCACTAATACACAAATTCATGTGTCTCAGGGGCCAGAAGGCACACCTCAAATCTCCTCACACGCTAATCCCCAATCAAAATTTCCATGTGAGTTCCTCCTTAATCCCGGTCGGAATCCAGTCGCATCCCAGGATCCCTTTGGCCAAAGTAAACAGCCAACCCTCAATATTCCATCAGGATTGAAGGTTCATGTGGGTGATGAAAGGCGCGTGGATGGGGGGCGACGAAAAAGACCTTTGGAAAATGTATCTTGGAGCGGTCTGTCGGAGGGAAATCCAGTATTGACGCTTCATCAAAGTAAGTCATTTGAATTTTGGAGTAGAAACTTATTCACAATTTGATATGTTTGTTTCATGGGTTAGATATGGCACCTAAAGGCAAGTCAGTCCAATCTCAGGAGCCAATTGAAGATCATGAGGATGACCAGTCTTCATTAATGTTTTGATGTGTTAACTGATGATTTGCATAGCAGGGGATGAACTTTATGCGTCTTCACCTCTGGTCCATAAAGAGAAAGTCACTGGACGTCATCATCCATATGCTTCCAAACCAAGAACGGGTCATGCCAGTACATCAAGAGCAACAATGGTGGATGATGAGGATGAGAACATGTCTCCGACTCAAAGTGAAAGAAATGATGAACCAAGGAGGGACAATTTCACAGCGCATGAGCAAGGCACTCAATCAAATAGTGAGTTCACCCATCCTCAGCTGGGCCTCGCCCAGAGTATGCTTGAACAATCCGAGGTCAGACAGCAAAGGAACCAGGCCCGCAAAGCTCACAATGTGGCGAAACGTGCAAGCCAGAAGGAGCAACAAAAATGGCTGAAGGCAGAACTTCCAGAGAATGTCCATGGAATGAGATCAGCAGTACACGCACATTGCCTGTTCCTACTCAAAGTTAGGGATAAGGATTTTTCCTCACTACCAGCACCACCCAGAACAGAAGAGCGTGAAATTGCAATTCAAGTGGCTGGTCATCTCGGATATGTCCCCGAGGATGTGTTCAATGAGCCATCAACACAGGTTCAGTCTCAGGGTTTCCAAAGCTACTGCGAAAATGAGCTGCACAAGCTAGGACTAAAGCGATTCACTTGGGACTGGGAGAGCTCATGGCAACATCCGTTCAACGAGCTGATGTCTATGGTGTTTTACCGTACATTCCGTCTCGCACTTGTCAGCACTGAGTATCATCACTACTGTTGGAACAAGGATCATAACAACTATGGGGTCGTGGCGGCTTTAATGGAGCGATATTTCACTTATTTGAAAAGAGAATGGAAGTCTATTCAAAAGGATGCGGAGTATTTGGTAAAAAAGAAGGATAATCAAAAGCTCGCAAAGATTCGTCAAAGAGTTAGTTACTGTATCTCTTCTTCATTGTGGACCAAGTCTGATGATGATCTACTTGATTATGTGCAGACCTGTGAGCGCCGTCGTGAATGGTGTGATACGGCTAAATTTCCCATTCTAGCATCACAATTCAATGACCCTCGAGTATGCTCAGATACTGAGGAGGTACTGGAAAATGGCCGTCAAGTTTACCGCAAAGTGGGATTACGCTGGCGCTCCCAGTTATTTAATGATTTGGTATTGAAAATGGATAGAGACATAGAGTTTTGTAATCGGATTAAAAAAAAGGGTAAAAAAACTATTGATAGATTGCCAGAATTACGATCGACAGATGATGGTGATATTCCGGAAGGCCTATCATTTCAGGTATTTGATCAAGATTGGCTCAAAGGCTGTAGTAAGATGCAGACTAGCGCCCTCAAGATACTTGACATGCCAGTTATTAGGCCTAATGGTGATGCTCTGCAATAACTTAGTAATTTGTCACGGTATAGCACTGTGACAAATTAAAATTTTGTGAATTATTTGTGCAGGTGTAATAAAATCTGATTATTATCTCTTAAGGATGCAACAACTTGCTAAATATGTTAGAATATAGACAATATGAATTGAAATGTATCACCGTCTCCCTTGCAATAATACTCTATTGCTCATTTTCATTGAGGAAATATTGAAGAAGTTCGATCCAGCTCATGGTGTTCATAATTGTGGACCTGTGCCAGAGTCAACAGGAGTTATCAACTTTGTCAATCACAAATTATATAATATCAGTAAGGCTCACGCAGTTAATGATTTTTTCTTTTCTTGGACCTATTGGTGATTGGAATATGGCATTCCCATAAGGAAGGATTTCAGAATAGTAATACAATCAAGTGAAAGATGAGGTTGAAAGGTACCTTCCGCATGTTGACCTCAACTGAATGAGGAATGATATAGTGGATGACCTGTACAGGTCGTTGTTGGCCAATACGATGTAGACGATCAACAGCCTGAGCCTCAATGGCTGGGTTCCAATTAGGCTCCTGGAAATGTGGATGTCAGGGTCCGAAAATCAGGGGAGAATTTTGGGGGGCCCCTCACCATTAAATAGACTATATTAGCACAAGTTATATTGAGGCCAGTTCCAGCCGCGGCAATGGATGCAATCAGTACTTCACATTCAGGATTATTGAAGAAATTCTCAAGCGCCTTGTCCTGCGCTCGTGGTGTAATTGTTCCATCAATTCGTGCTGAAAGGATAGAGTGATGGGCAAGAGCAATACCAATTCTACAATATAAAAAAGTCAGATGGAGTCAATTGGTAATGGATGCATATTAGAATTAACGCACAAATCTAGAAATTGGGTCCATTGGGTATAAACCACCGATTTCGTTGGACCACACCTTGTTTGTTTGTTCTTCATTAAGCTTTGTAGGAGGTGTGCAATTTTACTACTCATCATGCATGTTTCCACATCCACAATAGTTTGTGTGATTCTTGGGGAGTTATCCTGAGTGCTCCTGCCCTCGGGGTCTTCCAGCTCCGCCTCCGCAATTGTGTTAAGCATGATGTGATGGTTACAACATATTCGCAGCTTATTAATATTTCTGAAAAACTCTCCTGGTCCTTTGCTTTTGGATGATAGGAATTCTTCATATAATGTGGAATATTCTTGCTGCATGGTCGGGTTGAGTGGGAGCAGCTCATAATGATGGCTAATAGTGGGGAGAGATTCGAGATGTGTGGTTTTGGTGCGGCGCAAACTTAAATGCCGCAATGCCAAATGCAAAATATCATTGCAACCTTTGGAAAGACTACTCAGGATGAATGGTGACCAATTATCTTGATCAGCGCTCTGGGGTTGAGTGATGAAGGATATTATGCCCAAAAGGTCATAAATGGTGTTGTGAATAGGTGTGCCCGTTAAACATATTCGACAGGATGAAAGGAGGCTATTAATGGCACGGTGAGTGGCAGTGTATTGAGAGCGAATATAGCTATAAGAGGGGGCAAGGGTTATTGGATATAAAAGGTAATTTGAATCATTTAAGCTCAGCCACTCACTGTGCTTCATCCAAGATTATACGATGCCAATTGATTTGAAAAATGAATGATGTAGAGGGATTGGTTTGCTTAAATTCTTGGGTGATAGTATTGTAAGAAGTGATGATGATATCATATTTTAAGATGTCGGCTTGGGATAATGAGTGACGAGTGGGACCATGGTAGATTTTGGCATGCAGTGCTCCAGCCTGAGCATGCTTGGATATTTCTGATTGCCAGTTGGTAATTAAGCGAGGGGGGCAGATGATCATGGTGGGCGTGGAGCGATGGGGGTTTGCAATCATCCGCTCCTTGGAGGTACCAATTAGAGCAATGGCCTGAATGGTTTTACCTAATCCCATATCATCCGCAAGCAGTCCTCCAAGAGGGGTATTGGTTGAAAGGGATTCAAATGAGCTAACGACCTTGTTTGTAATGATGTGCCTGGCATTAAAAGTGGATCCTGGGGGTGAGGTTGCCCAAAGGTTACGGGCTGATTGGCCATTGGGGATTTCTCGATCCCAGAGAAAAGCTAGTCCGGTCTTTTGATGAGGGAGGAGGGGGGTTTGAATAATGGAATGGGGCGGGGTCATCATGGGGAGGTCTGATCCACTGGGTAATTGTATCAGTTTTTGCTTGGAAATCAATGATGAAACAGCAGGATATGAAGCAGGCGTCGAGTTTGAAGCGGGAAATGTTGGAGTAAAGAGTTGACATTGACAATGAGTAGTACAGTCATATTCTTTGGGCATTTTAAGCTTGAAATCTTGTGTTCGAAAGCTTTCCATTATGAATAGAATGTTTGGATACCATGTGAAGAACATCAATGCTAGATTGGGTTTCTGAGATGAGGAGGGATCATTGGCATCAGTCATAAATACTCCCTCAACGAATAATATTTGAGTAGGATTGGATTGGCAATTTTCAATCCATGCCCCACCAGGACCACAGTGCATGAACGTTTTGGGTGCCCCAAGGAATGGTATCAACGTTTGGGAAAGGGTTCCCGGGAGAGAGCCAATAGCATGCTGGTGATTGGGGAGATATACGAATATGTTGTGTTGATTGTGCCATAGGATAATCCAAGAACCTAAGTGGGAATTCTCAGGCTTTAAGGTTATATCACTATTTATTTGAATACGAATATTAATCATCCCCATGCAAAGTGGTTGTAAAGGGGTTGACATGATGGCTATTTTAAATTATTTGGGGACAGTTGGGAATTATATGATCGGGAAGGGTTAGCTAAAGGGAATGAATAGGAATAAGCGCAGGTGGGGAACTTATATGAGTGGCAGCAACAGGCCAAAAGGGGGATGGCCTGTGGTTACGTGCATGGTCTTGATGGAGGTGGGCCTCTTGGGCTCATAATTTTCATATCCGATTTGGGGCATATATCAAGGCAAGGTGGCCAAAATGTGGGTGCACCATTATGACTGCTGGATCTGCAGCGAGTTACAACACATTTGGTGGAACAAGGCTGACATTAGCACATCCGAAATTGGGTGGGTTGTAGCAGCTTATTGTGAAGGGCATATTAGAGGCATGCGGTCATGTTCGCTGGTGTGACAGCGAACAATGAGCGTATCCTCCCCAGGTTAATTATTCACAGGGACCTACTGGGCAATGTTGGCAGTTTCAAAGGGCAATCTCACTGTGGGGATGTTTGTGTGTGGGCAGGTGAGATATGTTCGGTGGCATGCCACCGAACATGACTTTGGTTTGGCCTGAAGTTTTTTGCTGACTGATGCATACTGGGCTTTCAGGGGGAATGTGTGGGATGATCAAAGGGGGCGCCAGCCGTGAGCCGTGATCCACATATACATTCACCCCTATGGCGTTTGAGGCGAGTACTAATCCACTGAGATTGGCATCCGGGTCTTTGCCTCACGCGCGTACAGAACTCCGGAGAAAGAGGCCACACGCCCAAGGGATTTTTTGGCTGCAAGCCAGGTGCCACAACTTGCGCGGGGCGTGTGAGAACGTAAAGAAAATGACCCACGGTGGGAGATAACCACGCCAACATGACCAGCCTCAGCAATCATAGGCTCGGATTGTTAATCTAATGTGGATGAGGCTGAAGCAAATCCACACTGATTGGCCTCAGGTTTCCACGCGCAAGCGGGTGAGCGTCTGCAGTCAAGCTGACAACCCGAGCAAGAAAATACGCAGCTGGAAGACTGGCAGTAAAATGTGTTCCAGGCGTCTGAAAGTTGCCTGCGTATGACCCATCGGGGGTGCGTATGAAAGCGTGTGGCTGCCCGACAATGAACAAGCGGGCTAGTCATTGTTTGCCCCAACCATGGCACCGGAGTGAATCAACTCTTTGTGTATGACCCAAATATTAAGTCATCCCATTATGACCCACTTACATTAACTTGGATTACATGCGCATCTGTGCCGTAGTTAGGCAGAGCTGTCCAACAAGGTGCATCAAAGGGATGCAGGTGAGAGATATGACTCGATGGCTTGACGTGATTGCATGTTACATTGTTGAACAGCTTTTTGCTCTGCCCCGCAGTACACATTTACAAAGGCGTACTGCGTACTACAGTGTTGACTGTACTGTACAGATCAGGAAGGTGTAATACTACTTGAGCCTGCATGCATATAGCAAATGTGCATGCACCTTCCGATCGTTTGCATTTACGTAGCTCATGTGCCACATGCTCAGCATTGCGTTTCACCTGATTTGCACACGCAAGCTGAGCATGTCATGGTCAAAAGCACCGTGTGAAAGTGCTCAGTAAAGCCATGGAATGAACTAATTCTGCAATAGCTCACTGGAAGGCTCAGTTTGGAGCACTTCACCAAAGCGTGTGAAATGCTGCACCTTGCTGAAATGTCATCCGATGCTGTGCCAAATGCTCAGAGTGCGCGCATACAAAAACGACTGAGCAATGGCTCAGCATGGTGCATTTGATATTGTTATATCTATAGCTCAATCACTGTGCAATTCCAATGTTCAGCCACTGAGCATTTCAATTATGACCCGAAAGCAAACCTGAGCAATGGGTCGAGGCAAGCTCACGCTGTATTCACTTGTCTTACAGCCCCCCCCTTTGTTCACATACTATTACCAGGCCATATGGCCGGTAATCTCGCCGCGGTCACTTGTGACCAAATGCACCGGGTGCTTTTCTGCATGGGTCACTTGTGCATTGCACCCCCAATGCACATTCAACATGGGCCTCACGACCACCCTCCTGGGTGATCGGGTGACTATTTAAGGAAACAAAGGGGATGTGACTGAGCTTGACAATTCAATAAATTGCAATACTCAGCGGTGCATTTGATATTGTTATAGCAATTGTTCAATTACTGTGCAATTCAAATGTTCAGCCACTGAGCATTTCAATTATGACCCGAAAGCAAACCTGAGCAATGGGTCGAGGCAAGCTCACGCTGTATTCACTTGTCTTACAGCCCCCCCTTTGTTCAAAGACTATCACCAGGCCATAAGGCCGGTGATCTTGCCGCGGTCACTTGTGCATTGCACCCACAATGCACAATCAATAAGGGCCTCACGACCATCCTCCTGGGTGATCGGGTGGCAATTTAAGGAAACAAAGGGGATTTGACTCAGCATGACAATTCAATAAATTGCAATACTCAGCTTGACAATTCAATAAATTGCAATACTCAGCCAGACCCCCATTGTTCTTCTGCCTCACGCGAGCATTTCACCTCTCAGTTGCAGCATTCGCTGAGACTCAGCTTCAATTTTGCCCACACGCCTTGAAGCTGAGACTTTTGCGGGTGCTGCAACTGCTGAGATCGTCTCAGCTTCACCTTGGTATAAAAGACCATCTTCACACGACACGCACTTCACTTTCTTTCTCATCCGCTCCACTTCGTTCAACCTCACCCGCGTTTGTCCTTCTTGTGCGTATTCCCCCTCGTCTTCCTGCCTTGCCAGTCTTTTCTTTCGCACTCGACTAACCCCACTCCCCTTCCTGCTCGCTTTTTGTTTTTCCTGCTAATACTTTCAGAACCCCACTTCTATCTACTTTGTACGTTTTCTCCAATTAAACTTTAGTCAACATTATGTACCGATATTAATATTTTTCTTTCTTCACGACTTCCTTCCAGACTTTGAAAAACTTCCGACTAGAGCGTCTTTAATTTGATTCCGTTTTATATTTATATAAATCATCGTATGTCTTCCTTTTCTTTCTTGATTGCTTACTTTCTATTCAGTTACTAACCTGTTTTGTTTTGTTTTTAGATGTCGTGCACGTTATGCACCAAGCGGGGTATCCCCTGCATTCGTTCCTCGGCGACGAATGACGCTTGTGATGCTTGCCGACAAGCACACAAGAAATGTTCGTTCGTTGTCCGCCCCTTCCGACCACGAGGCCAGACAAGTTCTCGCCCAAGACGCCCTCGCGAGGACTCCTTTGTGGTCGACGATGATGAAACCATTTTCGAGCGTGAATGGACGCCGGGCCCCCCAAACAGGCCAACGGGAACGATTCCGGACGATTAGCCCTGTCCCCTCCAGTATCGATTTGTCCACTCCCCCTCCTAGGCCACCATCCGATGGTCACTTCACTCCTCGACCGGAGCGAAGTGATTATCCGGCCGATGAAGGATGGCGATGGCGAGAGGACATTCGAGCTTGGGCTGATCGTCACCATGTCTTATCACCGATGGGATTCAAACGCCAAAGTAAGTTTTATTTCTCCTCTTTATCTCATTTCTCTTCACGCAATAATACTTACTTTTTTCCATTACTCATAGAACCAAACCCCCCGAATCCCCCCCGACACGACTCTCCAGTTCCCAGTTTGCCTCGCCAGCAAACCCCCGGCAACCCACTCCAGGCCCGAGTGGCACCCGATGGTCTGAGGAATTATTCCGTGGTAAGCAGCCAAAGTTTCATTTCATTTTCACTTTCACTTTCGAGTCGAGTGAACTGACACTTACTCCTTTTTTAGAACCCTCCCGAACCGAAGAGCCACCTATTCCTGGCCCGAGTCCATCGTCCCAACCACCTGAGGACGATACGACTCGTGAGCCAGAACCTGAGGTGGCTCCTACGCAATCCACGGAGGAACCTTTTGGTAAGTCACCACTTCTCCTTCTTCACTCTTCTCAACTTTTCCTCACCATTTTTTCAACCATCTCCAGATCGTCCCCCCACTCCTCGCTCGATAATCATCATCGACGATACGCCCGTGGGATCCCCGTTCCCCATCCCCCTCCCCCTCCCCCTTCTTCTTACCCGACTTGCCCACCTTCCCCTTCCATTCCCCACCCCTCCACTCCAACCCCGGTTCACTCCCCAGAGATCCCTTCCAGTGCCCCCGAGAACCCCAACACCTCCTCCCCCCCGGTGCCAAGCTTGTCTCATTCCCACGATGACGCTCACCAGGAATTCACCGACCTGCGACCGACCCTAATGATTCCTCGAGCAATCGTCCACGATTCGATCAACCGAATCTTGTTGGAGCATCGTCGCTTGCTCCACATGATTCCTTTCGTGGATGCAACTCATCGAAATGAGATGCACCGGGACTTCCGGGACGAACTAAACCGCCTCCTTGCCCAGGCACTGGAGGCTTATCCAAAGGAGGACATAACCGGGATAGTCTCCAAATTCCTCGAAAAATAAAAAATTAAAAAAAAAAATCCCATTATTTCCTCTTTTTATTTTTTGTAATACTTTCTTTTGAATAAAATATTTGTCTTCAATTATTGTTATGTTCAAATTCTATTACATTCTTTGTTCACGTAAAAATTACTTATTTCCTCCTTAGAGAAAAACCCTGATTGCGTGAGAATTATTTTTGTAAGTGCCCCACCAAGAGTTTGAGTGAGTATTTGTTTTCGTGAACCTCTTTTTCTCAAAATGCGCCAATAGTTGCCGTTATCCTCTTGTATATTTTCTTCTTCCATGGTTTAGAGCCATACCCATTCCTAACTGTAAAAAAGCGGGAGGTTCCCGTATGTGAGCAATCGAGTCCAGATTCGTGAAACATGGCCTTTCCTATGGTCACACGCTATTAGTCTTACTCATGTATTGAATTGTTTAAATTGTCTAGAACCTTCACAAGCGTAAGGATTGGCGTGTGACTTGTCGGGAGGCTGCACAGGCATAAGGATTGGCGTGTGAATTGTTGGGAGCCTGCACAGGCAAAAGGATTGGCGTGTGAATTGTTGGGAGCCTGCACAGGCATAAGGATTGGCGTGTGAATTGTTGGGAGCCTGCACAGGCGTAAGAATTTGTCAGCATTGTTGGCAACCTTCCCAAGCGTAAGGATTGGCGTGTGAATCGTCGGAAGCCTGTACAGGCGTAAGGAATTTTAGCACTTTTGGGACCCTCCCCAAGCATAAGGATGGGCGTGTGAATTGTTGGGAGCCTGCACAGGTGTAAGAATTGGCGTGTGAATTCTTGGGATCCTGCACAGGCTAAAGAAAATTTCAGCATTGTGGGGAAGCTTCACAAGCGTAAGAATTGGCGTGTGAATCGTCGAAAGCCTGTAAAGGCGTAAGGATTGGCGTGTAAATTTTCGGGAGCCTGCACAGGCCCAAGGATTGGCGTGTGTAGCGTTGGCACCCCGCATAGGCGTAAGGAACTTTCAGCATTGTCAGAACCTGCACAAGCATGAGGATTCGCGTGTGAAGCATTGGCATCCTGGACAATAGCAACAAACCAGGACAGATGTACGATGGCATGCCACCGTACATAATCCACTTCACCCCTTTTTCATGTGAGACACCCCATCTCCCGCACTCGAATCCATCCAATCCTGGTGTATATTGTCCTCTGCCTTACCTCACCATTACTTACCCAACCCACTTGCAAATCTCCTCATTCTTTGAATCGGCATGAGATTGTATTACCATCCCTGATTTGATAGCCCGCTCTCTCGCCAATCTCATAATAGCCATTGCTTTTTTGCCGCATTGTTTTTGCTAACCTGCTTGAGCATTGTGCGGACATACCCACTAGTGTCGTGCTTTCGTTGTCCTGTGCTGGATCAGTATAATGAACAAATGTACTACTGGCCCACACTACCTGAATGAGCCCATGACATGCGGATAGATCAATCCAAAAATGCTCATTTGGGAAAATCAATTTTCCCCCTGTACACCGCTTTGACGCATCTCTTTGAATTTGGCCGGTCCGCTTATCAGCTTGAAACCACCATCCCAAAGCATACAGCGATGCATCCTTATCAACATGAGGTGCGTTTTTGAATCCATTCATGGTGAAAGTGAGTGCGGAAGCGAACTCGAATGCACCCTGATTTGCCGGAATATCGCCTTCATAGTTGACTTGATCAAAAGACGGAACCCCCAATGAGTTGTAGCAATTTTGAATCTTCTGAAATAAATTATCCCCAACATATCGTAAGGATTGACCTAGAATGCGACCCACCGAGCTAAGATTGGCACCTCGGTCCCGCCATTCATCTTTTGCATTTTCAATTTTGCCAGCACTACCATACAGACCAAATTGTTCATTCTTCGTGGTGCATTTGCGCCACCCAATCGCGAACATAAATCCCTCCAGTAATGCTCCATTTGTTGCAATAGGGTCGGTGAAACTCTTTTCGCGAAATAGGAATTGTGATAATTCATCCCATTGATTGACCTCGACTTCACTCATTGTTGTGAATGGTCGGAATTCGACAAGGGCAATGAGTAATCCGGTTGAAGAGAAAGTTGCCACACGCCCAAAGTGAATGCGTTTGATCTGATTGACATCCACAAGCCTCCGAATTTCACTTGGGGTGATATTTGCTGATACTGGCATTGATATTTGTGCTGTTGGGCGAGAGGAGGAAAACAACCTATTCATTCGGGTCGTTTTGCGCTCATTTGTCTTTTGGGATCTGCTACTATTCCCGAGTGGTTGAGGGATCACTACGTGTTGAAGCACACAAGATATCAGATACTGCCAAGGAGCTTTCTTCGGCACACATCCTTTGACTTCCCTGTTGGAGCCCACATGACATTGGCACAATCTGAACCGACTAAAGCCCATGTTCTTCAGTGGGGCCCAATGAGGGTGCCACATAAATGTGGAAGCATATATATATATATCTATATATATACACTGAGATTAAGCGAGTAACTCACACTTTCCTTCCTCAGCCCGACGCTTTCTCGCGAGTTCCCTTTTACGCTCTTTTCCTTTTTTCGTGAATGGCATGCTTTCATCAGAAAATGAAATGAAACCGAATGATTACTGATTTCTTAATATCACCTAAATTGGATTGCGGTGGATGAATCTTTTTTAATTGCGGCTAAAAAGAAAGCTCACGCCTGACCTTGGCAAATTCACGATCTCAAATACCTGAACCTGAAAATTGCAGTGGATAGTGCATTATTCAATTTTCCACATTGATGTTCCCATGCAATCACTTTCCAATCCAACCATTTGGAATATTGCAAGCACACGCAAATGCAATATGCATCCTGCTGCGGATCCCTAGCTATCCTAGTCCTCTTGAAAGACACAGGAACATTTGGCCTATTATGGGCTGGCGGGAAGTGATGAACGCGACTTCCCGCAATGCACCCGGGTGTGCTACTCGCGGGCACATCGCCTGACTCAGCTTGCGTCTTGTCGGAGTCTTTGCAATGATGTACGGAGGCATGCCGCCGTACAATTACTATTGGTACTCAGACTGTGGCATCCGGGAAGTAGTAGGATAGGAAGTCATGATTATTAAATTCATAAATAACTTTGCAAAATTCAATTACAATCTATCTAGTACAAAGCTAATCTAAAACGGGTCAATCCTGGTTGTGAGTTTAGCTGACCTGGGTACCGTCAAGGTGACCTCATCTTTTCATTCTTTATTTTTATTTTATTTTCATTTTAAATTTTCTTTTATCATGTCAATTATCACATCAATTATCACCTCAAAAATTTTCATTCATTTTAAAATTCAATTCAAATCATGAAGCCAATGTCAAAAGAAGATCAAGCAAGTCCTGCGTCAAATGTCGAATTTTTAATATCAGTTTTCAAATTTTTTATCTTAATCAGTCCTCTTGAATCACTCTCTCAAAATCTTTCCAATAGCCTCAATAGCTTCACCTTGTATTGGTGCTCAGGAGCTCACCATTTCAAGGTGGGGGGTACTGTCACAACCATGGCAATTCATCCCCTTGGACTTCAATATGGCATATCCATGCCACGTCCAATATATGGCAATTTGGCCATATCCATAAATCATTGGCCAAATTGGCCATCTCACCTCATTTCGCCTTTTATGGCCATTTCATCATCTGGGCCCAACTTGGGTCCTTCACTGTCATCAGGCCTTTCCTGGCCTTTCTCTACTTTTGGGCAATTTTGGTATTCCTCAGTCAACAGGGGAAATACAGCCCAAGAAGCTGTATTTGGCTTTAAATACAGTTTCTGCGCACTTGTGCATTTTTGTGCATTTGCGCACTTTTTGTGCATTTTGCGCATTTTTGTGCACTTTGCACAAATACAGTTTTAAGGCTGTATGAGCTGTATTTGGCCAAATACCTCAAAAGACACTCTGACACCTCTGAAGCCTTCCAAAACCAAATTTCACCAATATCCTCCTGGCGTCATCTTTAAAGACTTATGGCCATTTTCAACCTCCAATAACCAAAATGGCATATATGGTGTTATACACCATTATGCATCCTTTTTGAGCAGCAATCCACTGGCGGCAATATCATCTGGTTATTTCAACATTCCATAAGGCCATCCAGTCATGTCATCAAGAGGATTCATCAAGGCTCAAGGGCAGGTGTCAAAACATCAAATACCAATGATGCCATCAAGCAGTCATTGGTTATTCTCACTCCAAGTATTCCTTCCAAGGGAATACTGTCAATTCATTCTCAAGGTGTATTCAAGAGGCAGTGCCAAAAGGAGTTGTCAAGTGTCAAAGCTCTACTCAATCCATCTTGGCAACCACCTTCATTTCAATACAGTCTGGATCCATCAAGAACTGTGTTTCATTTTCAAGTGTGGGAAATTCATTCAACCAATTTCAATTTCAATATTAGCCAGCTGTATCACTTCCCAAAACAATCAATACATCCTCAAGGATCAATACAGATCAGTTTTTAGCCTGAAGAACTCAAGCTCCCAACTTTTCACATATACCGGCTTTCCTTTCCACCCTGGGGGGTTTTCCCCCAGTTAATTAATATACTTTGATTTATTTTTATCTTTATTTCCTTTTCATTTTAGTTAAGCAAATAGTGATATTATTAAGTCAGTCATTTAGCACTTTTCTCTTATTCTTTCCTTACCTTTCAATGGATATTTGGTGGTCATATCCTTACTAATTCCATTTTTCATTTTGGCAGGTTGAAACAGTGATTAAGGACTTACTTGGTTGGCTCTTTGGCCATTTGGCTTCCCTTTCCTCTTATTGCATCTCATCTTGTACCTGCATATCTTTTAGAGGAAATCATTCTTATTATTTTTATTCTTTATTCTTTGGAGTCTTCCAAGTGAGTTCCCTGATTGCTGACTGCCAGGCCACTCTTGTATTTCCACTAGAGCCCCTGTGACAGATGAATTTTGAGGAGGTTCCAATCTTGATCACTAATGTTGACAATTGATTTTGAAAATGGCCAAGGACCTGGAAAGAGAAATTTGATGCCAGGTGCTCACAGAGTGGCCAAGGTGATGTTTTGAAAGATTGTAGACCCCTGAGGGAAGTGCACACCAGGAGAGGAACTTACTTTTAGTAATTACCACTCCCGCCAGTGCCATAAAAAGAAAACAACATTGTTGAAGGAATGAATTTGAACTTGAAGTCTTGGAAATGAATTGAAAAGTGAATGGCCCATTGTCCCAAGTGAAAATGGCCATAAGATTGGAAATGAAGTTGAAAGCCATGCCAAAGATCTGTGTCCAAAATTGGAAAGTGCTCACAGGGTGGCCAAGGCCATGCTTACAACAAAAAGAAGAGTAGAATACCCCTAAAGGTGCATACCAGGAGTGGGACTTACGTTTGGTAATTCCTCTCCCCACCAAGCACCATAATGAATCAAGCTTTTGAAGAATTGGGCGCAGGCTTGTCAGGATATAATGAATGAAAATCTTTGACAAGTTCAGGGCAATTGTTGAGGCTTTCGTTTGGTTCCCAAATCAAGCGTTCTGGGTCTTTACTGAAACCTTTCCATTCCACCAGATACGATAATTTTCCTCTCTTGAGCTTTGAGTCTAGTATTTGAGAGACTTCTCATTCCTCTTCTTCTTCAAGGGTAATCGAAGCAGGAGGCTCTTGATTCAGATTTGGCATTGTTGATGTCTTGACTGGTTCTAAGAGTGAAATATGGAAGACCGGGTGGATGGACTCCCATTGAGATGGGAGTTTGAGGTGGTAGGCATGAGTGCTGACTTTCTTCAAGATTGGAAAAGCACCCAACCATCTTTCAGACAGTTTTTTGGTGGGTCTAGTTGATTTGATGTTCTTGGAGGAAAGCCATACCATGTCACCAGGATCGAAAACAGGTGGACTTGCTCTACTTTTATCTGCATACCTCTTCAACCTGTTTATGGCAACTTCAAGTTCTCTCTTGACATCTTGCTGTACTGATTGGACTTTTGTTGATAACTTTTCAGCAGGAGTATCTTGAGTGATGTGAACTGAGTCAAATTTTGGATCTCTTCCATAAACAGTGAAAAACGGTGATTGTTTTGTTGAAGAGTGGTCAGAGTCATTGTAGGCAAATTCAGCCAGAGGGAGGCAGGTGTTCCCATCATCTTGATGATAGCTGAGATACATCCAAAGGTACTTTTCTGGCATGTGATTTACCCTCTCTGTCTGTCCATTAGTTTCTGGATGATAAGCAGTTGCTAGATCTCTTGAGATCTTGAGCTGCTGAAAAAGATTGGTCCAGAAGGAAGAAACAAAAAGAGAACCTCTATCACTAATAATGCTTGAAGGAAGGCCATGCTTTGAGAAAATATTCTTGATGTATAAATGGGCCAAATCTAGTGAAGTGATTGAAGACATTGTTGGAATAAAAATTGCCATTTTTGAGAATCTGTCCACTATGAATAAAATTTAATCAAAGGAATTTGACAGTGGCAATTTAGTGATGAAATCCATTGAAAGACAAATCCAAGGACCACTTGGAATTGGAAGAGGCTTGAGGAGTCCAAACTTCTTGTGATGAATATTTTTGTTTCTTGAACACTGTCGACAGGATGATACATAATCCTTGATAAATTGAGTCATGCCGGACCAGTGGAAATCCTGCTTGACAAGCTTGAGAGTCTTCTCTTGGCCAGGGTGTCCAGCTAGAGGAGAGTCATGCCGCTTTTGAAGTATATTGAGTTGAATTGTGGGGTCATTTGGGACCACCACCCGATCTGTGAAAAGGAGAAGTTTGGAAGAGGAATCAAGAGAATAATCTTGGACAGATTTACCTTTACCCAAATCTTCAAGGATACTTCTATATTGAGAATCTTGCCACACTGCCTTCTGAATTGAATCAATCAAATTTGAAAATGAATCCACCTTGACTGCAAAAAACTTTGAGGCTTGAATTTCATCTTGCTTGATTATCTTCTGATAGTTCATTGGATTCTTGCTGATGAAATCCTCCCACCTCTCTGGGTAAACGTCATCCCAATGTGACAAGGCATCTGGAAGGGTGGCCAATCGGCCAGGGCGGTAAGTGATTGAGAAATGGAATTCAGATAAAAAATCAGCCCAGCAGGCTTGACGGCGAGTGAGAATCTTGGAAGACATAAAATATTGAAGAGATGAATGATTGGTGAGAACTTCAAAAGGGGAAGAAATTGAAAGAAGGAAAGCTCTCCAGCGCTTGAGAGCCCAGACTATGCCAAGGAGTTCCTTGTCATGAATCTCATAATTGAGCTCAGCTGGGAGAAGCTTGCGGCTATCGAATGCAATGGGATGTTTTCCTGAGTCAGAGACCTGACTCAGTACAACACCCAAGGCATAATTTGATGCATCAGTCTCTACAATGGTGTGTAGAGAAGGATTGAAATGAGAAAGGATTGGAGCAGTGGTGAATGCCTCTTTGAGCTGATGAAACTGTCTAAGAGCTTCCTCATTGAGGGGACAACGGGAATCTTTCTTGAGGAAACTTGTGAGTCAACTGATTTTCTTTGAATAATTCTTGATGAAACAGCAGTAGAAATTGGCAAAGCCAAGGAATGATTGAAGAGCCTTGAGGTTTCTTGGAGGTGGCCAATTGAGAATGTGAGCCTTGAGGTATATTTTACATACCCAAATAGGCCACAATTATCTTAAAAAGAGATTTTGAATTATGCACAACTCATAAGTCATGCATATATCCAAAATTCATCATTTTCAATTTCAGAAAAGATGAATAACTTTTTATTGAGTAAGTAAATCCATGGATTTAAGACCAGATTTGGATTCTACACAAAAATTCACCTAGGGTAGCTCCATAGAGTGAATAAGCTCAATTTAAGTATTTGAGGTGGTAAAATGGAAAATACTTCAATACCACATCATTAATACCACATAAAAGATCCGTGAAAATTTTTGTTTTTCTTGATTTTTAGCCAAAATAATGGGAAAGTGAGAAATCCCATGTTACATATACACTAAGAATAGTGTTATGCATGTTTTGAGCACTTAATATCATGGTATTCTTACATGGACTTTTGGTACACCCATAGTGGATATCTCACTTGAAGCTTAAATTACTATTTTGACGTAAAAAATAGGCAAGGGGGACAAAAGACATCAAAGAGAGCCAGGGTACCCAACTTCTGAGGCCTCAGAGGCGTGGATAGCTCCAGAGCATGGATCCATGGCTCATCTTGGCCCAATTGGTAAACTAAAACTCTTTGGGAACTTGGTTACCAAGTTACAACTACTGTAAAACATCAGAAAATAGCAAATAACCTGCTATTTTGACGTGCCAAGGAGGTAATGAGCTACTTACACTCCTGTAACCATGTCAATTACTAATGACTTTCCATGGATAAACCCCAAAAGAGTAATTAAAACCCTTTTGGGACCCATATTCATTGATTTACCTCATAGCAACCAGCAAAACACTGCTATTTGCAATTCTACGTAGAAATGAGGTAAAACCTTCAAAAATTCATTAAAAATACAATTCTTAATGAATCTTTCTGAAACTTTCAGGACTAAAGGAGAACTGTATTATCTATGGTACAACCAAAAGGAATTACAGTTTTACTAGTAAAATTAAAAGTTTTACTTGCAGTCCATTTTTGGATATTCTACGTGAAACACTGAATCTTCAAAAATTCACAGTAATTACAACCTGTGATGAAATTGGCAATAACATTGATAACTTTGAGAAATCAATGATTATTTTAGAATAAAAGAAGATTTACAAGTGTTACTCCTTTTATTCTTAACCATATTGGGGTTGGTAGTCACGTAAAAGCATCAATTAAGTAATTATGATAATCTTACATGACAACAGATGATGCAATCAATAATCCAAAAAGGTTTATTGTTTTCTCACTCACTGGTTTTTCAGTTTGCTCCATGGCACGCCTCTGTGAGCTGTTGTTGACTTAAAAGAAGCCTCTTCTTGCTGTTTTTTCCTTATCATCATCTTATCAATTTATTAAATCTTTATTGCCAACAAGTAAGTATTAGTTCAACTATTCTTAAGTGTTTTAATTCTTTCAGAATCAATCAGAAAGACGTGAAATCATAGAATCCAACTATATATTGTTGTAATACTGTTATAAATCCTTTTGATCCCTTAAATCCACAATTCCACATCAAATTTCTCTACTTTTATTATCAATAAGTTCTTTGGAGTATTAGTGAGTCTTTTATCTTTAATTCTTAAAGTTTTTCTCTAGTAATAGTTTTCTTCAAGAATTATCTTTATAATTATTCTTGTAAAAGATAATTATATATTAAAATAATTTTATTATTTTAATAAAAGAAGTTTTTATTATTAAATTCTTCTTGTAATTGATTCTTGTAGACAATTACTGCTCACTGTTATAATCACTAGTAGTGTATAACACGTGAAAGAAATAATTTTATAATTATTTAATTGTGGTTATAATAATTTTTATTATTATATTTCATAAGAACAGACATAGTGCTGTTGATTAATAGTAATATTATCATCAGTTTCATAGTCACATCTTACATTTGGGGGCCTGGCCGTGATTTTATCCATAGACTTGGCTTTAATCATATTCTAGACTTCATTTTTTGTGTTCAAAAAACCACCATACCTATCACATCTTACATTTGGGGGCCTGGCCGTGTTTTTTGAACCTTGTACCCTTAATTAATATATTTTTAAGCTCTAAAATATATTAATTTAATTAATTTTTTTCTTTCAATTTGGAGTTAAAAATATTTTTATTTTTGAAATTGTTTTAAAATCTTTTTCATTGAGGAATTTGGTTTAATTTTATATTGTTTTTACACGTGGCTTTTTCACATCCAAAAACTTATAAAATTATTCTTTGAGTTACTCTGAATTAATTTTCATTCAAAATCTTAAATTTTAATTTTTTTTCTTTAAAAAGAATAATTTTTTTAATATTAAAAAATATAAAACTTATAAAAATCTTTAAAAAATATTTTAAAAAAAAAAGTATAAAAAATAATTTTTTCTCTTTTATAATTTCTTTTAGTGTCTTTAATCAAATACTGTGCAGCTGGCAACAGACTCAGTAAAAGATATATCACTAGTCCAGAATCTTCAGAAGCAGAATCTGAAGACAGTATTGAGGTGCAGATTGCTAAAAGAGGCACCTTATTCAACTCAGAAAAAGCTAAATTACCACCAAAAGGTGTGTATTTTATCTTATATTTTCACCTTTTATCTTTAAATTGACGTGAAAATGGTGCATACCAGAAATGGAAGCAACTATTCAGTCCAACCAGATGGATGTGGACAAGGAAGAGGCAAGACCAAATCCAGAAGTGCCAAATCTTCCACAAGAAAGGCACATCTGGAGGATGCCAGAGTTGCCCCCCATTCCCCAAGGTCTGTACCAACAGATTTTGACGTGAATTCTGAGCCTGAACTAATTTATGATAATATTTCCAGGGCTGAACCATTTTCAAGTGGCAGCAATAGAAATATATCAGAGCCAGTACAAAAATTGGTTCAGAGCAGCCAAAGAAGAGGAGTGGGAAATCTGCCCAAGCCTTTGGCAGGGGGCCATGAACTCCTACTTACACATCAAGAGCTTTCTGGGTCAGGAGAAGACCATAGAACTCTTAGGAGGTTGGAGCCCCCTGTCTTGCAAAGACAAGGTCAAAAAGATAAAGAATTGGTTGAAGAACCACAGTCTTTTATCCATAGACCAGAAGAAAGAATTGGAAATGACTCCAACTTTGGAGACAGAGGCACCAGTGGCATCTACCAGCTCCAAACCAGCTCCAGAAGCATCCAAGGACAAGCCCAAAGGACCTCAAAAGAAACAGAGAGGTCCCAAGAACCATCAAGGCAAGGGCAAAGGCAAAGCCAATTGGCACAGACCTTACCCACAAGGGTACAGGATCCCCAGATTGGAGCCTTCAGCCGTGGACAGTGTCTTCAATATGGCCAGAACTCTTATGGAATTCACAGCCAAAGAGCAGGAAAGGATGAACAGGACTTTTCCACGCAAATAAATGATGTACATAGAAGTATTAGTGTAGAAATTGGCAAACTTGAGTCAAAGTTAAAGCAAATTACATTAGACATCAATGATTTAAAGAAAAATGACAAGCAACATTCTGATTGGCATAAATTGACAACTGTCACCCTTGAGTCAATTAGCAATGCTTGTGAAAGAATTGAGAACCAATGTCAAAATAATGACACAGAGGATCTTTCCATCTTTAAAGTAAATGATAGACTTAAAACTCTTGAAGACCATGTCTTACAAATAGTTAAGAACACCAATCAATTTGCTATACATTTAGCAAAAAGTGACAGTGAAAGGCAGAAATTGAAGAATGAAATAATTGCAAGTGTGGAGCAAATTCATAAGAATCATGAACCACATATGCCAAGACATTCTACACCTTTGACTGAAGAAAAACTTTCTGTCAAAGAAAGTTTGACTCCATTCTTAGGAGAGAATGTTATTTCTGCAAAGGATATTCCCAAATTAGAAGAATGGCCAACATTCTCTGGTGAAGGAGAATACAACCATATTGAATTCATCAGGACTATTGATATGTTGCAAGAAGACTTTAATATACCTGATGAAGTCATAGTAGGAAAATTACATTGTTTGTTTACCAAGACTGCAAAGAAATGGTATTACAAGATGAGAATAGATCATGGAAGACATGACTGGTCTTGGTGGAAATCTGAAGTGATTACCAAATGGGCCAATAATTCTTGGAGGTTTAAAATGGAGAATGCTTTTGAAAGTGCCATTTTTAACTCAGAAAAAGACAAACCACTTACTTGGTTCTTCAAACAAAAAGACAGATTATCTGCTTTACACCCAGATATGTCTGACACTATGATTAATATGAAAATATTAAGAAAGTGTGGAGGAGAACTGGAACATGCTATCAAAAGCAGATGTGTGGAACCCTGTTCAACAGAGGACTACATTAATGCTATGGAAGATATCATTACCAGAACAAGAATTGGTAAAACTTGGGTTAGAAACCCAATAGAGTCCAAAATAGTCTCAAAGATTCCTAGAGAGGAAAGAAGACCAGAAAGACCTGTCTTGAAGTGTCATAAATGTGGAAGTACTTCACATTTAGCCAACACTTGCCCTAAGAAGACAAAGATCAATGAAGTTCAAATCATTGAAGACATTCAGTGTACTGAAGAGAAAGAAGAGTCTGACCAAGATTCTGCAGTCTCTGAAGATACACCAGTAGAGGACTATCCCATTGAAAACATTTCAGCTTTCTTTGAGGTCACAGAAGTCCATACCCACTTGCCACAGTACAGTGAGGATTGCTACAACCTGATCAATATCCAAGATGCCAGAATGTGTAAAACAAAACCTGCTAGAGGAAAGGGTTACACTGCTGGAGCATCCTGTATCACATCAGTTCTAATGGGTGATATTGAAGCCAAAGTAAATCTGGATACAGGGGCATTTTGCACTTGTATTGGCAAGGATTATCTCCAAATTATACTTCCTGAATGGAAAAACCATCTATTACCAATAGAAGGTGTACAGTTCAGTAGTGCCAGTAACAATATGTACCCCTTGGGCATATTGGATACTAATATTGTATTCCCACATCCAGCAGGAAGTGTAAGAATGAAAACTGAGATTGTAGTAATGGATAATTGTACATCTCAGCATATCATTCTTGGAAATGATTACTTGAATATTTATGGTATTGATATAAATAACCATAAAGACAGATATTTCACAATTGGAGATAACAAAAGGCAAAAATTTGCTTTCTCCAATATGCCAAAACAGATATCTGTAGTATCTTCTGTCAAAGATACTTACAAAGATGTATTTGTGTCTAAACAACTTGTTGAAGCACAAATTAATCCATCATTGTCACCAAAGATGAGGAATGAACTTATTGATGTATTATATACATACAATAATGCATTTGCATCTGATAATGAACCATTAGGCGCTATAAGGGGACATGAAATTGATATTACTCTTAATATTGATAGACCATATCCCCCAGTACTTAGAAGACCAGCTTATCCAGCCAGTCCCAGAGCTAGAGAAGCCTTGGAAAAACATATCCAAGAGTTGATCCAACTTGGTGTGCTAAGGAAAGTAGGCCATAATGAGGAAGTTGAAGTGACAACACCTGTTATTATTGCATGGCATAATGATAAGTCAAGAATGGTTGGAGATTTTAGAGCTTTGAATACCTACACAGTTCCAGATAGGTATCCAATCCCTAGGATCCAAGAAACCTTGACTCAATTGTCTAAAGCCAAGTATATAACATCAATGGATGCATTAAAAGGCTTCCATCAAAATGTTTTGACGCCTAAAGCTAGGAAATTACTTAGAATTATCACTCACTGTGGTATTTATGAGTATCTTAGAATGCCATTTGGCATTAAAAATGCTCCATCTCATTATCAAAGAATGATGAATACCATCTTCCCCACAGAATTGTCTGAAGGATGGCTTATCATTTATATTGATGATATTATTATATGTTCTGACTCATGGTCTTTGCACCTTGAAAGACTTGCAAGAGTACTTCATAAAGTTGCAGAAGTGAACATGAAAATTTCACTTAAGAAATGCAATTTTGGTTTTGAAGAACTCAAAGCATTAGGACATGTTGTTTCTGGTTTGAGCTTGGGTATTGACAAGAATAAAGTAGCAGCAGTGTTACTTAAGCCAATACCCCAGAATAAAAAAGAAATGATGTCTTTTCTTGGATTTGCTAGTTACTATAGGCAACACTTGAAAGATTTTGCAATTCTAGCCAAGTCACTTTATAGAATCTGTGATGAACAGACTGTATTTGAAATGACACAGGAAAGAATTAAAGCTTATGAGAAGATAAAGAAAGCCCTTACAGAAGCACCTTTACTCCTCATGCCTGACTGGAATATTCCTTTTAAATTGTACATTGATGCATGTGGGGATGGATTAGGGGCAGCCCTACACCAAGTCCAAATTATTGATGACAAACCTACAGAAGGACCAGTTTGTTATATCTCAAGACAAATCAAACCAACAGAAGCCAGATATGGTGCAAGCCAAATGGAGTGCTTATGTTTGGTATGGGCACTTGAGAAATTACACTATTACCTTGATGGCAGTGTTTTTGAAGTGATAACTGACTGTAATGCCGTGAAATCACTTCTTAACATGAAAACTCCCAACAGACATATGTTGAGATGGCAAATAGCCATTCAAGAATATAGAGGAAACATGACTATAGTTCATAAAGCAGGAAACATTCACAAAAATGCTGATGGACTTAGTAGATGGGCTTTAGCCAACACTCCTGATAACCCAGCTTATGTACCTTTGGAAGCTGAACCACAGATTCCAATTGAAGGGATTAACATAACTGATATTGGGACTGAATTCTTTGAAGAGGTCAGAGAGTCTTATAAACAAGACAAGAATTGCCATATCTTGACTTCTTTATTGGATAAAGACTGCAAAGACACATCTTTGGTTAATACACTAGATGAAGTTTGGAAAAGTTCCTATTCTGAAGGAAGATTTCACTTGTTTGATGGGATTATTTACCATAGAACAAAACATTCTTGTGTGATGACATTGTGTATTAGATTGCTCATCAATACCATTCTTCATGAATGCCATGATAGCATTTACTCTGGACACCTATCAGAAGACAGAACACTTGAAAAGGTGAAGAACTGTGCATGGTGGCCATCTTGGAGAAAAGAAACCATTGAATATTGCCATACCTGTGATAGATGCCAAAAAGCAAACAGGAGTACAGGCAAGAAATTTGGATTATGATCCATATTCAGGAACCAATCACCATGGGAAGTTGTTCACATGGATTGGGTCACAGCACTTCCTCCAAGTGGTGACAAAAGTTATAATCCTTTTTTAGTCATTGTAACAGATATAGCAAGACTCCCATATTCTTACCATGTCATAAAGATGACACTGCTATGGACACAGCTCTTCTTCTATGGAGTAGAGGTATTTCTCATACAGGATTATTTAAGAATATCATAAGTTACAGAGATCCCAAGTTCACATCTGCACTTTGGACCAATCTTCATAGATTGTTTGGGACTAAGTTGTCATTCTCTACAGCATATCACACTCAGACAGATGGGCTAGCAGAGAGCATGATTCAAACTTTAGAAGACATGATCAGGAGATTTTGTGCTTACGCGTTAGAATTCAAAGACTCAGATGCCTTTACCAATGACTGGTGCACTCTGATACCTGAATTAGAATTGGCATACAAGAAATCAGTTCATTCTTCCACAGGACAAACTCCTGCTATGTTAGAAAAAGGATGGAATCCAAGACTCCCAGCAGACACACTGAGGAAAGACTTGATTCGCATTCATCCTACAGCTTCCAGCTTCAAGATAATGCTTGATAAAGTAAAACATCATGCAAAACAAAGTATGGATGATGCTTTTGATTATGCAAAACAGAAGTGGGACAAGAGTCATAAAGTACCAGACTTCAAAGTAGGGGACTTAGTTCTAGTTTCAACCTTGAATTTTAATAATATCAAAGGCCCAAAGAAACTTAAAGATTCTTATGTAGGACCTTTTGTTATTGTTGCTTTACATGGAACCAATGCAGTTCAAGTGGAATTGAGTGGTGAATTGGAAAATAAACACCCCACATTTCCAGTCAGCTTGATAAAACCTTATCAACCAGCTGATAAAGAATTGTTTCCTTTAAGAAACCCAACTCCTTTAACTGTACCACCTGTGGAACAGAATGAAGACAAAAAGATTAAGAAAGTCATCAAAGAAAGGAGAATTAGGGGTAAAAATCAAAGAGAATATCTTGTCAGATATAGAAATCCAGTACATGAAGATGAATGGATGGCAGAATCAGAAATACCTGACTCAGATAAACTCTTAAGAAGATTTAGACATGAAAGAAGGCCACAAGCCTGAATATGTCTATAAATGTGCTTTAAATTACTTGATCTGAGTAATGTGAAGAGGTTGGACAGTGGACATTAACCCCCTTTTTGGGGCCCTATTCTTTTTATCACTAATAAAATTGTAGTACAATTTTATTTTTTGGTGGGAGGGAATGTGAGCCTTGAGGTATATTTTACATACCCAAATAGGCCACAATTATCTTAAAAAGAGATTTTGAATTATGCACAACTCATAAGTCATGCATATATCCAAAATTCATCATTTTCAATTTCAGAAAAGATGAATAACTTTTTATTGAGTAAGTAAATCCATGGATTTAAGACCAGATTTGGATTCTACACAAAAATTCACCTAGGGTAGCTCCATAGAGTGAATAAGCTCAATTTAAGTATTTGAGGTGGTAAAATGGAAAATACTTCAATACCACATCATTAATACCACATAAAAGATCCGTGAAAATTTTTGTTTTTCTTGATTTTTAGCCAAAATAATGGGAAAGTGAGAAATCCCATGTTACATATACACTAAGAATAGTGTTATGCATGTTTTGAGCACTTAATATCATGGTATTCTTACATGGACTTTTGGTACACCCATAGTGGATATCTCACTTTAAGCTTAAATTACTATTTTGACGTAAAAAATAGGCAAGGGGGACAAAAGACATCAAAGAGAGCCAGGGTACCCAACTTCTGAGGCCTCAGAGGCGTGGATAGCTCCAGAGCATGGATCCATGGCTCATCTTGGCCCAATTGGTAAACTAAAACTCTTTGGGAACTTGGTTACCAAGTTACAACTACTGTAAAACATCAGAAAATAGCAAATAACCTGCTATTTTGACGTGCCAAGGAGGTAATGAGCTACTTACACTCCTGTAACCATGTCAATTACTAATGACTTTCCATGGATAAACCCCAAAAGAGTAATTAAAACCCTTTTGGGACCCATATTCATTGATTTACCTCATAGCAACCAGCAAAACACTGCTATTTGCAATTCTACGTAGAAATGAGGTAAAACCTTCAAAAATTCATTAAAAATACAATTCTTAATGAATCTTTCTGAAACTTTCAGAACTGAAGGAGAACTGTATTAGGAAAAAATGAAAGTGAATACTTAGTCAGGTACAGAAAATCACAACATGAAGAGTAGTGGCTTTCAGAAAGTAAAATACCTTATTCCCAAATGTTTTGCAGAAGTATAAGAAATGAGAGAAGACCGATTCCTCAAAAGGAAGTTTGAATTATGTGCTTCAAATACTTGAAAAGGTCAAAGTAGAGAGATTGAACAGTGGATTATACCCCCCCAAATAAATTGGGGCTAAACTACTAAGTGAAAATTGTAGTACAATTTCTCTTTGGTGGTAGAGAATGTTACCTTGTGAGGGTTGTGTGACATACCCATAAAACCACAAATAACATTATACACAGTTGATTTCCTCTTAAAAAGACTCATAAACTGAATTAAAAAGAAAACTAACAAAAAATAATTATAACTTTTTTTGGATAACCAAAGTCATATCTATTATGTCATTTTTTGATTCTACTTCAAAAATAACCTAGGGTAGACCCATAGGGTGTTATAACCAAAAATAAATATCTCTTAGGTTATTAGAAGATTTAAGAAGCTCACAGTACAATTGAAATTGTTTTAAAAAAATCTTAAAGTTGTTAAATCAAATCTTAAATAAGGTTCAATTTAAATATTCATAAGGTTTGTGCAAACATACCAAAATTTTAGCTAAAATGAAGGTGTTGGGTATATTTACTGAATTGGCTAAGTGTTTGCCATAAAGGATATAAATCCTGACTTAGCTCAATTTAAAGGGGTTTAAGGCCATATTATGGCTTTAACTAGATAAAAGCAAAAAATCCATGCAAAAAGGTGGGACAAAGGGAAAAGACCAAACAGAGCTGGGGTACTCAACCTTTTGGATCTGCAAAGATTCAATTAAGGTTTTCCACCTGTATTGGGGGATTTTCAACCTTATTTAAACTTTAAGATTAGAATTTGATCCAAAATTAAAGGCTAAACTGGTTTTA
This sequence comes from Austropuccinia psidii, assembly GCA_023105745.1. Classification (NCBI taxonomy): domain Eukaryota; kingdom Fungi; phylum Basidiomycota; class Pucciniomycetes; order Pucciniales; family Sphaerophragmiaceae; genus Austropuccinia; species Austropuccinia psidii. The sequence goes on from JALGQZ010000004.1 coordinate 50,118,506, forward strand.
TCCCAATTTGGACAGGAATTTCAAGCTGCCAAAGGGTAAATCCCATTATTCAAGCTTGAAATTAAGGTTTTAATAACTTTCAAAGCCTAATTAAGCTTAAAAAGCGTAAGTAAGCTCAGAATGTTTAATTTCCAAGCATTAATACCTTATCAAAAGTTTGGGTTTGGTGTGTATTTCTATTTACATGGAAAAATAGCAATAACTTCATTGATTCATTTAATATCCAATTCTTAATGGATTTTCTTGAAATTTTCACACAGCTTACAAATTGATCTCTCTGTGTATAAATAAAAGCTTAAGCATCTTCTATAAACATGTTTTATTGGGAATTAGCCTGGAAATTTACTATTTTAATTATATTTAAAGAGAATCATGATTTCTTTACAAATTAATTAAAAATTGAGTTTAAGACATTTTTGCTTCAAGTTCTATTTTTAAGTTGTTCATGTGATTAAAATTAATGTAGATAAACTTAATTTATATTAAAGCTTAAACTCAATAATCCAAAAGAGTGTTAAAGTCACTTTTAGCTAAGAATGACACTGGTAACTTTAAAGTGGAATTAAAAAAAGTTACCTTATGTCAAGAACCATATTTTTAAGTATGGTTTTGCATTTTTGACCTGATAATGCCCTCTAAATCCATTATGAACTATGAGAGCTGCCTGTAGACATAAAAAAGTCTATTCATCACTTTTTTTGTTCATCACTCATCATCATTCCAATCATATTAGCAATTTAAACAGGTAAAGTTTTATTGTATATAAAATATAATTAGAAAATTAATTCTTAAGCTATTTTATTCTCTATAAATTCCAAAAATAGAAGAATTGAACTCATAGAATTCAGATTATTTTTGCAATCACCAATAATTTATTTTATTATATAAAATTATTGTCTTAAATATCTTTTTAAATCCACAAATTCCTCTTTAAAACTCTTTAATCATACTTTTTATCATGAAAAGTTGTTTCATCTTTTAAAATACTGATTTTTAGTGTGTTTTCAACTTATAATCATTATTTAATATAATCACTGTTGTTTTTTGAATTGTTGTATTGAATAAATATTATAAAGAAGTTTTCTTTAAAGTTCTATATTTTTTTATCTAGTATTAGTTTTTTTAAAGAATTTTTCTATAATAATTATCTCTACACAGTGTGTGTGATAGTTTCTTTTATAAATAATCTTCTTATATTATTTATAAGTGGATAAATATTAATATTTTCCATGTGTAATTTTCTCATTAAGAGCTTTACACTTCTTTTTCCTATAACTGTCAGTGACTAATACAATAACGGAATAATTATACTTTTTTAAAATTATTAATAATTTCTTTCTTATAATTATTTAATAATAATTAAATTTCTCTTTATATGTATACTTTTTTTAATAATTTTGTAAATTTGTGGCTATAATATTTGATTTTGTTATATTTTCTACTGAGGACAGCCATAGTACTCTTGATATTTGTCACTATCATCAAAAGTTTCATAGACAAACCTTACCAATGCATAATTCATCAGGTTTTCTGGTTATGTATACACTTGTGTTTAAAAGGCCTTGAGATGCGTATCCAAAAAGATCTCTACAATGTGTAGAAAATTAGCATATAAAATTTGCTTCTAAACTATTCTTTTGCCAAACTGATATCATCACAGTTACTTTCAAACTAAATTCAAATACTTTTTGTAGATAAAAAATTAGTAGGGACAAACAATATCAGAGTCCTTATTGTTTTTGTACTTGAACATCATTTTTTTCTGTTGATATTCTTCAATATGATAATTATTGATAACTTAGCAGGTTCATACAAAAAAAAGGTTATTTTGTGGGAAATTGTGAGAATATAAATGTAAGGAAAATGCATTAACTAGAAAGGCAACAAGTAGTTTATGAATTTGGGAATATTAATTTAATTAAAAAAATTTTTTGTAGCAAGGAGCATATAAGGTTTTGGTCTGACATTTTGAAACAATGATTTTTATCTTATGCAGTATATTTAAGTTTATTCTCAAATGAGGAGGATCCGATATTCAGGTTTTTTGGTGTATTATTCTTTGGTTCATAAAAATTGATATAAGATCAATTGTGAAATACTTTATAATATTATAGATTGGATTACACATTTTGAAAGTGTTATCTGTCTCACAACCAGGGATAAGACCCCTGGGACAATTGTATGTCATATCAATACCACATCTCTTTCATGGAAATTTGGGCTTATCGACTCCTCTGGGCCAAATTGGCCAGTTTCACGTCTATTTCCTTCATGGTCAATTAATAATCTGAATCTAGCCTGGCCCCTTCACCCTCATTCTGACAATCATGGCCCTTCTCTGCCTTGGAAACCTTGGGGCATGTCCCATTCAATAGTGGAAATACATCCCAAAATACTGTATTATTCTTTTGAATCTTTGAATACAGTTTTGTGAGATGCCGGCTTTTGTGCATGTTGTGGATTTGGTGATTTTATGTCATATTTCCCTTTGATGTTGGAAATATGCCCAAATGGCCATATCAGGCCATTTGAGGCTTAATTCCAAGATTTGTGCATTTTTTGCATTTTTTGCACACTTTGTGCATTTTGTGAAAATACATTTCTAAAGTCCTTGAAGCTTGTTTTGGCCAAAACAAAAAAACCTTCCATAAAACATCTCTGCAAGCCCTGAATCAACCCAAACTTCTTTTTATCTCTTTCCTCCTGGCAATCATTTGACAGACGATTGGCAACTTTCCATATTCACTACTCAAGAGTGCCATAAATGGTTTTATGTCACATTATGCACCTTTTTTTACCAGAAATCAATTGATCCCAATATCAGAAGGATAGCTCTACATCTCATTACATCTAGGCATCAAATAATCCAGAGGATCCATCAAGGCTCAAGTGCAAGTGTTTTTCTCAAACACCAATCACACCATCAAGCAGTTATTGGTTATCTTTAATTATGCAGTATTCCTCCACATGAATGCTGGCAGTTCATTCAAAATGGATATTCAAGAGCTAATTCAAAAACAGTCTTCAAATTCCAATTCTCCATCAATCCACCTTGGAAACCACAATCATTTCCATAAAATATTTTTTCATTAACACTTGTATTTCAACCATACACCCTGGGAAGATCATTCAGCTCAGTTCATTTCTCATTATGAAAAGGTATACACTCCATCAATCAATCATTACAGCTTCAAGGATTAAATACATACCATTTGTCAGCCTGAAGGAGTCAAGCTCTCAACAAATCATATATACCAGCCTCTCTTTCAAGCCTGGGGGTTTTTTCCACCAGTTAATTAATTTAACTTTATTTATTTCTATCTTTATTTACTTTCATCTTGATAGTAAGTACTGATATTCTTGAGTCAGTCATTTGGACCTTTTCTTTAATTTCCTGTCAGTGGATATTTGGTGGTCATATCCTTACTAGTTTTATTCTTCTTTCTGGAAGGTTGCAACAATGGTTAAGGACTTACTTGGTTGGCTGTTTGGCCATTTGGCTTCCTTTTCTCTTATTGCATCACATCTTGTACTTGCACATTTTTTACAGAAATTTATTATTCTTTTATGGATCTTATTCAATCTTTGGAGTCTTCCAAGTTACATCCTTGACTACTCAGTGCCAGGCCACTCTTGTTTTCCCCAAGAGCCCCTGTGAAATATATTTATTAAGACATATTTTCTTTCTATTCTGTTTATTCATTCTTTTATCATTTGATTCACTTTTTTCTATCAAAAATCATGAATATTTGATGCTTATGAATTTGATTATTTATTGTCACCTCTCAATTTTCTCTCATTCATTCTTCATTATTGAAAATTGAAATTTTACCGTTTCTTATTTTTATTTTCTCTTTTAAAATCTTACTAAAATCATAAAAATTAATTAATTTGATAATTCAGGTCTTATTTGCATTTTATTTAAAAATTTATCATCAAAATTCATTCAGACACATTATGTCAGCCTGTAACTCAAACCCAGAGCACAAGGATGACAGCCAAATACCATAAGCCAATAGTAGAGCAAAATACCACCAAAACATGGAGCTGAGCCAAACCAGCTCAAAAGGTATCAAAAGAAGGAGTAAACTCATTTCTTTCCAAACATAAAAGTCCTATCATCATAGGAAAAAGAATAAAAAAATTATTCCCAATCAAAGAAGTTGCTGAGCATAAACCTTAGTTTTATGTCTCATCTGAAATCCAGAGAAAGAGGCTTAGCCCCAGCAAATGGGCATTTAAATTGAAGCTCTAAGGCAGGGCTATCCAATGGTACTAGCCAAATTGAGCCAGAACCAAAACTATAGTGGTTATGGCAAAAATATCTTCCAGTAAGGAGGAAACAAATATTGACCCCTCATGTAACTTCTTTAGTTTTAGTTTGATATACCTAAAGTTGGGTCATTTTGTAAAGCGCAAAATCAGGGATATCTGATGGTTCCATCAATTTCTTTATATCTCATCTAGAACAGAAGCTATTGGAAAAACAAGTTCCATATAGATGTTGGAAAATCATATATCAGGTTAACTAGAATTGAACATGGCATAACTTTTCCATATTTACTGTTAACCATACCAAATGAGGTACTATTGTGTAGATATCATCCAGGGCTCTAGAATGAACCAGCCTTGAGCTCAATATCTTAGAAACTTACCAAGCTATAGCAGCTTTAAGGTCAAAATCCCACATTTAGACTAATACATCTGTACTGTGGGATACTATACCATAGTAATGATGATGAACAGAAGCTATGGGGAAAACAAGTTCCATATAGATTTTGGAAAATCATATATCAGGTTAACTAGAATTGAACATGGCATAACTTTGCCATATTTACTGTTAACCATACCAAATGAGGTACTATTGTGTAGATATCATCCAGGGCTCTAGAATGAACCAGCCTTGAGCTCAATATCTTAGAAACTTACCAAGCTATAGCAGCTTTAAGGTCAAAATCCCACATTTAGACTAATACATCTGTACTATGGGATACTATCCCATAGCTATGATGATGAGGTGTCAACAAGACAAATAAGCTTTTTTATACTTTAATACATCATAGTTCACCCAATAAACAGGTCCTATGCAGGTTCTGTACAGAATTCTACATCTAATCCATGTCAGAAGAGGGCTGTAAGGTCCCCAGATGAAACATTTCACCCTGTATGGGGGAAACCTGCCAAGATGTGGTTTTCAAACCACATTTGAGCCCAATACGGAGTATAGAGGCCTTTTGAAACCCACAATCCAGCACTCATAAGTGAGAAATCCTCACTTCCTCTACATGGATGGTCTAGAGGACCGTTAAACCTCATTTCAGGATAAAAGAAGACCTTTTTTCCACCATAAAAGGAATCCCCATCCTGGTCTTGAATTCCAATGTAGTACAACTGTCAAAAACAGTTATACTATTGGAAAATAATCAGGTATACCTCAAATCTTAGATTATTGTAGTTCTTATTATAGTAATCCAACTGGTAAGACTGAACCCAGGGCTCTCAATAGAGCTCACCACCCCTATCTTACAATAGCAAAGCCCTTAATATCATTATTTGAAACCATTTTTATTGTAATTATCCATGTCACAGTCATAGTTAAAGTTGTAAATACTATTATTACTGCTTCATCATAGAATTATCCTTACACATTCTTCACATAAAAATTTCTTGTGATTCAGCCTCCAAGAAAGTTTGATTTTTCGGCAAGAATTAACCTGATTTGATTTATTAATTTGACACATGATTGACATTTACTTCAACAAAATTGATTCACCCGAATATTTGTTGATCCTGCTGATTTTCACATCAAGAGTTTTAACATAAATTAATTTTTTACTCATTACTTCCTTTGATTGATTGATTTTTCAGCAAGATTTGGAATTTCATTGATTTTTTTTATCTAATAATTGAGTTCAAGATTTCATTTTACACTTGATTGATTAAATTAATTGAAGTTTTCTTTCTTATTTATTGATTTTTCTTAGAGATATTTATTTTGATTTTAACTTCAAGCTTTCCTTTCAATTTTTCTCAAGTCTTTGACCTTCAAATTTTGATTTTTATTCAGTTTATTCTGAAAATCATGCCTATCCAACAATCACCTACTGCAAGGAAAATGAGATCTCAGGAAAGAGATCCAGGTGTTTTTAATCCAACTCCCAGGGCTCCTACTGATGGTGTAAGATGTGACTATGAAACTGATGATAATATTAGTATTAATCAACAGTACTATGTCTGTTCTTATGAAATACAATAATAAAGTATTATTATAACCACAACTAAATAATTAAAGAATTATTTCTTTCATGTGTTAAACACTACTAGTGATTTTAACAGTGAGCAGTAATTGTCTACAAGAATCAATTACAAGAATATTTTAATAATGAAACTTCTTTTATTAAAATAATAAAATTATTTTAATATATAATTATCTTTTGCAAGAATAATTATAATGATAATTCTTGAATAAAACTAATTTTAACGAAAAAACTTTAAGAATTAAAAATAAATCAGTCACTAATATTCCAAAGAACTTATTGAAAGATAAGGTAGAGAGATTTGACGTAGAATTGTGGATTTTAAGGATCAAAATGAATTTATAAGACTATTAAAACAATATATAGTTGGATTCTATGATTTTGCGTCTTTCTGATTGATTCCGCAAGAATTAAAAGACTTAAGAATACCTTTAACTAATACTTACTTGTTGGTAACAATGATATAAAAGGATAATAAGATGATGATGCAGAAAAAACAGCAAGAGGAGGGCTGTTTTAAGTCTAAGACAGCTCAAAGAGGCATGCCATGGAGCAAAATGAAAACCCAGTGAGTGAGAAAACAACAAACCCTTTTGGATTATTGATTGCATCACCTGTTGTCACGTAAGATTATCATAATTACTTAATTGATGCTTTTACATGACTACCAACCACAATATGGTTAAGAATAAAAGGAGTAACACCTGTAATTCTTCTTTCCTTCTAAAACAATCATTGATTTCTCAAAGTTATCAATTTTATTCGCAATTTAATCACAGGTTGTAATTACTGTGAATTTTTGAAGACTGAGTGATTCATGTAGAATAATCAAAAATTGACTGTAAGTAAAACATTTAATTTTACCAGTAAAACCATAATTATTTTTGGTTTTACCTTAGATAACACAGTTCTACATTAGTCCTGAATGATTCAGAGATATTCATTAATAATTGTATTCTTAATGAATTTTTGAAGTGTTTACCTCATTTCTATGTAGAATTGCAAATATCAGTGTTTAGCTGGTTGCTATGAGGTAAATCAATGGATAAAGGTCCCAAAAAGGTTTGAAATACTATTTAGGGTCTATCCATGGAAATTCATCAAGAATTGACATGGTTACAGGAGTCTAAGTAGGTCTTTACCTCCTTGGCACATCAAAATAGCAGGTTATTTGCTATTTTCTTATGATTTACTGTATTTGTAACATGGTAACCAAGTTCCCAAAGTATTTTAGTTTAATAATTGGGCCAAGCTCAGCCATGTATCCAAGCTTTGGAGCTGTCCACGCCTCTGAGGGCTCAGAAGCTGGGTACCCTGGCTCTCTTTGATGTCTTTTGTCCCCCTTGCCTATTTTTCACATCAAAATAGAAATATAAGCTTAAAGTGAGATATCCAATATGGGTGTACCAAACGTGCATGTAGGAATACCATGATAATAAGTGCCCAAAACATGCATAAAACTATTCTTAGTGTATATGTAACTTTCTCACATTCCCATTATTTTGGCGTGAAATTAAGAAAAACAAAAATCTTCATGGATCTTTTATGTGGAATTAATTATGTGGTATTGAAGTATCTTCCATATTACCACCTCAAAGAGTTCATTTGAGCTTATTTACTCTATGGAGCTACCCTAGGTGAATTCTTGTGTAGAATCCAAATCTGGCCTTAAATCCATGGATTTACTCACTCAATAAAACGTTATTTATCTTTGCTGATATCAAAAATGATGAATTTTGAATATATGCATGACTTATTAGTTATGCATTATTCAGGATTTATTTTTAAGATAATCGTGGCCTATTTGGGTATGTAAAATATACCTCAAGGCTCACATTCCGTCCCACCAAAAAATAAAATTGTACCACAATTTTATCAATGGTATAAAGAAGAAAAAGGCCCCAAAGGGGATTAATCTCCACTTTCCAACCTCTTTACATTACTCAGATCAAGTAATTTAGAGCACCATTATAGACATATTCAGGCTTGTGGCCTTCTTTCATGTCTCAATATTCTTAAGAGTTTATCTGAGCCAGGTATTTCTGATTCTGCTAGCCATTCATCTTCATGGACTTCATTTCTATATCTGACAAGATATTCTCTTTGATTTTTACCCCTAAGTCTTCTTTCTTTAATGAATTTCTTTATCTTTTTGTCTTCATTCTGTTCCACTGGTGGTACAGTTAAAGGAGTTGGGTTCCTCAAATGAAGCAATTCTTTCTCAGCTGGTTGATAAGGTTTTATCAAGCTGACTGGAAAAGTGGGGTGTTTATTTTCCAATTAACCACTCAATTCCACTTGAACTGCATTAGTTCCATGTAAGGTGAAAATAACAAAGGGTCCTACATGAGAATCCTTAAATTTCTTTGGGCCTTTGATATTATCAAAATTCAAGGTTGAAACTAGAACTAAGTCCCCTACTTTGTGAATCTTGTCCCACTGCTGTTTTGCATAATCAAAAGCATCATTCATATACGTCTTGCATGATGTTTCACTTTATCAAGAATTATCTTGAAGCTGGAAGCTGTAGGATGAATGTAAATCAAGTCTTTCCTCAGTGTGTCTGCTTGGAGTCTTGGATTCCATCCTTTTTCTAACATAGCAGGATTTTGACCTGTGGAAGAATGGACTGATATCTTATATGCCAATTACGATGCAGGTATCAGAGTGCACCAGTAATGGGTAAATCTGTCTGAGTCTTTGAATTCTAATCCATAAGCACAATATCTCCTGATCATGTCTTCTAAAGTTTGAATGATTCTTTCTGCTAGCCCATCTGTCTGAGGGTGATATGCTGTAGAGAATGACAACTTAGTCCCAAACAATGTATGAAGATTGGTCCCAAGTGCAGATGTGAACTTGGGATCTCTGTCACTTATGATATTCTTAAATAATCCTGTATGAGAAATAAATCTGTTTCAAAGAAGAAGAGCTGTATCCATAGCTGTGTCATCTTTATGACATGGTAAGAATATGGGAGTCTTGCTATATCTGTCTACAATGACTAAACAAGAATTATAACTTTTGTCACCAGTTGGAGGAAGTGGTGTGACCCAATTCATGTAGACAACTTCCCAAGGGGATTTTGGTTCTTGAATATGGATCATAAGTCCAAATTTCTTGCCTGTACTCCTGTTTGCCTTTTGACATCTGTCACAGGTATGGCAGTATTCAATGGTTTCTTTTCTCCAAGATGGCCACCATGCACAGTTCTTCACTTTTTCAAGTGTTCTGTCTTCTGATAGGTGTCCAGAGTATATGCTATCATGGCATTCATGAAGAATGGTATTGATAAGAAATCTGCTACACAAAGTCATTACACAAGAATGTTTATCTCTGTGGTAAATAATCCCATCAAACGAGTGAAATCTTCCTTCAGAATAGGAATTTTTCCAGACTTCATCTAGTGCATTACCAAAAGATGTATCGTTGCAGTCATTATCGAATGAAGAAGTCAAGATATGGCAATTCTTTTATTGCTTATAGGATTCTCTGACTTCTTCAAAGAATTCAGTCCCAATATCATTTATGTTGATTCCTTCAATTGTAATTTTAGGTTCAGCTTCCAAAGGTACATAAGCTGGGTTGTCAGGAGTGTTGGCTAATGCCCATCGAGTAAGTCCATCAGCATTCTTGTGAATGTTTCCTGCTTTTTGAACTATAGTCATGTTTCCTCTATATTCTTGAATGGCTATTTGCCATCTCAACATATGTCTCTTGGGAGGTTTCATGTTAAGATGTGATTTCATGGCATTACAGTCAGTTATCACTTCAAACACACTTCCATCAAGATAATAGTTTGATTTCTCAAGTGCCCATACCAAACATAAGCACTCCATTTGGCTTGCAGCATACCTGGCTTCTTTTGGTTTGATTTGTCTTGAGATATACCAAACTGGTCCTTCTGTAGGTTTGTCATAAATAATTTGGACTTGATGTAGGGCTGCGCCTAATCCATCTCCAAATTCATCAATGTACAATTTAGAAGGAATATTCCAGTCAGGAATGAGGAGTAAAGGTGCTTCTGTAAGAGCTTTCTTCATCTTCTCATAAGCTTTAATTCTCCCCTGTGTGATCTCAAATACAGTCTGTTGATCACAGATTCTATAGAGTGACTTGGCTAGAATTGCAAAGTCTTTCAGGTGTTGCCTATAATAACTAGCAAATCCAAGGAAAGACATCATTTCTTTTTTATTCTGGGGTATTGGCTTAAGTAGCACTGCTGCCACTTTGTTTTTGTCAATACCCAAGCTCAAACCAGAAACAGAATGTCCCAATGCTTTGAGTTCTTCAAAACCAAAATTGCATTTCTTAAGTGGAATTTTCATATTCAACTCTGCAACTTTATGAAGTACTCTTGCAAGTCTTTCAAGGTGCAAGGACCATGAATCAGAACATATGATGTCATCATCAATATAAATGATAAGCCATCCTTCAGACAGTTCTGTGGGAAGAATGGTATTTATCATTCTTTGATAATGGGATGGAGCATTTTTAATGCCAAATGGCATTCTAAGATACTCATAAATACCACAGTAAGTGCTAATTCTAATTAGTTTCTTGGCTTTAGGCGTCAAAACATTTTGATGGAAGCCTTTTAATGCATCCATTGATGTTATATATCTGGATTTAGACAATTGAGTCAAGGTTTCTTGAATTATAGGGATTGGATACCTATCTGGAACTTTGTAGGTATTCAATGCTCTGAAATCTCCAACCATTCTTGACTTATCATTATGCCAAGAAATAATAACAGGTGTTGTTACTTCAACTTCCCCATTATGGCCTACTTTCCTTAGTACACCAAGTTGGATTAGCTCTTGGATATGTTTTTCCAAGGCTTCTCTAGCTCTGGGAATGGCTGAATAAGCTGTTCTTCTAAGTATTGAAGGATATGGTTTGTCAATATTAAGAGTAATATCAATTTTATGTCCTTTCATAGCACCTAATGGTTCATTATCAGAGGAAAATGGATTTTTGTATGTGTACAACACATCAATAAGTTCATTCCTCATCTTTGGTGAAAATGATGGATTAATTTGTGCTTCAACAAATTGGTAAGACACAAATTCATGTTTATAAGTATCTCTAACAGAAGATACTACAGATATTTGTTTTGGCATATTGGAAAAAGCAAATGTTTTTCTCTTGTTATCCCAAATTGTAAAATATGTGTCTTTATGGTTATTGATGTCAATACCATAAATATTCAAGTAATCATTTCGAAGAATGATATGCTGAGAGGTGCAATTGTCCATTACCACAATCTCAGTTTTCATCCTTACACTTCCTTCTGGGTGTGGAAATACAATATTAGAGTCAAATATGCCCAAAGGATACCTATTGTTACTAGCACTACTAAATTGCACACCTTCTATTGGTAATAGACGGTTTTTTCATTAAGGAAGTGTAAATTGGAGATAATCTTTGCCTGCACAAGTGCAAAATGCCCCTTCATCCAAGGTTACTTTGGCTTCAATATCATTCATCAAAGCTGATGTGATACAGGATGCTCCAGCAGTATAACCTTATGTCACAGGGGCTCTTGGACAGAAAAGCAAGAGTGGCCTGGAGCTCAGCAATCAGGGAACTCACTTGAAAGATTCCAAAGAATAAAGAAGATAAAATAAAAGAATTGAATTCCTTTAAGAAATATGCAGGTACAAAGATGAGATTCAATAAGAGGAAAGGGAAGCCAAATGGCCAAAGCGCCAACCAAGTAAGTCCTTAATCACTGTTTCAACTTGGTAATATCAGTATTTGCTTGACAAAATGAAAAGAAAATAGAGATAAAATAAAATCAAAATATATTAATTAACTGGGGGAAAAACCCCCCAGGGTCAAAGGAGGCTGGTATATGTGAAATGTTGAGAGCTTGACTCCTTCAGGCTGACAGTGGTCCTGTATTGAATACTGGAAGCTGTATTGTTGTCCAATGGAGTATATACCTTGCCAGATTGGGAAATGAACTGTGTTGAATGATTTTCCCATGATGTATGATTGAAATGCAGGTCTTGGTGAATCCAGACTGTATTGAAATAATTGTGGTTGCCAAGGTGGATTGATGGAGCATTGACCCTTGACAAATTTTCTGGAACTGCCTCTTGAATGTCCCTTGAGAATGAACTGCCAGTATCCGCTTGGGGGAATACTGTGAGTGAGAATAACCATTGATTGCTGGATGGCTTCATTAGTATTTGAGATTATGACACTTTCCCTTGAGCCTTGATGAATCCCCTGGAAGGTGTGGCTTGATGACCTGTTGAAAAGTGGAAATAACCATTTGAAACTGCTTCCATTGGATTGTTTCTGAAAAAAGGTGCATAATGGTGTATAACACCATATATGAAACTTTTTTTTATTGAAGGTTGAAATGGGCCAGAGGTCTTTTGAGATGATGCCAGGGGGATGTGAGTGAAATTTGGGTTTGGAAGGCTTCAGAGGTGAGAAAGTGTCTTCTGCGGTATTTGGCCAAATACAGCTAATGAAGCTTTAAAACTGTATTTGCACAAAGTGCACAAAAATGCGCAAAAAGTGCACAAACTGTATTTACAGCTTAAAAAGCCAAATACAGGCTTTTGGGCTGTATTTTCCCTATTGTATGGAAAATACCCAAGATGCCCAAAATCAAAGAGACAGCCTAGGATGGATTGATGATGGCAAAGGGGCTAGGTTGGCCCCAGATTATAAAATGACCATTAAGGCCATAAAAAATGACAATGGCCAATTTGGCCAATGATTATGGATATGGCCAATTTGGCCAATGATTATGGATATGGCCAAATTGCCATATATTTGATATGGCATGGATATGCCATATTGAGGTCCAAGGGGATGAATTTCCATGGTTGTGATACCTTAACCTATAGCAGGTTTTGTCTTATACATTCTGGCATCCTGGATATTGATGGGGTTGTAGCAATTCTCATTGTACTGTGGCAAGTGGGTATGGACTTCTGTTACCACAAAGAAAGCTGTAATGTTTTCAATGGGATATTCCTCCACTGGTGTATCCTCACAGACTGCAGAATTGTGATCAGATTCCTCTTTCTCTTCAGTATACTGAATTTCTTCCATGACTTGAACTTCATTGATTTTTGTCTTTTTGGAGCAAGTGTTGGCTAAATTTGTAGTTCCACATTTATGACACTTCAAGACAGGTCTTTCTGGTCTTCTGTCCTCTCTAGGAATCTTTGAGACTATCTTGCATTTCATAGGGTTTTTAGACCAAGTTTTACCAATTCTTGTTCTGGTGATGATATCTTCCATTGCATTAATGTAGTATTCTGTTTAAAAGGGTTCTACACATCTGCACTTGATAGCATGTTCCAGTTCTCCTCCACAATTTCTTAATATTTTCATATTAATCATAGTGTCAGACAGATTTGGGTGTAAAGCAGATAATCTGTATTTCTGCTCGAAGAACCAAATAAGTGGCTTATCTTTCTCTGAGTTAAAAATGAAACTTTAAAAAGCATTTTCCATTTTAAACCTCCAACAATTGTAGGCCCATTTGGTAATCACTTCAGACTTCCACCAAGAGCAAACTGATTGGTATTTTCAACTATTTTTAAGACATGATATTGTAGAATTTTAAGTTGATCATTCATTTTCAAAATGGAAAGATCTTCCATTTAATCATTCTGAACTTGAAATTTACTCTCAATTCTGTTACAAGTATTGGTAATTGAATCAAGTCTGACATTTGTCAACTGATACCATTGAGTTTCTTTTCGTCATTTCTTTTTCATTCACTCATATCTGATGTACTTTTATTTAACTTTGCATCAAATTTACCAAGTTCTACATCAATACAATTGTTTACATGATTTATATGGTGTATTATTTGCGTGGAAAAGTCCTATCCATCCTTTCCTGCTCCTTGGCTGTGACTTCCATCAGAGTTCTGGCCATGTTGAACAAACTGTCCACGGCTGAAGGCTTCAATTTGGGGATCCTGTACCCTTGTGGGCAAGGTCTGTGCCAATTGTCTTTGCCTTTTCCTTTGCCCTGAGGGTTCTTGGGACCTCTCTTCTTCTTCTGAGGTCCTCTAGGCTTTTCCTTGGACACTTCTGGAGCTGGTTTGGAGCTGATAGACGCCACTGGGGCCTCTGTCTCCAAAGCTGGAGTCATTTCCAACTCTTTCTTCTGGTCTATGGATAAAGGACTTTGTGTCACAACCATGGAAATTAATCCCCTTGGACCTAAATATGGCATATCCATGCCATATCCAATATATGGCGTGGTCATTTTATCATCTGAGGACAACCTGGCCCCTTCACCATCATCAAGCCATTCTAGGCTGTCTCTTTGCTTTTGGAAATCTTGGGTATTTTCCATACAACAGGGAAAATAAAGCCCAAAAGCCTGTATTTGGCTTTTTAAGCTGTAAATACAGTTTGCACACTTTTGCGCATTTTGTGCACTTCTGGTATTTTTACGCACTCTGCACAAATACATTTTAAAGCTGTATTAGCTGTATTTGGCCAAAACCCAAAATCGGCAAATAACTCTGAAGCCTTCCAAACAAACATTTTACTCACATCCTGCTGACATCATCTCAAAGGACCTTTGGCCCATTGCAACCTTCAATAACCAAAAGTGCCATATATGGTGTTAAACACCATTATGCATCTTTTTCAGCAGAAATCCAATGGCGGAAATTTCAAATGGTTATTTCAACTTTTCAACAGGTCATCAAGCCACCCCTTCCAGGGGATTCATCAAGACTCAAGGGCAAGTGTCATAATCTCAAATACCAATGAGGCCATCAAGACATCAATGGTTATTCTCACTCACAGTATTCCTCCAAGGGAATACTGGCAGTTCATTCTCAAGGGACATTCAACAGGCAGTTCAAGACAATTTGTCAAAGGTCAATGCTCCATCAATCCACCTTGGCAACCACAATTATTTCAATACAGTCTGGATTCACCAAGACCTGTATTTCAATCATACATCATGGGAAAATCATTCAACACAGTTCATTTCCCAATCTGGCAAGGTATATACTCCATTGGATAACAATAAAACTTCCAGTACTCAATACAGGACCACTGTCAGCCTGAAGGAGTCAAGCTCTCAACATTTCACATATACCAGCCTCCTTTGACCCTGGGTTGTTTTTCCCCCAGTTAATTAATATACTTTGATTTTATTTACCTTTATTTTATTTTCATTTTGTTAAAGCAAATACTGATATTATCAAGTCAGTCATCTAGCACCTTTTCTCCTTCTTTCTTCGCCTGTTAACAGATATTTGGTGGTAATATCCTTACTAATTCCATTGTTCATTTTGGAAGGTTTAAACAGTCATTACGGAATTACTTGGTTGGCTCTTTGGCCACTGGGCTTCTCTTTCCTCTTATTGCATCTAATATTTGTACCTGCATATTGTTAGAGGAATTAAATTCTTTTATTTCATTTTCTTTTAGCTTTTGGAGTCTTCCAAGTGAGTTCCCTGATTGATGAGTGCCAGGCCACTCTTGTTTCTGTTCAAGAGCCCTTGTGACATTATATTAATTAACTCATAATTTCTTTTTCATTCTTTTCATTCTTTTGTTATAATTTCATTCACTCATTTCATTGAAATTATGACTCTCCAATGCTTATGAACTTTATGATTTGTCGTCACCTCTCAATTTTCTCTCATTCATTCTTCATTCTGAAAATTGAAAGCTGACCCATTTTTATTTCTGTTTCTCTTATTAAATCTTTTTCACATCATCAATATATTTTTATTCATCCTTCAGGCATAATGTCAAATTTTCATTTGATTTTCAAATTTGTCATCAAGGTATTCAGACACGTCTTCACATCAACATTCATATTTGATTTATTCTTCAAAAATTTTGATTTTTCAGGAAGATTTCACTTGAATTTGGTTTGATTGATTGATTTGACATAAATTGATATTGACCTCAAGAAAATATTTTGACCTGAAAATTTCATTGATTTTGCTGATTTTTCACATCAAGAATTTTGACATAAACTGTTTTTCCTCAACAATTCATTTGATTGATTGATTGATTTTGCAAGATTTTGATTTGATTGATTTGTCTTATTGATTTATTGACACTAAGTTTTCATTTGATATATAATTGATTGATTTACCTGAAGATCTCGTTTGATTTATTGATTTTCATTGATTTTCTTCAAGATATTGATTTTGACTATTGACTTCAAGCATTATTCTCAATTGCCTCAAGTTTTCATCTTCAAATCTTGATTCTTGTTCATTTTATTTCATTTCTATCCTCAAATCATACCCATTCAACACTCACATCCTGCAAGGCAGACAAGATCTCAGGCCAGAACTCAAGCTGTTCTCACTCCAACTCCAAGGGCTCCTCTTGATGGCACCCCAGCAGTTTCTCAACTGAGGGCCAAAAAGGACAGAGGACCCATTTTGGAAGGAGAAGCACCATCCAGGAAGGAAGGAAGAGGGCCAAGTATATCAAATTCATTTTCAGGAGTAGTTGGCAGATTTCCAGGAGCTTCAAGGACAATTTTCAGAGGTCCTGGGGAAGATGGTGAAGAGGAGGAGGAGAATTCTGTGGAAGAGGAAGAGTCTGATGGTACTGAAGGTGCTCCTGCTCCTGTGGGAGCATCCCAATGTACTGGAAGACCAACTCTACCCCAGTCTGATCAGCCTGTCTCTAATCAGTCTGAACCATCGTTATTGGCCATCATGCATCAAATGACTCAAATTATGGCCAATCTTCAAGCAGCTTCATCTTCTGAAGCATCAAGACCACCAGCCTTCAAGACTCCATCTGTGAAGGCATCAGAATGCTTTGATGGGACTCAACCCTTCAAAGTTAGAAGTTTCATTCAGTCTTGTCAGCTGATTTTTCATAATGACCAGGCAAACTTCTCTCAAGACAGAAAGAAGGTCCTTTATGCCACTTCATTTCTCATTGGCAGGGCTGCAAAGTGGATTGAGCCTTACCTATCCAATCTCACCAATAAAGATTCAAATTACCTTCTCAATTCTTGGAATTTGTTTGAATCACAACTCTTCACTTTCTTTGGGGACCCAAATGAAGTCAGAAAAGCTGAAGAAGAGTTGGATTATTACAGAATCAAAGAAGGTGGGGATGTATCATTATACATTGCTGATTTCAGAATTTTGGTCTCAAGAATTGGGGATTGGGGTGAAAGAGCTCTCATCCATCATTTCAGGAAGGGATTGCCATCCAGGATTTTGGATCAATTGGCCTCCCATCCTTCAAGAATTGACTCTCTTCAAGACTTAATGGATGTTACCCTGGAGCTTGGTACCAGGTATCATGAGAGGCAAAATCAAAAGGGTCATCATCAAGAGAAGAAGCCAGAAGCCTCAAAGTCAAGTTCTTCTCATCCTCAAAATTCTTCAAGTTCAAGTCAAAAGAAGAAGAATTTTCAGAAGAGGGACAAGCCCCATTCTTCTTTATTGAACAAAGATTTCAAGTTGAAGAATTCTGAAAAAGAAAGAAGAATCAAGGAGAGTTTGTGTACCTATTGTGGTGGGAAGCATAGTCTTGAGTCCTGTTTCAAAAGGCCTCAAAACAAGCTTACCCAACCGTCAGTCAAATTGCCCAGCCAGGGAAAAGCCTGAGTGAAGATCACGTTGTGTTCAATGGTCTTCACTATTTCCCATCCACAGCACAATTGTGCATTCTGAATACTGGTGTCAAAAATTGTCTTAAATGTTTTGTTTTTTCCTCTCTCCGATGTGTTTTACAGTATTCTCGTTGATTCTGGTGCTACCAACTCATGTATTGCAAAGCAGTTTGTTCACAAGTATTCTTTGACCATGTCAGAACTTCGAGAGAAGATTCCCCTTATCATTCTTGACTCCTCTGAGTCTCCTTCTTTATTTGTGACTCACCATACTAAGTATATGGTTGAGCTCCCTTCTTTCCCAAGCTTTGAATGGGACCTTTTAGTCATTGATACTCCCAAGGGAGAAGGCCTTATATTGGGCTTTGGATTTCTCAATCATTTCAATCCATATATTAATTGGAGGTAAGGGCTGATCACCTTCAATTCTGATCATAAGGGCTATTATGATCCTTCTAATTCTTTCAGTAATGACCTTTCTTCTGCCAAATCATGTGCAGCTCTGGCTGTTGATTCTAGAACACCATCTTTTCCATCATCTGTCCATATTTGTTCCCTTAATTCCCATCAGTCATTACTATCATCCAGAGATGAAGTCTTCAAAGATATTCAAGATTTTGGAGAAGATAATTCTGTATCTTCACTTCATCTCTCCTTTGGGAATATGGACCTTCCTCCTTCATCTTCTCATGACTCCCTGGAGGAGTTGTGGGATGAAGAGGAAGAGCCCAAAGAAATAGACACCGTTATGAAGGTTGTTCATTCTGCTTATCACCATTACTTGGATGTATTCTCCAAGGTGAAATCAGAGAAACTTCCTCCTCACTGTGCCTGCGATTGTCATATCAAGCTGGAGGGGTGTCTCTACCTCCAGTTGGGGTGATCTACTCTTTATCAAACCAAGAGTCAGATACACTCAGGTCCTACATTTCAGCGAATGTAGCAAAATGTTTCACCCGGCCAAGCTCCTCTTCAACAGGAGCACCTACCCTCTTTGTCAAAAAGAAAGATGGTGGCCTCCGTTTGTGTGTTGATTACCACAAACTCAATGCTGTTACTAGGAAGAACAAGTATCCTGTTCCTCCTATGAATCAGCTCCTTACTGTTTTTAATGGTTCTTGTATCTTCTCCAAGATTGATTTGCGTGGTGCATATAACCTGCTCAGAATCAAGGAAGGTGATGAACATTTGACATGTTTTAGAACTAAATATGGCAGTTAGGAGTATTTGGTTATGCTGTTTGGGATCACCAATGCTCCTGCTTCTTTTCAAAACCTTGTCAATGATATTTATTATGATATGCTTGATGTTTATGTTTTGGTTTATTTGGATGACATTATGGTTTTTTCCAAATCTGAGGATGAACAAGCCACTCATGTGTCCACTGTTCCTTCCAGACTCAGAGCCAGTAACCTCTTTGCTAAGGCATCCAAATGCCTATTTCATGTTTCCAGTGTAGAGTATTTAGGTTATATTGTTTCTTCTGAAGGCCTCAAGACAGACCAAGCAAAAGTCCAGCAAATTCTCAATTGGCCACCTCCACGAAACCTCGAGGCTCTTCAATCATTCCTTAGCTTTGCCAATTTTTACCGCTGTTTCATCAAGAATTATTCAAAGAAAATTAGGTCACTCACACGTTTCCTCAAGAAAGATTCCCGTTTTCCCCTCAATGAGGAAGCTCTTAGAAAGTTTCATCAACTAAAAGAGGATGTCACCACTGCTCCAATCCTTTCTCACTTCAATCCTTCTCTACCCACCATTGTAGAGTCTGATTCTTCAGATTATGTTATGGGTGCTGTACTGAGTCAGTTCTCTGACTCAGGAAAACATCCCATTGAATTTGATAGCTGCAAGCTTCTCCCAGCTGAGCTCAATTATGAGATCCATGACAAGGAACTCCTTGGCATAGTCTGGGCTCTCAAGCGCTGGAGAGCTTTTCTCCTTTCACTTTCTCCCACTTTTGAAGTTCTCACCAATCATTCTTCACTTCAACATTTCATGTCATCAAAGATTCCCACTCGCCGTCAAGCCCGCTGGGCTGAATTTCTATCTGAATTTCATTTCTCAATCACTTACCGCCCTGGCCACTTGGCTATCCTTCCAGATGCACTGTCACGTCGGGACAACATTAACCCAGAGAGGGGGGAAGATTTCATCAGCAAGAATCCAATTAATTATCAAAAAATAATCAAGCAAGATGAAATTCAAGCCTCAAACTTCTGTGCAGTCAAGGTGGAATCATTTTCAAATTTGATTGAATCAATTCAGAAGGTATTATGGCAAGATTCTCAATATAGAAGTATCCGTCAAGATTTGGTTAAAGGTAAATCTGTCCAAGATTATCCTCTTGATTCCTCTTCCCAACTTCTTCTGTTCAAAGATTGGTTGGTGGTCCTAAATGAGCCCACAATTCAACTCAGACTACTTCAAAAAAGGCATGACACTCTTCTAGCTGGACACCCTGGCAAAGAGAAGACTCTCAAACTTGTCAAGCGGGATTTTCACTGGTCTGGCATGACTCAATTTATCAATGATTATGTATCATCCTGTCAACAGTGTTCAAGAAAAAAAAATATTCACCACAAGAGGTTTGGACTCCTCAAACCTCTTCCAATTCCAAATGGTCCTTGGATTTGTCTTTGAATGGATTTCATCACTCAATTGCCACTGTCCAATTCCTTTGACTCAATCCTTGTCATAGGGGACAGATTCTCAAAAATGGCAGTTTTCATTCCAACAATGTCTTCAATAACTTCACTGTATTTGGCCCATTTATTCATCAAGAATATTTTCTCAAAGCATGGCCTTCATTCAATAATTGTTAGTGATAGACGTTCTATTTTTGTTTCTTCTTTTTGGACCAATCTTTGTCAGCAGCTCAAGATGTCAAGAGATCTGTAGAGTGCTTACCATCCAGAAACTGATGGACAGACAGACAGGGTAAATCAGGTACTAGAACAGTACCTTTGGATGTATGTCAGTCATCATCAAGATGATTGGAACACCTGCCTCCCTCTGGCTGGATTTGCCTACAATAACTCTGACCACTCTTCAACAAAACAATCACCATTTTTCACTGTTTATGGCAGAGATCCTCATTTTGACTCAGTTAACATTACTCAAGATACCCCTGCTGGAAAGTTATCAACAAAAATCCAATCAGTACAGAAAGATGTCAAGAGGGAACTTGAAGTTGCCATAAACAGGTTTAAGAGGTATGCAGATAAAAGTAGAGCAAGTCTACCTGTTTGCAATCCTGGTGACATGGTAGGCTTTCTTGCAAGAACATCAATTTAACAAGATTCACCAAAAAACTGTCTGAGAGATGGCTGGGTCCTTTTCCAATATTGAAGAAAGGAAGTACTCATGCTTACCACCTCAAGCTTCTATCTCAATGGAAATCCATCCACCCAGTTTTCCATATTTCCCTTGAACCAGTGCAGACATCAACAATCCCAAATTGGCATAAGGAGCCTCCTGTTCTAATCATCATTGAAGAAGAGGAATGGAAAGTCTCTCAAATACTGGATTCCAAGATCAAGAGAGGAAAATTATGGTATTTGGTGGAATGGAAAGGTTCCATTCAAGAGCCAGAAAGATCTACTTGTTGGGAACCAACTGAAAACCTCAACAATTGTCCTCAAATTGTCAAAGATTTCCATTATTTGTACCCTGCCAAGCCAGGAACCAATTCTTCAAGGGCTTGATCATTTATGGTGCTTTGTGGGGAGCGGAATTACCAAAAGTAAGTACCACTCCTGGTATGCACCTTTTAGGGTATTCTCCTCTTTTGTTGTAAGCATCACCTTGGCCACTCTGTGAGCACTCTTAAAATTTTTGCACACAGATCTTTGGCCTGGCTTTTCAACATCAATTCCAAAATTATGGCCATTTTTACTTGTGCAATTGGACCATTCACCTTCTTATTTCCTTTCCAAGTTTTCCAATTCAATGTCAATCCTTCAGTAAATTTATTTTCTTTTTATGCCACTGGCGGGAGTGTTAATTACCAAAAGTAAGTTACTCTCCTGGTGTGCACTTCCCTGAGGGGTCTACAATCTGTAAAAACATCACCTTTGCCACTTTGTAAGCACCTGGCATCAAATTTCTCTTTCCAGGTCCTTGGCCAATTGCAAAATCAATTGGAACCTCCTCAAGATTCATTTCTCTTTTATTTTTCTTTTCTTATTTTCATTTTCATTCTTTATTTTCATTTTCAAATTTTCTTTTATCACGTCAAATATCATTTCAAGAATTATCATTCATTTCCAAATCACCTCAAATAATGAAGCCTATGTAAAAAGAAGATCAAGCAAGTCCTACTTCATATGTCAAATTGTTAATACCAGTTTTCAATTCTTTCACCTTAATCACTCCTCCTGAATCCCTTTCTCAAAATCCTCCCAATAGCCTCAACAGGCTTCACCTTGTATTGGTGCTCAGGAGCTCACCATTTCAAGGTGGGGGTACTGTCACAACCATGGAAATTCATCCCCTTGGACCTCAATATGGCATACTAATGCCATATCCAATATATGGCAATTTGGCCATATCCATAATCATTGGCCATATTGGCCATTGTCATTTTTTATGGCCTCAATGGTCATTTTATCATCTGGGGCCAACCTGGCCCCTTAATCATCATCAAGCCATTCTAGGCTGTCTCTTTGCTTTTGCGCATCTTGGGTACTTTCCATAAAACAGGGAAAATACAGCCCAAAAGCCTGTATTTTGCTTTTTCAGCTGTAAATATAGTTTGTGCACTGTTGCGCATTTTCCGCACTTTTGTACATTTTGCGCACTTCTGTGCATTTTGCGCACTTTTACGCATTTTGCACACTTTGCACAAATACAGTTTTAAAGCTGCATTAGCTGAATTTGGCCAAATACTTGAGAAGACACTTTCTCACCTCTGAAGCCTTCCAAACCCTAATTTTACTCCCATCCTCCTGGCATCATCTCAAAAAACCTTTGGCCCATTTCAACCTTCAATAACCAAAAGTGCAATATATGGTGTTATACACTATTATTCATCTTCTTTCAGCAGCACACCAATGGCGGCAATTTCAAGTGGTTATTTCAATTTTCAACAGGTCATCAAGCCACACCTTCCAGGGGATTCATCAAGGCTCAAGGGCAAGTGTAATCATCTCAAATACCAATGACACCATCAAGCAATCAATGGTTATTCTCACTCACAGTATTCCTCCAAGGGGATACTGGCAGTTCATTCTCAAGGGACATTCAAGAGGCAGTTCCAGAAAATTTGTCAAGGGTCAATGCTCCATCAATCCACCTTGGCAACCACAATTATTTCAATACAGTCTGGATTCACCAACACCTTTATTTCAATCATACATCATGGGAAAATCATTCAACACAGTTCATTTCCCAATCTGGCAAGGTATATACTGCATTGGACAATCATACAGCTTCCAATATTCAATAACAGACCACTGTCAGCCTGAAGGAGTCAAGCTCTCAACCTTTCACATATTGTGAGCCTTGAGGTATATTTTACATACCCAAATAGGCCACAATTATGTTACAAAAAATTGAATTATGCATAACTCATAAGTCATGAATATATCCAAAATTGATCATTTTTGATTTCAGGAAAGATGAATCACTTTTTATTGAGTAAGTAAAACCATTGATTTAAGGCCGGATTTGGATTCTACACAAAAATTCACCTAGGGTAGCTCCATAGAGTAAATAAGCTCAAATTAACTCTTTGAGGTGTTAATATGGAAATTAATACAATACCATATCATTAATTCCACATAAAAGATCTGTGAAAATTTTTTTTTCTTAATTTCACGCCACAATAATGGGAATGTGAGGAATCCCATGTTACATATACACTAAGAATAGTGTTATGCATGCTTTGGGCACTTAATATCATGGTATTCCTACATGGACTTTTGATACACCCATAGTGGATATCTCACTTGAAGCTTGAATTTCTATTTTGACATGAAAAATAGGCAAGGGGGACAAAAGACATCAAAGAGAGCCAGGGTACCCAACTTCTGAGGCCTCAGAGGCGTGGACAGATCCAAAGCTTGGATCCATGGCTGATCTTGGCCCAATTATTAAACTAAAATACCTTGGGAACTTGGTTACCATGTTACAACTACAGTAAATCATAAGAAAATAGCAAATAACCTGCTATTTTGATGTGCCAAGGAGGTAAAAAGCTACTTAGACTCCTGTAACCATGTCAATTCTTAATGATTTTCCATGAATAAACCCCAAAAGAGTAATTAAAACCCTTTTTGGACTTGTATCCCTTGATTTACCTCATAGCAACCAGTTAAACACTGATATTTGCAATTCTACGTAGAAATGAGGTAAAAGCTTCAAAAATTCATTCAAAATACAATTCTTGATGAATATTTCTGGAGCTGTCAGGACCAATGGAGAACTGTATTATCTATGGTAAAACCAAAAACAATTACAGGTTTACTAGTAAAATTCAAAGTTTTACTTACAGTCCATTTTTGACTATTCTACATGAAACACTGAATCTTCAAAAAATCACAGTAATTACAACCTGTGATGAAATTGGCAATAACATTGATAAATTGAGAAATAAATCATTATTTTGGAATAAAAGAAGATTTACAGATGTTACTCCTTTTATTCTTAACCATATTGGGGTTGGTAGTCATGTAAAAGCATCAAATTAAGTAATTATGACAATCTTACATGACAACAGATGATGCAATAAATAATCCAAAAGGGTTTATTGTTTTCTCACTCACTTGTTTTCAGTTTGCTCCATGGAACGCCTCTGTGAGCTGTTGTTTACTTAAAAGAGGCCTCCCCTTGCTGTTTTTTCCAATCATCATCTTATTATCATTTTAAATCATTATTACCAACAAGTATTAGTTATACCTATTCTTAAGTGTTTTAAATATTTCAGAATCAATCAGAAAGACGTGAAATCATAGAATCCAACTATATATTGTTGTAATACTGTAATAAATTCATTTTGATCCTTAAAATCCACAATTCTACGTCAAATCTCTCTATCTTATCTTTCAATAAATTCTTTGGAATATCAGTGAGTGATTTATTTTTAATTCTTAAATTTTTTTCTCTAAAATTAGTTTTCTTCAAGAATTACTATTATAATTATTCTTGCAAAATATAATTATACATTAAATCAATTTTATTATTAAAATCTTCTTGTAGACAATTACTTGCTCACTGTTAAAATCACTAGTAGTGTTTAACATGTGAAAGAAATAATTCTTTAATTATTTAATTGTGGTTATAATAACATTTTATTATTATATTCCATAAGAACAGTCATACTACTGGTGATTAATAGTAATATTATCATCAGTTTCATAGACAAATCTTACATTTGGGGGCCTGGCCGTGCTTTTTGAACCTTGTACCCTTAATTGATATATTTTTAAGTTCTAAAATATATTAATTTAATAATTTTTTCTTTCATTTTAAAGTTTAAATAATTCTTATTTTTGGAATTTTTTTGTAAATCTTTTCATTGAGGAATTTGGTTTGATTTTATACTGTTTTTACACATGGCCTTTTCACATCCAAAAACTTATAAAATCACTCTTTGCGTTACTCTGAATTAATTTTCATTCAAAATCTTAAATCTTATTTTATTTTTTTAAAAAAGAATAATTTTTTTAATATTAAAAAAGAATATAAAACTGATAAAAAATCTTTCAAAATATTTTCAAAAGTATACAAAATAATTTTTTCTCTTTTATAATTTTTAGTCTCTTTAATCAAATACTGTGCAGCTGGCAACAGACTCAGTAAAAGATATATCACTAGTCCAGAATCTTCAGAAGCAGAATCTGAAGACAGTATTGAGGTGCAAATTGCTAAAAGAGGAACCTTATTTAACTCAGAAAAGACTAACTTACCACCAAAAGGTGTGTATTTTATCTTATATTTCCACCTTTTATCTTTAAATTAATGTGAAAAATGGTGCATACCAGAAATGGAAGAAACTATTCAGTCCACCCAGATGGATATGGACAAAGAGGAGGCAAGACCAAATCCAGAAGTGCCAAGTCTTCCATAACAAAGACACATTTGGAGGATGCCAGAGTTGCCCCCCATTCCCCAAGGTCTGTACCCACAGATTTTGAAGTGAATTCTGAGCCTGAACTGATTCATGACAATATTTCCAGGGCTGAACCATTTTGAAGTGGCAGCAATAGAAATATATCAATGCCAGTACAAAGATTGGTTCAGAGCAGCCAAAGAAGAGGAGTGGGAAATATGCCCAAGCCTTTGGCAGGGGGCCATGAACTCCTACTTACACATCAAGGGCTTTCTGGGTCAGGAGAAGACCATAGAACTCTTAGGAGGATGGATCCCCCTGTCTTGCAAAGACAAGGTCAAAAAGAAAAAGAATTGGTTCCAGAACCAAAGTCTTGTATCCATAGACCAGAAGAAGGAACTTGAAATGACTCCAGCTTTGGAGACAGAGGCCCCAGTGGCGTCTACCAGCTCCAAACCAGCTCCAGAAATGTCCAAAGACACACCCAAGGGACCTCAGAAGAAGCAGACAGGTCCCAAGAGCCATCAAGGCAAGGGCAAAGGCAAAGCCAATTGGCACAGACCTTACCCACAGGGGTACAGGATCCCCAAATTGGAGCCTTCAGCTGTGGACAGTGTGTTCAACATGGCCTGAACTCTCATGTAATTTGCAGCCAAGGAGCAGGAAAGGATAAACAGAACCTTTCCACGCAAATAGATCATGAACAAAGAGTTATTAATGTAGAAATTGGTAAACTTGATTCAAAGTTAACTAAAAAAACATTGAATATTAATCATTTGAAAAAACATGACCAGAAATATACTGAATGGTATGAATTGACAAATGCCAAATTTGATTCAATTATCAATGCTTGTAGCAGAATTGAGAGTACATGTCAGATTCAGAATGATGAAATGGAAGATCTATCTATTTTTAAAATGAATGATCAACTTAAAATTCTACAAGATCATGTCTTGAAGATAGTTGAAAATACCAATCAGTTTGACAGTAAAAGGCAGAAGTTAAAAAATGAAATCATTCCAAATGTAGAACAAATTCATAAGAATTATCAACCACATATGCCAAGACATTCTACTCCTTATACTGAAGAAAAACGTTCTGTTAAAGGAAGTTTTGCCCCACTTTTAGGAGAAAATCTTGTCTCTGTTAAAGATATTCCCAAATTGGAAGAATGGCCAACATTCTCTGGTGAAGGGGAATATAACCACATTGAGTTCATCAGGACTATTGATATGTTGCAGGAAGACTTTAATATACCAGATGAAATCATAGTGGGTAAATTACACTGTCTGTTTACCAAGACTGCAAAGAAATGTTTTTACAAGATGAGGATGGATCATGGGAAACATGATTGGTCTTGGTGGAAATCTGAAGTGATTACCAAATGGGCCAATAATTTTTGGAGGTTTAAAATGGAGAATTCTTTTGAAAGTGCCATTTGAAACTCAGAGAAAGATAAGCCACTTACTTGGTTCTTCAAGAAAAAAGACAGATTATCTGCTTTACACCCAGATATGTCTGACACTATGATTAATATGAAGATATTAAGAAAATGTGGAGGAGAACTGGAACATGCCATCAAAAGCAGATGTGTAGAACCCTGTTCAACAGAGGACTTCATTAATGCAATGGAAGATATCATTACCAGAACAAGAATTGGTAAAACTTGGACTAGAATCCCTATGGAATCCAAGATGGTCCCAAAGATTCCCACAGAAGATAAAAGACAAGAAAGACCTGTCTTGAAGTGTCATAAATGTTGAAGTACTTCACATTTAGCAAACACTTGCACTAAAAAGACAAAAATCAATTAAGCTCAAGTCATTGAAGAAATTCAGTGTACTGAAGAGAAAGAGGAATATGACCAGGATTCTGCAGTCTCTGAGGATACACCAGTGGAGGACTATCCCATTGAAAACATTACAGCTTTCTTTGAGGTCACAGAAGTCCATACCCACTTGCCACAGTACAGTGAGGATTTCTGCGACGTGATCAATATCCAAGATGCCAGAATGTGTAAAACAAAACCTGCTAGAGGAGAAGGTTACACTGATGGAGCATCCTATATCACATCAGTTTTAATGAGTGATATTGAAGCCAAAGTAAATTTGGATACAGGGGCATTCTGCACTTGTGTGTGCAACAATTATTTCCAAATTATATTTCCTGAATGGAAAAACCATCTATTACCAATAGAAGGTGTGAAATTTAGTAGTGCCAGTAACAATATGTACCCCTTGGGTATATTAGACACTAATCTTGTTTTTCCACACCCAGCAGGAAGTGTAAGGATGAAAACTGAGATTGTGGTAATGGATAATCGCACATCTAAACACATCATTCTTGGGAATGATTACTTGAATATTTATGGTATTGACATCAATAACCATAAAGACAGATATCTCACAATTGGGGATAAAAAATAACAAAAATTTGCTTTTTCCAATATGCCAAAACAAAATTCTGTGGTATCTTCTGTCAAGGATACTTATAAAGATGAATTTGTGTCTAATCAACTTGTTGAAGCAAAGATTAATCCATCTTTGTCACCGAAATTGAGGAATGAACTTGTTGATGTGCTATACACATACAATAATGCATTTGTCTCTGATAATTACCCATTAGGTGCTATAAGAGGACATGAAGTTGATATTACTCTTAATATTGACATACCATATCCTCCAGTACTTAGAAGACCAGCTTATTCAGCCAGTCCCAGATCTAGAGAAGCCTTGTAATAACATATCCAAGAGTTAATCCAACTTGGTGTACTAAGGAAAGTAGGCAATTGGGGAAGTTGAAGTAACAACACCTGTTATTATTGCTTGGCATAATTATAAGTCAAGAATGGTTGGAGATTTTAGAGCATTCAATACCTGCACAGTTCCAGATAGGTATCCAATCCATAGAATTCAAGAATTCCTGACTCAATTTTCTAAAGCCAAGTATATAACATCAATTGATGCATTGAAAGGCTTTCATCAAATTGTTTTGATGCCTAAAGCTAAGAAATGACTTAGAATCATCACTCACCATGGTATTTATGAGTATCTTAGAATGCCATTTGGCATTAAAAATGCTCCATCCCATTATCAAAGAATGATGAATACCATTTCTCCCACAGAATTGTCTGAAGGATGGCTTATCATTTATATTGATGTTATTATCATATGTTCTGATTCTTGGTCCTTACACCTGGAAAGACTTGCAAGTGTATTTCACAAAGTTGCAGAAGTGAACATGCAAATTTCACTTAAGAAATGCAATTTTGGTTTTAAAGAACTCAAAGAATTAGGACATATTGTTTCTGGTTTAAGCTTGGGTATTGACAAAAACAAAGTAGCAGCAGTGTTACTTAAGCCAATACCCCTGAAGAAAAAAGAAATGATGTCTTTTCTTGGGTTTGCTAGCTATTATAGGCAACACTTGAGAGAATTTGCAATTCTAGCCAAGTCACTTTATAGAATCTGTGATCAACAGACTGTATTTGAGATGGCACAGGAGAAATTTGCTTTTTCCAATACGCCAAAACAAATATCTGTAGTATCTTCTGTCAAGGATACTTACAAAGATGGATTTGTGTCTAATCAACTGGTTGAAGCACAAATTAATCCATCATTGTCACCAAAGATGAGGAATGAACTTATTAATGTGTTATACACATACAAAAATGCATTTGCCTCTGATAATGAACCATTAGGTGCTATAAGGGGACATGAAGTTGATATTACTCTTAATATTGACAGGCCATATCCTCCAGTACTTAGAAAAACAGCTTATCCAGCCAGTCCCACAGCTAGAGAAGCCTTGGAAAAACATATCCAAGAGTTAATCTAACTTGGTGTACTAAGAAAAATAGGCCATAATGAGGAAGTTGAAGTGACAACACCTGTTATTATTGCATGGCATAATGACAAGTCAAGAATGGTTGGGGATATCAGAGCATTGAATACCTACACAGTTCCAGATAGGTATCCAATCCCTAGAATTCAAGAAACCTTGACTCAATTGTCTAAAGCCAAGTACATAACATCAATGGATGCATTGAAAGGTTTCCATCAGAATGTTTTGACGCCTAAAGCTAAGAAATTACGTAGAATTATCACTCATTGTGGTATTGATGAGTATCTTAGAATTCCATTTGGCATTGAAAATGCTCCATCCCATTATCAAATAATGATGAATACAATCTTTCCCACAGAATTGTCTGAAGGATGGCTTATCATTTATATTGATGATATTATCATATGTTCTGATTCATGGTCTTTGCACCTTGAAAGACTTGCAAGAGTCCTTCACAAAGTTGCAGAAGTGAACATGAAAATTTCACTTAAGAAAGGCAATTTTGGTTTTGGAGAACTCAAAGCATTATGACATATTGTTTCTGGTTTAAGCTTGGGTATTGACAAGAACAAAGTAGCAGCAGTGTTACTTAAGCCAATACCCCTGAAGAAAAAAGAAATGATGTCTTTTCTTGGGTTTGCTAGCTATTATAGGCAACACTTGAAAGAATTTGCAATTCTAGCCAAGTCACTTTATAGAATCTGTGATCAACAGACTGTATTTGAGATCACACAGGGGAGAATTAAAGCTTATGAGAAGATAAGGAAAGCTCTTACAGAAGCACCTTTACTCCTCATGCCTGACTGGAATATTCCTTTTAAATTTTACATTGATGCATGTGGAGATGGATTAGGGGCAGCCCTACATCAAGTCCAAATTATTGATGACAAACCTACAGAAGGACCAGTTTGTTACATCTCAAGGCAAATTAAACCAAAATAAGCCAGATATGGTGCAAGCCAAATGGAGTGCTTATGTTTGGTATGGGCACTTGAGAAATTACACTATTATCTTTATGGCAGTGTTTTTGAAGTGATAACTGACTGTAATGCAGTAAAATCACTTCTTAACATGATAACTCCCAACAGACACATGTTGAGATGGCAAATAGTCATTCAGGGATATAGAGGAAACATGACTTTAGTCCACAAAGCAGGAAACATTCACAAGAATGCTGATGGACTTAGCAGGTGGGCATTAGCCAACACTCCTGATAACCCAGCTTATGTACCCTTGGAAGCTGAACCACAAATTCCAATTGAAGGGATTAATATAACTGATATTGGGAATGAATTCTTTGAAGAGGTCAGAGAATCTTATAAGCAAGACAAAAATTGCCATATCTTCTCTCCAATATGCCAAAACAGATATCTGTAGTATCTTCTGTCAAAGATACTTACAAAGATGTATTTGTGTCTAAACAACTTGTTGAAGCACAAATTAATCCATCATTGTCACCAAAGATGAGGAATGAACTTATTGATGTATTATATACATACAATAATGCATTTGCATCTGATAATGAACCATTAGGCGCTATAAGGGGACATGAAATTGATATTACTCTTAATATTGATAGACCATATCCCCCAGTACTTAGAAGACCAGCTTATCCAGCCAGTCCCAGAGCTAGAGAAGCCTTGGAAAAACATATCCAAGAGTTGATCCAACTTGGTGTGCTAAGGAAAGTAGGCCATAATGAGGAAGTTGAAGTGACAACACCTGTTATTATTGCATGGCATAATGATAAGTCAAGAATGGTTGGAGATTTTAGAGCTTTGAATACCTACACAGTTCCAGATAGGTATCCAATCCCTAGGATCCAAGAAACCTTGACTCAATTGTCTAAAGCCAAGTATATAACATCAATGGATGCATTAAAAGGCTTCCATCAAAATGTTTTGACGCCTAAAGCTAGGAAATTACTTAGAATTATCACTCACTGTGGTATTTATGAGTATCTTAGAATGCCATTTGGCATTAAAAATGCTCCATCTCATTATCAAAGAATGATGAATACCATCTTCCCCACAGAATTGTCTGAAGGATGGCTTATCATTTATATTGATGATATTATTATATGTTCTGACTCATGGTCTTTGCACCTTGAAAGACTTGCAAGAGTACTTCATAAAGTTGCAGAAGTGAACATGAAAATTTCACTTAAGAAATGCAATTTTGGTTTTGAAGAACTCAAAGCATTAGGACATGTTGTTTCTGGTTTGAGCTTGGGTATTGACAAGAATAAAGTAGCAGCAGTGTTACTTAAGCCAATACCCCAGAATAAAAAAGAAATGATGTCTTTTCTTGGATTTGCTAGTTACTATAGGCAACACTTGAAAGATTTTGCAATTCTAGCCAAGTCACTTTATAGAATCTGTGATCAACAGACTGTATTTGAAATGACACAGGAAAGAATTAAAGCTTATGAGAAGATAAAGAAAGCCCTTACAGAAGCACCTTTACTCCTCATGCCTGACTGGAATATTCCTTTTAAATTGTACATTGATGCATGTGGGGATGGATTAGGGGCAGCCCTACACCAAGTCCAAATTATTGATGACAAACCTACAGAAGGACCAGTTTGTTATATCTCAAGACAAATCAAACCAACAGAAGCCAGATATGGTGCAAGCCAAATGGAGTGCTTATGTTTGGTATGGGCACTTGAGAAATTACACTATTACCTTGATGGCAGTGTTTTTGAAGTGATAACTGACTGTAATGCCGTGAAATCACTTCTTAACATGAAAACTCCCAACAGACATATGTTGAGATGGCAAATAGCCATTCAAGAATATAGAGGAAACATGACTATAGTTCATAAAGCAGGAAACATTCACAAAAATGCTGATGGACTTAGTAGATGGGCTTTAGCCAACACTCCTGATAACCCAGCTTATGTACCTTTGGAAGCTGAACCACAGATTCCAATTGAAGGGATTAACATAACTGATATTGGGACTGAATTCTTTGAAGAGGTCAGAGAGTCTTATAAACAAGACAAGAATTGCCATATCTTGACTTCTTTATTGGATAAAGACTGCAAAGACACATCTTTGGTTAATACACTAGATGAAGTTTGGAAAAGTTCCTATTCTGAAGGAAGATTTCACTTGTTTGATGGGATTATTTACCATAGAACAAAACATTCTTGTGTGATGACATTGTGTATTAGATTGCTCATCAATACCATTCTTCATGAATGCCATGATAGCATTTACTCTGGACACCTATCAGAAGACAGAACACTTGAAAAGGTGAAGAACTGTGCATGGTGGCCATCTTGGAGAAAAGAAACCATTGAATATTGCCATACCTGTGATAGATGCCAAAAAGCAAACAGGAGTACAGGCAAGAAATTTGGATTATGATCCATATTCAGGAACCAATCACCATGGGAAGTTGTTCACATGGATTGGGTCACAGCACTTCCTCCAAGTGGTGACAAAAGTTATAATCCTTTTTTAGTCATTGTAACAGATATAGCAAGACTCCCATATTCTTACCATGTCATAAAGATGACACTGCTATGGACACAGCTCTTCTTCTATGGAGTAGAGGTATTTCTCATACAGGATTATTTAAGAATATCATAAGTTACAGAGATCCCAAGTTCACATCTGCACTTTGGACCAATCTTCATAGATTGTTTGGGACTAAGTTGTCATTCTCTACAGCATATCACACTCAGACAGATGGGCTAGCAGAGAGCATGATTCAAACTTTAGAAGACATGATCAGGAGATTTTGTGCTTACGCGTTAGAATTCAAAGACTCAGATGCCTTTACCAATGACTGGTGCACTCTGATACCTGAATTAGAATTGGCATACAAGAAATCAGTTCATTCTTCCACAGGACAAACTCCTGCTATGTTAGAAAAAGGATGGAATCCAAGACTCCCAGCAGACACACTGAGGAAAGACTTGATTCGCATTCATCCTACAGCTTCCAGCTTCAAGATAATGCTTGATAAAGTAAAACATCATGCAAAACAAAGTATGGATGATGCTTTTGATTATGCAAAACAGAAGTGGGACAAGAGTCATAAAGTACCAGACTTCAAAGTAGGGGACTTAGTTCTAGTTTCAACCTTGAATTTTAATAATATCAAAGGCCCAAAGAAACTTAAAGATTCTTATGTAGGACCTTTTGTGATTGTTGCCTTACATGGAACCAATGCAATTCAAGTGGAATTGAGTGGTGAATTGGAAAATAAACACCTCACTTTTCCAGTCAGCTTGATAAAACCTTATCAACCAGCTGATAAAGAATTGTTTCCTCTAGGGAACCCAACTCCTTTAACTGTACCACCAGTGGAACAGAATGAAGACAAAAAGATAAAGAAAGTCATTAAAGAAAGGAGACTTAGGGGTAAAAATCAGAGAGAATATATTGTCAGATATAGGAAACCAGTACATGAAGATGAATGGCTGGCAGAATCAGATATACCTGACTCAGATAAACTCTTGAGAAGATTTAGACATGAAAGAAGGCCACAAGCCTGAATATGTCTATAAATGTGCTTTAAATTACTTGATCTCAGTAATGTAAAGAGGTTGGACAGTCGAAATTAACCCCCCTTTCGGGATTTTTATGATTTCTATCATTGATAAAATTGTAGTACAATTTTATTTTTTGCTGGGAGAAAGTGAGCCTTGAGGTATATTTTACATACCCAAATAGGCCACAATTATCTTCAAAAGAAATTTTGAATTATGCATAACTCATAAGTCATGAATATATCCAAAATTCATCATTTTTGATTTCAGAAAAGATGAATAACTTTTTATTGAGGAATTAAATCCATGAATTTAAGGCCAGATTTGGATTCTACACTAAAATTCACCTAGGGTAGCTCCATAGAGTGAATAAGCTCAAATTAACCCTTTGAGGTGGTAAAATGGAAAATACTTCAATACCACATAAAAGATCCGTGAAAATTTTTGTTTTTCTTAATTTCACCCCAAAATAATGGGAATGTGAGAAATCCCATGTTAAATATACACTAAGAATAGTATTATGCATGTTTCGAGCACTTAATATCATGGTATTCCTATATGGACTTTTGGTACACCCATAGTGGATATCTCACTTGAAGCTTAAATTTCTATTTTGACGTGAAAAATAGGCAAGGGGGACAAAAGACATCAAAGAGAGCCAGGGTACCCAACTTCTGAGGCCTCAGAGGTGTGGACAGCTCCGAAACTTGGATCCATGGCTGATCTTGGGCTAATTGGTAAACTAGAACCTTTTGGGAACTTGGTTACCATGTCACAACTACTGTAAATCTTAAGAAAATAGCAAATAACCTGCTATTTTGGCATTCCAAGGAGGTAAAGAGCTACTTAGACTCCTTTAACCACGTCAATTGTTAATTACTTTCCATGGATAAACCCCAAAAGAGTAATTAAAACCCTTTTTGGACTTGTATCTATTGACTTACCTCATAGCAACAAGTGAAACACTGATCTTTGCAATTCTACGTAAAAATGAGGTAAAAACTTCAAAAATTCATTAAAAATACAATTCTTAATGAATATTTCTGAAATGTTCAGGACTAATGTAGAACTGTATTATCTATGGTACAACCGAAAAGAATTACAGTTTTACTTACAGTCCATTTTTGACTATTTTACGTGAAACCCTGAATCTTCAAAAATTCACAGTAATTACATCTTGTGATGAAATTGGCAATAACATTGATAACTTTGAGAAATCAATGATTATTTTGGAATAAAAGAGGATTTACAGATGTTACTCCTTTTATTCTTAACCATATTGGGGTTGGTAGTCACGTAAAAGCATCAATTAAGTAATTATGATATTCTTACGTCACAACATATGATGCAATCAATAATCCAAAAAGTTTTATTGCTTTCTCACTCACTGGTTTTTCAGTTTGCTCCATGGCACGCCTCTGTGAGCTGTTGTTGACTTAAAAGAGGCCTTCTCTTGCTGTTTTTTCCACATCATCATCATCATCTTATTATCATTTAAACCATTATTACCAACAAGTAAGTATTAGTTACAGCTATTATTAAGTGTTTTAAATCTTTCAGAATCAACCAGAAAGAAGTGAAATCATAGAATCCAACTATATATTGTTGTAATACTGTTATAAATCCAATTTGATCCTTAAATCCACAATTCTACTTCAAATCTCTCTACCTTCTCTTTCAATAAGTTCTTTGGAATATTAGTGAGTGATATATTTTTAATTCTTAAAGTTTTTCTCTAAAAATAGTTTTCTTCAAGAGTTACCATTATAATTATTCTTGCAAAAGATAATTATATATTAAAATAATTTGAGTCTTTTAATAAAAGAAGTTTTTATTATTAAAATCTTCTTGTAGTTGATTCTTGTAGAAAATTACTTGCTCACTGTTAAAATCACTAGTAGTGTTTAACACGTGAAAGGAATAATTTTTAATTATTTAATTGTGGTTGTAATAATATTTTATTATTATATTTCATAAGAACAGATATAGTACTGTTGATTAATAGTAATATTATCATCAGTTTCATAGTCACATCTTACAAATATAGGGGAAATATGACTATAGTTTATAGATCTGGCAATCTTTATAAAACTGCAGATGGCCTTAGCAGATGGGCATTAGAAAACATACCTGAAATTCAAGGATGGGTACCACAGGAAGAACATGGTATAGAAGGTTTCTGTGCTACAGATATTGGTACAGAATTCCTTAATAAAATTAAAGAAACCTACAAGATGGAAAAAATGGCTATATCCTATTCCAACATGTGATGAAGTATTGCAAAGACTGATCACAATCCTCCAAACTAGATGAAATCTGGCAAAAGGCATATGATGAAGGAAGATTCCACCCCCTTGATTGAATAATTTACCATAGAACCTGTGAGCCTTAGAGGTATTTTCATATACCCAAAAGACCACAAATAAAAAATTAAAATAGAAATATAAATAAAATAAATTTCTTCATATTATTAAAATAAAAATAAAAATATAAATATAAATTTATATATAAAGTTCAAAATTTACTTATAATTTGAAAATAAAAATACATTAAATTTTAAAATTGTATAAATACATTTATACTTGGAAAAATTGAGTTAAGATGAATTTTTAACAAAATTATCAAAAATAAAATAAATTTGGAAAAAAGTTAAATAAAATTTATCATAAATTTTTATCCAATAAATAAACATACAAAAATTATTTCACCATTGGATTCCTCATAAAAAATTAGGTGAGGTCACCTCTGAGTGAAATTTCTGTAACTCAACGATAAATGAGCTTAAATTAAGATTTTAGTATTTTCTGTACACAAGTTAAAAATCCTGAAAGACTTAACTTTACTTCACATCAAATATAGTGTTAATCACCAAATTTTGTGTTAAAATTGAGGTGTTGTGTATATTTTAAAGTTATGAGGAATTGAAGTATTTTCAATTGAATTCAATTGAAATGTCAAAATGGGGGCATGTATTACATAAGTGAACTTTTATTGACATATGAGGTATCAATTATTACAGTAATGTACTGTAAAATTCAATTTAGTTACATATGTAACTTATAAATATAATACATGATGAGGAATTACAAGGAAAAAATAATTTGGGGGGAAAGGAACTGTAGCTCTCAGGGGGAGCTACACCCCCAAAATCCTTGCTGACAGGCGTGTGGTGTCAAAGGGCATGTAGAAGTTCATCACTTTTGGCCTGGAATTGAGTCACAGGGTCTGTGACTCAATTGATGATGAGGTTTTGATACCAACCAGGGTAGTTTTAACTGTTGCCAAGAGGGTAAATCTACCCTTGAGATAAAAAAATCTTAGTAAAAACAGTTTTAACTGGCTTCTTCGTCTCTTACACAAATTCTGACGTGTTTTGAAGGCTCTAGACCAGGTATTACTATAGTAATAGCTGATTTAAGGGTCTAAAATGGCTCAAAAATGACAAAAAATGGCTAAAACCAGCCCTTTTTTGGTCTAAACCAGGGTTCAATGATCCCATGATTGGCTTTTACGTTGTCACAGTGATTTTCACGACTGAAAAGAGTAAATTTTACTTTTGGAGTAAGAAAATTGATGGTTATAAAAGACTGTCTTCTTTGCCCCACTTTTCTCTTCATGTTAGTATCTTTTCCTTTGATAATTATTTTAAACACTGTTAAACCAATCAATAAAAGATTTCAACCACCATTTTTAAATCATTTTTAACCTTTTAACTACTTGAAAAAATCATTATCATCATTTTTACCCCTGAACCACCCCAAAAGTGAATTAAAGCATCTTTCATCACTGTAAATGTTTTCACTTTGTTTCCAAATTCACTCTGGTCATTTTTTGGCCTGTTTTCTCTTTAAATATCTTTTTAAATACTTTGTTCTTTAATTAATTGCTTGAAGTTCTTTTCTCAATTAATTACAATTGAAATTTCTCTTGAAGAAATTTCTTTTGTAGCCTTAAATATCTCTTGTAGAGTATTTTTGGATAAATCTTTATTGTTCGTAAAACAATAAATCTTTATAATATTATTTTTTTATACTAATAAATATACAAACAATAAAATTGGCGTGTTTTCTCTTAAAAATAATATTTCTTACTATTTTTAATTGATTGTTACCTTATACAAATTTTGAGGACAGGAAAAGTACTTGATTTTCAATCAAAGTTTCATATCCACAACTTACATTTGGGGGCCCAGTGTCACAGGGGCTCTTGGACAGAAATACAAGAGTGGCCTGGCACTCAGCAATCAGGGAACTCACTTGGAAGACTCCAAAAGGATAAAGAATAAAAGTAATAAGAATGAATTCCTCTAAAAAATATGCAGGTACAAGATGAGATGCAAAAGAGGAAAGGGAAGCCAAATGGCCAAAGAGCCAACCAAGTAAGTCCTTAATCACTGTTTCAACCTGCCAAAAATGAATAATGGAATTAGTAAGGATATGACCACCAAATATCCATTGACAGGCGAAGAAAGAGAAAAGAGAAAGGTGCTAAATGACTGACTTAATAATATCAGTATTTGCTTAACTAAAATGAAAAGAAAATAGAGATAAAATAAAATCAAAATATATTAATTAACTGGGGAAAACCCCCCAGGGTGGAAAGGGTAGCCGGTATATGTGAAAAGTTGGGAGCTTGAGTTCTTCAGGCTCAAAACTGATCTGTATTGATCCTTGAGGCTGTATTGATTGTTTTTGGGAATTGATACAGCTGGCTTATATTGAAATTGAATTGGGTTGAATGAATTTCCCATGATTGAAAATGAAATACAGGTCTTGATGGATCCAGACTGTATTGAAATGAATATGGTTGCCAAGACGGATTGAGTGGAGCTTTGACACTTGACAACTTCTTTTTGGCACTGCCTCTTGAATACACTTGAGAATGAATTGACAGTATTCCCTTGGAAGGAATACTTGGAGTGAGAATAACCAATGACTGCTTGATTGTAAGATGTGACTATGAAACTGATGATAATATTACTATTAATCAACAGTACTATGTCTGTTCTTATGAAATATAATAATAAAAATTATTATAACCACAATTAAATAATTATAAAATTATTTCTTTCACGTGTTATACACTACTAGTGATTATAACAGTGAGCAGTAATTGTCTACAAGAATCAATTACAAGAAGAATTTAATAATAAAAAACTTCTTTTATTAAAATAATAAAATTATTTTAATATATAATTATCTTTTACAAGAATAATTATAAAGATAATTCTTGAAGAAAACTATTACTAGAGAAAAACTTTAAGAATTAAAGATAAATGACTCACTAATACTCCAAAGAACTTATTGAAAGATAAGAGTAGAGAAATTTGACGTAGAATTGTGGATTTAAGGGATCAAGATGATTTATAACAGTATTTCAACAATATATAGTTGGATTCTATGATTTCACGTCTTTCTGATTGATTCTGAAAGATTTAAAACACTTAAGAATAGCTTGAACTAATACTTACTTGTTGGTAATAATGGTTTAATAAATTTATATGATGATGATACGGAAAAAACAGCAAGAAGAGGCTTCTTTTAAGTCAATAACAGCTCACAGAGGCGTGCCATGGAGCAAACTGAAAAACCAGTGAGTGAGAAAACAATAAACCTTTTTGGATTATTGATTGCATCATCTGTTGTCATGTAAGATTATCATAATTACTTAATTGATGCTTTTACGTGACTACCAACCCCAATATGGTTAAGAATAAAAGGAGTAACACTTGTAAATCTTCTTTTATTCTAAAATAATCATTGATTTCTCAAAGTTATCAATGTTATTGCCAATTTCATCACAGGTTGTAATTACTGTGAATTTTTGAAGATTCAGTGTTTCACGTAGAATATCCAAAAATGGACTGTAAGTAAAACTTTTAATTTTACTAGTAAAACTGTAATTCCTTTTGGTTGTACCATAGATAATACAGTTCTCCTTTAGTCCTGAAAGTTTCAGAAAGATTCATTAAGAATTGTATTTTTAATGAATTTTTGAAGGTTTTGCCTCATTTCTACGTAGAATTGCAAATAGCAGTGTTTTGCTGGTTGCTATGAGGTAAATCAATGAATATGGGTCCCAAAAGGGTTTTAATTACTCTTTTGGGGTTTATCCATGGAAAGTCATTAGTAATTGACATGGTTACAGGAGTGTAAGTAGCTCATTACCTCCTTGGCACGTCAAAATAGCAGGTTATTTGCTATTTTCTGATGTTTTACAGTAGTTGTAACTTGGTAACCAAGTTCCCAAAGAGTTTTAGTTTACCAATTGGGCCAAGATGAGCCATGGATCCATGCTCTGGAGCTATCCACGCCTCTGAGGCCTCAGAAGTTGGGTACCCTGGCTCTCTTTGATGTCTTTTGTCCCCCTTGCCTATTTTTTACGTCAAAATAGTAATTTAAGCTTAAAGTGAGATATCCACTATGGGTGTACCAAAAGTCCATGTAAGAATACCATGATATTAAGTGCTCAAAACATGCATAACACTATTCTTAGTGTATATGTAACATGGGATTTCTCACTTTCCCATTATTTTGGCTAAAAATCAAGAAAAACAAAAATTTTCACGGATCTTTTATGTGGTATTAATGATGTGGTATTGAAGTATTTTCCATTTTACCACCTCAAATACTTAAATTGAGCTTATTCACTCTATGGAGCTACCCTAGGTGAATTTTTGTGTAAAATCCAAATCTGGTCTTAAATCCATGGATTTACTTACTCAATAAAAAGTTATTCATCTTTTCTGAAATTGAAAATGATGAATTTTGGATATATGCATGACTTATGAGTTGTGCATAATTCAAAATCTCTTTTTAAGATAATTGTGGCCTATTTGGGTATGTAAAATATACCTCAAGGCTCACATTGATGGCATCATTGGTCTTTGACGCTGAAACACTTGCTCTTGAGCCTTGATGATTCCTCTGAATGATTGGGTGCCTTGATGACGTGATGAGATGTTGGAATGTTGAAATGACCATTTGATATTGCCACCATTGAATTGCTGTTGAAAAATGATGCACAATGATATATAACATCATTTATGGCATATTGGTTGATTGGCAAGAAGATTACGTCCAAAGGTCTTGAGATGGAAAAGCATAGGGAAAAGGATGGATGTAATGGCTTCAGAGCTTGGAATGGTGTTTCTGGGCCTTTTGGGGTTTTTGGCCATTTTTGGGTTCTGAGCCAAAAACTGGCCCAAAAGGCGGGAAAGTGTCTTTTGGACACTTTGCGTCAAAGTGCGCAAAAATGCGCAAATTGGCAAAGTGCGCAAAAAGTGCGCAAATGCGCAAAAATGCGCAAATGTGCATTATGAGCCCATTTGGGCCATTTCCCCTGGTTTTGAGGGAAATGCCCAGAAATACCCCTTTGGGCATAAATTGCCGCTATGGGTTCTGGATTGAGGTGAAGGGCCATGAAGGCCCCAAAACAAAAATGGCCATAAATGGTCCATAAGATGATGACGTGGCCATATTGGCCACTGGTGATGGATATGGCCAATTGGCCATAATAGAACTGTGGCTTGATATGCCATATGGGGATCCAGGGAGGTGAATTGCCATGGTTGTGACACCCAGTTGTGATATTTTACCTGTGACATACTTTTCTTACTCTTTTTAAACCTTTTTCTTATATTGAAAAATTTAAAAATATATATAAAAAATACTTATAATTCAAAAAAAATGCGTAAAAAGTAAATTTTTTCATATTATAAGTGAGGCTTATATTTTATTTCTGTTTTTGAGAAACCTTTTTTTTACTTAATTCATTGGCTTTTAAATTAATTTTAGTGTCTGAAAATGTGGTAAGACAAGAAAACATTTAGACAGCCTCAACAGTCACCAGCATTATCCCTGCCAGTACTGTTAATTCAGACCATAATAGTACTGTTATTGTGAATCAAAATAACCAACCTGAGCCAATATTTTCTGAATTGATTAACTTGGATATAAGTAATAACCTTCAGAAATCTAAGAATTTGGCCAATAGTAAGTTTTTTATGTGAAAATACTGTTTTAAAGCCTTTTTGATCATAAAATATGCCTTCAACTAGATCGGGAGCCAGCTATAACCCCTCAAGCAACTCCCAGAAAGGTAATAGACTTGATTATGGCAGAAGCCAATTGGGTACAGAAGGAAAAGGGTCAGTTTGTCAGGTTGAGTCTATGATAAAGGTGTATATGAGTATTTACAAGCTTTAACTATGACTGTGACACGGTAAAAATGGTTTCAAAAGATGATAAGATTGATAATAAATGATTTAATTTAAGATTTAAAGGGCTTTACTATAAAGATATAGTGGTGGTGAGCGCTGTTGAAAGCCCTGGGTGCAGCTTTACCTGTTGGATTACAATAATAAAGACTACAATACTTTAAATTAAGAGTATACCTGATTATTTAACCAAGAGTAAAACTGTTTTTGACAGTTTACTACGTAGGTTATTCAAGAGCAGGATGAGGAAAGGTTTTTGGCTGTGAAAAGCCCACCTTTTATCCTGAAATTGAGGTGGAAAGGCTGCTAGACCTTTCCACGTAGAGGAAGTGAAGATTTTTCACTCTCCAGGACAGGCTTGTGGTTTGCAAACAGCCTGTATACCCTGTATTGGGCTCAGATGTGGTTTTGAAACCACATCTGGGCAGTTTTCACCAATACAGGGTGAAAATTTTCATCTGGGGACCTCACAGCCTGATTCTGACGTGTATGACGCGTAGAATGCTGTACAGAAACTGTATGGGACCCCATTATTGACTGACATATGAGGTATTGAAGTAAAAACATGCTTCTTCGTCTATTTGACACCTCATATTCATGGTTATGGGATATTATCCCATGGTAAGGCTGTATCTGACAGCAGGTGGGATTTTGACCTTAAAATGGTCATAAATCTGTCGGTTTTTGAGATATCAAGCTCAAGGTTGGTTCATTGAATAGCCCTGTATGAGCTCTACATAATGGTACCCAACTTGACATGGTTATCATTAAATATGACAAAGTTATCCCATGTACAAGTATTTTTGTACATTGGCGTGGTCTGGTCAAAAGCTGTATTAGGCTTGTTTGGCCAATAACTTCTGTTGTAGTTGAGTAATGATGAAATGGATGGCACCATCAGATAGCCCTGATTGTGCTCTTTCCAAAAAGACCCCACTTTAGGTATCTCACACTAAAACTGTAAAAGTTAGATGAGAGGTGAATGTTTTGTTCACCCTTATTTGGTCTGAATTTGACCATAACTCAAGTAATACTGGTGCTAGCTCAGTTTGGCTGGTACCATTGGATAGCCCTGGCTTAGAGCTTCATTTTGAATACCCATTTGATGGGGTTAAGCCTCTCCTTCTAGATTTTAGATGAGAGGTGAAAATTAAGGTTTATGCTCAGCAATAACTTTGAGCAGGAATAACTTTGTTGTTTCTTGCCCTATGGTGATGGGACTTATATTTTCAGAAAGAGGTGAGTTTCCTCTTTCTTTTGATACCTTTTGAGCTAATTTGGCTCAGCTCCATGTTTTGGTGGTATCTTGGCTATGCCATTGGTTTATGGTATTTTGGCTGTCATGCTTGTGCTCTGGTTTTGAGTCACAGGCTGACATACCCTCCCTCTAAAAAAGGCTCATCATTTATGAGACTGTTCAGTCCTCCTAGAGGCTCTGAATCTCCTTAGATGAAGGTTCCCATCTGGTATGGCATCTTCTGCCAACCATTTGTCTTTGTCAGCTGTCTGGTTCTTGAATCTGACTAGATATTGTCTCTGATCCTTCCCATTGAGTCTGATTTTTCTGGCCCTGATGATTTTACTCACAGGTCCAGGAGAGTCTTCTACTTCCACTATTTCCGGTGGAGTGATGTTTTTCTTCCTGGAGGGGAATTTATCCTCTTCTGATTGGAAGTATGGTTTGACCAGGCTTACTGGAAAGACTGGGTGTTTCCTGGAAAACTCCTCAGTGAGCTTGACCTCTACTGCATTCTTCCCTATCAACTTAATGATAGTGAAGGGCCCTACAAATGAGTCTCTCATTTTCTTGGGTCCTTTGAGATTGTTAAAGTTTAGTGTAGACACTAACACCTGGTCCCCTTCCTTGAAGTCAGGTTCCATATGTGATTTGTCCCACCTCTGCTTATTATATTCTTTGGCCTCAGCTATGCATTTGGCAGCAGTATCACAGGCTTTCTTCCACATATCATGGAAGTCTTTGGCTGTGGGGTGGATGGTCAGAAGATTTTTCTTCAAGTGATCCACAGGTAAAAGGGGATTCCACCCTTTCTCTACCAGTGCAGGTGTTTTTCCTGTGGTAGAGTGCTGGCTTGTATTATAAGCCAGTTGGACTGCTGGTAAGAGGGTGACCCAATCATGGGTATATCCCTCATGGTCCTTGTATTCCATGCCATAGGCACAGAACCTCCTGAGGATGTCCTCCATCGTTTGGATCATCCTCTCAGCTAGGCCATCTGTTTGTGGATGGTAAGCTGTGGAAAAAGCAAGCTTGGTGCCTAGCATGTCATATAAATTGGTCCAAAATTCAGATGTGAATTTTGGGTCCCTGTCACTAATTATGATCTTAGGGACTCCACAGGTGGATATGATGTTATTCCAAAATAACAGAGCAGTGTCCATGGCTGTGTCCTCTTTATGG
This sequence comes from Austropuccinia psidii, assembly GCA_023105745.1. Classification (NCBI taxonomy): domain Eukaryota; kingdom Fungi; phylum Basidiomycota; class Pucciniomycetes; order Pucciniales; family Sphaerophragmiaceae; genus Austropuccinia; species Austropuccinia psidii. Next base: position 50,163,404 of record JALGQZ010000004.1, read on the forward strand.
CATGGTAGACATCTCATGCTCTTGCTGAACCTATCTACTATGATTAGGCAGGCATTGTAGTTTTCTTTGCCTCCTGGGACAAGTCCTGTGACCCAGTCCATGTTGATGGTTTCCCATGGGTGTTTGGGTTCTTCTATGTGTTGAAGCAACCCATATTTTTTCCCATGTTTTCTATTTGCCTTTTGGCATCTTTCACAAGTGTTGATGTATTCACTCAACTCTTGCTCCCACTTGGGCCACCAAGCTGTGCTTGCTACCCTCTCTTTAGTCCTGTTGTGAGCCTTAGAGGTAATTTCATATACCCAAAAGACCACAAATATAAAAAATAACATATTAATATAAATAAAATAAATTTATTTATATTATTAAAATAAAAATCAAAATATAAATATAAAATTATATTAAAAATAAAAAATTAATTATAATTTAAAAATAAAAATTCATTAAATTTTGTAAATATAAAATTACATTTATACTTGAAAAAATTAAGTAAAAATGAAACTTTAACAAAATTGTGAAAAAATAAATAAATTTGGAAAAAAGTTAAATAAAATTTATTATAACTTTTTATCCAATAAATAAACATATAAAATGTATTTCACCATTGGATTCCTCATAAAAAATCAGGTGGGGTCACCTCTGAGTGAAATTCTTGTAACTCAACTCTAAATAAGCTTAAATTAAGTTTTTAGTATTTTCAATAAAAAAGTTGAAAATCCTCAAAACCTTAATTTAATTCACACCACATGTGGTGTTAACCATCAATTTTTTTGTTAAAATTGAGGTGTTGTGCGCGTGTATTACATAAGTGAACTTTGATTTACATATGAGGTGTCAATTATTACTGTATTGTACTGTACAATTGAATTGAATTACATATGTAAATTATAAGTATAATACATGATGAGGAATTAAAGGAAAAATAAATTGGAAAGATTAAATTTGGGGGGAAAAGGAACTCCAGCTCTAAGGGGGAGCTAGACCCCCAAAATCCTTGCTGATAGGCGTGGGATGTCAAAATTCACGCAAAAGTTCATCACTTTTGGCCTGGAATTGAGTTACAGGGTCTGTGGACTCAATTGATGATGAGGTTTTGATACCAACTGGGGTAGTTTTAGCTGTTGCCAAGAGGGTAAAACTACCCTTAAGATAAAAAAATCATAATAAAAACAGTTTTAACTGGTTTCTACGCCTCTGAAACACATTCTGACGTGTTTTGAAGGCTCTAGGCCTGGTATTGCTATAGTAATGGCTGATTTAAGGGTCTAAAATGGCTAAAAATGGCTAAAAATGGCTTAAACCAGCCCTTTTTGGTCTAAACCAGGGTTCAATGATGCCATAATTGGCTTTTCTGTTGTCAGACTGTTTTTCACGACTGACAAGAGTAAATTTTACTTTTGGAGTAAGAGAATTGATGGCTATAAAAGAATGTCTTCTTTGCCCCACTTTTCTCTTCATGTTAGAATCTTTTCCTTTTATTAATTAGTTTAAAACTGTTAAACCAATCAATCAAAGATTCCAACCACCACTTTTAAATCATTTTAATCCTTTTAACCACGTGAAAAAATCATTATAATCATTGTTTGTAACTCTTATAATCATTTTTACCCCTGAACCACCCTAAAAGTGAATTAAAGCATCTTTCATCACTGTAAACTTTGTCACTTTGTTTCCAAATTCACTCTGGTCACTTTTGGGCGTGTTTTCTCTTTAATATTCTTTTTAAAGACTTTGTTCTTTAATTAATTGCTTGCAGTTCTTTGCTCAATTAATTCCAATTGAAATTGCTCTTGAAGAAATTTCTTTTGTAGCCTTAAAATATCTCTTGTAGAGTATTTTTTTGGATAAATTTTTATTGTTGGTAAAACAATAAATTTTTATAATATTATTGTTTTATACTAATAAAGTTATAAACAATAAAATTGGCGTGTTTTCTCTTAAAAATAATATTTCATACTATTTTTAATTGATTTTTACCTTATACAAATTTTGAGGACAGGAAAAGTACTTGATTTTTAATCAAAGTTTCATATCCACACCTTACACCTGTCCTCACTCATGTGTCCCATGTAGGGGCAGTCATGGCATTCCTGCAGGATTAAGGACATGTGGTCTCTGTCTATCACTGTGAGTGCACTGGTGTGCTTTTCTCTGTGATAAATCAGGCCATTTATAAGGAAGAATTTATTGTCCTTATAGGCCCTCAACCTGTGTTCCTCCAGCTGGGTTTCCAGTTCTGGGCTCCTGTATTTTTGTTGAAGGAGTTGGAGTAGTATGCTACACTGTTTGTGTTTAGCATAGGATTTCAGTACTGCATTGAAAAATTCATTGTGCAATTCTGAGGAACTTATTCCCAGTATGGGGGTTTCTGTCCCTTCTGAATCAGTGTTTCCACTGTCAAGGGTACCACTCCCTGGTGCCCATTCAGAGAATCTGAAGTTCTTTTTCCTATTTATTTCCATAAAATGGATAGGAATTTTTGCAGCAACTTCAGGGTCATAAGGTGGATTGCTTTTGACATTGTCCAGTGGCCATCTGCTAAGGCCATCTGCATTGGTATGGCTTTTACCTTCCTTGTATATGATGTTCATGTTCCCTCTATACTCCTGGATGGCTATTTGCCATCTTAGCATGTGTCTATTAGTAGTCTTCATGTTTAGTAAAGACTTCAAGGCTGTGCAGTCTGTGTAGACTTCAAAGACTGCACCCTCCAAATAATAATGGAGTTTTTCTAGAGCCCAGACTAGACATAGACATTCTGTCTGGGTGGCCCCATACCTGGCTTCTGAATCTTTCAGCTGCCTAGAGATGTAACATATTACACCTTCTCTTGGTTCACCATCCACAATTTGTCTTTGGTCAAGGGCTGCTCCCAAGCCTTGGCTGCATGCTGCATCTATATATAACTTGAATGGTAGTTCAAAGTCAGGCAAGATGAGCACAGGTGCATTTGTGAGTTCATATTTGATCCTCTCATATGCATCCCTCCTTTCCTTGGTTATTTCAAAGACTACATCCTTTGAGCATAACTTGTATAAACTACTAGTTATGTGAGCAAAGTTTTTGATGTGGTTTCTATAGTAGCTAGCAAATCCAAGGAAAGATTGCATCTCTTTGATGTTCTTTGGTACTGGCTTTTGCAGTACTGCTGCTACTTTGTTCTGTTCAATTGCCAGACTAAGGCCTGAGACTTTGTGTCCTAGAGCTAGTAGCTCTTGTTGGCCAAAATTACACTTTTTAAGTGAAATTTTCAGATTGATGGGTGTACATTTACTTAGCAATCTGTCTATGTATTGTACATGGTCTTCCCATGTCTCTGAGTATATAATGATATCATCAATATACACTACCATCCAGCCTTCCATTATTTCTTCTTGAAATATGGTGTCCATCATCCTTTGGAAGTGGGCTGGTGCATTCTTGATGCCAAATGGCATTCTGGTGTACTCATATATGCCCATATGGCATATTATTCTGAGCAACTTCATGGAATTTGGTTTAACTCCATTTCGGTGGAAGCCTTTCATACAATCCATCTTGGTTATGTATTTGGCTTTGGCTAGCTTATCCAAGGCATGAGGTATCCTTGGTATAGGGTACCTGTATGCTTTTGTGTAGTTATTCAGGGCTCTGAAATCTCCACACAATCTAGACTTGCCATCATGCCAGGTGATTAGGACAGGAGTGGTGATTTCCACTATTTCATTATGTCCAATCTTTCTAATGACATCCATGTCCAGGAGCTCATTGATATGTTTCTCAATCTCTTGCCTGGTCTCCAGACTTGCTGGGTAAGGAGGTCTCCTTAACATGGGTGGATAAGGCCTTTCCACATCCAGATATAGTTCTATATCATGGCCTTTGATCTTGCCTAATGGTTCTTCACCAATGGCAAATGCTGGTCTATTCTTCCTCAGCATCTTCAGTAAACTTAACTTTTGTTTACTGGTGAGGGTAGTGCTAAACTGTCCCTCTCTGAATTCTTTCAGAAGTTCTTCCAGTGGGTCCTGAGAAGATATCTGGTATATATCAAGAGAAAATTTCTTTTCCTTGTTAGTACCAATGGTAATATGCCTATTTTTACTATTGTAAATATCTATGCCATACATCCTCTGGTAATCTGTTCCCAGTAAAAACCCTTGGATGCGGGCATCTTCAAGCACTACAAACTCTGGGTTGAGTCTGATATTACCTTTTCTGTGGGGTATAATTATCTCTTTGATAATTGTCCCAATAGAGGTCATCTTTCCAGATGCACTCTTAAAGTTCTTTGCCCTGGTGGGCAAGAGTTCTTTTTCCCAGTTTGGGAAGTGGTTATCCAGATAATTTCTGGCCACTATGGAGCAGTGTGCTCCACTGTTAATGATCAGTGGATGCTGAGCATTGTCAATACATACAGTCATTTTTGTGGTTGTTCCATGTATGTATGCCATTCCTTTGGTTGGTGTAACCAGGAATGTTTGTGCATCTTGTGTATGTTTACACAAATTCTTGTTGGCAGTGTCTTGTGGCATGCCTGCTTCCAGCTGTATATCCTGGATTTCTAGTGGGGTTTCCTCTTGGTATTCCACTAGAAATTCCTCTCTTGGGTCTTGATCCTCATCAGATGGTTCTCTAATGGCATCACCCATAGAGTCTGATTCAGAATCCTCTGTTGGAGGTTCTTCTTCAGGGACTTTTTCTATAGCATAAACTTTCTTCTTTGCTTTTGGACAGTTGTTGGCATAGTGGTCTGTTGAACCACAATTGTGACAAGAATTCTTCTTCTTTGCCACTTCTGCCACTCTTTCTCTGGGTTTGTCTTTAAACTCCACCCTGAAAGGTCGTTTCTCTTTGAAACTACTGCTTCTATGTGGGGTGAATTCCCCTATATTAGTCCTTTTCCTTATGTCTTGTAAGGTATTGGCTATATCATCTAGAGTGCAATTTTGGTTGCATCTGCACTTGACTGCATGCTCTAGTTCTCCTGGCAGTTGTGTCAGAAGTTTATGATTCCTCATTTGAATGTTCATTTGAGGATCAATGGCTTTAAGTCTTTTAGACTGTCTAAGACACCACTCATATGGATCTTTTTCCACAGAGTATTTATCATTTTCAAATGACATGGTCTTTTGCCATATCCAAGTTCCATTACTGTACTTTTGGATTATTTGACTCTTCCACCATGGCCAATTTCTTCTGCCATGCATTTCTTTCATTTCAGTGTTCCATATACTTGCATGACCTTTAAATGCAGTATTCAGTCTAGCAGTAATCCAGTAATCTGGTATGCTTGGTACATCAATGAAGAGTCCATCAATATAATCTATGAGTTCCATATGATCATATTCTCCTGATCCAGAGAATTTGGGCCAGTTTGAGGCCTCAGGAAGCTGTTTCAAGGCTTCCTTCTCTGAATAAGACATGCCATCTCCATCCTGGTATTGTGATGGAGATCTTGCCTTATTCAACAACATGGCATCTGGTTTGATGTCATCTGGTTGATATGGATGCTCCATAGCTTGGCCTTGTGGTTGGGGCTTTAAGCTATGGTAGGCATCAAACAATTTGTTGATGTCTTGGTTCAGACACTCCCTGTCCCTGCTACTATGGTGTTGTTCTTCAGAGACTTGATTCAGTCTCTTGTTGGTTTCTTCAGAGGCTTTGCTCAGTTGAGCATATCCTTCCTGAAGGTTTTTAACTATCTGCTCCAATGAGGCTTGAGTTTTTCTCATCCTCTCTTGGGCAGCTGCAAATTCTGTAGCCTGCTTTGCAGATTGCTCAGCATATTGGGACATTTGTAACCACAGTGTGTCACTGTTGATGTTACTCTCAGATGTGATAATGTTATTTTCAGTCTGAGTGGGGGTAATGTTTCTATTACTAGGACTACTGATTCTAGAGTGGTTTACAACTACTTCTGGTTCTTGTGTACTTCTTTTACCAAATCTAACAGCTTCTGGATCATGGGGTCTGACTCTTTCCTCCTCTGGTTGAAGGAGGCTTTGTTCTTGCCCTTGTTGCCTTGTCTTCTCCTGGAAACTTCCTGGAATTGTGAAGAATGGTGACTCTTGCCCACTGATCTGCTGGTTTCTGAATGGTGTGAAGCCACTGGAGAGCTGATTTGGCATGCTCCTTGTGAACCTGAAGGAATCTGAGTAGGCCCTGTCTGGGTTAAATGTTCTTCTATAGCTTGGATAGTGGCTTGATTCTCCCTTATCCTCTGTGCCCTTGCCTCCAGGAGTCTGTGCTGCCTGGTAGGATTCCAACCCTTGGTGATTACCATAAGGACTTTGAAGTCTATCTCTTTGAGACAGATCTTCTGACAACTTGATCCCAGTTCTTCCCAGTGAGTTGCTAGGTTGAACGTCTTGTTGTCCATGCTCCATTGAAACAAATCTTTGAGGAGTTGGTGGATTTGAAGAACTTGATCCATATCCTTCAAGTCCTCTGGTTTGAGGTTTCTGTTGAATTGGAGTGTGAATGGCAAGGTTGATATTATCTCCCTCATTGTTTTGCCATCCACCACTGTGTCCAATGTGTCTTCTTTCAGGTCTTCTGGTTCTAGACATTCCTGCTCTATCCTCTGGCTGGTTCCTTTGGAAGCCAAGGTCTCTGAGGTATGCAGGGGACATATCAGTGTTTGCAAGCAGTCAAAAACTTTATGTTCTTAGGGTATTTACCTTTGACTGTGCCTTGTACAAATTTGTTATCTGCTGATTTGGGCAGTTTGCCTTTGGAGGTTACAACTGGGTTAATAATTGTAATCTTCCCTGTACAAGTGGTTAAGGTTGGTTTACCTTGTATTGAAGCAGAGTTTCGTGGTTTTCTACTCCTCTGAGTGGCTATTGGTGTCCACTTCTTGGCTGTAATAAGGCCTTCACTAAGCCTCTTTCCTTTACCCTTGCTGCCCTCTGGTTCTGAGGGTGTCACTGGTGTGTTGGCCTGTGACTGGGTTTCAAGTGGGATGTAGTTTTCTTCCACTGAATCAAAACAGGAAAAAGAGGGCTTATGTCAGTTAAGACTTCTTAAAAGGCTGGTTTTGCACGTCTAAGAATGGCCTCTGGGCTTGTATATTATTACAGTATGCCCTTGTATAATGACAATGTAATTGAATTAACAATTTCACGTCAAAAATACAGCTTACGGTGTCCTGTCACACTGTTTGTGTGTCAGTATCCCTCAGATACACTTGTGGTTTGCAAGTGTATTCTGTAAAAAGTGGTTTTGTACAAGTGTTATTGAATTAACAATACACTTGACCACGCCTCAACTGATGGTTTTTCAGTCAGAGATGTCCTTATTCAGTCAAGAATACAGGACTTTATTAGTGGCTTATGTGTTTTTATATGCAAAACACGCCAAAAATAATAAATTACTGTGGGTATTAACCACATAAAAATACTCTTATAATATGAGTATATATAAGAAAAAGGTAAAAATATATAAAACAATATATTTTTAAACAGAAATTACGCCTAAAAATGATAAAAAAATGTGTTAATAAGTCATGAAAAAGAGAAAAGACTTACTTGTAAGGTCCAAAAAAGGTCAAAAAACACGGCCAGGCCCCCAAAATGTCAGGTTGAGTCTATGATAAAGGTGTATATGAGTATTTACAAGCTTTAACTATGACTGTGACACGGTAAAAATGGTTTTAAAAGATGATAAGATTGATAATAAATGATTTAATTTAAGATTTAAAGGGCTTTACTATAAAGATATAGTGGTGGTGAGCGCTGTTGAAAGCCCTGGGTGCAGCTTTACCTGTTGGATTACAATAATAAAGACTACAATACTTTAAATTAAGAGTATACCAGATTATTTAACCAAGAGTAAAACTGTTTTTGACAGTTTACTACGTAGGTTATTCAAGAGCAGGATGAGGAAAGGTTTTTGGCTGTGAAAAGCCCTCCTTTTATCCTGAAATTGAGGTGGAAAGGCTGCTAGACCTTTCCACGTAGAGGAAGTGAAGATTTTTCACTCTCCAGGACAGGCTTGTGGTTTGCAAACAGCCTGTATACCCTGTATTGGGCTCAGATGTGGTTTTGAAACCACATCTGGGCAGTTTTCACCAATACAGGGTGAAAATTTTCATCTGGGGACCTCACAGCCTGATTCTGACGTGTATGACGCGTAGAATGCTGTACAGAAACTGTATGGGACCCCAGTATTGACTGACATATGAGGTATTGAAGTAAAAACATGCTTCTTTGTCTATTTGACACCTCATATTCATGGTTATGGGATATTATCCCATGGTAAGGCTGTATCTGACAGCAGGTGGGATTTTGACCTTAAAATGGTCATAACTGTGTCGGTTTTTGAGATATCTAGCTCAAAGTTGGTTCATTGAATAGCCCTGTATGAGCTCTACACAATGGTACCAAACTTGACATGGTTATCATTAAATATGACAAAGTTATCCCATGTACAAGTATTTTTGTACATTGGCGTGGTCTGGTCAAAAGCTGTATTAGGCTTGTTTGGCCAATAACTTCTGTTGTAGTTGAGTTATGATGAAATGGATGGCACCATCAGATATCCCTGATTGTGCTCTTTCCAAAAAGACCCCACTTTAGGTATCTCACACTAAAACTGTAAAAGTTAGATGAGAGGTGAATGTTTTGTTCACCCTTATTTGGTCTGAATTTGACCATAACTCAAGCAATACTGGTGCTAGCTCAGTTTGGCTGGTACCATTGGATAGCCCTGGCTTAGAGCTTCATTTTGAATACCCATTTGATGGGGTTAAGCCTCTCCTTCTAGATTTTAGATGAGAGGTGAAAATTAAGGTTTATGCTCAGCAATAACTTTGAGCAGGAATAACTTTGTTGTTTCTTGTCCTATGGTGATGGGACTTGTATTTTCAGAAAGAGGTGAGTTTCCTCTTTCGTTTGATACCTTTTGAGTTAATTTGGCTCAGGTCCATGTTTTGGTGGTATCTTGGCTATGCCATTGGTTTATGGTATTTTGGCTGTCATGCTTGTGCTCTGGTTTTGAGTCACAGGCTGACACAGTTGATGACTTCCAAACAACTAAAATAGGTCATTCTGAAGCTGATAATACCATTTTACCTTCAAAAAGAGCTGACATTGCCACAAGAAGCCTCATTGAACATTTAAAAAGCCAGCCACAAAGCTTACAACAATGCACTGCAGTACAAGGAGTACCAGATCCTTGCAGATCTGTGAAAAACTGCATGAATTCTTACCTGACTGTGAGAAAATTCCTGGGCCATCCCAATACTTGTGAATTGCTCCATGGATGGAATCCATTGATGGAGAAGAAAAACATGATGCTATTGACACTAGAATGGAGGAAAAACAACCCTCCACCACCCACCAAGTGCCAAAAACAGCCCCAGTGGCCACCAGAAGCAATTCCAATGTCAAAAAGAAGCCACAAGCTCCAAAAAAGGGCAAACAAAAGGCACCAGCCACCAAACCTTACAGCCAGGGCTATAGGATTCCAAAAATTTAACAGGATGCCATGGAAAATGTGTTTCAGATGGCCAGAACAATGACGGAATTACAAAATAAGGAGGAAGCCAGATTAAAATATCAGAAATGATTTCTGATATTTTTTATTCTATTCCAGAGTTGTATGAAGCTATAACTGAAGTAAAAAAGTCATCTTTCTGATGAAAATACATCAATTTGTGACAATCTTAAAACAAATAGCTTGAGTCTGAGCCAAATCAATGAAACACTTGAGTTTTTGAAAAAGCTTTAAGAGCAATTGAAACCTCCAATAATGATAATTCTTTTTGCAATAAGATACATGAACAATCTGCCATTATTAAAGAATTAACAGCCAACTATTCTAAATTCAATATTGATGACATAATTGAAACAAGAATAAAACAAGCGATAAGTACCATCAAAGACGATAATGAAAAAGCTCTTGATGATATTTCAAACTCCTTTACTGAAGTAAAGACACATATAATTGCCTTGAGAAAGTGTTTTGATACCTCAAAAGAGGAAATATCAAAATTAACAATAAAGTTAAATGAAGTTATCTCTGATAATACTAAACAAACAGAAATATGGAATGACCTGACACATAAAGAGGATGATCATAAAAAGAATGTAATAACCTCTATACAAAGCTTACAACATGAATTAAGGAATTAACAAAGGTGTAACAACAGTAAAATGAATGAAATTGAAAAACTACTAAGCACATTACCAAGAATGTCTACACCTCTGAATCAAAATGAGGGTACATATTGAAAATTCACAGTTAAAAAATGAATTTTCTACTTCTTTTCATAACTTGGAACCATCAACAAAACTTAAGGAATGGCCTCACTTCAGTGGTGAAGGAGAATACGACCATATGGAATTCATCAGAGGTATTGACATGATCAAAGATTTTGAATTACCAGACAGATTAGTAACAGCCATATTTAACACCTTTTTTACCAAATCAGCTCACAGATGGTATATCAAATTGAGACAAGCACATGGACACCAAAGTTGAACTTGGTGGAAAACCCAAATTATCAACAAATGGGCCAATGATGCTTGGAGGTTCAATGTTGAAACAGCCTTTGAATATGCAAAATTCAATGCTGATAAAGACAAAGCTTCACCATGGTTTTGCCAACAAAAAGATAGACTAACAGCATTATTCCCTGACATGTCAGAATTTATGATTAATAGAAAAATTCTAAGACAATGTGGAGGTGACCTACAGCATGCTGTCAAAAGCAGGACTACTGAACAATCTTCAGCAGAAGATATTATCAATATATTAGAAGAAGTAACCACCAGAGCCAAAATTGGTTCTAGTAGGGTGAATCTCAAGACAAGGTTTAATACACCTTGGAAAGATTCTTTGGACAAAAGCCCCAAAGAAAATTCTTATAATTTGAAACATAAATCTGCAGATACAATCAGGGAATTCCATATTTGCCAAAGCACCACACATTTATCCAATACATGTCCAAACAAGGGAAAAATCAATGAAATTGACATTGAAAAAGAAGCTGATGTTGACAAAGATCATGCAATTGAAGAAAATTTAGATGATAAATCATCAATATTTTCTGAATCTCCAAAAGATATTGAAAATATCAATGCCACCTTTGACATCATGGAATCTTACGTACACTTGCCACAGTTGAGCAATAGCCAACTTGATATATCAAAATATCAAGATGCACAGTTAATAAAAACCAAACCAAACAGAGGAAAAGGTTATACAGCTGGTAACTCCTGTAAAATAGAAGTGGTAATTGAAAAAAAACCCACTAAACTACTGATTGACCCAGGAGCATTCTGCTCTTGTGTAGGTCAATCCTTTCTTAGGACTTGTGTGCCAAATTTTGAATATCAACTGTTGCCAATTGCTGGAATAAAACTCAATAGTGCAAGTAACCCAATGAAAGAATTGGGAATATTTGAAACTAGTGTCATATTTCCACATATAAGTGGGAATTTAAGGATAACTGTTGAATTTGTTATGGAAAATTGCTCTAGTACCCATTTCATATTGGGAAAGGATCATTTAATCATGTATGGCACAAATTTACATAACAACAAGGACAGATACTTTACTATTGGAGACAATAAGCGCCAGAAATTTGCCTTTTTTCCCTTTAAAAGACAAATTATAGTGAACAAAGCAGCACCAATCAACTTAGAATTAGAGAAATTCAAGTCTGAACAGGTCAATGAAGCTGAAATAAGCCTTCATTTGAGTGATACACAAGAAAATGAACTCTCTAGTCTTTTATATGACCATAAAAAAGGATTTTCTTCAGATAAAGAACCCCTAGGGAAAATTATTTGTCATGAAGTTGACATTATTCTTAATATTGAGAGAACTTATCCACCACTCTAAAGAAGACCTGCATATCCAGCAAGTCCAAAATCAAGAGAAGCTCTAGAAATTCATATCAAAGAACTTCTAGACCTTGGTGTAATAAGGAAAGTGGGCCACAATGAAGAATTAGAAATAACTACACCAGTCATAGTGTCATGGCATAATGGAAAATCTAGAATGTTTGGGGACTTTAGAGCTCTGAACAATTACACTGTTCCAGACAGGTACCCAATAACAAAAATCCAAATTTCCCTCACCCAAATATCTCAAGAAGTGTATATAAGCACTATGGATGCCCTTAAAGTATTTCATAAAAATGTAGTGACACCAAGAGCAAGGAAATACTTGAGAATTAATGTTCATTATGGAGTGTATTAATATTTGAGGATGCCTTTTGGAATGAAAAATGCACCTTCACACTTCCAAAGAATGATGAATGAAATCTTTCCTAAAGAGCTTTCAGAAGGATGGTTGATCATTTACATTGATGATATTATTGTCTGTTCCAAGACTTGGGAAGAACATATGTAAAGATTATCCAGAATTTTGACAAAAATCCAATCTGTGAACATGAAAATCTCCTTGAAGAAATGTCATTTTGTATTTAAGGAACTCAAAGCACTGGGACATGTAGTATCTGGTCTATCCCTTGGGTTTGACAAAAATAAAGTTGCAGCAGTCTTACTGGAACCTATGACTCAAAATAGAAATGAAATTCAATCATTTTTGGGTTTTGCAGGATATTAAAGGCAACACATTAAAGATTTTTAATCCATAGATAGACCTCTTTATAAATCATGTGACAAAGACACAGTATTTGAAATGACTGTTGACAAAGTAAAAGCCTTTGAATCTTTAAGACAAGCCTTGACCACTGCCCCACTCTTACTGATGCCAGACTTTAAGCTTCCCTTTAAACTTGACATTGATGCATCAGGGGATGGGCTTGGTGCTGCACTTCATCAAGTTCAAATTTCAAATGATAAACCTGTTGAAGGACCCATATGTTTCTTATCCAGGAAAATCAAATCAACTGAAGCCAGATATGGAGCAATTCAGATGGAGTGTTTATCCCCTGTTTGGGCTTTAGAAAAACTTGATTAATTTCTGGAAGGATGTGTTTTTGACGTAATAACAGATTGTATGGCTGTTAAATCACTCTTAAACATGATAACATCCAACAGAAATATGCTCAGATGGAAAATAGCCATACAAGAGTATAGGTGCAATATGACTATTGCTCATAAAGATGGGAATATTCATGAAAATGCAGATGGACTAAGCAGATGGCCATTACCAAATGATATTGATAATCCTGCTTATGTGCCAGAAGAAGCTTCCCCACAGATCCCAATAGAAGGAATCAGTGTTACAGACTTTAAAACCACCTTCTTTGAAGAAGTAAGAAGCAGTTATACTCAAAATATTAATTGTAGCCTCTTATGCAAATTACTTAACAAAGACTGTAAGGACAACTCTCTAACACATGCCTTGGATGAAGTATGGAGGAAATCCTATGATGAAGGGAGATTTCACCTTCTGGATGGTGTAATTTACCACAGCACCAGGCACACATGTGTCATGACAGTTGTGGACAGGTCATTAATCAATCTTGTACTGAAAGGAGGCCATGAAAGCCCCTTTTCAGGACATCTGTCTGAATACAAAACAAGAGAAAACGTAAAGACCTGTATATGGTCGCCAATGTGGCAGAAAGCTGTTGCAGGGTATTGCAAAACCTGTGAGAGATGTCAAAAAGCAAATAAATCCACTGGCAAAAGACTTGGAAATATTATCAAAATCCAAGAACCCAACAGACCTTGGGAAATTGTCCATATTGATTGGGTGACTGGCCTACCACCAGGGGGTGACAGAAGGTATAATGCTTGCCTAGTGATTCTAGACAGATTTAGTAAAACTCCAATCTTTTCACCATGTCACAAAGATGATACAGCCATGGATATAGACCTTCTGATATGGAATAGAGTAGTTTCATGGACTGGCATATTCACAAATATCATTAGTGACAGAGATCCCAAATTTACTTCAGCACTATGGACAAATCTTCAACAATTATTTGGGAAAAAATTATCTTTCTCCACAGCCTACCACCCACAAAGTGTTGGTCTGGATGAAAGAATGATTCAAAGCTTAGAAGATATGGTGAGAAGACTTTGTGCATATGGCCTTGAATTAAAAGATTTTGATGGATTCACTCATGATTGGTGTATCTTTTAACAGGACTAGAATTGGCATATAAGACATCAATTCATGCCTGTACCAATCAAACTCCTGCTATTCTAGAAAAAGGATGGAATCCCAAGTTGCCTCAAGATTCTTTAAGAAAAGACTTGGTTGAAATACATCCTACAGCTGTCAGCTTCAAAGGAATGCTAGACAGAGCTAGAAAGCATGCAGTAAGATGCATGGAAGACTCATTTTCATATTATAAAGATAAATGGGACAAATCACATGCAACTCCAGATTTCAAAGTAGGGGATTTAGTACTTGTTTCCACCACCAACTTCAATAACATCAAAGGATGTAAAAAGCTCAAAGACGCATTTGCAGGACCTTTTGTTATTAAATTCCTCCATGGAGAAAATGCTGTTGAAGTAGAATTATCTGAAGAGCTTAGTAATAAGCCTCCTACATTTCCAGTAAGCTTGATAAAGCCATAGAAATCTGGTTATGCTGAAACTTTTCCCTTGAGGAATAAAGCTCCCCAACTCATACCTCCTATTGAGACATCTAGTACTAAGAATATTACCAAAGTTCTTAAAGAAAGAGATTAAGAACTGAAAAAGTAGGGGAATACCTTGTTAGGCACAGTAACCCAACTTGTGAAGATGAATGGTTGGAAGAAAAGGACATACCTGAAGCTACCAAACTTCTCTGGAGATTCAGACACACAAGAAATAGCAATATTACAAAGTAATATTCTTTTTTTAGGGGGAGGGAATGTGAACCTTAGAGGTATTTTCATATACCCAAAAGGCCAAATAAAAAATTAACATATAAATATAAATAAAATAAAATTATTTGTATTATTAAAATAAAAATATAAATTTATATATAAAATTGAAAATTCAACTATAATTTAATAATAAAAATACATTAAATTCTAAAATTGTAAAAATATGTTTATACTTGAAAAAATTAAGTTAAAATGAATTTTTAACAAAATTATCAGAAATAAAAGAAATTTGGAAAAAAGTTGAATAAAACTTATCATAACTTTTTATCCAATAAATCAACATACAAAAATTTTATCAGCATTGGATTCCTCATAAAAAATGAGGTGAGGTTACCTCTGGGTGAAATTTCTGTAACTCAACTGTAAATAAGCTCAAATTAAGGTTTTAGTATTTTCTATACAAAAGTTGAAAATCCTCAAAACCTCAACTTTAATTCACACCACATATAGTGTTAATCACCAAATTTTGTGTTAAAATTGAGGTGTTGTGTATATTTTAGCAGCTATGAGGAATTGAAATATTTTCAATTGAATTCAATTGAAATGTTAAAATGTGGATGTGTATTACATAAGTGAACTTTGATTTACATATGAGGTATCATTTATTACAGTAGTGTACTCTAAAATTCAATTGAGTGACATATGTAACTTATAAGTATAATACATGATTAGGAATTAAAGGAAAAAATAAATTGAAAAGATTAAAATTGGGGAAAGGAAATCTAGCTCTAAGGGGGAGCTAGACCCCCAAAGTCCTTGCTGACAGGCGTGTGGTGTCAAACTTCATTCAAAAGTTCATCACTTTTGGCCTGAGATTGAGTCACAGGGTCTATGACTCAATTGATGATGAGGTTTTGGGTCAGCCTGTGACTCAAAACCAGAGCACAAGCATGACAGCCAAAACACCATAAATCAATGGTATAGCCAAGATACCACCAAAACATGGAGCTGAGCCAAATTGGCTGAAAATGTATCAAAAGAAAGAGGAAACTCACCTCTTTCTGAAAATATAAGTCTCATCACCATAGGACAAAGAATAACAAAGTTATTCCTGCTCAAAGTTGTTGCTGAGCATGAACCTTAATTTTCACCTCTCATCTGAAATCCAGAGGAAGAGGCTTAACCCCATCAAATGGGTATTGGATATGAAGCTCTACGTAAGGTATATCCAACAGTAAAAGCCAAACTGAGCTAGCACCAATATTACTGGAGTTATGGTCAAATTCAGGCCAAATAAAGGTGAACAAAGCATTCACCTCTCATCTAACTTCTACAGTTTTAGTGTGAGATACTTAAAGTGGGGTCTTTTTGGAAAGAGAAGAATCAGGGCTATCTGATGATGCCATCCATTTCCTCATATCTCAACTACAACAGAAGGTATGGGGCAAACAAGTCTATTACAGCTTTTTCCCAAAACACGCCTATGTACAAAAAGTCTTGTACATGGGATAACTTTGTCATATTTAATGATAGCCATATCAAATGAAGTACCATGGTGTAGAGCTCATACAGGGATACACAATGAACCAACATTGGCATGATATCTCAAAAACTGACAGAGTTATGACCATTTGAAGTTCATAATCCAACAGTATGGTTAATACAGCAGTATTATGAGATAATACAGTTGTACTCTGATTATGAGATGTCAAACAGACGAAGAAGAATGTTTATACTTCAATACCTCATAATTCAGTCAATACTGGGTTCTCATACAGTTTTTGTACAGCATTCTACGCGTCATACACGTCAGAAGAAGGCTATGTGGTCCCCAGATGAAGATTTTCACCCTGAATTGGTGAAAACTGCGCAGATGTAGTTTCAAAGCCACATCTCAGCCCAATACAGGGTATACAGGCTGTTTGTCAACCACAAGCCTGTCCTGGAAGGTGAAAAATCTTCACTTCCTCTACGTGGAAAGGTCTAGCACCCTTTCCACCCCATTTCAGGATAAAAAGGAGGCTTTTCAAAGCCAGAATTGCTTTCCTCATAATGCTGTTGAATTCCTATGTATTACAACTGTCAAAAACAGCTATACTCTTGGAAAATAACCAGGTATACTCTTAATTTAGTAGTATTGTAGTCTTTATTATTGTAACCCAACAGGTAAAGCTGCACCCAGGGCTTTCAATAGTGCTCACCACCACTATTGCAAAATAGTAAAGCCCTTTTATTTTAATTATAAACCTTTATTATCAGTCAATACCCTTATTTTTAACCTTTGTATCCGTGTCACAGTCACAGTTAAGGTTGTAATTAGCCTATTAACTACTTCTGCATAGACTCATCCTGACAATTTAGGGGCCTGGCCATGTTTTTTGACCTTTTTAGAGCTTTAAAAGTGTGTTTTTCTCTCATTTCTCACATTCTAACTATTGTTTTATCTTTTTCAGGCTTAATTTCTCTCAAGAATATATATATGTATTATATATTTTTATATTTCTTGTATATGTATTACCAATTTTACTCAGATTGGAAGAAGACTTGTCACGTGGCTAATACCCACAAGACCATTATTTTTGGCGTGTTTTATATATAAAAACATTTAAGCCATCAATAAGTCCTATATTTTTGATTAAATAAGGACACCTCTGACTGTAAAACCAACAGTTGAGGTTTGGTTAAGTATATTGGTAACTCAATTACACTTATACAGAGCCACCTTTACAGATTACACTTGAAAACCACAAGTTAATCTGTGGGATACTGGCACACAAACAGTGTGACAGGGTACCAAAGCTGTAATTCTGACGTGAAATTTTTAATTCAATTACACTGTCATTATGCAGGGAATATTGTAGTAACATACAAGCCCAGAGGCCATTCTTAGACGTGCAAAACCAGCCTTTTAAGAAGTCTTAACTGACATAAGCCCTCCTTTTCCTACTTTGATTCAGTGTAAGAGAATTAAATCCCACTTGAGACCCAGTCACAGGCCAACACACCAGTTACACCCTCAGAACCAGAGGGCAGAAACGGGAAAGGAAAGAGGCACATTCAAGGCCTGATTACTGCAACAAAATGGACACCAATAGCCACCCAGAGAAGTAGAAAACCACAAAACTCTGCATCAATACAAGGTAAACCAACCTTAACAACTTGTACAGGGAAAATTACCATAGTTAACCCAGTTGTAACCTCCAAAGGCAAATTGCCCAAATCAGCAGACAACAAATTTGTACAAGGAACAGTCAAAGGTAAATACCCTAAGAACATAAAGTTTTTGACTGCTTGCACACACTGATATGTCCCCTGTATACCTCAGAGACCTTGGCTTCCAAAGGAACCAGCCAGAGGACAGAGAGGGCTTGTCTAGAACCAGAAGACCTGGAAGAGAACACCTTGGACACAGTGGTGGATGGCAAAACAATGAGGGAGATAATATCAACCCTGCCATTCCCACTCCAATTCAACAGGAACCTCAAACCAGAGGACTGGAAGGATATGGATCAAGTTCTTCAGCTCCACCAACTCCTCAAAGATTTATTTCAATGGAGCATGGACAACAAGAGGTTCAATCTGCCATCTCACTGGGCAGAACTTGGAGCAAGTTGCCAGAAGATCAGTCTCAAAGAGATAGACTTCAAAGACCTTATGGTAATCACCAAAGGTTGGAATCCTGACAGGCAGTTCAGAATCCTGGAGGCAAGGGCATGGAGGATAAGGAAGAATCAAGCCACTATCCTACCCATAGAAGAACAGTTAACCAAGACAGGGCCTACTCAGATTCCTTCAGGCTCACAAGGAGCAGACCAAATCAGCTCTCCAGTGGCTTCACACCATTCAGACACCAACAAGTCAATTACCAGGAGTCACCATTCTTCACAATTCCAGGAGGTTTCCAGGAGAAGAAGAGGATACACAGGGCAAAACAAGACCACTTTCAGTCAAAGGCAGAAAGAGTCAGACCACATGATCCAGAAGTTGTTGGATTTGGTGAAAGAAGTGCACAAGAACCAGAAGTAGTTATAAACCACTCTAGAATCAGTAGTCCTAGTAATAGAGACATTACCCCCACTCAGACTGAACATAACATTTTCCAATCTGAGAGTAACTTAAACAGTGATGCACTGTGGTTTCAAATGTCCCAATATGCTGAGCAATCTGCGAAGCAGTTTTCAGAACGTGAAGCAAGCCATGAGAGGATGAAGAAATTAACAGCCTACATGGATAAAATAGTTAAAAATCTTCAAGAAGGACATGCTCAAGTGAGCAAAGCCTATGAAGAGACAAACAAAAGTCTGAATCTAGTCTTTGAAGAAAAACACCACAGCAGAAGGGACAGGGAGGGATTGTCTGGATCAAGGCATAAACAAATTGTTTAATGTCTACCATAGCTTGAAGCCCCAACCACAAGGCCAAGTTATGGATAATCCATACCAACCAGATGACATCAAACCAGATGCCATGTTTATGGGTAAGGCAAGATCTACATCACAATACCAGGATGGAGATGGTATGTATTATTCAGAGAAGGAAGCCTTGAAACAATTTCCTGAGGCCTCAAGCTGGCCCTGTCAGCCTGTGACTCAAAACCAGAGCACAAGCCGAACAGCCAAAATACCATAAACCAATGGTATAGCCAAGATACCACCAAAACATGGAGCTGAGCCAAATCAGCTCAAAAGGTATCAAAAGAAAGAGGAAACTAACCTCATTCTTAAAACACAAGTCCCATCACCATAGGACAAGAAATAACAAATTTATTCCTGCTCAAAGCTACTGCTGAGCATAAACCTTAATCTTCACCTCTCATCAAAAATCTAGAAGGCGAGGCTTAACCCCATCAAATGGGTACTCAAAATGAATCTCTAAGCCAGGGGTATCCAATGGTACCAGCCAAACTGAGCTAGCACCAATATTACTGGAGTTATGGTCAATTTCAGGCCAAATAAGGGTGAACAAAACATTCACCTCCCATCTAACTTCTACAGTTTTAGTGTGAGATACTTGAAGTGGGGTCTTTTTGGAAAGAGCACAATAAGGGCTATCTGATGGTGCCCTCTATTTCCCCATAGCTCAACTAGCACAAAACTCATGGGGCAAATAAGCTCACTACAGCTTTTTGGCTATACCACGCAAATGTACAAAAATCTTGTACATGGGATAGCTTTGCCATATTTAATGATACCCATGTCAAATGAGGAACCATTGTGTAGAGCAAACACAGGGCTACACACCAAACCAGTTTTGAGGTTTATATCTGAAGAATTGACAAAGTTAAGGCTGTTTTAAGGTCAGATTCCCACCTGCTGTCACATACAGCCTTACCATGGGATAATATCCCATAACCATGAATATGAGGTGTCAAATAGACAAAGAAGCTTGTTTTTACTTCAATACCTCATATGTCAGTCAATACTGGGGTCCCATACAGGTTCTGTACAGCATTCTATGCATCATACACCTCAGAATCAGGCTGTGAGGTCCCCAGATGAAAATCTTCACCCTGTATTGGTAAAAACGGCCCAGATGTGGTTTCAAACCCACATCTGAGCCCAATACAGGTTATACAGGCTGTTTAAACAACAAGCCAGTACTAGAGAGTGAAAAAATCTTCACTTACTCTACGTGGAAAGGTCTAGCACCCTTTCCACCCGATTTCAGGATAAAAAGGAGGCTTTGCACAGCCAGAATTGTTTCCTCATCCTGCTCTTGAATAACCTATGTAGTAAACTGTCAAAAACGGCTTTACTCTTGGTTAATAATCAGGTATAATTATAAATCTTAATCATTGTAGTCTTTTATCATTGTAACCCAACAGATGAAGCTGCACCCAGGGCTTTCAACAGGGCTCACCACCACTATATCATATATAGTAAAGCCTTTTTAATCTTAAATTCAATTATCTTTAAACCCTCATAAATCTTTTTAAAACCATTTTTACTGTGTCACAAACATAGATAAAGTTGTACTTAGCCTATTTACACCTTTATCATAGTTTCATCCTGACATTTTGGGGCCTGGCCATGTTTTAAGCTTTTTTGGATCCTATAAGTAAGTTTTTCCTCTTATTTTCTATTTTCTGACAATTGTTTTATATTTTTAGGCGTATTTTCTTTTAAAATATATATTTTATACATATTTTTGACTTTATTACTCATATTATAAGAGTACTTACCACATGGTTAATACCCACTGAAACCTTTATTTTTGGCGTGTTTACTTATAAAAACACATAAGCCATCAATAAGTCCTGGATGCTTGATTGAATAAGGACACCTCTGACTGAAAAACCATCAGTTGAGGCGTGGTTAAGTGTATTGTTAACTCAATTACACTTATACAGAGCCACTTATTCAGATTACACTTGAAAACCACAAGTGTATCTGTGGGATACTGGCACACAAACAGTGTGACAGGGTACCAAAAGCTGTAATTCCGATATGGAATTGTTGATTCAATTACACTGTCATTATACAGGGCATATTGTAGTAACATACAAGCGCAGAGGCCAATCGTAGACGTGCAAAACCAGCCTTTTAAGAAGTCTTAACTGACATAAGCCCTCTTTTTCCTGCCTTGATTCAGTGGAACAAAATTACATCCCACTTGAGACCCAGTCACAAGCCAACACACCAGTGACACCCTCAGAACCATAGGGCAGCAAGGGCAAAGGAAAGAGGTACAGTGAAGGTTTCATCACTGCCAAGAAGTGGACTCCAATAGCCAATCAGAGGAGTAGAAAAACACAGAACTCTGAATCAATACAAGGTAAACCAACCTTAACCACTTGTACAGGAAAAATCACAATTATTAACCCAGTTGTAACCTCAAAAGGCAAACTGCCCAAATCAGCAGATAAAAAATTTGTACAAGGAACAGTCAAAGGTAAATACCCTAAGAACATAAAGTTTTTGACTGCTTGCAAACACTGATATGTCCCCTGTATACATCAGAGACCTTGGCTTCCAAAGGAACCAGCCAGAGGACAGAGAAGGCTTGTCTAGAACCAGAAGACCTGGAAGAGGACACCTTGGACACAGTGGTGGATGGCAAAAAAATGAGGGAGATAATATCAACCCTGCCATTCACACTTCAATTTAACAGGAATCTCAAACCAGAGGACTGGAAGGATATGGATCAAGTTCTTCAGCTCCACCAACTCCTCAGAGATTTATTTCAATGGAGCATGGACAATAAGAGGTTGAACCTGGAAAGTCACTGGGCAGAACTTGGAGCAAGTTGCCAGAAGATCTGTCTCAAAGAGATAGACTTCAAGGACCTCATGGTAATCACCAAAGGTTGGAATCCTACCAGGCAGTTCAGAATCCTGGAGGCAAGGGCACAGAGGATAAGGGAGAACCAAGCCACTATCCAAGGTATAGAAGAACACTTAACCCAGACAGGGCCTACTCAGATTCCTTCAGGCTCACAAGGAGCAGGCCAAATCAGCTCTCCAGTGGCTTCACACCATTCAGAAACCAGCAGATCAGTGGCCCAGAGTCACCATTCTTCACAATTCCAGGAGGTTTCCAGGAGAAGACAAGAATACAAGGGCAAGAACAAAGCCTCCTTCAACTAGAGGAGGAAAGAGTCAGACCCCATGATCCAGAAGCTGTTAGATTTGGTGAAAGAAGTACACAAGAACCAGAAGTAGTTGTAAACCACCCTAGAATCAGTAGTTCTAGTAATAGAAACATTACCCCCACTCAGACTGAAAATAAAATTGTCACATCTGAGAGTAACATCAACAGTGATACACTGCGGTTAGAAATATGCCAATATGCTGAACAATCTGCAAAGCGGTTTGCAGAAAGTAAATCTGGTCAAGAGATGATGAGAAAAACTCAAGCCTCCTTGGAACAGATAGTTAAGAATCTTCAAGAAGGATATGCTCAACTGAGCAAAGCCTCTGAATAAACCAACAAAAGACTGAATATAGTCTTTGAAGAACAACACCACAGCAAAAGGGACAGGGATTGTCTAGACAAAGACATAAAAAATTGTTTAATGTCTACCATAACTTGAAGCCCCAACCACAAGGCCAAGTTCTGGAGAATCCATATCAACCAGATGACATCAAACCAGATGCCATGTTGATGAATAAGGCAGGATCTCCATCACAATACCAGGATGGAGATGGAATGTCTTATTCAGAGAAGGAAGAGGTGAAACAGCTTCCTGAGGGCTCAAGCTGGCCCAAACTCTCTGGATAAGGAAAATATGATCATATGGAGCTCATAGATTATATTGATGGACTCTTCATTGGTGCACCAAGCATACCAGACTACTGGATTACTTCTAGATTGAATACTGCATTTAAAGGCCATGCTAGTATATGGTACACAGAAATGAAAGAAATCCATGGCAGAAGAAACTGGCCATGGTGGAAGAGTCAAATCATCCAAAAGTACAGTAATGGAGCTTGGATATGGCAGAAGACAAGACATTGTCATTTGAAAATTACAAATACTCAGTGGACAAAGATCCATATGAGTGGTGTCTTAGACAGTCTAAAAGGCTTAAAGCCATTGATCCTCAGATGAAAATCCAAATGAGGAATCACAAGTTTCTGACACAACTGCCAAGAGAACTAGAGCATGCGGTAAAATGCAGATTCAACCAAAATTTGACTCTAGATGACATTGCCAACACCTTAAAAGACATAAGGAAAAGGACTAATATAGGAAAATTTACCCCATATCAAAGCAGTAGTTTCAAAGAGAAACAACCTTTCACGGTAGAGTTTAAAGACAAACCCAAAGAAAGAGTGGCAGAAGTGGAAAAAAAGAGGAATTCTTGTCACAATTGTGGTTCAACAGACCACTATGCCAACAACTGTCTGGAGGCAAAGAAAAAAGTCTATTCCATTGAGAAAGTCCCAGAGGAAGTATCTCCAACAGAGGATTCTGAATCAGACTCCATGGGTGATGCCATCAGAGAACCATCTGATGATGATCAAGAGCCAAGAGAGGAATTTCTAGTGGAATACCAAGAAGAAACCCCACTAGAAATCCAGGACATACAGTTGGAAGCAGGCATGCCACAGGACACTGCTAACAAGAACTTGTGCAAACACACACAAGATGCACAAACATTCCTGGTTACACCAACCAAAGGAATGGCATATATCCATGGAACAGCGACAAAAATTACTGTTTGCATTGACAATGCTCAGCATCCACTGATCATTGATAGTGGAGCACACTGCTCCATAATGGCCAGAAACTATCTGGATACCCACTTCCCAAACTGGGAAAAACAGCTCTTGCCCACTAAGGCAAAGAACTTTCAAAGTGCATCAGGGAAGATGACTTCCATTGGAACAATTATCAAAGAGATAATTATACCCCACAGGAAGGGTGATATCAAACTCAACCCAGATTTTGTAGTGCTTGATGATGCTCACATCCAAGGGTTTTTGCTGGGAACAGATTACCAGAGGATGTATGGCATAGACATTTCCAACAGTAAAAATAGGCACATCACCATTCGTACTAACAAGGAAAAGAAATTTTCACTTGATATATACCAGATATCTTCTCAAGATCCACTAGAAGGACTTCTGAAGGAATTCAGAGAGGGACAGTTTAGCACTACCCTCACCAGTAAACAAAAACTAAGTTTACTAAAGATTCTGAGAAAGAACAGACCAGCATTTGCCATAGGTGAAGAACCATTAGCCAAGATCAAAGGCCATGATATAGAACGATATCTGGATGTGGAAAGGCCTTATCCACCCATGCTAAGGAGACCTCCTTATCCAGCAAGCCTGGAAACCAGGAAAGAAATTGAGAAACATATCAATGAACTCCTGAATATGGATGTCATCAGGAAGATTGGACATAAAGAAATAGTGGAAATCATCACCCCTGTCCTAATCACCTGGCATGATGGCAAGTCTAGACTGTGTGGAGATTTCAGAGCTCTGAATAACTACACAAACGCAGACAGGTACCCTATACCCAGGATACCTCATGCCTTGGATAAACTGGCAAAAGCCAAATATATAACCAAAATGGATTGTATGAAAGGCTTCCACCAAAATGGAGTTAAACCAAACCCCATGAAACTACTCAGAAGAATATGCCATATGGGCATATATGAGTATACCAGGATGCCATTTGGCATCAAAAATGCACCAGCCCATTTCCAAAGGATGATGGACACAAAATTTCAAGAAGAAATACTGGAAGGCTGGATGGTGGTATATATTGATGATATCATTATATACTCAGAGACATGGGAGGACCATTTGCAATACATAGACAGAGTACTAAGTAAATGCACACCCATAAATCTCAAAATTTCACTTAAAAAGTGAGATTCTGGCCAACAAGAGTTACTGTCTCTAGGACATAAAGTCTCAGGTCTTAGTCTGGAAATTGACCAGAATAAAGAAGTCTCAGTACTGCAAAAGCCAGTACCAAAAATCATCAAAGAGATGCAATCTTTCCTTGGGTTTGCTAGCTACTACAGAAACCACATCAATAATTTTGCCCACATAACTAGTAGTTTATACAAGTTATGTTCAAAATATTTAGTTTTTGAAATTACCAAGGAAAGAAGGGATGAATATGAGAGGATCATACATGAGCTCACAAATGCACCTGTTCTCATCTTTCCTGACTTTGAACTACCATTCAAGTTATACATAGATGCAGCATGCAGTCAAGGCCTAGGAGCAGCCCTTCACCAAAGACAAATTGGGGATGGTGAACCAAGAGAGGGTGTAATATTTTACATCTCTGGGAAACTGAAAGATTCAGAGGCCAGGTATGGGGCCACCCAGACTAAATGTCTATGTCTATTCTGGGATCTAGAGAAACTCCATTATTATTTGGAGGGTGCAGTCTTTGAAGTTTGCACAGACTGCACAGCCTTGCAGTCTTTACTAAACATGAAGACTACAAATAGACACATGCTGAGATGGCAAATAGCTATCCAGGAGTATAGAGGGAACATGACCATCATATACAAGGAAGTTAAAAGCCATAAAAATGCAGATGGCCTTAGCAGATGTCCACTGGACAATGTCAAAAGCAATCCAGCTTATGACCCTGAAGTTGCAGCGAAAATCCCTATCCATTTCATGGAAGTAGATAGGAGGAAGAACTTCAGATTTTCTGAATGGGCACCAGAAAATGGTACTCTTGACAGTGGAAACACTGATTCAGAGGGGACAGAAACTCCCATATTGGGAATAAGTTCCTCTGAAATGCACAATGATTTCTTTAGTTCAGTACTGAAGTCTTATGCCAAACACAAACAGTGTGGCATACTGCTACAACTCCTTCAACAAAAGTACAGGAGTCCAGAACTGGAATCCCAGCTGGAAGAACCCTGGTTGAGGTCCTATAAGGATAACAAGTTCTTCCTTATAGATGGCCTGCTCTACCACAGAGAGAAACACACAAGTGCACTCACAGTGGTAGACAGAGACCACAACTCCTTGATCCCAAAGGAATGCCATGACTGCCCCTATATGGGACACATGAGTGAGGAAAGGACTAAGGAGAGGGTAGCAAGCACAGCTTAGTGGCCCAAGTGGGAACAAGAGTTGGGAGAATACATCAACCCTTGTAAAAGATGCCAAAAGGCAAATAGGAAACATGGGAAGAAGTATGGGTTACTTCAACATATAGAAGAAGCCAAACACCCATGGGAGACCATCAACATGGACTGGGTTACAGGACTTGTCCCAGGAGGCAAAGAAAACTACAATGCCTGCTTGATCATAGTTGATAGGTTCAGCAAGAGCATGAGGTGTCTACCATGTCACAAAGAGGACACAGCCATGTATACTGCTCTGTTATTTTGGAATAACATCATATCTACCTGTGGAGTCCCTAAAATCATTATTAGTGATAGGGACCCAAAATTCACATCTGAATTTTGGACCAACTTGTATGACATGCTTGGCACTAAGCTTGCTTTTTCCACAGCTTACCATCCCCAAAAAGATGGCCTAGCTGAGAGGATGATCCAGACTATGGAAGACATCCTTAGAACGGTCTGTGCCTATGGCATTGAATACAAGGACCATGAAGGATACACCCATGACTGGGTTACCCTTCTGCCAGATGTCCAACTGGCTTATAATACAAGTCAGCACTCTACCACAGGAAAAAGATTTTCAGTGGTAGAGAAAGGGTGGAATCCCCTGTTGCCTGTGGATCACTTAAAGAAGAATCTTCTGACCATCCACCCCAAGGCCACAGACTCCCATGATATGTGGCAGAGGGCTTGTGACACAGCTTCCAAATGAATAGCTGAGGCAAAAGAATATAATAAGCAGAGGTGGGACAAGACACACAGGGAACCTGACTTTAAGGAAGGGGACCAGGTGCTAGTGTCTACACTAAACTTAAATAATCTTAAAGGACCCAAGAAAATGAGAGACTCATTTTTAGGGCCCTTCACTATCATTAAGTTGATAGGGAAAATTGAAGTGGAAGTCAAGCTCACAGAGGAATTTTCCAGGAAGCACCCAGTCTTTCCAGTGAGTTTGGTGAAGCCATACTTCCAAACAGAGGAAGATAAATTCCCCTCCAGGAAGAAGAACCCCACACCACCTGACATAGTGGAAGTGGAGGACTCCCCAGGACCTGTGAGTAAGATCATCAGGGCCAGGAAGTTCAGACTTAATGGAAAGGATCAAAGACAATGCTTAGTCAGATTCAAGCACCAGACAGCTGATAAAGACAAATGGTTGGCAGAAGATGCCATACCAGATGGGAACCTTCATATAAGGAGATTCAGGGCCTCTAGGAGGACTGAACAGTCTCATCAATTATGAGCCTTCTTTGGAGGGAGGGTATGACAGCCTGTGACTCAAAACCAGAGCACAAGCATGACAGCCACAACACCATAAACCAATGGTAAAGCAAAGATACCACCAAAACATGGAGCTGAGCCAAATCAGCTCAAAAGGTATCAAACGAAAGAGGAAACTAACCTATTTCTGAAAACATAAGTCCCATCACCATAGGACAAGAAATAACAAAGTTATTGCTGAGAATAAACCTTAATTTTCACCTCTCATCTAAAATGTAGAAGGAGAGACTTAACCCCATCAAATGGGTACTCAAAATGAATCTCTAAGCCAGGGCTATCCAATGGTACCAGCCAAACTGAGCTAGCACCAATATTACAGGAGTTATGGTCAATTTCAGGCCAAATCAGGGTGAACAAAAAGTTATGGGGCAAACAAGTCTAATACAGCTTTTGCCCAAACCACGCCTATGTACATAAAGTCTTGTACATGGGATAACTTTGTCATATTTAATGATAGCCATATCAAATGAGGTACCATTGTGTAGGGCTCATACAGGGGTACACATTGAACCAACCTTGAGCATGATATCTCAAAAACTGACAGAGCTTTGACCATTTGAAGGTCATAATCCCACAGTATGGTCAATACAGCAGTATTATGAGATAATACAGTTGTACTCTGATTATGAGGTGTCAAACAGACAAAGGAGCATGTTTATACTTCAATACCTCATAGGTCAGTCAATACTGGGGTCCCATACAGTTTCTGTACAGCATTCTATGCATCATACACATCAGAAGAAGGCTATGTGGTCCCCAGATGAAAATTTTCACCCTGTATTGGTGAAAACTGCCCATATGTGGTTTCAAAACCACAGATGAGCCCGATACAGGGTATAAAGGCTGTTTGTAAGCCACATTCCTGTCCTGTCAGGTGAAATATTTTCACTTCCCCTACGTGGAAAGGTCTAGCACCCTTTCCACCCCATTTCAGGATAAAAAGGAGGCTTTTCACAGCCAGAATTGCTTTCTTCATCCTACTCTTGAATTCCTACATAGTACAACTGTCAAAAACAGTTATACTCTTGGAAAATAACCAGGTATACTCTTAATTTAGTAGTATTTTAGTCTTTCTTATTGTAACCCAACAGGTAAAGCTGAACCCAGGGCTTTCAACAGCGCTCGCCACCACTATTGCAAAATAGTAAAGCCCTTTTATTTTAATTATAAACCTTTATTATTTATCAATACCCTTATTTTTGAAATTTATATCCGTGTCACAGTCATAGTTAAAGTTGTAATTAGCCTATTTACTACTCCTACATAGACTCATCCTGACATTTTGATACCAACCAGGGTAGTTTTAACTGTTGCCAAGAGGGTAAAGCTACCCTTGAGATAAAGGTTTTTTAGTAAAAACTGTTTTAACTGGTTTTAACCTCTCTTACACACATTCTGACGTGTTTTGAAGGCTCTAGACCAGGTATTACTATAGTAATGGCTTATTTAAGGGTCTAAAATGGCTCAAAATAGCAAAAAATGGCTAAAACCAGCCCTTTTTTGGTCTAAAACAGGGTTCAATGATCCCATAATTTGCTCTTCTGTTGTCACACTGATTTTCACGACTAACAAGATTAAATTTTCCTTTTGGAGTAAGAAAATTGATTCCTATAAAAGAATTTCTTCTTTGCCCCACTTTTCTCTTCATGTTAGAATCTTTTCCTTTTATAATTAGCTTAAACACTGTTAAACCAATCAATAAAGGATTCCAACCACCCTTTTTAAATCATTTTCAACCTTTTAACCACCCGAAAAATCATTATAATCATTTTTTGTAACTCTTATAATCATTTTTACCCCTGAACCACCCCAAAAGTGAATTAAAGCATGTTTCATCACTTTAAACTTTGTCACTTTGTTTCCAAATTCACTCTGGTCATTTTTGGGCATTTTTTCTCTTTAAATATCTTTTTATAGACTTTGTTCTTTAATTAATTGCTTGCAGTTCTTTGCTCAATCAATTCCAGTTGAAATTGCTCTTGAAGAAATTTCTTTTGTAGCCTTAAATATCTCTTGTAGAGTATTTTTGGATAAATTTTTATTGTTGGTAAAACAATAAATCTTCATTATATTATTGTTTTATACTAATAAAGTTATAAGCAATAAAATTGGCGTGTTTTCTCTTCAAAGCAATATTTCTTACTTTGTTTAATTGATTATTACCTTATACAAATTCTGAGGACAGGAGAAGTACTTGATTTTGAATCAAATTTTCATATCCACACATCTGTTATAAGCTTGACATATAGAACTCTAATAAACACTATACTACATAAATGCCATGGTAGTGTTGTATCCAGACATATCTCACAAGATAGGACACTAGAGAGGGTAAAGACCTGCTCTTGGGGTCTGAATTGGAGAAAAGATGTTGCAGACTATTTCAAAACCTGTGACAGATGTCAAAAAGATAAAAGAGACACAAGAAAGAAGTTTGGAATGATGATCCAAATACAAGAACGAAAATCCTCACAGGAAGTAGTTCACATGGATTGGGTAAACGCCTTACCTCCAGGAGGAGACAGGAGTTCAAATGCATGCCTACTAATAGGTGATAGGTACAGTAAATCCCCATTTTTCTTACCATGTCATAAAGATGACACAGCTATGGACACAGCCATAATGATATGGAATAGAGTCATTAGTCATATTGGCTTATTACAAAAAATCATAAGTGATAGAGAGCCAAAATTCATTTCAGAATTATGGACAAACCTTCACAACTTTTTTGGGACAAAAATATTATTCTCAACAGCTTACCACCCTCAAACTGATGGTTTAGCAGAAATAATAATACAAAATTTAGAAGAAATTATCAGAATATTCTGTGCTTATGGCCTAGAATTGAAAGACTCTGATGGTTTTACCCATTATTTGGGTACCTTATTACCAGCTCTTGAGCTGTCATATAGGACATTAATTCATTGTTCAACTGCAAAAACACCAGAAATGCTAGAAACAGGTTGCAATTGAAGACTTCTTTATGAAACTCTCAAAAAGAACCTGGTGGATATACATCCAGCAGAAAACAGTTTCAAGATTATCCTTGACAAGGCAAGACATCATTCCAACTCATGCATGCAAGATTCTTGAAAATATGAAAAAGAAAGATGGGACAAAATTCATAATCCACCTGATTTTGAAGTAGGATACTTGGTCTTAGTATCAGCTCTAAACTTTAATAAAATTAAAGGCCCAAGTAAATTTGAAGATTCCTTTTCAGGATCCTTTTTGATAAAAATCCTCAATGGCCCTAATGCTGTGCAACTAGAACTCACAGGTGAATTAATGAATAAACACCCAGCTTTCCCTGTCAGCCTGATAAAACCTGAAAGCTCAAGTTATAAATAGGTATTTTCCCTAAGAAATAAACCACCACTTGAAGTTCCCCCTCTAGAAGAAGAAGATGGAAAGAAAACTGTAAAGGTCCTTAAATAAAAGAAGACAAGAAACAAAAAAGAAAGGGGATACCTTTTGAGGTATAGAAACCCAAATCAAGAAGATGAATGGCTACTTGAGAAATATATTAATAATTCTGATTAGCTATTAAGAAGGTTTAGTAATGGAACAAGACCTAAAGAATAGAAAGTTTACACATTATTGAGTTTAAAGACTAATAACGTCTAATGAAGAGGTAGGACAGTGGATGAGACCCTAATTAACTATATCAGATTTTAGTACAATATGTTTTTGTGGTAGTGAATTTAAAGCTTTGAGATCTGACCAAATATCCAAAAAGGTCAGGAAATAACCTTATAATAATTTTTCTAATAATAAGAATTAAAAATACTATCTTAATATATGTAAAAATACCATAAATGGGTATAAATTATTGATTAGCTCAGAATCTAATGAATAAAGTCTTAAGATAAATTATACCATTTGATTCCTCAGGGAAAGATACACATATAACATGTTTATGGAATATCTTTAAAGATAATTCTTACTGTGTAATAAGCTAAAATGCCATAAAATGACATAAATTATTGTTCATCTCAGACACCAATGTGACAACATGTAAAAAAATTGCCCCTTTGGATTATCCATGAAATCCTACACATATTCCATTTTTATGTCATATCTGTAGATTCAATAATTAAGGAAATAACCTCAATATATGCACTTTAATGATCAGTGCATATATTAATGGTTTTTAGCTTATATCTCTTTAAATATAAATGATAGAGAGTTGAACCAAAAATAATGTTTACACTTAATTACCCTAAGAATAGATATATAAGATTTATTTGACAAGCTATAAACAAGGTTAGAACTTGGAAGATTTTATTGAATAAAATTTCTATAGCTGTTGACCACTTTGTTGTGAAAATGGTCCAAAATTAAAACTGCTTGGATATTTGGGTTTTACCTGTTCATAATGAAAGAATGATGTATTTTGTATCATTATATTCAAGGTTAAACCCCCTGAAATTATGATTTGAAGTTTAAAATTGTAAGTTTTGATAGAAAAGATGTGCTACAAGAAAGATCATCAAAAATAGAGTTTTTATGATGTAATTAAATGCTCTTGGAATTTTCTTAATGACATTCCAGGCTATCAGAATTGACTCTCTGAATGGCTATAGCATGTATAGCTTAAAATTTGTTAATGATCAAAGTTTAAGCTTAAAATTGATCATTTGTGATCAATTACTGTAATCTTATTTTCAGCTGAACAGTCATATAAGTGATCAAGCTGGTTAATATTATTATATTACAATTAAAAATAATAAAACTCACAAATCTTAGGCTTGTCCCAAGCCTATGATGTCATCAAAATTTGAGTTATAGCAATAACTCTAAATAATGGCATAATAAGGAGATAAGATTGTTTAATTATGATGTAAAACTCACTAAAGCTTAAAATACTGATAACTTCCAGTGGAGACCATCAGTACACATCTACTAGAAGCCTGTTGGACTCTAGGAGAGAGGATTTTACTATAAATAGAGCTCTTTTTACTGTATTTTCCCCTCAGATGCAACAAACATATTAAGTTATTAAAGCCAAAGGTAAAAGCTTTCTTCTTTTTATATAAAACTATTACATATTCAAAGAATCAAGTTCATATTTATTATTGGTGTTGGTAAAAACACGTAAGGGGTGTTTTTTAGATGAAATATAGCTATTTATGGCATTTATGATGCAATTAATACCACTTAGGGCGTTTCGGATGCCATAAATGCCATTTATGGCTATTCTGATGCCAAATATGGCATCTTGAAGGCCATTCATGCCATTTTTAAGGCCACTCCCACCATTTTTAAGGCCATTTATGGAATTTCTGATGCAATTAATGGAATTAGAAATCACATTTATGGAATTAAAAATGCTGTAAATAGCCTTAAGAGTGCTATTAATGGCATTGGTAATGCCATAAATGACATTTTTAAGGGCATTTATGGCATTGTTAAGGCCTTTTATGGCACTATTAATGCCACCAATAGAATTTTTAACTTCCAGTAATGTCATAAATTACATTTTTAATTAAATTTATGTCAGAAATAGAATTTTCAATTTACTTTCAGGCATGAACAAAGAAACATCAAAAGGGACTTTTTGGGCCTATAATTGTCCTGGTAAAAAAATCCCAACATTTTGGGGTTCTGTTTTTTTATTCTTAAGGTTGTTCCCTTCATTTTATAAGTTTGGAAATTCATAGGTGGTAAAATTTTTAATGAATTTTTTCAAAGAAAATAGGCCATCTTGCCAAATTGGCTAAAATAGAGAAATTGGGGGAAAAAACTTGAAAGAATTTGTGGACCTTCAAATCCCATGTTGGAAAAAATTTGGCAAACAAAATTGAAAATGCTCAAAACTGAGCCTGAGGAATTTTTCCAAAAAAATAAGTCACTTATGTGTTTTTAGTAAATTCTTATGTGTGTTTGCCAACACCATTTATTACAATCATCAATTTTGACATGCTTAAATCAATTTTCAATTTTTTTTGTTGAATGTTTCTAGAAATCTCTAATTCCATGTAAAAATGTGAATATTTGTAATTTCTTTTGATTTCCATTTTAAATACAATTTAAATATGTTGTATTTATATTTTTGTGCGTAAAATCATTCAAAATTATTACATTAAGTTCTAAAATTAGGTTATTTTCTCTTTTTATAAAAATGTCTCTTTATTAGTATTTTTTTAATAATTCTTCAATTAACAGAAATATTATTTATATCAATTAATAACTTGAATATTAGTAATATTATTGTTATATTGGTTTCTTATTATTGAAAAAAAATTTCTTATCCCTTTATTATCTGTTTCTAACAATAATAAAGTGCTATAAAAATATTAATTCTCATATATTGATATATTTATTTTATTATATTAATTTTTCTAGTGTATAATTGATATTATTAAATTCATTTAATAGTATGAATATTTTATGCCATAATTGAAAGAATGCTTTATTATTATATTTATCTTTTATCTTATTAATTAAATTTCATAAGGACATTCAGAGTAAAATAAATACAATATTAGTAATTTACTTATTGTTTCATAGTCAAACCTTACACCTTCTACACAACAGAAGATATTTTTACCATGCATCGGAAACTTTGGGAATAATATGTGGGAAGAACTATATATTAGGTATCTGTGAATCATTCTTTGATCTTATTTGTTTGAAGTACAAGCCCGTCAGGCTGAGTCTATGATGAAGTGATAATAATAGTATATACAGCTTTAACTATGACTGTCGCACAAATAAAATGATAATAAAAGAGTTTTTGATTGATATTAACGGCTTTAATTAAATGATTCAGTGGTGGTGAGCGCTGTTGAAAGCCCTGGGTGCAGCTTAACCAATAGGAGTATTATAATAAAGTCTAAAATAATTAAGAATATAATTATACCTGATTATTTCCAAGAGTATAATATTTTTAACAGTTTTACTATGTAGGAATTCAAGAGCAGGATGAGGAAGCCTTTTCTGGTGGAGAAAAGGCTTCCTTTTATCCTAGAATGGGGTGGAATGGCTGTCTAGACCATCCACATAGAGGAAGTGAGGATTTTTCACTCCAGATTACTGGCTTGTGGCTTCCACAAATCCTTTATACACTTTATTGGGCTCTGATGTAGCTTTAAAAACCACATCTGGGCAGTTTTCTCCAATAAAGGGTGAATATTTTCATCTTGGGACCACACAGCCCTCTTCTGATGTGTATGACGCATATAATGCTTCACAGAACCTCTATGGGACCCCATTATTGAATGAACTATTAGTTATTGAAGTATAAACACGCTTCTTCATCTATTTGACACCTCATAATCAGGGTTATGAAATATTATCCCACAGACAATGTGTATTGGCCAAATTGTGGGATTTTAGCCTCAAGACTGCTATACCTTTTTGAGTTTTTGAGATATTGAGTTCAACCTCATTTCTTTTGTAGAACTGAATGGGATCTACACAATGGTACCTTTATGGTATGGCTAACATTAAATATGGCAAAGTTATGCCATGTTCAATCTTTGTTATCCAGATATATGATTTTCTCAATATCGGTATGGAGCTTGTTTGCTCCATAATGTTTGTTCTAGATTGGATAGGAAGAAATGGAAGCCACCATAAAATAGCCCTGACGTTGCTCTTTTTAAAAAGACCCCACTTTAATTACCTCACACTAAAATTGTAGAAGTTAGATGGAAGGTGAATATTTTCTTCACCCTTATTTGACCTTATTTTGGCCATGACTTCTGTAGTTTCGGTGTTACCTCAATTTGGCTAGTAACATTGAATAGTCCTTACTTAGAGCTTCAATTTGAATACACATTTGTGGGGGTTATTCCTCTTCCTCTGGAATGCAGATGAGAGGTGAAAATGAAGGTTTGTACTCAGGAACAACTCTGAGCAGGAATAAGTTTGTTATTATTTATCATATGATGATGGGAATTGTATATTTTGAAAGAGGTTAGTTTCCTCTTTTTTTCCATACATTTTGAACTGGCTTGGCTCAGCTCCATGTTTTGGTGATATCTTAGCCTTACCATTGGTTTATGGTATTTGGCGCTCATT
This sequence comes from Austropuccinia psidii, assembly GCA_023105745.1. Classification (NCBI taxonomy): domain Eukaryota; kingdom Fungi; phylum Basidiomycota; class Pucciniomycetes; order Pucciniales; family Sphaerophragmiaceae; genus Austropuccinia; species Austropuccinia psidii. The sequence continues at coordinate 50,199,003 of JALGQZ010000004.1, forward strand.
CTTGTGCTCTAGTTTTAAGTCACAGGCTGACATATCCTCCCTCCAAGAAAGACTCATCATTTACAAGACTTTTCAGTCCTCTGAAAGGCCCTGAATCTCCTTAGATGAAGGTTCTCATCTTGTATGGCAACCTCTGCCAACCATTTCTCCTTGTCTGCTGTCTGGTTTTGAGATCTGACCAAATACTGTCTTTGGTCTTTACCATTCAGTCTAATCTTCCTGGCCTTGACAATCTTCTTCACAGGTCCAGGAGATTCTTTCACTTCCACTATGTCTGGTGGGGTGGGAGCCTTCTTTCTGGAGGGGAGCTTGTCCTCTCCTATCTGGAAGTATGGTGTTACAAGACTCACTGGGAATACTGTGTGTTTACTGGAGAATTCCGCTATGAGTTTAACCTCCACTGCATTCTTCCATATCAATTTAATGATAATGAAGGGCCCCACAAATGAATCTCTTATTTCCTTTAGTCCAATGAGATTTTTGAAGTTGAGTGTAGACACTAAAACTTGTTCCCCTTGTTTGAGGTATCATTCCATATTTGTCTTGTCATACCTGTGCTTGTTGTACTCTTTAGCTTCAGATATGCACTTAGCATCTGTGTCACAAGCTCTCTTCAAATTTGATGGAAGTCCTTGGCTGCAGGGTGGATAGTTAGATGTTTTTCTGCAGGTAATCCACAGGCAATAAGGGGATCCACCCTTTATCTACCAGTGAGGGTGATTTTGCTTGGGAAGTGCTGGCTTGTGTTGTAATCCAGCTGGACTTCTGGGAAGGTTTAACCCAGCCATGGGTATATCCTTCATTGTCCTTATATTCCATGCCATATGCACAGAAACTTCCAATGATTTCCTGCATTTTTTGGATCATCCTTTCAGCTAAACCATCTGTCTGTGGATTGTAAGCTGTATGAAATGAAAGTTCTGTACCAAGAATGTCATAGAGGTTGGTCCAAAATTCAGATGTGGATTTTGGGTCCCTATCACCAATGATGATTTTTGGGACTCCACATGTGGCTATGATGTTATTCCAAAATAACAAATCTGTATCCATTGCTGTGTCCTCCTTATGAAATGGAAAGCACCTCACACTTTTGCTGTACCTATGAACTATGACTATGCAGGAATTGAAATTTTCTTTGCCTCCTGGTACAATTCCTGTGACCCAGTCCATATTAATGGTTTCCCATGGGTGTTTGGGTTATTCTATGTGTTGAAGTAGCTCATATCTTTTCCTACGTTTTCTGTTTGTCTTTTTGCATCTTTGACAAGTGTTGATATATTAACTCAACTCTTGCTCTCATTTGGGCCACCAAGCTGTGCTTGCTACCCTTTCCTTGGTCCTGTCTTCACTCATGTGTCCCATATAGGGGCATTCATGACATTCCTGCAAGATAAGGAATATGCGATCCCTGTCCACCACTGTGAGGGCACTTGTGTCATTCTCTCTGTGATAGAGTAGTCCATCTATAAGGAAAAACTTGTTATCCCTATAGTCCCTAAATCATGTTTACTCTAACTGGGATTCCAGTTCTGGGCTCCTGTATTTCTGTTGAAGGAGTTGTAGTAATATGCCACATTGTTTATTTTTGGCACAAGACTTTAGCACTGCACTGAAAAATTAATTGTGCAGTTCTGAGGAGCTTATTCCCAGTATGGCATTTTCTTTTCCTTCTGAATCAGTGTTTCCACTGTCAAGGGTACCACTTTCTGGTTCCCATTCAAAAAATCTGAAGTTCTTCTTCCTATCTATTTCCATGAAATGGATAGGGATCTTGGCGGCAACTTCAGGGTCATAAGCTGGTTTGCTCTTGACATTATCCAGTGGCCATCTGCTGAGGCCATCTGCATTGGTATGACTTTTACCTTCTTGGTATATGATGGTCATGTTCCCTCTATACTCCTGGATAGCTATTTGCCATCACAGCATGTGTCTATTTGTAGTCTTCATGTTTAGTAAAGACTCCAAGGCTGTGCAGTCTGTGTAAACTTCAAAGACTGCACCCTCCAAATAATAATGGAGTTTCTCTGGAGCCCAGACTAAGCATAGACATTCAGTCTGGGTGGCCCCATACCTGGATTCTGAATCTTTCAGCTGCCTAGAGATGTAACATATTACTCCCTCTCTTGGTTCACCATCCACAATTTGTCTTTGGTGAAGGGCTGCCCCTAACCCTTGGCTACATGCTGTATCTATGTATAGCTTGAATGGTAGTTCAAAGTCAGGAAAGATGAGCACAGGTGAATTTGTGAGCTCATGTTTGATCCTCTCATATGCATACCTTCTTTCCTTGGTAATTTCAAAACCTACATCTTTTGAGCATAACTTGTATAAATTACTAGTTATGTGGGCAAAACTCTTGATGTGGTTTCTGTAGTAGCTAGCAAACCCAAGGAAATATCACATCTCTTTGATTCTCTTTGGTACTGGCTTTTGCAGTACTGCTGCTACTTTATTTTGGTCCATGGCCAGACCAAGGACCAAGAATTTTGCTTGGGAAGAGTGCTGGCTTGTGTTGTAAGCCAGCTGGACTTCTGGGAGAAGTTTAACCCAGCCATGGGTATATCCTTCATGGTCCTTATATTCCATGCCATATGCACAGAAACTTCCAATGATTTCCTGCATTGTTTCAATCATCCTTTCAGCTAAACCATCTGTCTGTGGATTGTAAGCTGTATGAAATGAAATTTCTGTACCAAGAATGTCATAGAAGGTGGTCCAAAATTCAGATGTGGTTTTGGGTCCCTATTACCAATGATGATTTTTGGGACTCCACATGTGGCTATGATCTTATTCCAAAATAACAAATCTGTATCCATTGCTGTGTCCTCCTTATGAAATGGCAAGCACCTCACACTTTTTCTATACCTATTAACTATGACTATGCAGGAATTGAAATTTTCTTTTCCTCCTGGTACAATTCCTGTGACCTAGTTCATATTAATGGTTTCCCATGGGTGTTTGGGTTATTCTATGTGTTGAAGTAGCCCATATTTTTTCCTATGTTTTCTGTTTGTCTTTTTACATCTTTGACAAGTGTTGATATATTCACTCAACTCTTGCTCTCATTTGGGCCACCAAGCTGTGCTTGCTACCGTTTCCTTGGTCCTGTCTTCACTCATGTGTCCCATATAGGGGCAGTCATGACATCCCTGCAGGATCAAGAATATGTTATCCCTGTCCACCACTGTGAGGGCACTTGTGTGATTCTCTCTGTGATTGAGTAGTCCATCTATAAGGAAAAACTTGTCATCCCTATAGTCCCTCAATCAGGGTTCCTCTAGCTGGGGTCCAGCTCTGGGCTCCTGTATTTCTGTTGAAGGAGTTTCCACAATATGCCCCACTGTTTGTGTTTGGCATAAGTCTTCATTACTGAACCAAAGAACACATTGTCTAGTTCTGAGGAAGTTCTCCCTAATATGGAAGTTTCTGTTCCTTCTGATTCAGTGCCTTCACTGTCTGGGGTACCACCTTCTTGTGCCCATTCAGAAAATCTGAAGTTTTTCCTCCTGCTTATTTCCCTTAAATGGATAGAGATCTTTGCTTCTACTTCAGGGTAAGAAGCTGGGTTGCTTTTGACATTATGCAGTGGCCACCTTCTGAGGCCATCTTCATTGGTGTGGCTCTTTCTTCTTTGTAAATGATTGTCATGTTACATCTATACTCTTGGATGGACATTTGCCACCTCAACATGTGGCTATTAGTAGTCTTCATATTAAGTAAAGACTTGAGTTCTGTGCAGTCTGTATAGACTTTAACGACTGCACTGTTGATATAATAATGGAGTTTTCCTAGGGCCCAGACAAGGGATAAGAATTCAGTCTGGGTTTCTTAATACCTAGCATCTGAATCTTTCAGTGTCCTTGAGATGTAGCATATTAACCCTCCCCTTGGTTCACCATCTACAATTTGTATTTGCTTTAGGGCTTCTACTAATGCTTGACTGCAAGCTGCATCTATGTACAACTTGAATGGTAACTCAAAGTCAGGGAGTATAAGGACATGTGCATTAGTGAGTTCATGTTTGTTCCTCTCATATGAATCTCTCCTTTTCTTGGTAATTTCAAGAACTACATCTTCTGAACATAACTTGTATAGACTACTAGTTATGTGAGAAAATTCTTTTATGCAGTTTCTGTAGTAGCTAGCAAACCCAAGGAATGATTTCATCTCTTTGATGTTCTTTGGTACTGGCTTTTGCAGTACTGCTGCTACTTTATTTTGGTCTATGGCCAGACTAAGGCCCAAGACTTTATTTCCTAGTTCCCGTAATTCTTGTTGGCCAAAATTGCACTTCTTAAGTGAAACTTTCAGTTTGATGGATGTGCAATTACTTGGTAGTCTGTATATGTACTCCACATGGTCTTCCAATGTCTCTGAGTATATAATGATTTCATCAATATATACTACCATCCAGCCTTCTAATATTTCTTCTTGACATAGTGTGTCCATCATCCTTTGGAAGTGGGCTGGTGCATTTCGGATGCCAAACGGCATCCTGGTGTACTCATATATACCCATATGGCATATAATTCTGAGGAACTTCATGGAGTTTGGTTTGACTCTATTCTGGTGGAACCCTTTCATACAATCCATATTTTTTATTTATTTGTATTTTTCCGGTTTATCTTGGGCATAATGTATCCTTGGTGTGGGGTACCTATCAGCTTTTGTGTAGTTATTTAGGGCTCAGAAATTCCCACACAACCTAGATTTGCCATAATGGCAGGCTATAAGGACAGGAGTGGTTATTTCCACTATTTTGTTATTTCCTATCATCCTGATGACATCCATTTCTAGAAGTTTATTGATGTGCTTCTCAATTTCTTTCCTAGTTTCCAGGCTTTCTGGGTATGGAGGCCTTCTCAGCATGGGTGGATGTGTTCTTTCCACATCTAGATATTATTATATATCATGGCCTCTGATTTTGCCCAAAGGTTCTACACCAATGGCAAGTTCTGGTATATTTTTCCTCAGCATTTTCAGTAAACCAAGTTTTTTTTTACTGGTGAAGCTTGTATTGAGTTGGCCCTCTCTGAATTCTTCTAGAGGGTCGTTAGTGGACTTCTGGTATATTTCAAGGGAATTTGTTTTTCCTTGTTTGTACCTATGGTAATGTGCCTGTTATTACTGTTGTAAATATCAATGCCATAAATCTTCTGGTAACCTGTTCCCAGTAAGAATCCTTGTATATGGGCATCATCAAGCACAACAAACTCTGAATTCAGTCTGATATTACCTTTCCTATAGGGTATAATTATCTCTTTGATAATTGTCCCAATGAATGTCATCTTCCCTGACACACTTTTAAAATATTTTGCCTTGGTTGGAAAGAGTTGCTTCTCCCAATTTGGGAAGTGTTTATTCAGACAATATTTGGACACTATTGAGCATTGTGCACCATTGTCAATGAGCAATGGATGTTGAGCATTGTCAATACAAAAAGTAATCTTGGTGGCTGTCCCATGTATATATGCCATTCCTTTAGTTGGTATAACTAGGAATGTCTGTGCATCTTGTGTGTGTTTACACAAGTTTTTATTTTCATTATCTTGTGGCATGCCTTCCTATAGCTTTATGTCCTGAATTTCTATTTGTGTTTCCTCTTGGTACTCCACTAGAAATTGTCCTCTTGGGTCTTGGTCATCATCAGATTGTTCTCTGATGGCATCACCCATAGAATATAATTCAGAATCCTCTGTTGGGGATTCCTCCTCTGGGACTTTCTCAATGGCATAGACTTGCTTCTTTGTCTTTGTACAGTTAGTGTAATAGTGGACTTCTGAACTACAATTGTGACAAGTATTCTTCTTCTTGGTCACTTCTGCCAGTTTTTCTTTGGGTTTGTCTTTGAGGTCTACCCCAAAAGGTTGTTTCTCTTTGAAACTACTGCTTCTAAGTTTGGAATACTTGCCTATATTTGTTCTTTTCCTTACATGTTGTAAGCCTTTTGCAATTTCATCTAGAGTTCAACTTTGGTTGCATCTGCATTTTACTACATGCTCTAGTTTCTCTGGAATTTGTGTCAGGAGTTTGTGGTTCCCCATCTGAAAATATTTTTCTGGATCAATGGCTTTAAGTCTTTTAGACTGTGTAAGACACCACTCATATAGATCTTTGTCCACAGAGTACTTGTCATTTTCAAATGATATGGTCCTTTGCCATATCCAAGTACCATCACTATACTTTTGGATTATTTGACTCTTCCACCATGGCCAGTTTTTTCTGCCATGGATTTCTTTCATTTCTGTGTACCAAATACTAGCATGACCTTGAAATGTTGTATTCAATCTAGCAGTCATCCAGTAATCTTGTATGCTTGGTACATCTATGGAGAGTCCATCAATTTAATCAATGAGCTCCATGTGATCATATTTTCCTGCGCCAGAGAATTTGGGCCAGCCTAAGGCCTCTGGAAGCTGTTTTATGGCTTCCTTCTCAGAATAAGACATATTATCTCCATATTGGTATTGAGATAAATATCTTGCCTTATTCACCAATGAAAAATCTGTTTTGATTTATTCTTGGTGGTATGGATTGTCTAAAACATGGCCTTGTGGTTGGGGCCTCATATTTTGGAAGACATTAACCAATTTTTCTATGTCTTGATCCAGAAAATCTTTGTCCCTTTTTCATTGGCAATGTTTTTCAAAGACTTGTTTCAGTCTTTCATTGTTTTCCTCAGAAGCCTTTCCCAATTGAGAATTGCCTTATTGAAGATTTTAAAAATTTTGTCCATGGGGGTTGATAATTCTCTCATACTCACATGGATTTCTTGGAGTTCTGCAAATGGGGACACTTTTAACCACAGTGAATCACTTTTCAAGTTACTCTCATGTGCAAAGCACTGTGTTCATTCTTAGTGGTGGTAATATTTCTGTTATTGGGGCTACTGATTCTAGAAGTATTTACAGCTATTTCTGGCTCTTTAGTACTTCTTCCACCAAGTCCACCAGCTTCTGGATCATTGGGTATGACTCTTTCTGCTTTGGCTGAAAGATTTCTTGTTTTGGCCCTTGTATCCTTGTCTTCTCCTGGAAACTACCTGGTATTGTGAAGAATGGTGACTGTTGGCCACTGATCTTCCGATGCCTAAATGGTGTGAAGCCACTAGAGAGTTGGATTGGTCTACTCCTTGTGAGCCTGAAGGATTCAGAGTAGGACCTGTCTGGTTTAGCTGTTCTTCTATAGCTTGAATAGTGGCCTTATTTTCCCTTATCCTGGTTTCCCTCTCCTCCAGAAGTCTGAACATTCTGGTGGGATTCCAACCTTTGGTGATTACCATAAGGTCTTTGAATTCTATCTCTTTGCGACATATCTTCTGGAAACTTTCTCCAAGCTCAGCCCAGTGGGATGTGAGGTTGAACTTTTTGTTATCCATGTTTTATTGAAAAAGGTCTTTGAGCAGTTGGTGGAGCTGAAGAAATTTATCCATATTTTTCCAGTCCTCTTCTTTGAAGTTTCTATTTAATTGGAAGGTGAATGGAAGAGTGGGTATGATTTCCCTCAGTTTCTTGCCATCCACCACTGTGTCCAAGGTGTCCTCTTCCAGGTCTTCTGGTTCTCGGAAAGCCTTCTCTGTCCTCTGGCTGGTTCCTTCGGATTCCAAGGTTCCTGAGGTGTACAGGTGACATATCAGTTTTTTCAGGAAGTCAACAACTTAATTTTCTTGGGGTATTTACCTTTGACTGTGCCTTGTCAAAATTTACTGTCTACTGCTTTTGGCAATTTGCCTTTAGAGGTTACAACTGGGTTAATTATTGAAATCTTCCCTGTAAAAGTGGTTAAGTTTGGTGTAACTTGTATTGATGGAGGTTTCTGTGGTTTTCTACTTATCTGAGTGGCAATTGGTTTCCACTGATTTTCTGTAATGAGTCTTTCACTGTTCCTCTTGCATTTGCCCTTGCTGCTTTCTGGTTATTCAGGTATCACAGGCGTACTGCATTGTGATTGGGTTTCATGTGTTATAAAGGTTTCCTCAACTGAATCAAAGAGAAAAGAGGGCTTATGTCAGTTAATAAATCCTAAAATTCTGTTTTCATGTCTAAGAATCCCCTCTGGGTAATATATTTCTATATTATACCCTTGTATTATGATGCTGTCGTTGGAATTATCAATTATATGTCAAAAATATGGCTTTGTGTATCTCTGGTATATTGTTTGTATACCAGTATCTCACAGATTAACTTGTAATTAACAAGTGTAATCTCAGAAGTTGTTATGTAATACGCAATTGAAATTATAAATATGCCCCAGCATGCCTCTAATACTTTTATTTACAGTAAGATAGGTGTTCTTTTTAGTTAAAAAAGAACTGTATTGATGGCTCTTAAGTGCTTTAATATGAAAAACATGCCAAAAATAGATATGATGGTGATTTAGATTGTAATCAACCACATGAAAAAAGCAATAAAACACAGTAGTATATTTATGTACCATTCAAAAAAATTAATAATAAGATATGTATTATATTAGTTTTTTTAATAGTTTTCACGTCTAAAAAGAGAAAAAATAATGTCTGGAATTAAGAATATCAGAGAAAAACTCACTTGTTGTGTAAAAAAGGTCCAAAAAAGTCAAACAACACTGCCAGGCCCCTAAAATGTCAGGCTGATTCTATGATGAAGTGATAATAATAGTTAATACAACTTTGATTATGACTGTGACATGGATAAAGTGATAATTAAACAGCTTTTAATTGATATTAAGGGCTTTACTAAAACAATTTAGGACTGGTGAGTGCTGTTGAAATCCCTGTGTGCAGCTTTACCAATTGGATTATTATTATAAAGTCTAAAATAAGTAAGAATATAATTATACCTCATTATTTCCAACATTATAACTGTTTCTGAAAGGTTTACTATGTAGAAATTCAAGATGAGGATGAGGAAACCTTTTCTGAAGGAGAAAGACCTCCTTTCACCATAAAATGGGGTGGAATTGCCTGTCACAGGGGCTTTTCTAAATGAAGAGGGCTTGGCACTCAGTAAACAGACTTACATATGGAGGGCTCCAAATAAATACTCAATTGATAAGAGTCATGAGATAAGAGAATAAATTTCTAGTCATAAAAATAATAAGCATTAAAAGATAAGAGAGCAAAACAAAAGCAACAATAAAGAGCCAACCACAAATAACCCTGTACCACTGTTTCAACCTGCTCAGAAAAGAGAAAAGGATTAATAAAGGATATGGCCACCAGGACTCTACTGAAAAGGTGAGGGAAGGCAAAGACTAACATAATAAATAATAAAATAATATTTCTTAATGAGAAATAAAATAATATTAAATAATAAATCAACTATTTTAATTAACTGGGGGAAAAACCCCAAGGTGGGTGAAAGGGGGCTGGTATATGTGAAAAAGTGCCAGCCTGGAGTTTGAGTGTTGAGAAACGATGATTTTATGATGGAGGAACCTGTATTTGAGATGTGGAAGTGTATTTGTGTATCCAATACAGTTATTTGCACCTGTATTGAGGACAGGCCTGTATTTGGTGAATCCTGTATTTGGGTTGTGCCTGTATTGAGCTGTATTGAGGTTTGAAACTGTATTTTGTGAATCTGCCATGAAACCCCTTGCTGATTAGGTGTTGGAAGATTTTCCATTAGTAAGGAGTGGTAATGCCCTGCCTGTCTCCATGGCTGTGACATGGCCCTCTAGATCATCCCTGTAGAGGAATTGAAGAGTTTTTTCACTTCAGAGTACTGTCTTGTGGCTTCCACAAATCCTTTATAAAATGTATTGGGCTCAGCTGTGGTTTTGAAACCACATATGGGCAGTTTTCTTCAATACAGGGTGAAGATTTTGATCTGCGGACCACACAGCCCTCTTCTGACATGTATAATGCATAGAATGCTGTACAGAACCTGTATGGGACCCCAGTATTGAATGAAATATATGGTATTGAATTATAAACATGTTTCTTTGTCTATTTGATACCTCATAGTTATTGTTATGGGATATTATCCCACAGAAAAGGTGTATTGGCCCAATGGTGGGATTTTAACCTTAAAGCTGCTATCGCTTTGTCAGTTTTTGAGATATTGAACTCAAAGTTGGTTTATTGTGTAGCCCTGGATGGGAACTACACACTGATTCTACATTTGGTATGGGTAACATTAAATATAGTAAAGGTATGCCATTTACAAGTTTTGTCATTCAGATATATGATTTTCTCAATATCTATATGGAGCTTGTTTGCTCCATAACCTTTGTTCTTGATGAGATATGGGGAAATGAAATGCACCATTAGATATCCCTAATTGTGCTCTTTCCAAAAAGACCCCACTTTCAGTATCTCCCACTAAAACTGTAGAAGTTAGATGGGAGGTGAATATTTTGTTCACCCTTATTTGACTTTATCTTGGCCATAACTTCTGTAATTTTGATGTTAGCTCAATTTTGCTAGTAAAATTGGATAGCCATGACTTAGAGAATCCAGTTGAATACCCATTTTATAGGTTAAGCCTCTTCCTCTGGATTTCAGATGAGAGGTGAAAATTAAGGCTTGTGCTTAGCAGCAGCTTTGAGAAGGAATAACTTTGTTATTCTTTGTCCTATAATGATGGGAATTTCGTATTTTGATAAAGGTGAGTTTTGCCTTTCTTTTGATACCTTTTCAGCTGATTTGGCTCACCTCCATGTTTTGGTCATATCTTACCTTTACCATTGGTTCATGGTATTTGGCTGTCATTCTTGTGCTCTGGTTTTGACTCACAGACTGACAGACCCAGAAATCTCTTTTCAAACTCAAATTTATAATTTTCAGAAGGATTTTTCTCAGTATAACTGCATAACAATTGGTAACAAGCTAGGAATGTCAATCTCTCCTGTTATGGCACAAGCCATGTTCATTCAAATGCTCAACAATGACAGAGAACTGACAGGCTTAGTTCAAAATCTATATGACATCAGTCCTTTCACTCTTTCATCAGTTCTAAACAGAATAATCATTGAACATTCACAAAGAAACTAAGCAATTGGGTGATCAGATATCATTCACCAATACATCAAGCTCAAATCCTAGACATAATCAAAAAGGGAAAACACATAAGATAAGGAAGAGAAATGAAAAAACCAGAATGGTTCCTCAAAAAAATGCTAAGAAAGACTCTGATAAGATGTTTGAGAATTTAGAAAATATGGTTGCAAAACTACAAGCTTCAATGAAGAATCAATTACAGTTTATGGTAGTTGAACCCAAGAGATAAAATTTAAGTTCTGAATATGATTTCTTTATACAAAATGACATGATCTTCTCCCTTGATTACAGAAACAAGATTTATCTGGACTTTGATGCAGGAAACTCTGAATTTAACACACTCAAATTGCTGACTGTCAGCCTTTGAGGTATGTGTGACATACCCTTAAGGCCACAAATAAAAGTATACATAGGTGATTTAGTCTTAAACAGACTAATCAAATGAATTTGAAATAAAAAATAACAAAAAATAGCTGTAACTTTTTTTGCATAAACAAAGTTATAGTTATTATGTCATTTTTGGATTCTACTCCAAAAATAACCTAGGATAGACCAACCGGGTGTTATACCCAAAACGGAATATTACTTAGGTTATTAGATGATTTAATAATCTCAAAGTACAACTGCAATTTTTTTAACATTTTTTTTTGAAAATTGTTAAATTTAAGTTTAAATAAGTTTAAATCTAAAGTTGCATAAGGTTTATGCAAACATAGCAAAATTCTAGTTAAAATTAAGGTGTTGTGTAAATTTAGTTAATCTGCTAAGAATTTTCCATAAAAAATGTAAATCATGTGTGAGCCCAATTGAAAGGGGTTTAAGGCCATATTATGGCTTTAAATAAAGAAAAAGGCAAAATATATTCAAAGAGTTCAGACAAAGGAAAAAGACCAAACAGAGTTGAGGTACCCAACTTTTTGAATGTGCAAGGATTCAATTGAGGTTGTTTACCTGAATTGGAGAATTTACAACCTTATTTAAGCTTTAAGATTAGACTTTGATCCAAAATTAAAGCTTAAACTGGCTTTATTGCAATTTTGGACAGAAATTTCAAGCTTCCAAAGGGTCAATTGGTCACAAACATGTGCAATCACCCCCCCAATGGGCTTTTACAGCAAATCTAGCCTGACCTCAATCTATGTCCAATTGGCCATGTCATCAGTTTTATGGCTAATTGGACCCTTTTGGTATCTTATGGCCTTTGGGCCATATCCACTTCTTCTGCCACTCATTGCCGCAAACCTCATTTATGGCCTCATGCCATATCCTGCAATAATTGGCCTTTTTGGCCAATTTTCCACCTCACCAACCCCCAGTCCAATACCCTTGTTTTGGGCCTGGGGGTTCCATTTTGTCTTACACGGGCCTCTGGCCCCTCTATCAATCACCCAGGCCTTTGGTCCACCTCTTTTTATTAGGGGGTCTATCCCCTAGATGGCCTTTTTGGCCCATTTAGGCGCCCTACGGCTTCTACGGCCCACATTCTGCGGTGCGTGGGACTTTAGGCCCCTTTTGTCCTAAATCCAATGAGGCCAAAAGGGGCCAAGGGGGAAGTCCACTAGCCCCCAAACCACAAGTGGGCCAACCTGAGCCCAATTGTGAGCCTGTGAGGTATGTATGACATACCCATAAGGCCACAAATGATTTTATAAACAGTTAATTTTGTCTTAAACAGACTTTTTAGTTGAATTTAAAATAAAAAATAATAAAAAATAAGTATAACTTTTTTTTGGATAAACAAAGTTATAAATATTATGTCATTTTTGGATTCTACACCAAAAATAACCTAGGGTACACCCATAGGGTGTTATACCCAAAACCACTTATTTTTTATGTTATTGGAAGATTTAAGAATCTCACAGTACCAATGTAATTTTTTTAACATTTTTTTAAAATTGTTAAACTTAAGCTTAATTAAGCTTAAATTTAAAGTTGCAAAAGGTTTATGCAAACTTACCAAAATTTTAGTTAAAATTGAGGTGTGGTGTATATTTACTGAATTGGCTAAGGATTTGCCATACAGAATGTAAATCCTGCGTGAGCTCAATTTAAAAGGGTTTAAGGCCATAGTATGGCTTTAAATAAATAAAAGGGCAAAATCCACGCAGAAAGGTGGGACAAAGGAAAAAGACCAAATAGAGCTGGGGTACCCAACTTTTGGGATCTGCAAGGATTCAATTAAGGTTGTCCACCTGTATTGGAGGATTTTCAACCTTATTTAAAATTTAAGATTAGACTTTGATCCAACCTTAAGGTTTAAACTGGTTTTATCCCAAATTGGACAGGAATTTCAAGCTGCCAAAGGGTAAATCCCAATATGCAGGCTTGAAATCAAGGTTTTAAGAACTGTCAGAGCTTATTTAAGCTTAAAAACCTTAAATAAGCTTAAAACTTCAAAGTTTCAAGCATTAAAACCTTATCAAAACTTAAGGTTTGGTGTGTTTTGCTATTTTATGTGGAAAAATAGCAATAACTTCAAAAATTCATTAAAAATCCAATTCTTGATGGATTTGCTTGAAATTTTCACACAACTTAGAATTTAATATTATCAATATATAAATTAAATTTTAAGTATCTTTTATAAATAAATTTCCTGGGTAATCAGCCTGGAAACTTACTCTTTTAATTAAACTCAAAGAAAATTATGATTTCTTTAAAAATTAATTAAAAATTGAGTTTAAGAGATTTTTGCTTGAAACTCTAATTTTAAGTTGTTCATGTGATGAACTTTAATATAAATAACTTTATTTTATATTAAAACTTAAAATAGTTAAATAAATGAGGATTAAAGTTACTTGGAGTTAAGAATAACACTGGTAGCTTTAAATTGGAAGTAAAAATAAGTTGCCTTAAGTTAAGAACTTTATTTTTAAGCATGGTTTTTCAGTTTTGACCTTAGCACGCCCTCTACATCCATTATGAATCATGAGAGCTGCTCTGAAGACATAAAAAGAGTCTTTTCATCACTGTTATTGTCCATCATTCATCATTAATCCAATCATATTAGAAATTTAAACAGGTAAAGTTTTATTAAATATAAAATCTTATTATTAAAAGTAATTCTTAAGTTATTTTTATTCTTTATTTATTGAAATTAAAGAATTGAAGTCATAGAATTCAGATTATTGTTTTAATCACCAATAATATATTTTGTTATATAAAATTATCTTCTTAAATATCTTTTAAAATCCACAAATTCCTATCAAAAACTCTTTAATCATAATTTATATTATAAAAAGTTGTTTTATCTTTCAATTTATTGATTTTTGACGTGTTTTTAAATTATAACTATTATTTAATACTATAACTGTTGTTGTTTGACTTATTATATTAAATAAATCTTATAAGTAAGTTTTCTCTAAAAATTCTATATTTTTTTGTCTAGTATTAGTTTTTTTTTATATATAGAATTTTCTCTATAAGAATTATTTCTGCACAGTGTGTGTTTTAATTCTTTTATAAATAATATTTATATTATTTATAAGTGGTTAAATATTTATATTTTCCACGTGTAATTGTCACATTAAGAGCTTTACACTTCTTATTGTTATAACTGTCAGTGACTATAACAATAATAGAATAATTATAATTTATTATAATTATTATATTTTTATTATTATTATATTATAATAATAATAATTAAATTTATTTTTTTATATATAATTATTTCTAATAATTATATTTAAATTTGTGGTCATAATATTTTATTATATTATATTTTTCTACTGAGGACAGTCATAGTACTCTTGATATTGTTACTATTATCAAGAGTTTCATAGACAAACCTTACACCAATCTTGGCCCCAAATCCCAACAATTCCAAAATTCCTAAATTGGCCAAGAACCACAGGTTGGCCTCTGACAACCACCAGAGGCCACCAGCTCAGTTCCAGAAAGGCTTCCCCTCAACTAAGTCAAAGATGTTTCCTTCACTCAGGAACCCAGTACCAAATATCCAGGTGTGGTGCATATATGGTATAATATACCATTATGCACCATTTTGTCTCAGCAATCCAATGTTGATTTTCTCAGCACCCCAATATGTCATTTAAATCCAAGTCCCCAAATCCATCACCCATTTCAAAGGAATATTTTCAGTCATTCAGTCTTGCAATCCCTGGAGGCTACCAGAAGACCATTGAAGGACCCCAACCAGCTGGCCCTGCAGGAGTTGGGTTGTTATTTATTTTCAGAATTATTCAAAGGGTAATTTCAACAGATTATCAATCATTGGATCAGTTTCAAAGGCATCAAGCACTTTAGTATTCCTTGAACACCTCAATTGGTCCATACAGGCTGTGGTCAACCAACCTGTATGGCCTTGGCCTTGTTGGGCCAATTCATATTCCACTGTGGAAATTCAGTCACACAGCTCACTTCTCAAGATGGCCAGATCTGTATTGACCCAAAACAGTCAATACAGCTGCGTTATCAACTCTCCAGTATTAGTCTTAAGCTTTTCACATATACTGGCCACCTTTTCTTCCTTGGGGATGTTTTCCCCAGTTAATTAAAATATTGGATTTATTTTTATTCTTATTTTCTTCTTTCATTATTATAGTAAATACTGAGAATCTTAAGTCAGTCAATTGCACCATTTTCTTTTCCTGTCAGTGGATATTGGTGGTAATAGGCTTTACTAATTCCATTGTTCTTTCTGGAAGGTTGAAACAGTGAATTGAGGATTCATTTTGTTGGCTCTTTGGCTTTTGGCTTTTTTATTATCTTTGGCCATTGGCTTCCATTTTCTTTTACCTTTGGTATAATTGTCCTTACTCTTATTCTTCTTTAAATAAATATAATATTTGTTATTTCTTTATTACTTTTGAGCCCTCCAAGTTAGTTCTTCATTCCTGAGTGCCAGGCCACTCTTGTCTTCCACAAGAGCCCCTGTGACAAAACTCCAATATGCAAGCTTGAAATTAACGTTTTAAGAACTGTAAAAACTTAATTAAGCTTAAAGAGCTTAAATAAGCTCAAAAATTAAAATTTATAAGCATTAAAACCTTATCAAAAGTTAATTTTTGGTGTGTATTGCTATTTTATGTGGATGAATAGCAATAATTTCATAAATCCATTAAAAATCCAATTCTTAATGGATTTCCTTGAACTTTTCACACAGCTTAAAAATTGATGTTATCTGCATATAAATCAAATTTTAAATATCTTTTATAAACATGTTTGATTGGTAATTATCTGGGAAATTTACTTTTTCAATTATACTTGGAGAAAATCACGATTTCTTTAAAAATTAATTAAAAATTGAGTTTAAGAGATTTTTTTTTAAGCTCTATTTTTATGTTTTTTATGTGAAGAACTTTAATTCAAATAAACCTAAGTTATATCAAAACTTAAAATAATTCATCCAAAAGAATATTGAAGTTACTTGGAGTTAAGAATAGCACTGGTAGCTTTAAATTGGAATGAAAAATAACTTACCTTAAGTTAAGAACCTTATTTTTAAGGATGTTTTTGCATTTTTTACCTGAGCATGCCCTCTTTATCCATTCTGAATTATGAGAGCTTCTCTGTAGACATCCAAAGAGTCTATTCATTAATTGTTTTGTCCATCACTCATCATCATTCCAATCATATTAGACATTTAAACAGTTAAAGTTTTATTAAACTAATTCTTAAGTTATTTTAATCTTTATTAATTCTTAAAATTAAAGAAATGAAAACATAGAATTCAGATTATTGTTGTAATCACCAATAATATATTTTATTATACAAAGTTATTGTCTATCTCTTAAGATCCACAAGCTCCTGTTAAAAGCTCTTTAATCATATTTTTTATTATAAAAATTTGTTTTATCTTTTGAAATATTGATTTTTGGTGTGTTTTTAACTTATAAAGATTATTCAATATAATAACTGTTGTTGTTTGATTTTTTTATTTAATAAATATTATAAGTAATTTTCCTTTAAAGTTCTATATTTTTTTATCTGCATTAGCTTTTCTAAAAAAAGATTCTATAAGAACTATCTCTACACATTGTGTGTGATAATTCCTTTTCCAAATAATATTCTTTTTTTTTTATAAGTGGATAAATATTAATATTTTCCATGTGTAATTGTCTCATTAAGAGCTTTACACTTCTTATTTTTATGACTTTCACTGACTAAAACAATAATAGAATGATTATAATTTATTATAATTATTAATAATTTTTTGAATATTAGAATATTTAATAATAATTAAATTTCTTTTTTTATGTAATTATTTTAATAATTATATAAATTTGTGGCTATAATATTTAATTATATTATCTTTTTTACTGAGGACAGTCATTGTATTCTTGATATTTGTCACTATTATCAAGAGTTTCATAGAAAACCCTTACACTCACTAACGTGACCCCTGTCCAGCAAAATATTAACACTTATGGGAGCTCTGTTACAATTACGCATCAAGGTACTTTGGTTTTTATGTCCATAATGATTCAGTGTCTCTATTTTTGCACTGGATCGACCTTTCAACCTGTGCTTGGTGTCACATTTACTTGACCATGGGATTAAACCTGTAATAAAGGACATTTTTCTTTAATTAAAAAAGTAAACTCAATCCTAGCATAATTTAAGAGAGAAGGAAACTCATTTTCAAGTAAGATACAGTCAAGTAAAAATTATTTTACAAGTGCAGAGTACAAAGACTGGCACACAATCTTAGGTCATCCAAATGACATTTGTTTGAAACATTTGTACAAATAATGAAATATTAAAGGATCATTTAAATCATATAAGGATTGGGAGACTTTTCAGAAAGCTAAGATTTTAAATTTCCCTCACAATCAAGCACTCCCTTCATCTACTATGCCTTTTCACTGAATGCACATGGATACATTGAAAATTACCCCACCTACAGAACACAGAATCAAGAATGTCTTAGTTATTGTAGATGACTATTGAAGATACATTCAAATTTATTTCATGACCAGAAATAATCAGGCACAGGCAAATGTAATTTCATTTTTTAATGAATTTTATAATAAGGTAAATATCAAACCTGCCTTCCTATACACTGATAGGGTTGGGAGTTTGACTCAATTTCATTTTGAAAATTTCTGTTTGATAAGGGGATAAACCTTTAGCAAGGACCACATGTTTCACCTCCAAAAAATGGTGTTTCCGAGAGGTTAAAACAAACTCTTCTCACCAAAACACACTGTCTTCTTGCTCAGTCAAGAATCCCTATTTGTATGCGGAATGAAGCTGCTAAGAACATTTCTTTGCTTTTGAAATTGTTACCTCACAAGGCTATTGGAATGAACTCACCTTACAAGATTCTCTCCAAAAACAACATGAACTTGGAGACACCAATTATTTTCAACAAGCTTATACCCTTTGAAATGAAGATGTCAGTACATGTACAAAAATCCTCAAGCAAGCTTTCTCTTGGAAGAGAAACCTTGAAAGCTTTCTCTTGGAAGAGAAACCTTGAAAGCTTTGAAATTTGAAATTCACTCCAAAATTATTCAGTTATAAGATTAAATCTCACACAAAATTTGGTTTACTCAAGATTTTAGCTCCCCAACTATTCTATCCAAAAATAGAATAAGACAGGTTATTGTTAGATTACCACTTCCTGTAGTCCAGTATCATGTCCCACTCCGGCAAACAGCATTAGTCCCTAGCATTCAGTATGATAAACAACCAGTAAACAAAACCACAAACAAGCTGGTTACTTCAAGTTCAAAGAGTAACCATTCCTACATACCATATTATGAACAAGCTACCAAGGACATTTCAAACCAAATCAACCCAAGGAAGGTTTTGAAGGGAGTAGGCAAAAAAACAACCTTCTGGACATAGTTTTGTTAGAAGATGTGATTACTTACTCAAAAGCTATGAATGATCCAGTCAAATGCAATAATTGGGAAGAAGCTATGAACCTGAAAGGAAATTCGCTTCAAAGTTACAATACTGGGGAATTGGTCTCATATCTTAAAAATGGTAAAGTAATTGGCTGAATTTGGAGATTGACCAAGAATCATAATGAATATGCAGAGGTCTATAGGTATAAAGCTAGATGGGTGGTGCTAGGAAATCATCAAGAACATCTGATCCATTACTTCAATACTTGGGCTTCTTTAAGACAAAATGAAAGCTTCAAAGTAATTATCTCACTAGTCACAAACTCCAACTATATTCCATATCAATTCCCCATTGAAACTGCATTCTTACATGGGGATATGGATACAACAGTATATGTTAAACAGATAAAGGGTTATGAAGATGTAGGAAAGGAAAGCTGGGTTTGGAAATTGAACAAATAAAATTATGGTACAAAGCAGGCTCCACAAATGTGGCAGCTTAGATGTTGAAGTGTCCTCACAAAGTGTGGAATGACAAAATTCAAATCTGACAATTCTATCTATCTTAATAATGATACTTTTCTGATTTTCCACATGAATTTTGAAAACAGTTTCCTCATAAGGAAAGAAGACTCCATCATAAAGGCATTGTTAACAGCACTTGGTAAGGAATTTTCTGTCAAATCTCAGGTTCAACCAACCCAACACCTAGGTTATAAAATGAAATGGTATCTTGATGGTTCAGTGGGATTAAGTAAGCCACATTTCATTAAGAAATCAATTCATGATAATCACATGAATTAAAGAAACAGTGTTAAGAGACCATGCAACAGAAATCTAATAATGGAGATAGACAATGAAGGTGAAGTAGTCACTATCACACCATATGAACAGGTTATTAGTAGCTTAAACTACCTTGCTCAACACAAACAACCTGATATTATTTTCACAGTAAATAAGTTTTTCAGGTACTCTAATAAACCTATCAGAAAGCATTGGATTGCATTGAAACACCTATTATGCTAACTCAAGGGCACAATGCTATTTGTGCTTGTGTTCACCAAGGCAAAAGATAGGGATACGTCCACACTTTCGGGGTGAGCTGATTCCACCTATGCTAACAACAAAAACAATTGAAAGTCAATCTCAGGATATATAATTACCTTTTTAGGCAACCCCATTTGCTGGTGGAGCAAGTATCAGTCAGTTGTTTCCCAGTAAACAACAGAAGCAGAATTTATTGCCATGAATTAGTGTGTGTCAAACAACTTCTTGGACATATTCTCTTTTGAAAGATATTAAATGTGGCTTGACCAAACATGTGTTTTACAATTAAAGCTCTGGAGCAACTACCATATTGCAGCAACAATCACTAAACATATTGAAGTACAATTTCAAAATGTTTGAGATCTGGTCATGAATAAGAAGTTAGATGTAGTTCAAGTTGAGTCAGAGGATATGATAGCTGATATGTTGACCAAACCCTTGGGATTACAAAAGCTGATTGAAATATATCAGAAGTTGCATATCAAGGAGATCAGAAGAGTGTTGTAAATAAATCCTCCTTTTGAATCAATGGTTAGTAAGTATAAGGAGCAAAGGTCTGAGCCCCAAGGATTTCTGGTCACTAAACCCGATCTATGTATACATTTACATCACTTATAAATAATTAGGTGTTGTATAAATAGTGGCTTATGATTTTTACTTAGAAGGACATTAATAATCTCATAATTATCTCTTATGTTCATTATATTATTAATGAATTTATTTTTCATTGTTAAAATGATATTTCACTCCTACTCACAAGGCTTGAGGATAATTTAGGTACACAAGTGTTGTCTACAACTACTTTAACTCAAATTAAAGGTATTGTTTTCTCTTTACTACATGTCACAAATTAATTTGTCATTGTGACTATAATAGTCATATTTGTAGTGTTTTGTATTGATTTTGTTCACAATCTAGCTATATTTACTATTTTTCTTCTCATTTAATGATATTGAGTATATTGAATGTTTTTTTCATTGAAGTGTTACTGTTACTTGTTTTATAATTGTGCTAGCATTGAAACCTAAAGATACATAACTATAACTCATTGCCCTTTGGCCCCTCTGGCCCATCCCCTCTGATTAGGGTTTTTTTGGCCTAAACATACTTTTTGGGCCATTTAGACCTGCTATGGCCTCTACAGCCAGCTGTTCAGGCCACATAACACAGTCTGTGGACAATGGGACACTTGTGGCCCCTTTTGGCCTAAATCCAAAGGAGCACACCTGGAGCCGCCAAAGATAAGTGGGCCCACCTCACCTCATCTTGGCCCCCAAAGACAAAGGACCCAATTGGCTATAATTGGCCATGGCCTCTGGAAATCACAAGAGGCCAACAGTCACCTTCAAAAAGTTTTACCTTCAAGACAAGGGGAAACCTTCCCCAGCCATGGACCCAGGGCTATAGGAACCAGTAATGGGTCATATAGGGTATTATTTAGCATTATGCACCAAGGTTTCTCAGAAATTCAGTGATGATTCACTTGAGACCACATTTCATAATTTTATGTAAATTAACCAGTCCATCACTCCACTTCAAAGAAAAACTCCAGTCAATCAAGCTTTCAATCCATGGTGATATCCAGAAGACCATTCAAGTACACCTACCACCTGGCCTTTCAGGCATTGGTCATTTCAATTCAGCAGCATTCCTCCCATGGAATACCGTCCCAGAATTCTTCAAGGGAAACTTAAAGAGTTTTTTGTTTATCAAATCAATTTTCAAGGAAGCAAGAGCTCCAGAAATTCTTCGCCAACTCAACTGGTCCATACAGACTGTATTGACGCAACTGGTATGGCATTGACCCTTTGGGTCAAGTAATTTTCCATTATGGGAATTCAGAACATACAGTTCATTATCAAGATGGCCAGATAAGTATTTTCCCAAAACATTCAACATAGTTGGGTGCTCAACCCTCCAGGATCAGTCTTTCAACTTTTCACATATACTGGCCACCTATTCAATTTTGGATACTTTTTCCCATTTAATTAATTTATTGGATTTATTTTTAGTATTATTTTCTTTCCATTCTTGAAAGTAAATACTTATATTTATAAGTCAGGAATTTGAATCTTTTCTTTTCCTGTAAGTGGGTATTGGTGGGCATATCCTAGCCAATTGCATTATTCTTTCTGGCAGGTTTAAACAGTGAATTGAGCTTTCATTTGGTTGGCTATTTGGCCTTTTCCTTCTCTTTATTATCTTTTTCCTTTGGCTTCCTTTCTTATCTTTGGAATCTTTGGACTTGCTCTAATTTTCCTCAAAGAAATATAATATTCATTTATTTCTTTATTCTTTTGGAGCCCTCATAGTGAGCTCTTGATTCCTGAGTGCCAGGACACTCTTGTTTTCCCCAAACACCCCTGTGACAGTAACAATCAGAAATGGCTTTTTCTCATTTTCATAATCATAAAAACAAAATCACATAGTTTTGTAATTTTTTTCTTCTTTTGTCATGCTTTTCATCCCAAAATTGAGTGAGTTTTCTGAAAACAAAAGTTTTTACCAATATTTAGGTTTTTGTCAGCCTGTGACTCAAAACCAGAGCACAAACATGACAGCCAAAATACCATAAATCAATGGTATATCCAAGATACCACCAAAACATGGAGCTGAGACAAATTAGCTCAAAAGGTATCAAAAGAGAGAGGAAAATAACCTCTTTCTGAAAATGTAAGTCCCATCACCATAGGACAAAGAATAACAAAGTAATTCCTGCTCAAAGTTGTTGCTGAGCATAAACCTTAATTTTCATTTCTCATCTGAAATTCAGAAGAAGAGGCTTAACCCCATCAAATGGGTATTCAAAATGAGGCTCTAACTGAGGGCTATCCAATGGTACCAGACAAACTGAGCTAGCACCAATATTACTGAAGTTATGGTCAAGTTCAGGCCAAATAAGGTTGAACAAAACATTCACCTCCCATCTAACTTCTGTAGTTTTAGTGTGAGATACCTAAAGTGGGCTTGTTTTGGAAAGAGAAAAATCAGGGCTATCTGATGGTGTTATCCATTTCCTCATATGTCATCTAGAACAAAAGTTATGAAGCAAACAAGCCCAATACAGCTTTTGCCTAAAGCACGCCTATGTACAGAAATTCTTGTACATGGGATAGCTTTGCCATATTTAATTATAACCATATCAAATAAAGTACCCTTTTGTAGAAAACATACAGGGCTACACAATGAACGAGTTTTGAGGTTGATATCTCAAGAACTGACAAAGGTATGGCTGTTTTAAGGTTAAAATCTCACATTTTGGCAAATACAGCCTTACTATGGGATAATATCCCATAACCATGAACATGAGGTGTCAAATAGACAAAGGAGGTTGTTTTTACTTCAATACCTCATATTTCAGTCAATACTGGGTTCCCATACAGTTTCTGTACAGAATTCCACACGTCATACATGTCAGAATCAGGCTATGTGGTCCCCAGATGAAAATTTTCACCCTGTATTGGTGAAAACTGCCGAGATGTGGTTTCAAAACCACATCTGCACCCAATACAGGCTATACAGGCCATTTTTAAACCACAATCCTGTCCTAGAGAGTGAATAATCTTCACTTCCTCTATGTGGAAAGGTCTAGTAGCCTTTCCATCCCATTTCAGGATAAAAAGGGGGGTTTTCACAGCCAGAAAAGCTTTCCTCATTCTGCTCTTGAATTCCTAAGTAGTAAAACTGTCAAAAACATTTATACTCTTGGAAAATAAACAGGTATAATTATAATTTTAATTATTGTAGTCTTTATTATTGTAACCCAACAGGTAAAGCTGCACCCAGGGCTTTCAACAGCGCTCACCACCACTATATTCTTATATAGAATAGGCCTTTTGTTTTAAATTAAATCATTTATAAACCCTTATAATTTTTTATAACCATTTTAACAGTGTCACAGTAATAGTTGAAAGTTGTAAATACATTTATATACC
Organism: Austropuccinia psidii; assembly: GCA_023105745.1. NCBI lineage: Eukaryota > Fungi > Basidiomycota > Pucciniomycetes > Pucciniales > Sphaerophragmiaceae > Austropuccinia > Austropuccinia psidii. Next base: position 50,222,780 of record JALGQZ010000004.1, read on the forward strand.
TTTTATCATAGACTCAGCCTGACATTTTGGGGGCCTGGCCGTGCTTTTTTGAATTTTGGACCTTACAAGTAAGTTTTTTCACTTATTTATTATTTTCTGAAAATTGCTTCTATATTTTTTGTCATATTGTTCTTAATAATATATATATATTATATATTTTATTTATTAAATTGGTCTATGCACCATTTTATAATCAGATTATAAGAGTATTTTTCATGTGGCTGATACCCACAAGACCTCTATTTTTGGTGTGTTTTACATATAAAAACACTTACAGCCATGAATAAGTCCTGTATTTTTGATTAAATAAGGACACCTCTGACTGTAAAAGCAACATTTGAGGCGTGGTTAAGTGTATTGTCAACTCAATTACACTTATACAGAACCACTTCATACAGATTACACTTGAAAACCACAAGTTAATATGAGGGATACTGGTACAGAAACAGTGTAACAGGGTACCAAAAGCTGTAATTCTGACGTGGAATTTTTAATTCAATTACACTTTCATTATACAAGGGCATATTTTAGTAATATACAATCCCAGAGGCTATTCTTAGATGTGCAAACAGCATTGTAAGAAGTCTTAACTGACATTAAGCCCTCTTTTTCCTGCTTTGATTCAGTGGAAGAAAATTATATCCCACTTGAGACCCAGTCACAGGCCAATACACCAGTGACACCCTCAGAACCAGAGGGCAGCAAGGGAAAAGGAAAGAGGCACAGTGAAGGCCTGATTACTGCAAAGAAGTGGACACCAATAGCCACCCAGAGAAGTAGGAAACCACAAAACTCTGCATCAATACAAGATAAACCAACCTTAACAACATGTACAGGTAAGATTACCATAATTAACCCAGTTGTAACCTCCAAAGGTAAACTTCCCAAATCAGAAGACAACAAATTTGTATGAGGCAAAGTCAAAGGTAAATAACCTAAGAACATAAAGTTTTTGACTGCTTTTAAACACTGATATGTCACCTGTATACCTCAGAGACCTTGACTTCCAAAGGAACCAGCCAGAGGACAGAGAAGGCTTGTCTAGAACCAAAAGACCTGGAAGAAGACACCTTGGACACATTGGTGGATGGGAAAACAATGAGGGAGATAATATCAACCCTGCCATTCACACTTCACTTCAACAGAAATATCAAACCAGAGGACTGGAAGCATATGGATCAAGTTCTTCAGCTCCACCAACTCCTCAAACATTTATTTCAAACAAGCATGGACAATAAGAGGTTCAACCTGGCATCTCACTGGGCAGAATTTGGAGCAAGTTGCCAGAAGATCTGTCTCAAAGAGATAGTCTTCAAGGACCTTATGGTAATCACCAAAGTTTGGAATCCTACCAGGCAGTTCAGACTCCTGGAGACAAGGGCACAGAGTATAAGTGTAAGATGTGACTATGAAACTGATGATAATATTACTATTAATCAACAGTACTATGTCTGTTCTTATGAAATATAATAATAAAAATTATTATAACCACAATTAAATAATTATAAAATTATTTCTTTCACGTGTTATACACTACTAGTGATTATAACAGTGAGCAGTAATTGTCTACAAGAATCAATTACAAGAAGAATTTAATAATAAAAAACTTCTTTTATTAAAATAATAAAATTATTTTAATATATAATTATCTTTTACAAGAATAATTATAAAGATAATTCTTGAAGAAAACTATTACTAGAGAAAAACTTTAAGAATTAAAGATAAATGACTCACTAATACTCCAAAGAACTTATTGAAAGATAAGAGTAGAGAAATTTGACATAGAATTGTGGATTTAAGGGATCAAGATGATTTATAACAGTATTTCAACAATATATAGTTGGATTCTATGATTTCACGTCTTTCTGATTGATTCTGAAAGATTTAAAACACTTAAGAATAGCTTGAACTAATACTTACTTGTTGGTAATAATGGTTTAATAAATTTATATGATGATGATACGGAAAAAACAGCAAGAAGAGGCTTCTTTTAAGTCAATAACAGCTCACAGAGGCGTGCCATGGAGCAAACTGAAAAACCAGTGAGTGAGAAAACAATAAACCTTTTTGGATTATTGATTGCATCATCTGTTGTCATGTAAGATTATCATAATTACTTAATTGATGCTTTTACGTGACTACCAACCCCAATATGGTTAAGAATAAAAGGAGTAACACTTGTAAATCTTCTTTTATTCTAAAATAATCATTGATTTCTCAAAGTTATCAATGTTATTGCCAATTTCATCACAGGTTGTAATTACTGTGAATTTTTGAAGATTCAGTGTTTCACGTAGAATATCCAAAAATGGACTGTATGTAAAACTTTTAATTTTACTAGTAAAACTGTAATTCCGTTTGGTTGTACCATAGATAATACAGTTCTCCTTTAGTCCTGAAAGTTTCAGAAAGATTCATTAAGAATTGTATTTTTAATGAATTTTTGAAGGTTTTACCTCATTTCTACGTAGAATTGCAAATAGCAGTGTTTTGCTGGTTGCTATGAGGTAAATCAATGAATATGGGTCCCAAAAGGGTTTTAATTACTCTTTTGGGGTTTATCCATGGAAAGTCATTAGTAATTGACATGGTTACAGGAGTGTAAGTAGCTCATTACCTCCTTGGCACGTCAAAATAGCAGGTTATTTGCTATTTTCTGATGTTTTACAGTAGTTGTAACTTGGTAACCAAGTTCCCAAAGAGTTTTAGTTTACCAATTGGGCCAAGATGAGCCATGGATCCATGCTCTGGAGCTATCCACGCCTCTGAGGCCTCAGAAGTTGGGTACCCTGGCTCTCTTTGATGTCTTTTGTCCCCCTTGCCTATTTTTTACGTCAAAATAGTAATTTAAGCTTAAAGTGAGATATCCACTATGGGTGTACCAAAAGTCCATGTAAGAATACCATGATATTAAGTGCTCAAAACATGCATAACACTATTCTTAGTGTATATGTAACATGGGATTTCTCACTTTCCCATTATTTTGGCTAAAAATCAAGAAAAACAAAAATTTTCACGGATCTTTTATGTGGTATTAATGATGTGGTATTGAAGTATTTTCCATTTTACCACCTCAAATACTTAAATTGAGCTTATTCACTCTATGGAGCTACCCTAGGTGAATTTTTGTGTAAAATCCAAATCTGGTCTTAAATCCATGGATTTACTTACTCAATAAAAAGTTATTCATCTTTTCTGAAATTGAAAATGATGAATTTTGGATATATGCATAACTTATGAGTTGTGCATAATTCAAAATCTCTTTTTAAGATAATTGTGTCCTATTTGGGTATGTAAAATATACCTCAAGGCTCACATTCCCTCCCACCAAAAAATAAAATTGTATTACAATTTTATTAGTGATAAAAGAATAAGGCCCCAAAAAGGGGTAATGTCCACTGTCCAACCTCTTTTTATTACTCAGATCAAGTAATTTAAAGCACATTTTATAGACATATTCAGGCTTGTGGCCTTCTTTCATGTCTAAATCTTCTTAAGAGTTTATCTGAGTCAGGTATTTCTGATTCTGCCATCCATTCATCTTCATGTACTGGGTTTCTATATCTGACAAGATATTCTCTTTGATTTTTACCCCTAAGTCTCCTTTCTTTGATGACTTTCTTAATCTTTTTGTCTTCATTCTGTTCCACAGGTGGTACAGTTAAAGGAGTTGGGTTTCTTAAAGGAAACAATTCTTTATCAGCTGGTTGATAAGGTTTTATCAAGCTGACTGGAAATGTGGGGTGTTTATTTTCCAATTCACCACTCAATTCCACTTGAACTGCATTGGTTCCATGTAAAGCAACAATAACAAAAGGTCCTACATAAGAATCTTTAAGTTTCTTTGGGCCTTTGATATTATTAAAATTCAAGGTTGAAACTAGAACTAAGTCCCCTACTTTGAAGTCTGGCACTCTATGACTCTTGTCCCACTTCTGTTTTGCATAATCAAAAGCATTATCCATACTTTGTTTTGCGTGGTGTTTTACTTTATCAAGCATTAATTTGAAGCTGGAAGCTGTAGGATGAATGTCAATCAAGTCTTTCCTCAGTGTGTCTGCTGGGAGTCTTGGATTCCATCCTTTTTCTAACATAGCAGGAGTTTGTCCTGTGGAAGAATGGACTGATGTCTTGTATGCCAATTCTAATGCAGGTATCAAAGTGCACCAGTCATGGGTAAAGCCATCTGAGTCTCTGAATTCTAATCCATAAGCACAAAATCTCCTGATCATGTCTTCTAAAGTTTGAATCATCCTCTCTGCTAGCCCATCTGTTTGAGGGTGATATGCTGTAGAGAATGATAACTTAGTCCCAAACAATCTATGAAGATTGGTCCAAAGTGCAGATGTGAACTTGGGGTCTCTGTCACTTATGATATTCTTAAATAACCCTGTATGAGAAATAACTCTACTCCATAAAAGAAGAGCTGTATCCATAGCAGTGGCATCTTTATGACATGGTAAGAATATGGGAGTTTTGCTATATCTGTCTACAATGACTAAACAAGCATTATAACTTTTGTCACCACTTGGAGGAAGTGCTGTGACCCAATCCATGTGAACAACTTCCCAAGGGGATTTTGGTTCTTGAATATGGATCATTAATCCAAATTTCTTGCCTGTACTCCTGTTTGCTTTTTGGCATCTATCACAGGTATGGCAATATTCAATGGTTTCTTTTCTCCAAGATGGCCACCATGCACAGTTCTTCACCTTTTCAAGTGTTCTGTCTTCTGATAGGTGTCCAGAGTAAATGCTATCATGGCATTCATGAAGAATGGTATTGATGAGCAATCTAATACACAATGTCATCACACAAGAATGTTTTGTTCTATGGTAAATAATCCCATCAAACAAGTGAAATATTCCTTCAGAATAGGAACTTTTCCAAACTTCATCTAGTGTATTAACCAAAGATGTGTCTTTGCAGTCTTTATCCAATAAAGAAGTCAAGATATGGCAATTCTTGTCTTGTTTATAAGACTCTCTGACCTCTTCAAAGAATTCAGTCCCAATATCAGTTATGTTAATCCCTTCAATTGGAATCTGTGGTTCAGCTTCCAAAGGTACATAAGCTGGGTTATCAGGAGTGTTGGCTAAAGCCCATCTACTAAGTCCATCAGCATTTTTGTGAATGTTTCCTGCTTTATGAACTATAGTCATGTTTCCTCTATATTCTTGAATGGCTATTTGCCATCTCAACATATGTCTGTTGGGAGTTTTCATGTTAAGAAGTGATTTCACGGCATTACAGTCAGTTATCACTTCAAAAACACTGCCATCAAGGTAATAGTGTAATTTCTCAAGTGCCCATACCAAACATAAGCACTCCATTTGGCTTGCACCATATCTGGCTTCTGTTGGTTTGATTTGTCTTGAGATATAACAAACTGGTCCTTCTGTAGGTTTGTCATCAATAATTTGGACTTGGTGTAGGGCTGCCCCTAATCCATCCCCACATGCATCAATGTACAATTTAAAAGGAATATTCCAGTCAGGCATGAGGAGTAAAGGTGCTTCTGTAAGGGCTTTCTTTATCTTCTCATAAGCTTTAATTCTTTCCTGTGTCATTTCAAATACAGTCTGTTGATCACAGATTCTATAAAGTGACTTGGCTAGAATTGCAAAATCTTTCAAGTGTTGCCTATAGTAACTAGCAAATCCAAGAAAAGACATCATTTCTTTTTTATTCTGGGGTATTGGCTTAAGTAACACTGCTGCTACTTTATTCTTGTCAATACCCAAGCTCAAACCAGAAACAACATGTCCTAATGCTTTGAGTTCTTCAAAACCAAAATTGCATTTCTTAAGTGAAATTTTCATGTTCACTTCTGCAACTTTATGAAGTACTCTTGCAAGTCTTTCAAGGTGCAAAGACCATGAGTCAGAACATATAATAATATCATCAATATAAATGATAAGCCATCCTTCAGACAATTCTGTGGGGAAGATGGTATTCATCATTCTTTGATAATGAGATGGAGCATTTTTAATGCCAAATGGCATTCTAAGATACTCATAAATACCACAGTGAGTGATAATTCTAAGTAATTTCCTAGCTTTAGGCGTCAAAACATTTTGATGGAAGCCTTTTAATGCATCCATTGATGTTATATACTTGGCTTTAGACAATTGAGTCAAGGTTTCTTGGATCCTAGGGATTGGATACCTATCTGGAACTGTGTAGGTATTCAAAGCTCTAAAATCTCCAACCATTCTTGACTTATCATTATGCCATGCAATAATAACAGGTGTTGTCACTTCAACTTCCTCATTATGGCCTACTTTCCTTAGCACACCAAGTTGGATCAACTCTTGGATATGTTTTTCCAAGGCCTCTCTAGCTCTGGGACTGGCTGGATAAGCTGGTCTTCTAAGTACTGGAGGATATGGTCTATCAATATTAAGAGTAATATCAATTTCATGTCCCCTTATAGCGCCTAATGGTTCATTATCAGATGCAAATGTATTATTGTATGTATATAATACATCAATAAGTTCATTCCTCATCTTTGGTGACAATGATGGATTAATTTGTGCTTCAACAAGTTGTTTAGACACAAATTCATCTTTGTAAGTATCTTTGACAGAAGATACTACAGATATCTGTTTTGGCATATTGGAGAAAGCAAATTTTTGCCTTTTGTTATCTCCAATTGTGAAATATCTGTCTTTATGGTTATTTATATCAATACCATAAATATTCAAGTAATCATTTCCAAGAATGATATGCTGAGATGTACAATTATCCATTACTACAATCTCAGTTTTCATTCTTACACTTCCTGCTGGATGTGGGAATACAATATTAGTATCCAATATGCCCAAGGGGTACATATTGTTACTGGCACTACTGAACTGTACACCTTCTATTGGTAATAGATGGTTTTTCCATTCAGGAAGTATAATTTGGAGATAATCCTTGCCAATACAAGTGCAAAATGCCCCTGTATCCAGATTTACTTTGGCTTCAATATCACCCATTAGAACTGATGTGATACAGGATGCTCCAGCAGTATAACCCTTTCCTCTAGCAGGTTTTGTTTTACACATTCTGGCATCTTGGATATTGATCAGGTTGTAGCAATCCTCACTGTACTGTGGCAAGTGGGTATGGACTTCTGTGACCTCAAAGAAAGCTGAAATGTTTTCAATGGGATAGTCCTCTACTGGTGTATCTTCAGAGACTGCAGAATCTTGATCAGACTCTTCTTTCTCTTCAGTACACTGAATGTCTTCAATGATTTGAACTTCATTGATCTTTGTCTTCTTAGGGCAAGTGTTGGCTAAATGTGAAGTACTTCCACATTTATGACACTTCAAGACAGGTCTTTCTGGTCTTCTTTCCTCTCTAGGAATCTTTGAGACTATTTTGGACTCTATTGGGTTTCTAACCCAAGTTTTACCAATTCTTGTTCTGGTAATGATATCTTCCATAGCATTAATGTAGTCCTCTGTTGAACAGGGTTCCACACATCTGCTTTTGATAGCATGTTCCAGTTCTCCTCCACACTTTCTTAATATTTTCATATTAATCATAGTGTCAGACATATCTGGGTTTAAAGCAGATAATCTGTCTTTTTGTTTGAAGAACCAAGTAAGTGGTTTGTCTTTTTCTGAGTTAAAAATGGCACTTTCAAAAGCATTCTCCATTTTAAACCTCCAAGAATTATTGGCCCATTTGGTAATCACTTCAGATTTCCACCAAGACCAGTCATGTCTTCCATGATCCATTCTCATCTTGTAATACCATTTCTTTGCAGTCTTGGTAAACAAACAATGTAATTTTCCTACTATGATTTCATCAGGTATATTAAAGTCTTCTTGCAACATATCAATAGTCCTGATGAATTCAATATGGTTGTATTCTCCTTCACCAGAGAATGTTGGCCATTCTTCTAATTTGGGAATATCCTTTGCAGAAATAACATTCTCTCCTAAGAATGGAGTCAAACTTTCTTTGACAGAAAGTTTTTCTTCAGTCAAAGGTGTAGAATGTCTTGGCATATGTGGTTCATGATTCTTATGAATTTGCTCCACACTTGCAATTATTTCATTCTTCAATTTCTGCCTTTCACTGTCACTTTTTGCTAAATGTATAGCAAATTGATTGGTGTTCTTAACTATTTGTAAGACATGGTCTTCAAGAGTTTTAAGTCTATCATTTACTTTAAAGATGGAAAGATCCTCTGTGTCATTATTTTGACATTGGTTCTCAATTCTTTCACAAGCACTGCTAATTGACTCAAGGGTGACAGTTGTCAATTTATGCCAATCAGAATGTTGCTTGTCATTTTTCTTTAAATCATTGATGTCTAATGTAATTTGCTTCAACTTTGACTCAAGTTTGCCAATTTCTACACTAATACTTCTATGTACATCATTTATTTGCGTGGAAAAGTCCTGTTCATCCTTTCCTGCTCTTTGGCTGTGAATTCCATAAGAGTTCTGGCCATATTGAAGACACTGTCCACGGCTGAAGGCTCCAATCTGGGGATCCTGTACCCTTGTGGGTAAGGTCTGTGCCAATTGGCTTTGCCTTTGCCCTTGCCTTGATGGTTCTTGGGACCTCTCTGTTTCTTTTGAGGTCCTTTGGGCTTGTCCTTGGATGCTTCTGGAGCTGGTTTGGAGCTGGTAGATGCCACTGGTGCCTCTGTCTCCAAAGTTGGAGTCATTTCCAATTCTTTCTTCTGGTCTATGGATAAAAGACTCTGGTTCTTCAACCAATTCTTTATCTTTTTGACCTTGTCTTTGCAAGACAGGGGGCTCCAACCTCCTAAGAGTTCTATGGTCTTCTCCTGACCCAGAAAGCTCTTGATGTGTAAGTAGGAGTTCATGGCCCCCTGCCAAAGGCTTGGGCAGATTTCCCACTCCTCTTCTTTGGCTGCTCTGAACCAATTTTTGTACTGGCTCTGATATATTTCTATTGCTGCCACTTGAAAATGGTTCAGCCCTGGAAATATTATCATAAATTAGTTCAGGCTCAGAATTCACGTCAAAATCTGTTGGTACAGACCTTGGGGAATGGGGGGCAACTCTGGCATCCTCCAGATGTGCCTTTCTTGTGGAATATTTGGCACTTCTGGATTTGGTCTTGCCTCTTCCTTGTCCACATCCATCTGGTTGGACTGAATAGTTGCTTCCATTTCTGGTATGCACCATTTTCACGTCAATTTAAAGATAAAAGGTGAAAATATAAGATAAAATACACACCTTTTGGTGGTAATTTAGCTTTTTCTGAGTTGAATAAGGTGCCTCTTTTAGCAATCTGCACCTCAATACTGTCTTCAGATTCTGCTTCTGAAGATTCTGGACTAGTGATATATCTTTTACTGAGTCTGTTGCCAGCTGCACAGTATTTGATTAAAGACACTAAAAGAAATTATAAAAGAGAAAAAATTATTTTTTATACTTTTTAAAATATTTTTTAAAGATTTTTTATAAGTTTTATATTTTTTTAATATTAAAAAAATTATTCTTTTTAAAGAAAAAAAATTAAAATTTAAGATTTTGAATGAAAATTAATTCAGAGTAACTCAAAGAATAATTTTATAAGTTTTTGGATGTGAAAAAGCCACGTGTAAAAACAATATAAAATTAAACCAAATTCCTCAATGAAAAAGATTTTAAAACAATTTCAAAAATAAAAATATTTTAACTCCAAATTGAAAGAAAAAAATTAATTAAATTAATATATTTTAGAGCTTAAAAATATATTAATTAAGGGTACAAGGTTCAAAAAACACGGCCAGGCCCCCAAATGTAAGATGTGGTAGGTATGGTGGTTTTTTGAACACAAAAAATGAAGTCTAGAATATGATTAAAGCCAAGTCTATGGATAAAATCACGGCCAGGCCCCCAAATGTAAGATGTGACTATGAAACTGATGATAATATTACTATTAATCAACAGTACTATGTCTGTTCTTATGAAATATAATAATAAAAATTATTATAACCACAATTAAATAATTATAAAATTATTTCTTTCACGTGTTATACACTACTAGTGATTATAACAGTGAGCAGTAATTGTCTACAAGAATCAATTACAAGAAGAATTTAATAATAAAAAACTTCTTTTATTAAAATAATAAAATTATTTTAATATATAATTATCTTTTACAAGAATAATTATAAAGATAATTCTTGAAGAAAACTATTACTAGAGAAAAACTTTAAGAATTAAAGATAAATGACTCACTAATACTCCAAAGAACTTATTGAAAGATAAGAGTAGAGAAATTTGACATAGAATTGTGGATTTAAGGGATCAAGATGATTTATAACAGTATTTCAACAATATATAGTTGGATTCTATGATTTCACGTCTTTCTGATTGATTCTGAAAGATTTAAAACACTTAAGAATAGCTTGAACTAATACTTACTTGTTGGTAATAATGGTTTAATAAATTTATATGATGATGATACGGAAAAAACAGCAAGAAGAGGCTTCTTTTAAGTCAATAACAGCTCACAGAGGCGTGCCATGGAGCAAACTGAAAAACCAGTGAGTGAGAAAACAATAAACCTTTTTGGATTATTGATTGCATCATCTGTTGTCATGTAAGATTATCATAATTACTTAATTGATGCTTTTACGTGACTACCAACCCCAATATGGTTAAGAATAAAAGGAGTAACACTTGTAAATCTTCTTTTATTCTAAAATAATCATTGATTTCTCAAAGTTATCAATGTTATTGCCAATTTCATCACAGGTTGTAATTACTGTGAATTTTTGAAGATTCAGTGTTTCACGTAGAATATCCAAAAATGGACTGTATGTAAAACTTTTAATTTTACTAGTAAAACTGTAATTCCGTTTGGTTGTACCATAGATAATACAGTTCTCCTTTAGTCCTGAAAGTTTCAGAAAGATTCATTAAGAATTGTATTTTTAATGAATTTTTGAAGGTTTTACCTCATTTCTACGTAGAATTGCAAATAGCAGTGTTTTGCTGGTTGCTATGAGGTAAATCAATGAATATGGGTCCCAAAAGGGTTTTAATTACTCTTTTGGGGTTTATCCATGGAAAGTCATTAGTAATTGACATGGTTACAGGAGTGTAAGTAGCTCATTACCTCCTTGGCACGTCAAAATAGCAGGTTATTTGCTATTTTCTGATGTTTTACAGTAGTTGTAACTTGGTAACCAAGTTCCCAAAGAGTTTTAGTTTACCAATTGGGCCAAGATGAGCCATGGATCCATGCTCTGGAGCTATCCACGCCTCTGAGGCCTCAGAAGTTGGGTACCCTGGCTCTCTTTGATGTCTTTTGTCCCCCTTGCCTATTTTTTACGTCAAAATAGTAATTTAAGCTTAAAGTGAGATATCCACTATGGGTGTACCAAAAGTCCATGTAAGAATACCATGATATTAAGTGCTCAAAACATGCATAACACTATTCTTAGTGTATATGTAACATGGGATTTCTCACTTTCCCATTATTTTGGCTAAAAATCAAGAAAAACAAAAATTTTCACGGATCTTTTATGTGGTATTAATGATGTGGTATTGAAGTATTTTCCATTTTACCACCTCAAATACTTAAATTGAGCTTATTCACTCTATGGAGCTACCCTAGGTGAATTTTTGTGTAAAATCCAAATCTGGTCTTAAATCCATGGATTTACTTACTCAATAAAAAGTTATTCATCTTTTCTGAAATTGAAAATGATGAATTTTGGATATATGCATAACTTATGAGTTGTGCATAATTCAAAATCTCTTTTTAAGATAATTGTGGCCTATTTGGGTATGTAAAATATACCTCAAGGCTCACATTCCCTCCCACCAAAAAATAAAATTGTATTACAATTTTATTAGTGATAAAAGAATAAGGCCCCAAAAAGGGGTAATGTCCACTGTCCAACCTCTTTTTATTACTCAGATCAAGTAATTTAAAGCACATTTTATAGACATATTCAGGCTTGTGGCCTTCTTTCATGTCTAAATCTTCTTAAGAGTTTATCTGAGTCAGGTATTTCTGATTCTGCCATCCATTCATCTTCATGTACTGGGTTTCTATATCTGACAAGATATTCTCTTTGATTTTTACCCCTAAGTCTCCTTTCTTTGATGACTTTCTTAATCTTTTTGTCTTCATTCTGTTCCACAGGTGGTACAGTTAAAGGAGTTGGGTTTCTTAAAGGAAACAATTCTTTATCAGCTGGTTGATAAGGTTTTATCAAGCTGACTGGAAATGTGGGGTGTTTATTTTCCAATTCACCACTCAATTCCACTTGAACTGCATTGGTTCCATGTAAAGCAACAATAACAAAAGGTCCTACATAAGAATCTTTAAGTTTCTTTGGGCCTTTGATATTATTAAAATTCAAGGTTGAAACTAGAACTAAGTCCCCTACTTTGAAGTCTGGCACTTTATGACTCTTGTCCCACTTCTGTTTTGCATAATCAAAAGCATTATCCATACTTTGTTTTGCGTGGTGTTTTACTTTATCAAGCATTAATTTGAAGCTGGAAGCTGTAGGATGAATGTCAATCAAGTCTTTCCTCAGTGTGTCTGCTGGGAGTCTTGGATTCCATCCTTTTTCTAACATAGCAGGAGTTTGTCCTGTGGAAGAATGGACTGATGTCTTGTATGCCAATTCTAATGCAGGTATCAAAGTGCACCAGTCATGGGTAAAGCCATCTGAGTCTCTGAATTCTAATCCATAAGCACAAAATCTCCTGATCATGTCTTCTAAAGTTTGAATCATCCTCTCTGCTAGCCCATCTGTTTGAGGGTGATATGCTGTAGAGAATGATAACTTAGTCCCAAACAATCTATGAAGATTGGTCCAAAGTGCAGATGTGAACTTGGGGTCTCTGTCACTTATGATATTCTTAAATAACCCTGTATGAGAAATAACTCTACTCCATAAAAGAAGAGCTGTATCCATAGCAGTGGCATCTTTATGACATGGTAAGAATATGGGAGTTTTGCTATATCTGTCTACAATGACTAAACAAGCATTATAACTTTTGTCACCACTTGGAGGAAGTGCTGTGACCCAATCCATGTGAACAACTTCCCAAGGGGATTTTGGTTCTTGAATATGGATCATTAATCCAAATTTCTTGCCTGTACTCCTGTTTGCTTTTTGGCATCTATCACAGGTATGGCAATATTCAATGGTTTCTTTTCTCCAAGATGGCCACCATGCACAGTTCTTCACCTTTTCAAGTGTTCTGTCTTCTGATAGGTGTCCAGAGTAAATGCTATCATGGCATTCATGAAGAATGGTATTGATGAGCAATCTAATACACAATGTCATCACACAAGAATGTTTTGTTCTATGGTAAATAATCCCATCAAACAAGTGAAATATTCCTTCAGAATAGGAACTTTTCCAAACTTCATCTAGTGTATTAACCAAAGATGTGTCTTTGCAGTCTTTATCCAATAAAGAAGTCAAGATATGGCAATTCTTGTCTTGTTTATAAGACTCTCTGACCTCTTCAAAGAATTCAGTCCCAATATCAGTTATGTTAATCCCTTCAATTGGAATCTGTGGTTCAGCTTCCAAAGGTACATAAGCTGGGTTATCAGGAGTGTTGGCTAAAGCCCATCTACTAAGTCCATCAGCATTTTTGTGAATGTTTCCTGCTTTATGAACTATAGTCATGTTTCCTCTATATTCTTGAATGGCTATTTGCCATCTCAACATATGTCTGTTGGGAGTTTTCATGTTAAGAAGTGATTTCACGGCATTACAGTCAGTTATCACTTCAAAAACACTGCCATCAAGGTAATAGTGTAATTTCTCAAGTGCCCATACCAAACATAAGCACTCCATTTGGCTTGCACCATATCTGGCTTCTGTTGGTTTGATTTGTCTTGAGATATAACAAACTGGTCCTTCTGTAGGTTTGTCATCAATAATTTGGACTTGGTGTAGGGCTGCCCCTAATCCATCCCCACATGCATCAATGTACAATTTAAAAGGAATATTCCAGTCAGGCATGAGGAGTAAAGGTGCTTCTGTAAGGGCTTTCTTTATCTTCTCATAAGCTTTAATTCTTTCCTGTGTCATTTCAAATACAGTCTGTTGATCACAGATTCTATAAAGTGACTTGGCTAGAATTGCAAAATCTTTCAAGTGTTGCCTATAGTAACTAGCAAATCCAAGAAAAGACATCATTTCTTTTTTATTCTGGGGTATTGGCTTAAGTAACACTGCTGCTACTTTATTCTTGTCAATACCCAAGCTCAAACCAGAAACAACATGTCCTAATGCTTTGAGTTCTTCAAAACCAAAATTGCATTTCTTAAGTGAAATTTTCATGTTCACTTCTGCAACTTTATGAAGTACTCTTGCAAGTCTTTCAAGGTGCAAAGACCATGAGTCAGAACATATAATAATATCATCAATATAAATGATAAGCCATCCTTCAGACAATTCTGTGGGGAAGATGGTATTCATCATTCTTTGATAATGAGATGGAGCATTTTTAATGCCAAATGGCATTCTAAGATACTCATAAATACCACAGTGAGTGATAATTCTAAGTAATTTCCTAGCTTTAGGCGTCAAAACATTTTGATGGAAGCCTTTTAATGCATCCATTGATGTTATATACTTGGCTTTAGACAATTGAGTCAAGGTTTCTTGGATCCTAGGGATTGGATACCTATCTGGAACTGTGTAGGTATTCAAAGCTCTAAAATCTCCAACCATTCTTGATTTATCATTATGCCATGCAATAATAACAGGTGTTGTCACTTCAACTTCCTCATTATGGCCTACTTTCCTTAGCACACCAAGTTGGATCAACTCTTGGATATGTTTTTCCAAGGCCTCTCTAGCTCTGGGACTGGCTGGATAAGCTGGTCTTCTAAGTACTGGAGGATATGGTCTATCAATATTAAGAGTAATATCAATTTCATGTCCCCTTATAGCGCCTAATGGTTCATTATCAGATGCAAATGTATTATTGTATGTATATAATACATCAATAAGTTCATTCCTCATCTTTGGTGACAATGATGGATTAATTTGTGCTTCAACAAGTTGTTTAGACACAAATTCATCTTTGTAAGTATCTTTGACAGAAGATACTACAGATATCTGTTTTGGCATATTGGAGAAAGCAAATTTTTGCCTTTTGTTATCTCCAATTGTGAAATATCTGTCTTTATGGTTATTTATATCAATACCATAAATATTCAAGTAATCATTTCCAAGAATGATATGCTGAGATGTACAATTATCCATTACTACAATCTCAGTTTTCATTCTTACACTTCCTGCTGGATGTGGGAATACAATATTAGTATCCAATATGCCCAAGGGGTACATATTGTTACTGGCACTACTGAACTGTACACCTTCTATTGGTAATAGATGGTTTTTCCATTCAGGAAGTATAATTTGGAGATAATCCTTGCCAATACAAGTGCAAAATGCCCCTGTATCCAGATTTACTTTGGCTTCAATATCACCCATTAGAACTGATGTGATACAGGATGCTCCAGCAGTATAACCCTTTCCTCTAGCAGGTTTTGTTTTACACATTCTGGCATCTTGGATATTGATCAGGTTGTAGCAATCCTCACTGTACTGTGGCAAGTGGGTATGGACTTCTGTGACCTCAAAGAAAGCTGAAATGTTTTCAATGGGATAGTCCTCTACTGGTGTATCTTCAGAGACTGCAGAATCTTGATCAGACTCTTCTTTCTCTTCAGTACACTGAATGTCTTCAATGATTTGAACTTCATTGATCTTTGTCTTCTTAGGGCAAGTGTTGGCTAAATGTGAAGTACTTCCACATTTATGACACTTCAAGACAGGTCTTTCTGGTCTTCTTTCCTCTCTAGGAATCTTTGAGACTATTTTGGACTCTATTGGGTTTCTAACCCAAGTTTTACCAATTCTTGTTCTGGTAATGATATCTTCCATAGCATTAATGTAGTCCTCTGTTGAACAGGGTTCCACACATCTGCTTTTGATAGCATGTTCCAGTTCTCCTCCACACTTTCTTAATATTTTCATATTAATCATAGTGTCAGACATATCTGGGTGTAAAGCAGATAATCTGTCTTTTTGTTTGAAGAACCAAGTAAGTGGTTTGTCTTTTTCTGAGTTAAAAATGGCACTTTCAAAAGCATTCTCCATTTTAAACCTCCAAGAATTATTGGCCCATTTGGTAATCACTTCAGATTTCCACCAAGACCAGTCATGTCTTCCATGATCCATTCTCATCTTGTAATACCATTTCTTTGCAGTCTTGGTAAACAAACAATGTAATTTTCCTACTATGATTTCATCAGGTATATTAAAGTCTTCTTGCAACATATCAATAGTCCTGATGAATTCAATATGGTTGTATTCTCCTTCACCAGAGAATGTTGGCCATTCTTCTAATTTGGGAATATCCTTCGCAGAAATAACATTCTCTCCTAAGAATGGAGTCAAACTTTCTTTGACAGAAAGTTTTTCTTCAGTCAAAGGTGTAGAATGTCTTGGCATATGTGGTTCATGATTCTTATGAATTTGCTCCACACTTGCAATTATTTCATTCTTCAATTTCTGCCTTTCACTGTCACTTTTTGCTAAATGTATAGCAAATTGATTGGTGTTCTTAACTATTTGTAAGACATGGTCTTCAAGAGTTTTAAGTCTATCATTTACTTTAAAGATGGAAAGATCCTCTGTGTCATTATTTTGACATTGGTTCTCAATTCTTTCACAAGCACTGCTAATTGACTCAAGGGTGACAGTTGTCAATTTATGCCAATCAGAATGTTGCTTGTCATTTTTCTTTAAATCATTGATGTCTAATGTAATTTGCTTCAACTTTGACTCAAGTTTGCCAATTTCTACACTAATACTTCTATGTACATCATTTATTTGCGTGGAAAAGTCCTGTTCATCCTTTCCTGCTCTTTGGCTGTGAATTCCATAAGAGTTCTGGCCATATTGAAGACACTGTCCACGGCTGAAGGCTCCAATCTGGGGATCCTGTACCCTTGTGGGTAAGGTCTGTGCCAATTGGCTTTGCCTTTGCCCTTGCCTTGATGGTTCTTGGGACCTCTCTGTTTCTTTTGAGGTCCTTTGGGCTTGTCCTTGGATGCTTCTGGAGCTGGTTTGGAGCTGGTAGATGCCACTGGTGCCTCTGTCTCCAAAGTTGGAGTCATTTCCAATTCTTTCTTCTGGTCTATGGATAAAAGACTCTGGTTCTTCAACCAATTCTTTATCTTTTTGACCTTGTCTTTGCAAGACAGGGGGCTCCAACCTCCTAAGAGTTCTATGGTCTTCTCCTGACCCAGAAAGCTCTTGATGTGTAAGTAGGAGTTCATGGCCCCCTGCCAAAGGCTTGGGCAGATTTCCCACTCCTCTTCTTTGGCTGCTCTGAACCAATTTTTGTACTGGCTCTGATATATTTCTATTGCTGCCACTTGAAAATGGTTCAGCCCTGGAAATATTATCATAAATTAGTTCAGGCTCAGAATTCACGTCAAAATCTGTTGGTACAGACCTTGGGGAATGGGGGGCAACTCTGGCATCCTCCAGATGTGCCTTTCTTGTGGAATATTTGGCACTTCTGGATTTGGTCTTGCCTCTTCCTTGTCCACATCCATCTGGTTGGACTGAATAGTTGCTTCCATTTCTGGTATGCACCATTTTCACGTCAATTTAAAGATAAAAGGTGAAAATATAAGATAAAATACACACCTTTTGGTGGTAATTTAGCTTTTTCTGAGTTGAATAAGGTGCCTCTTTTAGCAATCTGCACCTCAATACTGTCTTCAGATTCTGCTTCTGAAGATTCTGGACTAGTGATATATCTTTTACTGAGTCTGTTGCCAGCTGCACAGTATTTGATTAAAGACACTAAAAGAAATTATAAAAGAGAAAAAATTATTTTTTATACTTTTTAAAATATTTTTTAAAGATTTTTTATAAGTTTTATATTTTTTTAATATTAAAAAAATTATTCTTTTTAAAGAAAAAAAATTAAAATTTAAGATTTTGAATGAAAATTAATTCAGAGTAACTCAAAGAATAATTTTATAAGTTTTTGGATGTGAAAAAGCCACGTGTAAAAACAATATAAAATTAAACCAAATTCCTCAATGAAAAAGATTTTAAAACAATTTCAAAAATAAAAATATTTTAACTCCAAATTGAAAGAAAAAAATTAATTAAATTAATATATTTTAGAGCTTAAAAATATATTAATTAAGGGTACAAGGTTCAAAAAACACGGCCAGGCCCCCAAATGTAAGATGTGGTAGGTATGGTGGTTTTTTGAACACAAAAAATGAAGTCTAGAATATGATTAAAGCCAAGTCTATGGATAAAATCACGGCCAGGCCCCCAAATGTAAGATGTGACTATGAAACTGATGATAATATTACTATTAATCAACAGTACTATGTCTGTTCTTATGAAATATAATAATAAAAATTATTATAACCACAATTAAATAATTATAAAATTATTTCTTTCACGTGTTATACACTACTAGTGATTATAACAGTGAGCAGTAATTGTCTACAAGAATCAATTACAAGAAGAATTTAATAATAAAAAACTTCTTTTATTAAAATAATAAAATTATTTTAATATATAATTATCTTTTACAAGAATAATTATAAAGATAATTCTTGAAGAAAACTATTACTAGAGAAAAACTTTAAGAATTAAAGATAAATGACTCACTAATACTCCAAAGAACTTATTGAAAGATAAGAGTAGAGAAATTTGACATAGAATTGTGGATTTAAGGGATCAAGATGATTTATAACAGTATTTCAACAATATATAGTTGGATTCTATGATTTCACGTCTTTCTGATTGATTCTGAAAGATTTAAAACACTTAAGAATAGCTTGAACTAATACTTACTTGTTGGTAATAATGGTTTAATAAATTTATATGATGATGATACGGAAAAAACAGCAAGAAGAGGCTTCTTTTAAGTCAATAACAGCTCACAGAGGCGTGCCATGGAGCAAACTGAAAAACCAGTGAGTGAGAAAACAATAAACCTTTTTGGATTATTGATTGCATCATCTGTTGTCATGTAAGATTATCATAATTACTTAATTGATGCTTTTACGTGACTACCAACCCCAATATGGTTAAGAATAAAAGGAGTAACACTTGTAAATCTTCTTTTATTCTAAAATAATCATTGATTTCTCAAAGTTATCAATGTTATTGCCAATTTCATCACAGGTTGTAATTACTGTGAATTTTTGAAGATTCAGTGTTTCACGTAGAATATCCAAAAATGGACTGTATGTAAAACTTTTAATTTTACTAGTAAAACTGTAATTCCGTTTGGTTGTACCATAGATAATACAGTTCTCCTTTAGTCCTGAAAGTTTCAGAAAGATTCATTAAGAATTGTATTTTTAATGAATTTTTGAAGGTTTTACCTCATTTCTACGTAGAATTGCAAATAGCAGTGTTTTGCTGGTTGCTATGAGGTAAATCAATGAATATGGGTCCCAAAAGGGTTTTAATTACTCTTTTGGGGTTTATCCATGGAAAGTCATTAGTAATTGACATGGTTACAGGAGTGTAAGTAGCTCATTACCTCCTTGGCACGTCAAAATAGCAGGTTATTTGCTATTTTCTGATGTTTTACAGTAGTTGTAACTTGGTAACCAAGTTCCCAAAGAGTTTTAGTTTACCAATTGGGCCAAGATGAGCCATGGATCCATGCTCTGGAGCTATCCACGCCTCTGAGGCCTCAGAAGTTGGGTACCCTGGCTCTCTTTGATGTCTTTTGTCCCCCTTGCCTATTTTTTACGTCAAAATAGTAATTTAAGCTTAAAGTGAGATATCCACTATGGGTGTACCAAAAGTCCATGTAAGAATACCATGATATTAAGTGCTCAAAACATGCATAACACTATTCTTAGTGTATATGTAACATGGGATTTCTCACTTTCCCATTATTTTGGCTAAAAATCAAGAAAAACAAAAATTTTCACGGATCTTTTATGTGGTATTAATGATGTGGTATTGAAGTATTTTCCATTTTACCACCTCAAATACTTAAATTGAGCTTATTCACTCTATGGAGCTACCCTAGGTGAATTTTTGTGTAAAATCCAAATCTGGTCTTAAATCCATGGATTTACTTACTCAATAAAAAGTTATTCATCTTTTCTGAAATTGAAAATGATGAATTTTGGATATATGCATAACTTATGAGTTGTGCATAATTCAAAATCTCTTTTTAAGATAATTGTGGCCTATTTGGGTATGTAAAATATACCTCAAGGCTCACAATAAGGAGAATCAAGCCACTAGTCAAGCTATTGAAGAACAGCTATCCCCGACATGTCCTACTCAGATTCCTTCAGGCTCACAAGGAGCAGGCCAAATCAGCTCTCCAGTGGATTCACACCATTCAAAAACCAACAGGTCAATGACCAGGAGTCACCATTCTTTATAATTCCAGGAGGTTTCCAGGAGAAGAAGAGGATACAAGGGGGAAAACAAGACCTCTCTCAACCAAAGGCAGAGAGAGTCAGACCCAATGATCCAGAAACTGTTGGATTTGGTGAAAGAAGTGCACAAGAGCAGGAAGTAGTTGTAAACCACTCTAGAATCAGTAGTCCCAGTAATAGAAACATTACCCCCACTCAGATTGAACATAATTCTGTCTCACCTGAGAGTAACCTGAACAGTGATGCACTGTGGTTACAAATGTCCCAATATTCTGAGCAAAACCAAAATCAGTTTGCAGAACTTGAAGCAAGCCATGAGAGGATGAAAAAATTAATAGCCTCCATGGACAAAATGGTTAAACCTCTTCGAGAAGGACATGCTCAATTGAGGAAAGCCTCTGAAGAGACCAACAAAAGACTGAATCTAGTCTTTGAAGAACAACACCACAGAAGAAGGGACAGGGATTGTCTGGATCAAGACATAAACAAATTGTTTAATGTCTACCATAACATGAAGCCCCAACCACAAGGCCATGTTTTGGATAATCCATATCAACCAGATGCCATGTTGATGAGTAAGGCAAGATCTCCATCACAATACCAGGATGGGGATGGTATGTCCTATTCAGAGAAAGAAGCCTTGAAACAGCTTCCTGGGGCCTCAAGTTGGCCCAAATTCTCTGGAACAGGAGAATATGATCATATGGAGCTCATAGATTATATTGATGGACTCTTCATTGATGCACCAAGCATACCAGACTACTGGATCAGTGCTAGACTAAATTCAGCATTTAAAGGTCATGCTAGTATATGGTACACAGAAATGAAATAAATCTATGGCAGAAGAAACTGGCCATGGTGGAAGAGTCAAATCATCCAAAAGTACAGTAATGGAACTTGGATATGGCAACAGATCATGTCATTTGTAAATGAAATATACTCTGTGGACAAAGATCCATATGAGTGGTGGCTTAGACAGTCCAAGAGACTTAAAGCCATTGATCCTCATATGAACATCCAAATGAGGAATCACAAACTTCTGACACAACTGCCAGGAAAGCTAGAGCATGCCGTAAAATGCAGATGCAACCAAAATTGCACTCTAGATGACATTGCTAATACCTTACAAGATATAACGAAAAGAACTAATATAGGGAAATTCAATAGTTTCAAGGAGAAAGAAGCTCTCAGGGTTGAGTTTAAAGACAAACTCAGAGAAAGAGTGGCAGAAGTGGCAAAGAAGAATAATTCTTGTCACAATTGTGGTTCAACAGACCACTATGCCAGCAACTTTCAAAAGGCAAAGAAAATAATCTACACCATTGAGAAAGTCCCAGCGGAGGAATCTCCAAAAAAAGATTCTGAATCAGACTCCATGGGTGATGCCATCAGAGAACTATCTGATGATGAAAAAGACCCAAGAGAAGAATTTCTAGTTGAATACCAAGAGGAAAACTCATTAGAAATTCAGGACATACACGTGGAAGCAGGCATGCCACAGGATACTGCCAACAAAAACTTGTGCAAACATACACAACATGCAGAAAC
Organism: Austropuccinia psidii; assembly: GCA_023105745.1. Taxonomy (NCBI): domain Eukaryota; kingdom Fungi; phylum Basidiomycota; class Pucciniomycetes; order Pucciniales; family Sphaerophragmiaceae; genus Austropuccinia; species Austropuccinia psidii. The sequence goes on from JALGQZ010000004.1 coordinate 50,244,743, forward strand.
ATTCCTGGTTACACCAACCAAAGGGATGGCATATATACATGGATCAGCCACAAGGATGACTGTTTGTATTGACAATTCTCAAGATCCATTGATTATCTGGACAACCACTTCCCAAACTGGGAAAAACAGCTCTTACCCACCAAGGCAAATAACCTTAAAAATGAATCAGGGAAGATGACTTCCATTGGTACAATTATTAAAGAAATAATTATACCTCATAGGAACGGTCCTATCAGACTCAAGCCAGAGTTTGTAGTTCTTGATGATGCCCACATCCAAGGGTTCTTACTGGGAACAGATTTCCAGAGGATGTGTGGCATAGACGTTTACAATAGTCAAAACAGGCACATTACTATTGGTACCAAAAAGGAAAAGAAATTTTCACTTGACATATACCAAGTCTCTGCACAGGACCCACTAGAGGAGCTACTTAATGAATTCAGGGAGGGCCAGTTTAGCACTACCCTCACCAGTAAACAAAAATTAATTTTACTGAAGATGCTGAGGAAGAACAGACCAGCATTTGCCATTGGTGAAGAACCATTTGGCAAGATCAAAGGCCATGATATAGAATTATATCTGGATGTGGAGAGACCTTATCCCCCCATGCTCAGGAGACCTCCTTACCCAGAAAGTCTGCAAACCAGGAAAGAAATTGAAAAACATATCAATGAACCTCTGGACATGGATGTCATCAAAAAGATTTTACATAATGAAATAGTGGAAATAGCCACTCCTGTCCTAATCACCTGGCATGATTGCAATTCTAGACTGTGTGGAGACTTCAAAGCTCTGAATAACTACACAAAAGCAGACAGGTACCCTAAACCCAGGATACCTCATGCCTTGGATAAACTGACGAAAGCCAGATACATAACCAAAATGGATTGTATGAAAGGCTTCCACTGTGAGCCATGAGGTATATTTTACATACCCAAATAGGCCACAATTATTTTAAAAAGAAATTTTGAATTATACATAACTCATAAATCTGGCATATATTCAAAATTCATCATTTTTGATTTCAGAAAAGATGAATAACTTTTTATTCAGTAAGTAAATCCATGGATTTAAGGCCAGATTTGGATTCTACACAAAAATTCACCTAGGGTAGCTCCATAGAGTGAATAAGCTCAAATTAACTCTTTGAGGTGGTAAAATGGAAAATACTTCAATACCACATCATCAATACCACATAAAAGATCCGTGAAAATTTTTGTTTTTCTTAAATTCACGCCAAAATAATGGGAAAGTGAGAAATCCCATGTTACATATACACTAAGAATAGTGTTTTGCATTTTTTGAGCACTTAATATCATGGTATTCTTACATGGACTTTTGGTACACCCATAGTGGATATCTCATTTTAAGCTTAAATTACTATTTTGACGTAAAAAATAGGCAAGGGGGACAAAAGACATCAAAGAGAGCCAGGGTACCCAACTTCTGGGGACTCAGAGGCGTGGATAGCTCCAAAGCTTGGTTCCATGGCTGATCTTGACCCAATCGGTAAACTAAACCTCTTTGGGAACTTGGTTACCATGTCACAGCTACTGTAAATCTTAAGAAAATAGCAAATAACCTGCTATTTTGACGTGCCAAGGAGGTAAAGAGCTACTTAGACTCCTGTAACCACATCAATTCTTAATGAATTTCCATGGATAAACCCCAAAAGATTAATTAAAACCCTTTTTGGACTTGTATCCATTGATTTACCTCATAGCAACCAGTGAAACACTGATATTTGCAATTCTACATAGAAATGAGGTAAAAACTTCAAAAATTCATTAAAAATACAATTCTTAATGAATCCTTCTCAAACTTTCAGGACCAATGAAGAACTGTAGTATCTATGGTACAACCAAAAAGAATTTCAGTTTTAATAGTAAAATTAAAAGGTTTACTTACAGCCCATTTTTGACCATTCTACGTGAAACACTGAATCTTCAAAAATCCACAGTAATTAAAACCTGTGATGAAATTGGCAATAACATTGATAACTTTGAGAAATCAATTATTATTTTGGAATAAAAGAAGATTTACTGATTTTACTCCTTTTTTCTTAACCATATTGGGGTTGGTAGTCACCTAAAAGCATCAATTATGTAATTATGTACCACATAAAAGATCCGTGAAAATTTTTGTTTTTCTTAAATTCACGCCAAAATAATGGGAAAGTGAGAAATCCCATGTTACATATACACTAAGAATAGTGTTTTGCATTTTTTGAGCACTTAATATCATGGTATTCTTACATGGACTTTTGGTACACCCATAGTGGATATCTCATTTTAAGCTTAAATTACTATTTTGACGTAAAAAATAGGCAAGGGGGACAAAAGACATCAAAGAGAGCCAGGGTACCCAACTTCTGGGGACTCAGAGGCGTGGATAGCTCCAGAGCATGGATCCATGGCTCATCTTGGCCCAATTGGTAAACTAAAACTCTTTGGGAACTTGGTTACCAAGTTACAACTACTGTAAAACATCAGAAAATAGCAAATAACCTGCTATTTTGACGTGCCAAGGAGGTAATGAGCTACTTACACTCCTGTAACCATGTCAATTACTAATGACTTTCCATGGATAAACCCCAAAAGAGTAATTAAAACCCTTTTGGGACCCATATTCATTGATTTACCTCATAGCAACCAGCAAAACACTGCTATTTGCAATTCTACGTAGAAATGAGGTAAAACCTTCAAAAATTCATTAAAAATACAATTCTTAATGAATCTTTCTGAAACTTTCAGGACTAAAGGAGAACTGTATTATCTATGGTACAACCAAACGGAATTACAGTTTTACTAGTAAAATTAAAAGTTTTACATACAGTCCATTTTTGGATATTCTACGTGAAACACTGAATCTTCAAAAATTCACAGTAATTACAACCTGTGATGAAATTGGCAATAACATTGATAACTTTGAGAAATCAATTATTATTTTGGAATAAAAGAAGATTTACTGATTTTACTCCTTTTTTCTTAACCATATTGGGGTTGGTAGTCACCTAAAAGCATCAATTATGTAATTATGATAATCTTACGTGACAACAAATGATGCAATCAATAATCCAAAAGGGTTTATTGTTTTCTCACTCACTGGTTTTTCAGTTTGCTCCATGGCACGCCTCTGTGAGCTGTTGTTGACTCAAAAGAAGCCTCTTCTTGCTGTTTTTTCCGCATCATCATCATCTTATTAATCATTTATATCGATATTACCAACAAGTAAGTATTAGTTAAAACTTTTCTTAAGTGTTTTATTCTTTCAGAATCAATCAGAAAGACGTGAAATCATAGAAATCAACTATATATTGTTGTTATACATTTATAAGTTCATTTTGATCCTCTAAATCCACAATTCTACATCAAATCTCTCTATCTTATCTTCCACTAAGCTCTTTGGAATATTAGTGAGTGATTTACTTTTAATTCTTAAAGTTTTTTCTTAAAATTAGTTTTCTTCAAGAATTATCATTATAATTATTCTTGCAAAAGATAATTATATATTAACATAATTTTATTATTTTAATAAAAGAAGTTTTTATTATTAAATTCTTCTTGTAATTGATTCTTGTAGACAATTACTTGCTCACTGTTAAAATCACTAGTAGTGCTTAACACGTGAAAGAAATAATTCTTTAATTATTTAATTGTGGTTATAATAATATTTTATTATTATATTTCATAAGAACAGACATAGTACTGTTGATTAATATTAATATTATCATCAGTTTCATAGTCACATCTTACATCCACCAAAATGGAGTTAAACAAAACTCCATGAAATTACTCAGAATAATATGCCATATGGGCATATATGAGTACACCAGGATTCCCTTTGTCAACAAAAATGCACCAAACCACTTTCAAAGGATGATGGACACAATATTTCAAGAATAAATATTGGAAGTCTGGATGGTGGTATATATTGATGATATCATTATATACTCAGAGACATTGGAAGACCATGTACAATACATAGACAGAGTGCTAAGTAAATGTTCACCCATCAATCTGAAAATTTCACTCAAAAAGGGTAATTTTTGCCAACAAGAGCTACTAGCTCTAGAAAATAAAGTCTCAGGTCTTAGTCTGGCAATTGAGCAGAATAAATGAGCAGCAGTACTGCAAAAGCCAGTACCAAAGAGCATCAAAGAGATGCAATCTTTCCTTGGGTTTGCTAGCTACTACAGAAACCACATCAAGAATTTTGCCCATATAACTAGTAGCTTATACAAGTTATGTTCAAAAGATGTAGTTTTTGAAATTACCAAGGAAAGGAGGGATGCATATAAGAGGATCAAACATGAACTCACAAATGCACCTGTGCTCATCTTACCTGACTTTGAACTACCATTCAAGCTATAAATAGATGCAGCATGTAGCCAAGGCTTAGGAGCAGCCCTTCACCAAAGACAACTTGTGGATGGTGAACCACGAGAGGGAGTAATGTGTTACATCTCTAGGAAACTCAAAGATTCGGAAGTGAGGTATGGGGCCACCCAGACTGAATGTCTATGCTTAGTCTGGGCTATGTAAAAACTCCATTATTATTTGAAGGGTGCAGTCTTTGAAGTCTACACAGACTGCACAGCGTTGAAGTCTTTACTAAACATGAACACTATGAACAGACATATGCTCAGATGGCAAATAGCTATCCAGGAGTATAGATCTAATATGACCATCATATACAAGGAAGGTAAAAGCCATACCAATGCAGATGGCCACTGGACAATGTTAAAAGCAATCCAGCTTATGACCCTGAAGTTGCAGCCAAGATCCCTATCCATTTCATGGAGATAGATAGGAAGAAGAACTTCAGATTTTATGAATGGGCACCAGAGAGTGATACCCTTGACAGTGGAGACACTGATTCAGAAGGAACTGAAACTCCCATACTGGGTATAAGCTCCTCAGAACTGCACAATAAATTTTTTAGTGCAGTACTGAAGTCTTGTGCCAAACACAAACAGTGTGGCATATTACTAAAACTCCTTCAACAAAAGTACCGGAGTCCAGAACTGCTATCCCAGCTGGAAGAACCCCGGTTGAGGGCCTATAAGGATAACAAGTTCTTCCTTATAGATGGCCTGCTTTACCACAGAGAAAAGCACACAAGTGCACTCACAGTGGTAGACAGATACCACATCTCTCTGATCCTTCAGGAATGCCATGACTGCCCCTATATGGGACACATGAGTGAGGACAGGAACAAAGAGAGGGTATTCAGCACAGCTTGGTGGCCCAAGTGGGAACAAGAGTTGAGTGAATACATCAACACTTGTGAAAGATGCCAAAAGGGCAATAGGAAACATGAGAAAAAGTATGGGTTACTTTAACATATACAGGAACCCAAACACCCATGGGAAACCATCAATATGGACTGGGTCACAGAACTTGTCCCAGGGGGCAAATAAAACTATAATTCTTGCTTAATCATAGTTGATAGTTTCAGCAAGGGTATGAGGTGTCTACAATGGAATAAAGAGGGCACAGCCATGTATATTGCTCCGTTATTCTGGAATAACATCATATCTACCTGTGGAGTCCCTAAGATCATCATTAGTGATAGGGAGCCAAAATTCACATCTGAATTTTTGACCAACTTGTATGACATGCTTAGCACCAAGCTTGCATTTTCCTAAGCTTACCATCCACAAGCAGATGGCCTAGCTGAAAGGATGATCCAAACAATGGAGGACATCCTTAGAAGGTTCTGTGCCTATGGCATGGAATACAACGACCACGATGGATACACCCATGACTGGGTTTCCCTTCTACCTGCTGTCAAACTAGCTTATGATACAAGCCAGCACTCTACCACAGGAAAAACACCTGCACTGGTAGAGAAAGGGTGCAATCCCCTGCTTCTGGTGGATCACTGGAAGTAGAAGCTTCTGACCATCCACCCCACAGCCAAAGACTTCCATGATATGTGTAAGAGGGCTTGTGACACAGCTGCCAAATTCATAGCTGGGGAAAAAAATATAGGAAGCACAGGTGGGACAAGACACACATGGAGCCTGCCTTTAAGGAAGTGGACCAGGTGTTAGTGTCTACACTAAGCTTCAATAATCTTAAACGACCCAAGAAGATGAGAGACTCATTTTTAGGGCCCTTACTATCATTAAGTTGATAGGAAGTAATGCAGTAGAAGTCAAACTCACAGAAGAATTTTCCAGGAAACACCCAGTCTTTCCAGTGAGTTTGGTCAAACCATACTTCCAAACAGAGGAGGAAAAATTCCCCTCCAGGAAGAAGAACCCCACACCACCACAGATATTTGAAGGGGAAGACTCCCTTGGACCTGTGAGTAAAATAATCAGGGCCAGGAAGATCAGACTTAATGGGAAGGATCAAAGACAATACTTAGTCAGATTCAAGAACCAAACAGCTGATAAAGACCAATGGTTAGCAGAAGACACCATACGAGATGGGAACCTTCATTTAAGGATATTCAGAGCCTCTAGGAGGACTGAACAGTCTCATAAATGATGATCATTTTGTAGAGAGAGGGTATGTCAGCCTGTGACGCAGAACCAGAGCACAAGCATGACAGCCAAAATACCATAAGTTAATGGTATAGCCAAGATACCACCAAAACATGGAGCTGAGGTAAATTAGATCAAAAGGTATCAAAAGTGTCAGGCTGAGTCTATGATAAAGGTGTATATGAGTATTTACAAGCTTTAACTATGACTGTGACACGGTAAAAATGGTTTTAAAAGATGATAAGATTGATGATAAATGATATAATTTAAGATTTAAGGGGCTTTACTATAAAGATATAGTGGTGGTGAGCGCTGTTGAAAGCCCTGGGTGCAGCTTTACCTGTTGGATTACAATAATAAAGACTACAATACTTTAAATTAAGATTATACCTGATTATTTAACCAAGAGTAAAACTGTTTTTGACAGTTTACTACGTAGGTTATTCAAGAGCAGGATGAGGAAAGGTTTTTTGCTGTGAAAAGCCCTCCTTTTATCCTGAAATTGAGGTGGAAAGGCTGCTAGACCTTTCCACGTAGAGGAAGTGAAGATTTTTTCACTCTCCAGGACAGGCTTGTGTTTGCAAACAGCCTGTATACCCTGTATTGGGCTCAGATGTGGTTTTGAAACCACATCTGGGCAGTTTTCACCAATACAGGGTGAAAATTTTCATCTGGGGACCTCACAGCCTGATTCTGACGTGTATGACGCGTAGAATGCTGTACAGAAGCTGTATGGGACCCCAGTATTGACTGACATATGAGGTATTGAAGTAAAAACATGCTTCTTCGTCTATTTGACACCTCATATTCATGGTTATGGGATATTATCCCATGGTAAGGCTGTATCTGACAGCAGGTGGGATTTTGACCTTAAAATGGTCATAACTCTGTCAGTTCTTGAGATATCAAGCTCAAAGTTGGTTCATTGCATAGCCCTGTATGAGCTCTACACAATGGTACCCAACTTGACATGGTTATCATTAAATATGACAAAGTTATCCCATGTACAAGTATTTTTGTACATTGGCGTGGTCTGGTCAAAAGCTGTATTAAGCTTGTTTGGCCAATAACTTCTGTTGTAATTGAGTTATGAGGAAATAGATGGCACCATCAGATAGCCCTGATTGTGCTCTTTCCAAAAAGACCCCACTTTAGGTATCTCACACTAAAACTGTAAAAGTTAGATGAGAGGTGAATGTTTTGTTCACCCTTATTTGGTCTGAATTTGACCATAACTCAAGTAATACTGGTGCTGGCTCAGTTTGGCTGGTGCCATTGGATAGCCCTGGCTTAGAGCTTCATTTTGAATACCCATTTGATGGGGTTAAGCCTCTCCTTCTAGATTTTAGATGAGAGGTGAAAATTAAGGTTTATGCTCAGCAATAACTTTGAGCAGGAATAACTTTGTTATTTCTTGTCCTATGGTGATGGGACTTATATTTTCAAGAAGAGGTGAGTTTCTTCTTTCTTTTGATACCTTTTGAGCTAGTTTGGCTCAGTTCCATGTTTTGGTGGTATTTTGGCTATACCATTGGTTTATGGTATTTTGGCTGTCATGCTTGTGCTCTGGTTTTGAGTCACAGGCTGACATACCCTCCCTCTAAAAAAGGCTCATCATTGATGAGACTGTTGAGTCCTCCTAGAGGCTCTGAATTTCCTTAAATGGAGGTTCCCATCTGGTATGGCATCCTCTGCCAACCATTTGTCTTTGTCAGCTGTCTGGTTCTTGAATCTGACTAGATATTGTCTCTGATCCTTCCCATTGAGTCTGATTTTTCTTGCCCTGATGATTTTACTCACAGGTCCAGGAGAGTCTTCTACTTCCACTATTTCTGGTGGAGTGATGTTTTTCTTCCTAGAGGGGAATTTATCCTCTTCTGTTTGGAAGTATGGTTTGACCAGGCTTACTGGAAAGACTGGGTGTTTCCTAGAAAACTCCTCAGTGAGCTTGACCTCTACTGCATTCTTCCCTATCAACTTAATGATAGTGAAGGGCCCTACAAATGAGTCTCTCATTTTCTTGGGTCCTTTGAGATTGTCAAAGTTCAGTGTAGATACTAACACCTGGTCCCCTTCCTTGAAGTCAGGTTCCATATGTGATTTGTCCCACCTCTGCTTATTATACTCTTTGGCCTCAGCTATGCATTTGGCAGCAGTATCACAGGCTTTCTTCCACATATCATGGAAGTCCTTGGCTGTGGGGTGGATGGTCAGAAGATTTTTCTTCAAGTGATCCACAGGTAAAAGGGGATTCCACCCTTTCTCTACCAGTGCAGGTGTTTTTCCTGTGGTAGAGTGCTGGCTTGTATTCTAAGCCAGTTGGACTGCTGGTAAGAGGGTGACCCAATCATGGGTATATCCCTCATGGTCCTTGTATTCCATGCCATAGGCACAGAACCTCCTGAGGATGTCCTCCATTTTTTGGATCATCCTCTCAGCTAGGCCATCTGTTTGTGGATGGTAAGCTGTGGAAAAAGCAAGCTTGGTGCCTAGCATGTAATATAAATTGGTCCAAAATTCAGATGTGAATTTTGGGTCCCTGTCACTAATTATGATCTTAGGGACTCCACAGGTGGATATGATGTTATTCCAAAATAACAGAGCAGTGTCCATGGCTGTGTCCTCTTTATGGCATGGTAGACATCTCATGCTCTTGCTGAACCTATCTACTATGATTAGGCAGGCATTGTAGTTTTCTTTGCCTCCTGGGACAAGTCCTGTGACCTAGTCCATGTTGATGGTTTCCCATGGGTGTTTGGGTTCTTCTATGTGTTGAAGTAACCCATATTTCTTCCCATGTTTTCTATTTTCCTTTTGGCATCTTTCACAAGTGTTGATGTATTCACTCAACTCTTGTTCCCACTTGGGCCACCAAGCTGTGCTTGCTACCCTCTCTTTAGTCCTGTCTTCACTCATGTGTCCCATGTAGGGACAGTCATGGCATTCCTGCAGGATTAAAGAGATGTGGTCTCTGTCTATCACTGTGAGTGCACTGGTGTGCTTATCTCTGTGATAAATCAGGCCATCTATAAGGAAGAATTCATTGTCCTTATAGGCCCTCAACCAGGGTTCCTCCAGCTGGGTTTCCAGTTCTGGGCTCCTGTATTTTTGTTGAAGGAGTTGGAGTAGTATGCTACACTTTTTGTGTTTAGCATATGATTTCAGCACTGCATTTAAAAATTCATTGTGCAATTCTGAGGAACTTATTCCCAGTATGGGGGTTTCTGTCCCTTCTGAATCAGTGTTTCCACTGTCAAGGGTACCACTCCCTGGTGCCCATTCAGAGAATCTGAAGTTCTTTTTCCTATTTATTTCCATAAAATGGATAGGAATCTTTGCAGCAACTTCAGGGTCATAAGCTGGATTGCTTTTGACATTGTCCAGTGTCCATCTGCTAAGGCCATCTGCATTGGTATGGCTTTTACCTTCCTTGTATATGATGGTCATGTTCCCTCTATACTCCTGGATGGCTATTTGCCATCTCAGCATGTGTCTATTAGTAGTCTTCATGTTTAGTAAAGACTTCAAGGATGTGCAGTCTGTGTAGACTTCAAAGACTGCACCCTCCAAATAATAATGGAGTTTTTCTAGAGCCCAGACTAGGCATAGACATTCTGTCTGGGTGGCCCCATACCTGGCTTCTGAATCTTTCAGCTGCCTAGAGATGTAACATATTACCCCTTCTCTTGGTTCACCATCCACAATTTGTCTTTGGTGAAGGGCTGCTCCCAAGCCTTGGCTGCATGCTGCATCTATATATAACTTGAATGGTAGTTCAAAGTCAGGCAAGATAAGCACAGGTGCATTTGTGAGTTCATATTTGATCCTCTCATATGCATCCCTCCTTTCCTTGGTTATTTCAAAAACTACATCCTTTGAGCATAACTTGTATAAACTACTAGTTATGTGAGCAAAGTTTTTGATGTGGTTTCTATAGTAGCTAGCAAATCCAAGGAAAGATTGCATCTCTTTGATGTTCTTTGGTACTGGCTTTTGCATTACTGCTGCTACTTTGTTCTGGTCAATTGCCAGACTAAGGCCTGAGACTTTGTGTCCTAGAGCTAGTAGCTCTTGTTGGCCAAAATTACACTTTTTAAGTGAAATTTTCAGATTGATGGGTGTACATTTACTTAGGACTCTGTCTATGTATTGTACATGGTCTTCCCATGTCTCTGAGTATATAATGATATCATCAATATACACTACCATCCAGCCTTCCATTATTTCTTCTTGAAATATGGTGTCCATCATCCTTTGGAAGTGGGCTGGTGCATTCTTGATGCCAAATGGCATCCTGGTGTACTCATATATGCCCATATGGCATATAATTCTGAGTAATTTCATGGAGTTTGGTTTAACTCCATTTTGTTGGAAGCCCTTCATACAATCCATCTTGGTTATGTATTTGGCTTGGCTAATTCATCCAAGGCATGAGGTATCCTTGGTATAGGATACCTGTCTGCTTTTGTGTAGTTGTTCAGGGCTCTGAAGTCTCCACACAATCTAGACTTGCCATCATGCCAGGTGATCAGGACAGGAGTGGTGATTTCCACTATTTCATTATGTCCAATCTTCCTAATGACATCCATGTCCAGGAGTTCATTGATATGTTTCTCAATCTCTTTCCTGGTCTCCAGACTTGCTGGGTAAGGAGGTCTCCTTAACATGGGTGGATAAGGCCTTTCCACATCCAGATATAGTTCTATATCATGGCCTTTGATCTTGCCTAATGGTTCTTCACCAATGGCAAATGCTGGTCTATTCTTCCTCAGCATCTTCAGTAAACTTAACTTTTGTTTACTGGTGAGGGTAGTGCTAAACTGTCCCTCTCTGAATTCTTTCAGAAGTTCTTCCAGTGGGTCCTGAGAATATATCTGGTATATATCAAGAGAAAATTTCTTTTCTTTGTTAGTACCAATGGTAATATGCCTATTTTTACTATTGTAAATATCTATGCCATACATCCTCTGGTAATCTGTTCCCAGTAAAAACCCTTGAATGTGGGCATCTTCAAGCACTACAAACTCTGGGTTGAGTCTGATATTACCTTTTCTGTGGGGTATAATTATCTCTTTGATAATTGTCCCAATAGAGGTCATCTTTCCAGATGCACTCTTAAAGTTCTTTGCCCTGGTGGGCAAGAGTTCTTTTTCCCAGTTTGGGAAGTGGTTATCGAGGTAATTTCTGGCCACTATGGAGCAGTGTGCTCCACTGTCAATGATCAGTGGGTGCTGAGCATTGTCAATACATACAGTCATTTTTGTGGCTGTTCCATGTATATATGCCATTCCTTTGGTTGGTGTAACCAGGAATGTTTGTGCATCCTGTGTATGTTTACACAAGTTCTTTTTGGCAGTGTCTTGTGGCATGCCTGCTTCCAACTGTATATCCTGGATTTCCAATGGGGTTTCCTCTTGGTATTCCACTAGAAGTTCCTCTCTTGGGTCTTGATCATCATCAGATAGTTCTCTGATGGCATCTCCCATAGAGTCTGATTCAGAATCCTCTGTTGGAGGTTCTTCTTCAGGGACTTTTTCTATAGCATAGACTTTCTTCTTTGCTTTTGGACAGTTGTTGGCATAGTGGTCTGTTGAGCCACAATTGTGACAAGAATTCTTCTTTTTTGCCACTTCTGCCACTCTTTCTCTGGGTTTGTCTTTAAACTCCACCCTGAAAGGTTGTTTCTCTTTGAAACTACTGCTTCTATATGGGGTGAATTTCCCTATATTAGTCCTTTTCCTTATGTCTTGTAAGGTATTGGCTATATCATCTAGAGTGCAATTTTGGTTGCATCTGCACTTTACTGCATGCTCTAGTTTTCCTGGCAGTTGTGTCAGAAGTTTATGATTCCTCATTTGTATATTCATTTGAGGATCAATGGCTTTAAGTCTTTTAGACTGTCTAAGACACCACTCATATGGATCTTTGTCCACAGAGTATTTGTCATTTTCAAATGACCTGCTCGTTTGCCATATCCAAGTTCCATTACTGTACTTTTGGATTATTTGACTCTTCCACCATGGCCAATTTCTTCTGCCATGGATTTCTTTCATTTCAGTGTACCATATACTTGCATGACCTTTAAATGCAGTAGTCAGTCTAGCAGTAATGCAGTAATCTGGTATGCTTGGTACATCAATGAAGAGTCTATCAATATAATCTATGAGTTCCATATGATCATATTCTCCTGATCCAGAGAATTTGGGCCAGTTTGAGGCCTCAGGAAGCTGTTTCAAGGCTTCCTTCTCTGAATAAGACATGCCATCTCCATCCTGGTATTGTGATGGAGATCTTGCCTTATTCAACAACATGGCATCTGGTTTGATGTCATCTGGTTGATATGGGTTCTCCATAGCTTGGCCTTGTGGTTGGGGCTTTAAGCTATGGTAGGCATCAAACAATTTGTTGATGTCTTGGTTCAGACACTCCCTGTCCCTGCTACTATGGTGTTGTTCTTCAGAGACTTGATTCAGTCTCTTGTTGGTTTCTTCAGAGGCTTTGCTCAGTTGAGCATATCCTTCCTGAAGGTTTTTAACTATCTGCTCCAATGAGGCTTGAGTTTTTCTCATCCTCTCTTGGGCAGCTGCAAATTCTGTAGCCTGCTTTGCAGATTGCTCAGCATATTGGGACATTTGTAACCACAGTGTGTCACTGTTGATGTTACTCTCAGATGTGATAATGTTATTTTCAGTCTGAGTGGGGGTAATGTTTCTATTACTAGGACTACTGATTCTAGAGTGTTTTACAGCTACTTCTGGTTCTTGTGTACTTCTTTTACCAAATCTAACAGCTTCTGGATCATGGGGTCTGACTCTTTCCTCCTCTGGTTGAAGGAGGCTTTGTTCTTGCCCTTGTTGCCTTGTCTTCTCCTGGAAACTTCCTGGAATTGTGAAGAATGGTGACTCTTGGCCACTGATCTGCTGGTTTCTGAATGGTGTGAAGCCACTGGAGAGCTGATTTGGCATGCTCCTTGTGAACCTGCAGGAATCTGAGTAGGCCCTGTCTGGGTTAACTGTTCTTCTATAGCTTGGATAGTGGCTTGATTCTCCCTTATCCTCTGTGCCCTTGCCTCCAGGAGTCTGTGCTGCCTGGTAGGATTCCAATCCTTGGTGATTACCATAAGGTCTTTGAAGTCTATCTCTTTGAGACAGATCTTCTGGCAACTTGATCCCAGTTCTGCCCAGTGAGTTGCTAGGTTGAACCTTTTGTTGTCCATGCTCCATTGAAACAAATCTTTGAGGAGTTGGTGTATTTGAAGAACTTGATCCATATCCTTCCAGTCCTCTGGTTTGAGGTTTCTGTTGAATTGGAGTGTGAATGGCAAGGTTGATATTATCTCCCTCATTGTTTTGCCATCCACCACTGTGTCCAATGTGTCTTCTTTCAGGTCTTCTGGTTCTAGACATTCCTGCTCTATCCTCTGGCATGGTTCCTTTGGAAGCCAAGGTCTCTGAGGTATGCAGGGGACATATCAGTGTTGCAAGCAGTCAAAAACTTTATGTTCTTAGGGTATTTACCTTTGACTGTGCCTTGTACAAATTTGTGATCTGCTGATTTGGGCAGTTTGCCTTTGGAGGTTACAACTGGGTTAATAATTGTAATCTTCCCTGTACAAGTGGTTAAGGTTGGTTTACCTTGTATTGAAGCAGAGTTTCGTGGTTTTCTACTCCTCTGAGTGGCTATTGGTGTCCACTTCTTGGCTGTAATGAGGCCTTCACTAAGCCTTTTTCCTTTACCCTTGCTGCCCTCTGGTTCTGAGGGTGTCACTGGTGTGTTGGCCTCTGACTGGGTTTCAAGTGGGATGTAGTTTTCTTCCATTGAATCAAAACAGGAAAAAGAGGGCTTATGTCAGTTAAGACTTCTTAAAAGGCTGGTTTTGCACGTCTAAGAATGGCCTCTGGGCTTGTATATTATTACAATATGCCCTTGTATAATGACAGTGTAATTGAATTAACAATTTCACGTCAAAAATACAGCTTATGGTGCCCTGTCACACTGTTTGTGTGCCAGTATCCCACAGATACACTTGTGGTTTTCAAGTGTATTCTGTACAAGTGGTTTTGTATAAGTGTTATTGAGTCAACAATACACTTAATCCACGCCTCAACTGATGGTTTTTCAGTCAGAGGTGTCCTTATTCAGTCAAGAATACAGGACTTATTGATGGCTGATGTGTTTTTATATACAAAACATGCCAAAAATAATTATTTTCAGTGGGTATTAGCCACGTGAAAAATACTCTTTTATAATATGAGTGTATGAAAAAAGATAAAAATATATAAAATATATATTTTTAACTGGAAATTACGCCTAAAAAAAGATAAAACAATGTGTTAATAAGTCATAAAAAAGAGAAAAGACTTACTTGTAAGGTCCAAAAAGTTTGAAAAAAACACGGCCAGGCCCCCAATATGTCAGGCTGAGTCTATGATAAAGGTGTATATGAGTATTTACAAGCTTTAACTATGACTGTGACACGGTAAAAATGGTTTTAAAAGATGATAAGATTGATGATAAATGATATAATTTAAGATTTAAAGGGCTTTACTATAAAGATATAGTGGTGGTGAGCGCTGTTGAAAGCCCTGGGTGCAGCTTTACCTGTTGGATTACAATAATAAAGACTACAATACTTTAAATTAAGAGTATACCTGATTATTTAACCAAGAGTAAAACTGTTTTTGACAGTTTACTACGTAGGTTATTCAAGAGAAGGATGAGGAAAGGTTTTTTTGCTGTGAAAAGCCCTCCTTTTATCCTGAAATTGAGGTGGAAAGGCTGCTAGACCTTTCCACGTAGAGGAAGTGAAGATTTTTTCACTCTCCAGGACAGGCTTGTGGTTTGCAAACAGCCTGTATACCCTGTATTGGGCTCAGATGTGGTTTTTAAACCACATCTGGGCAGTTTTCACCAATACAGGGTGAAAATTTTCATCTGGGGACCTCACAGCCTGATTCTGACGTGTATGATGCGTAGAATGCTGTACAGAAGCTGTATGGGACCCCAGTATTGACTGACATATGAGGTATTGAAGTAAAAGCATGCTTCTTTGTCTATTTGACACCTCATATTCATGGTTATGGGATATTATCCCATGGTAAGGCTGTATCTGACAGCAGGTGGGATTTTGACCTTAAAATGGTCATAACTCTGTCAGTTTTTGAGATATCAAGCTCAAGGTTTCTTCATTGAATAGCCCTGTATGCGCTCTACACAATGGTACCCAACTTGACATGGTTATCATTAAATATGACAAAGTTATCCCATGTACAAGTATTTTTGTACATTGGCGTGGTCTGGTCAAAAGCTGTATTAAGCTTGTTTGGCCAATAACTTCTGTTGTAGTTGAGTTATGAGGAAATGGATGGCACCATCAGATAGCCCTGATTGTGCTCTTTCCAAAAAGACCCCACTTTAGGTATCTCACACTAAAACTGTAAAAGTTAGATGAGAGGTGAATGCTTTGTTCACCCTTATTTGGTCTGAGTTTGACCATAACTCAAGTAATACTGGTGCGTGCTCAGTTTGGCTGGTGCCATTGGATAGCCCTGGCTTAGAGCTTCATTTTGAATACCCATTTGATGGGGTTAAGCCTCTCCTTCTAGATTTTAGATGAGAGGTGAAAGTTAAGGTTTATGCTCAGCAATAACTTTGAGCAGGAATAACTTTGTTATTTCTTGTCCTATGGTGATGGGACTTATATTTTCAGGAAGAGGTGAGTTTCCTCTTTCTTTTGATACCTTTTGAGCTAGTTTGGCTCAGTTCCATGTTTTGGTGGTATTTTGGCTATACCATTGGTTTATGGTATTTTGGCTGTCATGCTTGTGCTCTGGTTTTGAGTCACAGGCTGACAAAAAGAAAGAAGAAACTCACCTATTTTTGAAAATGTAAGTCCCATGACCATAGGACAAATAATAACAAAGCTATTCCTGCTCAAAGTTGTTGATAAGCATAAACCTTAATTTGCACTTCTCATTTGGAATCCAGAAGAAGAGGCTTAACCCCATCAAATGGGTATTCAAAATGAATCTCTAAGTCAGGGCTATCTAATGGTACCAGCCAAACCTAGCCAGCACCAATATTACTGAAGTTATGGTCAAATTCAGGCCAAATGTCACAGGGGCTCTTATGGAAGCAAGAGTGGCCTGGCACTCAGGAATCAAGAACTCACTTGAAGGGCTCCAAAGGATATACGAAATGATAATTCTTATATTTCTTTAAAGAAGAATAAGGGAAAAGACAAGTATGCCAATGATAAAAGACAAAAGATAATAAGCCAAAGTCCAAAGATAATAAGAGAAGCCAACCAAGTGAATCCTCAATTCACTGTTTCAACCTGCCAGAAAGAATCATGGAATTAGTAAAGGATGCAACCACCACTATCCACTGACAGGCAAGGAAGAAAAAGGGAAAGGTGCTGAATGACTGACTTAAGATTATCAGTATTAACTTTAATAAGGTAAAAGAAAATAAATATAATAATGAATCCAATATATTAATTAACTGGGGAAAAAGTCCCCAGGTGCTGACAGGTGGCCAGTATATGTGAAAGGTTGAAAGACTGATCCTGGAAGGTGAGTCACCAGCTGTATTTTCTAAATTGGGCCAATACAGATCTGGCGATGTTGAAATTTGAACTGTGTGATGTAATTACCACAGTGGAATATGAATTGGCCCAATTGGGACAAGTACATACAGGTTGATTTATTGCCGCCTGTATGGACCAATTGAGTTGTCCAAGGAGTATTGAAATACTTGATGCCTTGACAACTGATTGAAATAATGTATAACCTCTGAGAATGGCCCTTGGAATAATCCTGAATGACTTGACAACCCAACTCCTTCAAGGCCAGGTAATTGGAATCCTTGAATGGTATTCTGATTGCCGCCATGGATTGCCAGACCGATTCACTAAAGATTCTTCCTTTGAAATGGGCATTGGATTTTGGGACCTTGATTCGGAAAGCTGGAATTTGGTCCTGAAAACGTCACCATTGAATTGCTGAGCAAAAATGGTGCATAAAGGTATATAATACCATGTATGAACCGCTCCTGCAACCTTTAGTACGGGGTTCATGGAGGAATGGAAATAATTCCCTTACTTTGAGGCAAAGGCTTGAGCTGAGCTGATATGATGGCCTCTTGTGGCTACCAGGGGCCATGGGGTGAAATGTGGTTCATGGTGATCCTTGGTCAAATTGGGTCCTATGGGGTATTTGGCCCTTTTTTTTGGTTTGGGATTGGAGGCCAAAAAATTATCTCAGGTGGGCCCACTTGTGGTTTGGGACCCACCTCCCCTTGAGGCTGGTGGATGCTCCCCTTTGGCCCCTTTTGGCCTCATTGGATTAGGCCAAAAGGGGCCTAATTGGCCTACAGACCGTGGACCACAGCTTAGAATTTGATACCAGGTGCTCACAGAGTGGCCAAGGTGATGTTTTGATAAATTGTAGACCCCTCTGGGAAGTGCACACCAGGAGAGGAACTTACTTTTGGTTGTTACCACTCCTGCCAGTGCCATAAATAAGAAAAATTTGGATAAATGAATGTGTTGAAAGGACAATATCTTGGGAAGGAAAATAAGAAAGGAATGGTCGATTTTGCCCAAGTGTAAATGGCCATAAATTGGAATTGATATTGAAAGCCAGGCCAGAGATCTGTGTCCAAAATTGCAAAATGCTCACAGAGTGGCCAAGGTGATTCTTACAACATAAAAGAGTAGAATACCCCTAAAGGTGCATACCAGGAGTGGGACTTACTTTTAGTAATTCCTCTCCCCACCAAGCACCATAAAAAGATCAAGCTTCTGAAGAATTAGATCCTGGCTTGTCAGGATACAAAGAATGAAAATCTTTGACAAGTTCAGGACAATTATTGAGGTTTTCAGCTGGCTCCCAAGTGGATCTTTGTGGGTCTTTACTGAAACCTTTCCATTCTACTAGATACCATAATTTTCTCCTCTTGAGCTTTGAGTCCAGTATTTGAGAGACTTCCCATTCCTCTTCTTCTTTACTGATGATTGGAGGAGGAGGCTCTTGATGCCGATCTGGGATTGTTGACATCTTGACTGGTTCCAGAAGGGATATATGGAAGACTGGATGGATGGATTTCCATTGAGATGGTAAGCATGAGTATGGACTTTCTCCAAGATTGGAAAAGGACCCAACCATCTTTCACACATTTTTTTGGTGGGTCTGGTTGATTTGATAATCTTGGAATAAAGCCATACCATGTCACCAGCATTGAAAACAGGTGGACTTGCTCTACTTTTATCTGCATACCTCTTAAACCGGTTTATGGAAACTTCAAGTTCTCTCTTGACATCTTGCTGTACTGATTGGATTTTTTTGATAACTTTCCAGCAGGAGTATCTTGAGTGATGTGAACTGAGCCAAATTGTGGATCTCTTCGATAAACAGTGAAAAACATTGATTGCTTCGTTGAAGAGTGATCAGAATTATTGTAGGCAACTTCAGCCAGAGGGAGCTAGGTGTTCCAATCATCTTGATGATAGCTTACATACATCTGAAGATACTGTTCTAGTATCTGATTTACCCTCTCTGTCTGTCCATCAGTTTCTGGATGGTAAGCAGTTGACAGATCTCTTGAAATCTTGAGCTGCTGAAAAAGATTGGTCCAAAAGGAAGAAACAAAAACGGAACCTCTATCACTAACAATGCTTGAAGGAAGTCCATGCTTTGAAAATATATTCTTTATGAGTAAATGGGCCAAATCCAGTGAAGTAATTGAAGAAATTGTTGAAATAAAAACCGCCATTTTTGAAAATCTGTCCACTATGACCAGAATTGAATCAAAGGAGTTGGACAGTGGCAGTTGAGTGATGAAGTCCATTGAAAGACAAATCCAAGGACCATTTGAAATCAGAAGAGGTTTGAGGAGTCCAAATTTCTTGTGGTGGATATTATTGTTTCTTGAACACTTTTGACAGGATGAGACATAATCCTTGATGAATTGAATCATTCTGGACCAGTGGAAATCCCGCTTGACAAGTTTGAGAGTCCTGTCCTGGCCAGGGTGTCCAGCTAGAGGAGAGTCATGACGCTTTTGGAGAATGCTGAGTTGAATTGTGGGGTCATTTGGGACCACCACCCAATCTTTGAAGAGAAGAAGTTGGGAAGAGGAATGAATAGAATAATCTTGAATGGATTTACCTTTTCCCAATTCTTGAAGGATACTTCTGTACTGAGGGTCTTGCCATAATTTCTTCTGAATTGATTCAATCAAATTTGAAAAGGATCCCACCTTGACTGCAAAATATCTTGAAGGTTGGATTTCATCTTGCTTAATGAGTTGTTGAAAATTCATTGGATTCTTGCTGATGAAATCCTCCCCCCTCTCCAGATAGACGTTGTCCCGATGTGATAAGGCATCCGGAAGAGTAGCTAGGTGGCCAGGGCGGTAGGTGATTGAGAAGTGGAATTCAGCCCAGCGGGCTTGATGGTGAGTGAGTACCTTTGAAGACATGAAGTATTGAAGCGAACTGTGATGAGTGAGAACTTCAAAAGGAAAGGAAAGAGACAGAAGAAAAGCCCTCCAGCGCTTGAGAGCCCAGACTATGCCAAGGAGTTCCTTTTCATGAATCTGTTAGCTGATGTCAGCCTGTGACTCAAAACCAGAGCACAAGCATGACAGCCAAAATTCCATGAATGAATGGTATAGCCAAGATACCACCAAAACATGGAGCTGAGCCAAATGGGCTCAAAAGGTATCAAAAGAGATAGGAAAATCACCTCTTTCTGAAAATATAAGTCCCATCACCATAGGACAAAGAATAACAACGTTATTCCTGCTCAAAGTTGTTGCTGAGCATAAACCTTAATTTTCACCTCCCATCTGAAATCCAGAGGAAGAGGCCTAACCCCATCAAATGGGTATTAAAAAGAATCTCTAAGTCAGGGCTATCCAATGGTGCCATCCAAACTGAACTAGAACCAATATTACTGGACTTATGGTCAAATTCATGCCAAATAATGGTGAACAAGACATTCACCTCTCATCTAACTTCTACATTTTGAGTGTGAGATACTTAAAGTGGGGTCTTTTTGGAAAGAGCACAATCAGGGCTATCTGATGGTGCCATCTACTTCCTCATATCACAACTACAACAGAGGTTATGGGGAAAACAAGTCTAATACAGCTTTTGCCCAAACAATGCCTATGTACAAAAAGTCTTGTACATGGGATATCTTTGTCATATTTAATGATAGCCATATCAAATGAGGTACCATTGTGCAGAGCTCATACAGGGCTACACAATGAACCAACTCTGACCATGATATCTCAAAAACCAACAGAGTCATGACCATTTGAAGGTCATAATCCAAAGGTATGGTCAATACAGCAGTATTATGAGATAATACAGTTGTACTCTGCTTATGAGGTGTCAAACAGACAAAGAAGCATGTTTTTACTTCAATACCTCATACCTCAGTCAATACTGGGGTCCCATACAGTTTCTGTACAGCATTCTACGCATGATACACGTCAGAAGAAGGCTATGGGGTCCCCAGATGAAAATTTTCACCCTGTATTGGTGAAAACTGCCCAGATGTGGTTTCAAAACCACATCTGAGCGCAATACAGGGTATACAGGCTGTTTGTAAACCAAAATCCTTTCCTGGAAGGTGAAAAATCTTCACTTCCGCTATGTGGAAAGATCTAGCACCCTTTCCACCCCATTTCAGGATAAAAAGGAGGCTTTTCACAGCTAGAATTGCTTTCCTCTTCCTGCTCTTGAATTCCCATGTAGTACAACTTTCAAAAACAGTTATACTCTTGTAAAATATCCAGGTATACTCTTAATTTAGTAGTATTGTTTTCTTTATTCTTGTAATCCAACAGGTAAAGCTGCACCCAGGGCTTTCAACGGCGCTCACCACCACTATTTCAAAAGAGTAAAGCCCTTTTATTTTAAATATAAACCTTTTTTATCAATCAATATCTTTATTTTCAAACTTTATATCCGTGTCACAGTCATAGTTAAAGTTGTAATTAGCCTATTCACAGCTTCTACACAGACTCATCCTGACAATTTGGGGTCCTGGCCATGTTTTTTGAGCTTTTTTGGACCTTTAAAAGTGAGTTTTTTGCTTATTTCTCATTTTCTAACTATTGTTTTATCTTCTTGAGGCGTCATTTCTCTCAAGAATATATATATATATTATATATTCTTATATTTCTGGTATATGTATTACCAATTTTACTCAAATTGAAAGAGTAGTTGTCACATGGCTAATACCCACAAGAGCATTATTTTTGGCGTGTATTATATATAAAGAAACTTAAGCCATCAATAAGTCTAACATTTTTGATTAAATAAGGACACCTCTGACTGTAAAACCAACAGTTGAGCTGTGGTTAAGTATATTTTTAACTCAATTACACTTATACAGAGCCACTTGTACAAACTACACTTGAAAACCACAAGTGACTCTGTGGGATACTGGCACACAAACAGTGTGACAGGGTACCAAAAGCTGTAATTATGACGTGGAATTGTTAATTCAATTACACTATCATTATACAGGGCATATTGTAGTAAAATACAAGCCCAGAGGCCACTCTTAGACGTGCAAAACCAGCATTTTAAGAAGTCTTAACTGACATAAGCCCTCTTTTTCCTGCCTTGATTCAGTGGAAGAAAATTACATCCCACTTGAGACTCAGTCACAGGCCAACACACCAGTGACACCCTCAGAACCAGAGGGCAGCAAGGGCAAAGTAAAGAGGCACAGTGAAGGCCTGATTACAGCCAAGAAGTGGACTCCAATAGGCACCCAGAGAAGTAGGAAACCATGAAACCCTGCATCAATACAAGGTAAACCAACCTTAACCACTTCTACAGGAAAAATCACAATTATTAACCCAATTGTAACCTCAAAAGGCAAACTGCCCAAATCAGCAGATAACAAATTTGTACAAGGAACAGTCACAGGTAAATACCCTAAGAACATAAAGTTTTTTACTGCTTGCAAACACTTATATTTCACCTGTATACCTCAGAGACCTTGGCTTCCAAAGCAACCAGCCAGAGGACAGAGAAGGCTTTTCCAGAACTACAAGATCTGGAAGAGGACACCTTGGACACAGTGGTGGATGGCAAAACAATGAGGGAGATAATATCAACTCTGCCATTCACACTTCAATTGAACAGGAACCCCAACCCAGAGGACTGGAAGCATATGGATCAAGTTCTTCAGCTCCACCAACTCCTCAAAGATTTATTTCAATGGAGCATAGACAACAAGAGGGTCAACCTGGCAGCTCACTGGGCAGAACTTGGAGCAAGTTGCCAGAAGATCTGTCTCAAAGAGATAGACTTCAAAGATCTGATGGTAATCACCAAAGGTTGGAATTCTATGAGGCAGTTCAGACTCCTGGAGGCAAGGGCACAGATGATAAGGGAGCATCAAGCCACTTTCCAAGCTATAAAAGAATAGTTCACCCAGACAGGGCCTACTCAGATTCCTTCAGGCTCACAAAGAGCAGGCCAAATCAGCTCTCCAGTGGCTTCACACCATTCAGACACCAACAAGTCAATTACCAGGCGTCACCACTCTTCACAATTCCAGGAGGTTTCCAGGAGAAGAAAAGGATACAAGGGGAAAAACAAGACCTCTTCCAGCCAAAGGCAGAAAGAGTCAGACCCCATGATCCAGAAGGTGTTGGATTTGGTGAAAGAAGTGCACAAGAACCAGAAGTAGTTGTAAACCACTCTAGAATCAGTAGTCCTAGTAAGAGAAACATTACCCCCACTCAGACTGAACATAATATTGTCACATCTGAGAGTAACTTAAACAGTGATGCACAGTGGTTACAAATTTCCCAATATGCTGAGCAATATGCAAAGCAGTTTGCAGAACTTGAAGCAAGCCATGAGAGGATGAATAAATTAACAGCCTCCATGGATAAAATAGTTAAAAATCTTCAAGAAGGACATGCTCAATTGAGCAAAGCCTCTGAAGAGACCAACAAAAGACTGAATCTATTCTTTGAAGAACAAAACCACAACAGAAGGGATGGGGATTGTCTGGATCAAGACATAAACAAATTGTTTAATGTCTACTATCGCTTGAAGCCCCAACCACAAGTCCAAGTTATGGATAATCCATATCAACCAGATGCCATGTTGATGAGTAAGGCAAGATCTCCATCACAATACCAGGATGGAGATGGTATGTCGTATCCAGAGAAGGAAGCCTTGAAAAATCTGCCTGAGGCCTCAAGCTGTCCCAAATTCTCTTGAACAGGAGAATATGATCATATGGAACTCATAGATTATATTGATGGACTCTTCATTGATTTACCAAGCATACCACATTACTGGATCACTGCTAGACTAAATACAGCATTTAAAGGTCATGCTAGTATATGGTACACAGAAATGAAAGAAATCCATGGCAGGAGAAACTGACCATGGTGGAGGAGTCAAATTATCCAAAAGTACAGCAATGGTACTTGGATATGCCAAAAGACCATGTCATTTGAAAATGACAAATACTCTGTGGACAAAGATCCATATGAGTGGTGTCTTAGATAGTCCAAGAGACTTAAAGCCATTGATCCTCATATGAACATCCAAATGAGGAATCACAAACTTCTGACACAACTGCCAGGAGAGCTAGAGCATGCAGTAAAATGCAGATGCAACCGAAATTGCACTCTAGATGACATAGCCAACACCTTACAAGACATAAGGAAGAGGACTAATACAGGGAAGTTCACCCCATATAGAAGCAGTGGTTTCAAAGAGAAACAACCTCTCTGGGTAGAGTTTAAAGACAAACCCAGAGAGAAAGTGGCAGAAGTGACAAAGAAGAGGAATTCTTCTCACAACTGTGGTTGGGCAGACCAGTATGCCAATAACTGTCCAAAGGCAAAGAATAAAGTCTATGCCATTGAGAAAGTCCCAGAGGAGGAATACCCAACAGAGGATTCTGAATCGGACTCCATGGGTGATTCCATCAGAGAACCATCTGATAATGACCAAGACCCAAGAGAACAATTTCTAGTGGAATACCAAGAAGAAAAACCACTAGAAATTCAGGACATACAGTTGGAAGCAGGAATTCCACAGGACACTGCCAACAAAAACTTGTGCAAACATACACAAGATGCACAAACATTCCTGGTTACACCAACCAAAGGAATGGCATATATACATGGAACAGCCACGAAAATGACTGTATGTATTTACAATTCTCAACATCCATTGATAATTGACAGTGGAGCACACTGCTCCATAGTGGCCAGAAATTATCTGGATAACCATTTCCCCAATTGGGAAAACCCTCTCTTGCCACCTAAGGCAAAGAACTTCAAAAGTGCATCAGGGAAGATGACTTCCATTGGTACAATTATTAAAGAAATAATTATACCCCATAGGAAGGGTAATATCAGACTCAACCCAGAGTTTGTAGTGCTTAATGATGCCCACATCCAAGGGTTTTTACTGGGAACAGATTACCAGAGGATGTATGGCATAGATATTTACAACAGTAAAAATAGGCACATTACCATTCTTACTAACAAGGAAAAGAAATTTTCACTTGATATATACCAGATATCTTCTCAGGATCCACTAGAAGAACTTCTGAAGGAATTCAGAGAGGGACAGTTTAGCACTACCCTCACCAGTAAACAAAAGCTAAGGTTACTGAAGATGCTGAGGAAGAACAGACCAGCATTTGCCATTGGTGAAGAACCATTAGGCAAGATCAAAGGCCATGATATAGAACTATATCTGGATGTGGAAAGACCTTATCCACCCATGCTTAAGAGACCTCCTTATCCAGCAAGCCTGGA
Organism: Austropuccinia psidii; assembly: GCA_023105745.1. Taxonomy (NCBI): domain Eukaryota; kingdom Fungi; phylum Basidiomycota; class Pucciniomycetes; order Pucciniales; family Sphaerophragmiaceae; genus Austropuccinia; species Austropuccinia psidii. The sequence continues at coordinate 50,270,061 of JALGQZ010000004.1, forward strand.
AACCGGGAAAGAAATGGAAAAACATGTCAATGAACTTATGGACATGGATGTTATCAGGAAGATTGGACATAATGAAATAGTGGAAATCACCACTCCTTTCCTAATCACCTGACATGATGGCATTTCTAGACTGTGTGGAGACCTCAGAGCTCTGAATAACTACACAAAAGCAGACAGGTACCCTATACCCAGGAGACCTCATGCCTTGGATAAACTGGCAAAAGCCAAATACATAACCAAAATGGATTGTATGAAAGGCTCCCACCAAAATGGAGTTAAACCAAACTCCATGAAATTACTCAGAATAATATGTCATATGGGCATATATGAGTATACCAGGATGCCATTTGGCATGAAAAAGGCACCAGCCCACTTCCAAAGGATGATGGACACAATATTTCAAGAAGCAATATTGGAAGGCTGGTTGGTTGTATATATTGATGATATCATTATATACTCAGAGACATGGGAAGACCATGTACAATACATAGACAGAGTTTCAAATAAAGTTATACCCATCAATCCAAAAGTTTCACTGAAAAAGTGTAATTTTGGCCAACAAGAGCTACTAGCTCTAGGACATAAAGTCTCACGTCTTAGTTTGGCAATTGACCAGAATAAAGTAGCAGCAGTACTTCCAAAGCCAGTACCAAAGTGCATCAAAGAAATGCAATCTTCCCTTGGGTTTGCTAGCTACTATAGAAACACATCAAGAATTCTGCCCACATAACTAGTAGTTTATACAAGTTATGTTCAAAAGATCTAGTTTTTGCAATTACCAAGGAAAGGGGGATGCATATGAGAGGATCAAACATGAACTCACAAATGCACCTGTGCTCATCTTACCAGACTTTGAGTTACCATTCAAGTTATACATAGATGCAGCATGTAGCCAAGGCTTAGGGGCAGCTCTTCACAAAAGACAAATTGTGGATGGTGAACCAAGAGAGGGAGTAATATGTTACATCTCTAGGCAACCAAAAGATTCAGAAGCCAGGTATGGGGCCACCCAGACTGAATGTCTATGCTTAGTCTGGGCTCTAGAAAAAGTCCATTATGATTTGGAGGGTGAAGTCTTTGAAGTCTACACAGACTGTACAGCCTCGAAGTCTTTACTAAACATGAAGACTACAAATAGACACATGCTGAGATGGCAAACAGCCATCCAGGAGTATAGAGGGAATATGACCATCATATACAAAGAAGTTAAAAGCCATACCAATGCAGATGGCCACTGGACAATGTCAAGAACAATCCAGATTATGACCCTGAAGTTTCAGCTATGATCCCTATCCATTTCATGGAAGTGGTTAGGAAGAAGAACTTCAGATCTTCTGAATGGGCACCAGAAAGTGGTACCCTGGACAGTGAAAACACTGATTCAGAAGGAACAGAAACTGCCATACTGGGTATAAGTTCCTCAGAACTGCACAATAAATGTTTAAGTGCAGTACTGAAATCTTATGCCAAGCACAAACAGTGTGGCATATTACTACAACTCCTTCAACAAAAGTACAGGAGTCCAGAGCTGGAATCCCAACTGGAAGAACCCTGATTGAGGGCCTATAAGGATAACAAGTTCTTCCTTATAGATGGCCTGCTTTACCACAGAGAAAAGCACACAAGTGCACTCACAGTGGTAGACAGATACCACATCTCTCTGATCCTTCAGGAATGCCATGACTGCCCCTATATGGGACACATGAGTGAGGACAGGACCAAAGAGAGGGTAGCCAGCACAGCTTGGTGGCCCAAGTGGGAACACGAGTTGAGTGAATACATCAACACTTTTGAAAGATGCCAAAAGGCAAATAGGAAACATGGGAAAAGTATGGGTTACTTTAACATATACAGGAACCCAAACACCCATGGGAAACCATCAATATGGACTGGGTCACAGGACTTGTCCCAGGGGGCAAATAAAACTACAATTCTTGCTTAATCATATTTGATAGTTTCAGCAAGAGTATGAGGTGTCTACCATGGAATAAAGAGGACACAGCCATGTATATTTCTCCGTTATTCTGGAATAACATCATATCTACCTATGGAGTCCCTAAGATCATCATTAGTGATAGGGAGCCAAAATTCACATCTGAATTTTTGACCAACTTGTATGACATTCTTAGCACCAATCTTGCATTTTACTAAGCTTACCATCCACAAACAGATGGCCTAGCTGAAAGGATGATCCAAACAATGGAGGACATCCTTAGAAGGTTCTGTGCCTATGGCATGGAATACCAGGACCACAATGGATACACCCATGACTGGGTTTCCCTTCTACCAGCTGTCCAACTAGCTTATGATACAAGCCAGCACTCTACCACAGGAAAAACACCTGCACTGGTAGAGAAAGGGTGCAATCCCCTGTTACCTGTGGATCACTTGAAGAAGAACCTTCTCACCATCCACCCCACAGCGAAAGACTTCCATGATATGTGGAATAGGGCTTGTGACACAGCTTCAAAATGCATAGCTGAGGAATAATATTATAATAAGCAGAGGTGGGACAAGACACACATGGAACCTGAGTTTAAGGAAGGGGACCAGGTGTTAGTGTCTACACTAAACTTCAACAATCTTAAAGGACCCAATAAGATGAGAGACTAATTTGTAGGGCCCTTCACTATCATTAAGTTGATAGGAAAAAATGCAGTGGAGGTCAAGCTCACAGAAGAGCTTTCCAGGAAACATGCAGTCTTTCCAGTGAGCTTGGTCAAACCATACTTCCAAACAGAGGAGGATGAATTCCCCTCCAGGAGGAAGAACCTCACACCAGCAGAGATAGTGGAAGTGGAGGACTTTCCTGGACCTGTGAGTAAGATCATCAGGGCCAGGAACATCAGACTTAATGGGAAGGATCAAAGACAATACTTAGTCAGATTCAAGAACCAAACAACTGATAAAGAAAAATGGTTTGCAGAAGATGCCATACCAGATGCGAACCTTCATTTAAGGAGATTAAGAGCCTCTAGGAGGACTGAACAGTCTCATCAATGATGAGCCTTTTTTAGAGGGACGGTATGTCAGCCTGTGACTCAAAACCAGAGCACAAGCATGACAGCAAAATACCATATATCAATGGTATAGCCAAGATACCACCAAAACATGGAGCTGGGCCAAATTAGCTCAAAAGGTATCAAAAGAAAGAGGAAAATCACCCCTTTCTGAAAATATAAGTCCCATCACCATAGGAAAAAGAATAACAAAGTTATTCCTGCTCAAAGTTGTTGCTGAGCATAAACCTTAATTTTTACCTCCCATCTGAAATCCAGAGGAAGATGCTTAACCCCATCAAATGGGTATTAAAAATGAAGCTCTAGGTCAGGGCTATCCAATGGTACCAGCCAAACTGAACTAGCAGCAAGATTACTGGAGTTATGGTCAAATTCAGGCCAAAAGAGGTTGAACAAAACATTCACCCTCATCTAACTTCTACAGTTTTAGTGTGAGATACTTAAAGTGGGGTGTTTTTGGAAAGAGCACAATCAGTGCTATCTGATGGTGCCATCCATTTCCTCATATCACAACTACAACAGAAGTTATGGGGAAAACAAGTCTAATACAGCTTTTGACCAAACCACACCTATGCACAAAAAGTCTTGTACATGGCATAACTTCGTCATATTTACTGATAGCCATATCAAATGAGGTACCATTGTGTAGAACTCATACAGGGCTACAAAATGAACAAACCTTGAGCATTATATCTCAAAAATTGACGCAGGTATGACCATTTGAAGGTCATAATCCCACCGTATGGTCAATACAGCATTATTATGAGATAATACAGTTGTACTCTGATTATGAGGCGTCAAACAGACAAAGAAACATGTTCATACTTCAATACCTCATAATTCATTCAATAATTGGTACCATACAGCTTCTGTACAGCATTCTACGCGCCATACAGGTCAGAAGAAGGCCATGTGGTCCCCAGATGAAAATTTTCACCCTGTATTGGTGAAAACTGCCTAGATGTGGTTTCAAAACCACATCTGAGCCCAATATAGGGTATTCAAGCTGTTTGTAAACCACAAGCCTGTCCTAGAAGGTGAAAAATCTTCACTTCCTCTACGTGCAAAGGTCTAGCACCCTTTCCACCCCATTTCAGGATAAAAAGGAGGTTTTTCACAGCCAGAAATGCTTTGTTCATCCTGCTCTTGAATTGCTACGTAGTACAACTGTCAAAAACAGTTATACTCTTGGAAAATAACCAGGTATACTCTTAATTTAGTAGTATTGTAGTCTTTATTATTGTAATCCAACAGGTAAAGCTGCACCCAGGGCTTTCAACAGCGCTCACCACCACTATTGCAAAATAGTAAAACCCTTTTATTTTAAATATAAACCTTTTTTATCAATCAATACCTTTATTTTTAAACTTTATATCCATGTCACAGTCATAGTTAAAGCTGTAATTAGCCTATTCACAGCTTCTACATAGACCCATCCTGGCAGTTGAGCTCTACTGGGATGAGCTTGCGGCTGTCAAGTGCAAAGAGATGCTTTCCTGAGTCAGAGACCTGACTCAGTACAGCACCTAAGGCATAATTGGATGCATCAGTCTCTACAATGGTAGGTAGAGAAGGATTGGAGTGGTGGTGAAAGCCTCTTTGAGTTGGTGAAACTGACTAAAAGCTTCCTCATTGAGGGGAAAACAGGAATCTTTCTTGACGAAACTGGTGAGTGAACTGATATTCTTTGAAAAACTCTTGATGAAACGGCGGTAAGAGTTGGCAAAGCCAAGCAAGGATTGAAGAGCCTTGAGGGTTCTTGGAGGAGGTGAATTGAGAATCTGATGGACTTTTGCTTGGTCCATCTTGAGGCCTTCAGAAGAAACAACATAACCAAGATACCCTACACTAGAGACATGAAATGGGCACTTTGAAGCCTTAGCAAAAAGGCTCTTGGCTCTGAGTCTGGAAGGAACAGTGGACACATGAGTGAAATGTTCTTCCTCAGATTTGGAAAATACCATAATGTCATCCAAATAAACCACAACATAAACATCAAGAAGATCTTGGAAGATATCATTGACAAGATTCTGAAAAGAGGCAGCAGCATTGGTGAGCCAAAACAGCATAACAAGTCCCCATAACTGCCATATTTGGTCTGAAGCAGGATCACGCAAATCAATCTTGGAGAAGATAGAAGAACCATTAAAAACATTGAGATTCTGTGTCAGCCTGTGACTCAAAACCAGAGCACAAGCATGACAGCCAAAATACCATAAACCAATGGTATAGCCAAAATACCACCAAAACATGGAGCTGAGCCAAATTAGCTCAAAAGGTATCAAAAGAAAGAGGAAACTCACCTCTTCCTGAAAATATAAGTCCCATCACCATAGGACAAGAAATAACAAAGTTATTCCTGCTCAAAGTTATTGCTGAGCATAAACCTTAATTTTCACCTCTCATCTAAAATCTAGAAGGAGAGGCTTAACCCCATCAAATGGGTATTCAAAATGAAGCTCTAAGCCGGGGCTATCTAATGGTGCTAGCCAAACTGAGCTAGCACCAGTATTACTTGAGTTATGGTCAAACTCAGACCAAATAAGGGTCAACAAAACATTCACCTCTCATCTAACTTTTACAGTTTTAGTGTGAAATACCTGAAGTGGGGTATTTTTGGAAAGAGCGCAATCAGGGCTATCTGATGGTGCCATCCATCTCCTCATAACTCAACTACAACAAAAGGTATTGGCCAAACAAGCTTAATACAGCTTTTGACCAGACCACGCCAATGTACAAAAATACTTGTACATGGGATAACTTTGTCATATTTAATGATAACCATGTCAAGTTGGGTACCATTGTGTAGAGCTCATACAGAGCTATTCAATGAACCAACGTTGAGCTTGATATCTCAAAATCTGACAGAGTTATGACCATTTTAAGGTCAAAATCCCACCTGCTGTCAGATACAGCCTTACCATGGGATAATATCCCATACCCATGAATATGAGGTGTCAAATAGACGAAGAAGCATGTTTTTACTTCAATACCTCATATGTCAGTCAATACTGGGGTCCCATACAGTTTCTGTACAGCATTCTACGCGTCATACACGTCAGAATCAGGCTGTGAGGTCCCCAGATGAAAATTTTCACCCTGTATTGGTGAAAACTGCCCAGATGTGGTTTCAAAACCACATCTGAGCCCAATACAGGGTATACAGGCTGTTTGCAAACCACAAGCCTGTCATAGAGAGTGAAAAATCTTCACTTCCTCTACGTGGAAAGGTCTAGCAGCCTTTCCACCCCAATTTCAGGATAAAAGGAGGGCTTTTCACAGCCAAAATCCTTTCCTCATCCTGCTCTTGAATAACCTACGTAGTAAACTGTAAAAAACAGTTTTACTCTTGGTTAAATAATCAGGTATAATTATAATCTTTAATTATTGTAGACTTTATTATTGTAATCCAACAGATAAAGCCTGCACCCAGGGTTCTCAATAGCGCTCACCACCACTATTTCTCAATAGTAGAACCCTTTTATCTTATTATAAAACCTTTATAAATCTTTTTTAATCATTTTCTGCCATGTCACATACACAGTTAAAGTTGTAATTAGCCTAGTTATACCTTTATCATAGTATCATCCTGACAAGCTGATTCATAGTAGGAACAGGATACTTGGTCTTCCTAGTAACAGCATTGAGTTTGCCGTAATCAACACACAAACGGACGCCACCATCTTTCTTTTTAACAAAAGGGACAGGTGCTCCTGTTGAAGAGGAGCTTGGCCGGATGAAACCTTTCTCTACATTCTCTAAAATTTAGGCCCTGAGTGTATCTGACTCTTGTTTTGTTAAAGAGTAGATCACCCCAACTGAGGTAGAGACCCCTCCAGCTCAATATGATGATAACAGGCACAGTGAGGAGGAAGTTTCTCTGCTTCCACCTTGGAGAATACATCCAAGAGCTGGTGATAAGTAGGGGTAACACCCTTCATCACGGTTGCTACTTCTTCTGGCTCTTCCTCTTCATCCCAAAACTTCTCCAGGGAGTCATGTTAAGACGAAGGAGGAAGTTCCATATTCCCAAAGAAGAGGTGAAGTGAAGATACAGAATTATCTTCTCCAACATCTTGATTTTCTTTGAATACTTCATCTCTAGATGATAGTAATGACTGATGGGAATTAAGGGAAGGAATATGGACGGAAGATGGAAAAGATGGTGTTCTAGGATCACCAGCCAGAGCTGCACATTATTTGCCAGAAGAAAAGTCATTATGGAAAGATTTAGAAGGATCAGAATAGTCCTTATGATCAGCCCTTGCCTCCAATCAATAGAAGGATTAAAATTATTTAGAAAGTCAAAGCCCAATATGAGGTCTTCTCCCTTGGGAGTATCAATGACTAAAAAGTCCCATTCAAAGCTTGGGAAGGAAGGGACCTCAACCATATATTTGGTATGGTGAGTCACAAATAAGGAAGGGGACTCAGAGGAGTCCAAGATGATAAGAGGAATCTTCTCTGGAAGTTCTGATGTAGTCAATGAGTACTTGTGAACAAACTGCTTTGCAATAAATGAGTTTGTAGCACCAGAATCAATGAGAATACCATAAAAAACATCAGAAAAAGAAGGAAAAACAAAGAATTCAAGAGAATTCTTGACACCAGTATGCAGAATGCACAATTGTGCTCTGGATGGAAAACAGTGAAGACCATTGAACACAACATTATCCTCACTCAGGCTTTTCCCTGGCTGGGAAATTGGCCTGACAGTTGGGTAAGCTTGTTTTTAGGCCTGTTGAAACAGGACTCAAGACTATGCTTCCCACCACAATAGGTACAAAGACCCTCCTTGATTCTTCTTTCTTTTTCAGAGCTCATAAGCTTGAAATCTTTATTCAGCAAAGAAAAATGGGGCTTTTCGCTCTTCTGAAAATTCTTCTTCTTTTGACTTGAGCTTGAAGAATTTTGATGATGAGAAGATTTTGACTTTGAGGCTTCAGGCTTCTTCTCTTGATGATGATTTTTCTCCTTTTGCCTCTCATGGTACCTGGTGTCAAGTTCCATGCTGACATCCAGTAAGTCTTGAAGAGAATCAATGTTTGAAGGATGGGAGGCCAATTGCTCCAGAATTCTGGAGGCCAAACCCTTCCTGAAATTATGAATAAGGGCCCTTTCACCCCAAACTCCAATTCTTGAAACCAAACTCCTGAGAATGGCAATATATAAGGCAGCATGCCCATCTTCTTTCATTCTCAGGCCATTCAACTCTGCTTCAGCTTTTCTAACTTGATTTGGGTCCCCAAATAAAGTAAAGAGTTGGGATTCAAACACTTTCCATGAATTGAGAAGATAACTTCAGTATTGAGTAGTGAGATTGGAAAGATAAGGCTCAATCCATTTTCCAGCCCTTCCAACTAGAAATGAAGTGGCATAAAGAACTTTTTTCCTGTCTTGAGAGAAAATCGCCAGGTCATTGTGAAAAATAAGTTGACAAGACTGAATAAAACTTCTGACTTTGAAGGGTTGAGTCCCATCAAAGCATTCCGGTGCCTTCATAGATGCAGTCTTGAAGGCTGGTGGTCTAGAAACTTCAGAAGATGCAGCAGCTTGAAGATTGGCCATAATGTGTGTCATTTGCTGCATGATGGCCAATAAGGATGGTTCAGTCTGGTGAGAAACAGGCTGATCAGACTGGGCTAGAGTTGGTCCTCTGGTGCCCTCAGATGCTCCCATGGGAGCAGGAGCAGCCTCAGTGCCATCAGACTCTTCCTCTTGCACGGAATTCTCCTCCTCCTCTTCACCATATTCACATGGACCTCTAAATGTGGTCCTTGACATGCCTGGAAAACTGCCAACTACTCCTGAAAATGAATTGGATCTTCTTGGAACTCTGCCTTCCTTCCTGGATGGTGCTGCTCCCTCTTTGATTGGGCCTTCAGTGGTGGAACTGCTGGGGTCCCATCAAGAGGAGCTCTTGGAGTAGGAGTCAGAAAAGCCTGATTTTAGGACTGAGATATTTTCTGTCTTGCAGGAGGTGAGTGTTGGAGTGGCATGATTCAATAAAATTAAAATATAAAGGAAAATAATCAAAATCTGAATAAACAACTTGAGGCAAAACCAAAATAGTCTTGAACTTCAAATCAAAATAAAATCTTGAGGGAAAATCAATGAATCAATTAATCAAAATCAAATTTCAAATCAATTCAAAATCAAATCATGCAGAAATATCAATCAATCAATCAATTCTTGAGGTCAAAATCAATTTAAGTCAATTTTCTTGATGTGAAGAATCAGCAAAATCAATCAAATCCTCAGGTCAATCAATTTTCTTGAATTCAATGTCAATTTATGTCAATTCAATCAGTCAAAATCAAAATCAAGTGAAATCTTCTTGAAAAATCAAAATTCTTGAAGAACAAATCAAATATGAATCTTGATGTGAAGACATGTCTGAATGATAATAATGATCAATTTGAATTTCAATAATGAGGGCCTGAATATGAAAAATTTGATGAATTTAATGAAGAAGAAAATGGGATAAAAACAAAAATATGTCAGCTTTCAAATTTCAGAATGAAGAAATAACTGAGAGAAATTTGAGAGGTGACAATAAATCATAAGTTCATAAAACATCAAAGAGTCATAATTTTGATGAAAAGAAATGAATGAATTAAAATATAAGAATGAATGAAAAGAAAAGAAATTATGAAGTAATTAATATAATGTCACAGGGGCTCTTATGGAAGCAAGAGTGGCCTGGCACTCAGGACTCAAGGACTCACTTGGAGGGCTCCAAAGGATATAAGAAATAATAATGATTATATTTGTTTAAAGAAGAATAAGGGAAAATACAAGTATGCCAAAGATAAAATAAAAAAGATAAGAAGCCAAAGGCCAAAGATAATAATAGAAGCCAAGGCCAAGAAGCCAACCAAGTGATTCCTCAATTCACTGTTTCAACCTGCCAGAAAAGGAATGGAATTAGTAAAGGATATGACCACCAATATCCACTGACAGGCAAGGAAGAAAAAGGGAAAGGTGCTGAATGACTGACTTAAGGTATCAGTATCAACTTTAATAAGGCAAAAGAAAATAAAGATAATAAGAAATCGAATGTATTAATTAACTGGGGAAAAAGTCCCCAGGTGTTGAATGGTGGCCAGTATATTTGAAAAGTTGAAAGACTGATCCTGGAAGGTGAGTCACCGGCTGTATTGTCTGAATTGGGCCAATACAGATCTGGCCATCTTGAAATTTGAACTGTGTGATTGAATTCCCACAGTGGAATATGAATTGGCCCAATTGGGCCAAGTACATACAGGTTGATTGATTGCCGCCTGTATGGACCAATTGAGCTGTCCAAGGAGTATTGAAATACTTTATGCCTTTACAACTGATTATAATAATTTATAACCTCTGAGAATGGCCCTTGGAATAATTCTAAATGACTTTCCAACCCAGCTCCTGCAAGGCCAGCTGATTGGGGTCTTTGAATGGTCTTCTGATTGCCAGACTGATGCACTGAAGATTCCTCCTTTGAAATGGGTGTTGTATTTTGGGACCTTGATTTAGAAAGATAGAATTTGGTCCTGAAAACATCACCATTGAATTTCTGAGCAAAAATGGTGCATAAAGGTATATAATACCATGTATGCACCACTCCTGCAACCTTGAGTATGGGGTTCATGGGGGACTGGAAAGAACTCCCCTTAAGTAGAGGGAAAGGCTTGAGCTGAGCTTATCTGATGGCCTCTGGTGGCTACCAAGGGCCATGGGCTGAAAAGTGGTCCATGGTGATCCTTGGCCAAATTGGTTCCTATGGGGTATTTGGCCCTTTTTGGTGATTCGGGATTGGAGGCCAAAAAATTGGCTCAGGTGGGCCAACTTGTGGTTTGGGACCCACCTGGCCTTGGGGCTAGTGGATGGTCACCTTTGGCCCCTTTTGGCTTCATTGGATCAGGCCAAAAGGCGCCTAATTGGCCTATGGACCATGACCCCCCTAATGAAAAGGGTACACCCAGAAGTGATGGTGGTGGCTAGGGGGCCTAGAAGCCTCTAGAAGACGAAAGGACCCCCCCAGGCCCCAAAACAGAGATAAAGGCCTGGGGGTTGGTGAAGTGGGAATTGGCCAGGGAAGAGTGTTATGGCCAAAAAGCCATAGAGCACCAGAGGGGGCCAAATTGCCATAAAGATATGATGTGGCCAATTGGCCCCAACTTGGTCTTAGGTTGGAATTGCCCCAACACCAATGGAGGAGGGTCATTGTTTGTGGTTGTGACAGCCAAATAAGGTTGAACAAAACCTTCACCTCTCATCTAACTTCTACAGTTTTAGTGTGAGATTCCTAAAGTGGTGTCTTTTTGGAAAGAGCACAATCAGGGCTATCTGATGATGTTATCCATTTCCTCATATCTCAACTTGAACAAAAGTTATGAGGCAAACAAGCCCAATACAGCTTTTGCCTAAAACACACCTATGTACAAAAACTCTTGTACATGGGTTATCTTTGCCATATTGAATGATGACCATATCAAATAAGGTACCATTGTGTAGAACACATACAGTGCTACACACTGAACCAATTTTGAGGTTGATATCTCAAGAACTGACAAAGTTATGGCTGTTTTAAGGTTAAAATCTCACATTTGGGCCAATACAGCCTTACCATGGGATGATATCCCATAACAATGAATATGAGGTGTCAAATAGACAAAGGAGCTTGTTTTTAATTCAATACCTCATATGTCAGTCAATACTGGGTTCCCATACAGTTTCTGTACAGCATTCTATGCATCGTACATGTCAGAATCAGGCTGTGTGGTCCCCAGATGAAAATTTTCACCCTGTATTGGTGAAAACTTCCCAGATGTGGTTTCAAAACCACATCTGAGCCCAATACAGGCTATGCAGGCCATTTGTAAACCACAAGCCAGTACTAGAGAGTGAAAAATCTTCACTTCCTCTATGTGGAAAGGTGTAGTAGCCTTTCCACCCCATTTCAGGATAAAAAGGGGGCTTTTCACAGCCAGAAAAGCTTTCCTCATCCTGCTCTTGAATTCCTACGTAGTACAACTGTCAAAAACAGTTATACTCTTGGAAAATAAACAGGTATAATTATAATTTTAATTATTGTAGTCTTTATTATTGTAACCCAACAGGTAAAGCTGCACCCAGGGCTTTCAACAGCACTCACCACCACTATATTCTTATATAGTAAAGCCCTTTTATTTTAAATTAAATCATTTATAAACCCTTATAATCTTTTATAACCATATTTACCATGTCACACTCATAGTTAAAAGTTGTAAATACATTTATATACCTTGTATCATAGACTCAGCCTGACAGTTTTGATTTTTGCTATAATAATGAAGTCATTAAAATTAAATGTGAAAATTCCACATAAAAAATTCAAATAAAATCTTACAAAATGAAGATAACTTGAAAGTTTATGCATTTCATATAACACTGAAAAGAGGAAATATCAAACATTTTTTGAGAATTTTGAAACTGCCATGGGTTGCTGTAAGAGCATTAACAATTTGTGGATAAAAATTTCTGCAATTCACCCATGAAATAAATCCTTGTAATGGAGTGAGGGGATTATCACAGGAATTTTAAGACTTAATTTCCCTTAGTGGTGTTGGTTAGCTTTTTTTATAATAAATTTTCCTCATAACACGCGCAATTAGTTTTTCTTAAAACGTGGCAGCAGGATTAATTATTTTCAAAAAAAAACCGCATCATGTTTTCTTGTTTAACTGGCGATCAATTGATTATTACTTCTGAACCCTCCAGCCTGAGCTAAGTTGCATTTTGGCCACCTTGTTAATCTATTCAGAACATGGTAAATGCGGTTGCCCTGTCTTGCCTTTCTTCTATCAATTGACTCATTGGCCAGACCCGTCAATACATTCGAAATAAAACAAATAACCTTTTAGTTCATAAGGATAAAATAAACAAGCTACATAAATAAGCCTTTAGAGCTATTATACAACAATTTTTATAAAAATACTAATCAGGTAATTCTTCGGTATTGTCTCACGTAAATACACGAGTACCCATGAGATTATAGCTAAATCTCTAATTTGTGTGAATTGCCGGGAAATACCCTACTAACTGTGCTACTTGTAAAGCTTTTCTCAAGATCTTACTGGTATAGTCTGACCGATGCCACTTCCTTAATTTTTTTCAAGTCAAAGGAAAATATGATTCTCAGCACATTAACAAAACACAAAATAGGCCTGGAGGTCGCACTTACCCAAAAGGCGTCGTTAAAATTTGTAGGATTTTTGACAGATGAAGCGCAGGTTCCTTGACACTGGCCGTTCGCGTTGTAAACTCCATCGGACCCTGCCCAATCGCCGCACAACGTCTACAGAAAAAATCATCAGATTTTAGATAGAGCTTATGCATTCAAACATTGGGACAGACAATATCAAAAATGATCTTATGTTCTCCAAACTGATCCTTCAGTGAGTTGCATGCGTTATCAGACCAGTGAGCCATGGGTCGCACGGACCACTTTGACGGCTCAGGAGTTCTTCCTTGTCGAAGGTCGAGAGGAATTTGAGATCGGCGAAAGCGCCATACTGAAATGCCGGAGGGAGTCCATTCCATAGCAAAAACTCCACCACCATCTTTGTTGAATGGCTGACCGTATGAGCAATCTGATGGGTCTGTGACACCACAACCAGTATTCGCTAAAGAGTGAAGGAGAAGAAGGTCAGTTAGTTAATAAAGAAGCCTACTTTTCGCGCATGCGTGATTTTGACTAACAGGCTGCATGAGCATCGCAATTTGTTGAAAGGACTTTTCCGACAGCCTCCTGTAACATAGGATTTTGAATGCTACAACCTGGCGCAGTATGAACTGAAAACAAAGATTCAGGATTGTTCAAAGTGGATAGTAAGAGGAAGGCAAGTGGCTCTTTTGAAAGAAAGCTTACGGGTCATTTGATTGGTTGTTAGCATGTTAACTCCCTCCACAATGTCAATCTCACCATCCGTGGGCCAATTTTGTCCTACAGTCCAGACTGGTTTCCATTGGAAGTCAGCAAAGACTTTATCACCTACTTCGGTGGTAAGAATTACTTACAAGCGGGCCAAGTCGAGCAACCAAATGGCATTTTGACGACGTCCAAGACTAACAATCCATATTTAAAGCTTTTCTTGGAACTGAGTCGGATGGAATTTCTGTTTTGACCGTCTTGCAGCCATGTGCTGTTGTCGACTTTCATTGTAGCTGTAATCAGGTTCTTATTAGAGGAAGAGGGACCAACATAAACCAGCCCACTTTTCCAGGCTTCATCAGCGGTTTGATAGTTAACCATTCCATGAGTTGGATCGGCTAGTACAATGGGTAGAATTTGAGTAAATTTATTCTTTTCAAGTCTAGGTAAAAATTTGAAAAATTTACCCTCTGAAAAGAAATCCCAATCATCAAAAAACTTGGAGCCAGCTGACTCCAAAGACAGTTTATATTTCTTTGTATTCGAGGTTTGATTCCGAGTTGAAGTTGAAATCGCCAAATTAATTCCCGCCCCAATATTTCTTGCAGAAATCTTTTGGTGTGTTCTGTGCTTTTGAGATGGGTGTTCAAAATTTGATTTCCCATAAGAGGGAAGTAAATCTGAGATAAGAAATATTGCTGAGATAAAGAGATTAGGTATGGTACGGCTGTAGACCATCGTGCCTTGATGAAGAAAAACAAATTCTCAGGGAAGACTTGAGTTCTTTCAGAAGTGAATGAGGTGAATGGATATCAATTCCCTGTAAGCTACAAAGAGTATATTTGTTTCACTTGGAGTCAGATGAGATGTGAAGTTGAAGTAAAACCTAAAGACTTGAAAAAGAGTGCTGAAAATGTAACGCTTTTTGTCTTTGGATGGTATGCGGAACCAACGTCGGAGGATTAGAGGTCTAAAAGTAAAGTAATTAAGAGAATTGGCTAAATTATAGCGCAATAAATGAAATTCATATTATGGGGAAAGGCAGCTAGTATGAATCTGAGCTTTTAATGTCTCAAAAGCCTTACGGCTGCCTTGCTTTCGAAGGGTGGTCAATGCTCAATCTGCTCAATGCTGGACTGACTCAACTAAAGTTTATTGTGCTCAGACTTCACCTCAAACCTGACCAGAAAAGGCAAACAATATGAACGCCTAATGAAGCATGGGCACTTTTAGACTTTTAGGGAGCCAAATAATGGTCTTGGCTAAAATACGGTTAACCGCAAATTCGCATAATTTTAATTGGGACACTCCAGTTTGTGGGAGGAATCCTATCTCAGCGCCGATTGATGCCACGACTACTTCACCTTCCATAAGTCGATGACGAAAAGTGCCATTATGAACTAAAGTCTTGGACTGCAAAGAAAGGCGTCCGATAGTTTCAAAAACATCAAGAAATCGAAATCAAGCTAAGCGCTAGAATGAATCCAAGTGTCTTCGTATGAGTGCTAGCGGTGCTGATGTAGGGGTCTTGTATCCAATGACGCATACTTACTTATCACTGGTGCACTGGATTACGGAAATCAACAACCTCAGCCCAAAAGCACTCATAAATGACAGAGGACGCCAGTGGGACTCCTGCATACCCCATGGTCGGCCTGTGCTTGTAAACTCATAGATAGGCAGATTTCCTGGGCGGACTGTTACTCCAACAGTCCAGATCTATTCCTCGTCCAGCTATACGCTCACTTCGCCCTTTCATACTCAGCCAACGCATCCCTGGCTTGAAAATTTCACTCATCCACTCCGAATTTCTAACAAAAGACACCGTAGAGGTTCATGATAAGTATCTTATTTAACAAGTTCCCAAAATCTATATCTTTTCTCATAATGACATTAGGACTTACAATGCTGCTCTTCTCAATAGACACACAAACCTTGTAAGATTTTTAGAAAACTAAAGTGTTTTATTAACATAAAGTAAATGTAAAACATATGACAGTGAAAATTAAGTACCTAAAGGTGAACAACAATAGATAATTATCAAACGATTCAGATACTACTTTAATGTATTCTGTTTTTAGAACTACAGTATAGAACATCAGTCATAGTTTAGATGAGTCTTATCCAAGTATTGTACTAACCTATCAGTACTTTAATACAACAGATACAAATAAGACGAAAGTATTTTAGAGTAAAGGTAAAGTTGACAGAGTACACTAATTTACTTAGGTCAGTGTATGGTTTGTGTTGTACAACTAACAAACCAGAGACAAACCTCTTATCGAATACGAGAGTGTAAATCCTGTTTAGAACTTTTGACTTCTTGAGTGATTTAATAAATAAAGAAATAAATAAAAGATGATGACGCTCTCCTCTTCACCTGAGCTTCATATCTTATTGTTTATATAAAAACATCCCCCTGTAAATGCACGGATACATTACAGTCTATTGTGCTCTTAAACCCTCGTGGTGTAATCAATGTGCTCAATTCAGTCAAGTCCGCGGTTCTTATCAGCTCACGGACTGAGACATTTTTCCTTCAACACCCCCTCTGTCTTCGTACGTGAATAGCTTCAAACTTTGCATAGCCCTTTTAAGGGCAGGTCGACTCACTGATTTAGTGAGAAAATCAGCAAGCATGTTGCTTGAGGGAGTATAAACCAATTTTATTTTCTTGTCTTCAATCATTTCCTGAATAAAATGGAGTTGTATATCAATATGCTTCATTCTTCTTGCATTCGTATTACTGTCACTATTGGCGGTATCAATACAGCCTTGGTTATCTTCGTGAACAGTGATAGCATTATTTTCATCAAAGATGTTTACTTCCTTACAAAATTGCTTGAACCATATAATTTCGCTTCCCAAATCTGTCAGTGATTTATACTCTGCTTCAGCAGATGATAAGGACACCGTCGGTTGCTTTCTTGTTTTCCAAACAACCAAATTGTTGAACAGTTTGATCAAGTAACCCATAACAGATCGTCTAGTGATACGACAATTTCCCCAGTCTGCATCAGAGTAAGCGATAGGTGCTTCACAATTGTTTCCATTGTAAGTAAGTCCAACACCCTGTGTACCTTTTAGATACTTCAATACATGTAGAAAAGCATTCCAATGTTCGATACCTGGCTTTTCTAAGAACTGAGACAGTGCACTGACAGGGTAAGACAGGTCTGGTCGTGTTGCTGAGCTAAGATAACTGAGACTTCCTACGGCACTACGATAATTGACTTCTAACTTCTCAAATGCACTTCTTTCTTCTTGAGATGCACTATTTAAATGAGAATTGGGAATTAATGGAGTTCCGACTGGCTTGCAATTCTTCATTCCATAAAGATCTAGCAATGAATCGATATAATGACTTTGTGACAAAGTGATAGAGTTTGTGTCATGAGTGATTTTAATACCCAGCATTAAGTCAGCTTTGCCCAAGATTTTGGTTTGGAATTCTCTTTCTATTTTCTCTTTGAAATTAGATAAATTTTTTCCAAATATTCCTATATCGTCAACGTGTAGGAAAAGCCAAATGGGATCCTTTCCTTCAGAGAAAAATACGCATGCATCTGATTTGGAAATCTTGAAACCAATGCTAAGTAACCATGACGACAAACGTCTATACCAAGCTAGTGGAGCTTGTTTCAAACCGTAGATGGCCTTTTTTAATTTTAGGCACCTATGTTTTTTATCACTGTCCAAACCTTGTGGGATTGTTAAGTAGACCTCCTCTTCTAATGGGGCATTCAAAAATGCACTTTTAATATCCAACTGTTTAAACAAGAGATTCTTGGAGACAGCAAACGATATTAATGTTCTGAGGGAATTCAACCTTCTGGTGGGCGCAAAGGTTTTTGAGAAATCAGATCCTTGCATTTGTGAGAAGCCTTGGGCACAAAGTCGTGCTTTGTATTCAACAACTTGATGTTGATCATCTGTTTTCGTTTTGAAAACCCAGGTTGTTCCTACCAACTTGAAGGTGTCTTGGATAGGAATTTCTTCCCATACATCTAAATCCCACATTGATTGAAGTTCCTTCTTAATTGCTTTAACCCATAGATCGCTATAAGGAGAATTCACAGCCTGATTGTATGAAAGAGGATCATTTTGAGTGTTGAGAGCAACAGGTCGTCTGGGATAAGGAAGTATGTTTTCTTCCCTTATTTCTGAATTAATTAAAGTAGGATGTCTTGGTCCTATAACCTTTATTATTTTTCTTGCAGGTGATAGGTCCTCATCAGAGTTACTTTCATTTTCTATGTTGCTTTCTTCAACTTCTGTTTCATTTTTGATGACTTCATGGGTCGATTCAGTCTCCTCTTCGCCTAAGCTCTCAAGGCAATCAACAAATTCATCTTCGTGCGATTCGCTCCAATCATCCCAACTACTACTATACACCTTCTTGTCACTGATCTTCAGAATACGACAGGCTTCAATTTCAAATCCTAGCAAGATTCCAGTTTCACCTACTGGTCCTAGCTTCCAGGTTCGTTTTTGTTTCGGGGTTGCAAATACCACTTTGCATCCAAATGTTCTTATTTTTCTAATCTTAGGTGGTACTTTTAACCAGAGGTAGTGTGGAGAGTAGTTGTTCCTTGATGGCGTCGGAATGATGTTGGTAAGAAACGTTGCTGTGTTTACTGCTTCGGCCCAATACTGATTGGGGAGATTTGAATTGAGGAGTAAACATCTTGCTTTATCCAGAGTCGTCCGATTTGCTCTTTCAGCAAAGCCATTATACTCAGGGGTGTATGGAGGCGCCACAACGTGAGTGAATCCACAAGTATCAGCTAGGTCTTTGAACTTTTAATTTACAAATTCTCCTCCACCGTCTGTTACGATCTTTTTTATCTTTCTGTCATGAAGATTTTCGAGGAGTTTTTGTTGAATAACGAATTCATTGAACACATCTGATTTGTGTTTTAAGAATTTTGTGATTTTAAAGGAAGTATGTTGATCTACCATAGTAAGGAAGTAACAGTAACCCGATTTCGAGGTTGGTGTAATTGGTCCGACAATGTCTAGGTGTAGACAGTCAAGTGGTTCTGCAACTTCAGTGAAATGACCTTTGAAAGGTAATGTAGTCATTTTTCCCTTGGCGCAGACGTCACAAGGTTGTTCACTAAAGTTGGTAAAGCCGAGTGACTTGAGGACTTGATTTCCAGGATGACCTAACCTTTGATGCCAAGGTGGGTCTTCTCCTCCTTTTGTCAGAAGTGATTTTGGTTGATTAAAAGTTACTATCATTAGTTTGTTAATGATACGACCACTCAGAAGTACTTGCCCGCTTTGAGATATGTGAAACTGATCATTATCTTTTGTAATTGTTATGGATTTGTCAAACAAATCAAGTAGGCTGACTAGGTTTTTTGTTATTTTTGGTACATAGAGACAGTTTTTTAACGTAACTAGTTCATTATTGATTTTGATTTGAACTGTTCCCTGTCCTCTGCATATTAAACTACTTTCTGGATCACTTGTACTAATTGTATTAGAGAATGATGAGATTTCAGTGGAGATACTTGTATCTCGAAACATGTGATGTGTAGCACCACAATCAATTACTAAACTGTGTGGTTTGATTTGATTTGGTGCTGCGTTAGAGAGCAAGGCTTCCATTACAGTTTGATGTGTCTCAGATTCTCTGAGGTTTTTCTTGTTTTTGTTTTTTGATTGTGGTCGAAGTTCTGGATGTTCAACCCAACAACTCTCAGGCTTGTGTGTCGTGTTTTTTGGATTGTGTTTCCCATCACGGCACACATATGTTATTTTATATGGGAAGTTGTTTGAGTTTGTGAGGAAGGCTGAGTCTTGACTTGCCTCTCCTTTGATTCCTTTCTGAAATGAATTTTTAATGTTTTTGTGTTGGATCAGCTCGGATAATTTGTCTAACACTATTTGTGGATTAATGTTGGCGTTCATTGTCAATACCATGGAGTCAATAACATGATCGTAAGCATTGCTGTCTCTACTAATTTTTCCTAATATGGAATATGCCATGATATCCTGAGGTAGAGAGATTCCGATACCAGCGATGTCGAATAATATGTTAGAGAAATCTTTCACATATTCTTCGATGTTACCATTAAATCTCAAACATTCCCATCGTACCCAGGTTCTTCCACGATTTGTAATTGTCTGAGATGCAAACTTATTGTTGATTTTTGTCCACAGAGCTTTTGCATTCTTTACTGTCAGACCATCTACAACTGATACTATTACTTCAGGATGAAGTTTGCTTAGTATTAGCTGTACCGCTTCGATGTTGGATTGATTCCAATTATTGGCGGTGATTGTATCGGCACCTGGGGATAGATCAGAATTGCAAATATCGCGAAGACCTCGTGCTGATAGTTCTACATCTATTAAGATGCTCCAGAGAGGAAAGTTCTTTCCATCCAAGATTGGAATATGGTTGGTTTCTTTCTTTTCTGGCATGGTTGTCCACCTTTGTTGATTGAATAATTTTTGAGCAACCGAGACTGTAAATCTGTAAGATTTTTAGAAAACTAAAGTGTTTTATTAACATAAAGTAAATGTAAAACATATGACAGTGAAAATTAAGTACCTAAAGGTGAACAACAATAGATAATTATCAAACGATTCAGATACTACTTTAATGTATTCTGTTTTTAGAACTACAGTATAGAACATCAGTCATAGTTTAGATGAGTCTTATCCAAGTATTGTACTAACCTATCAGTACTTTAATACAACAGATACAAATAAGACAAAAGTATTTTAGAGTAAAGGTAAAGTTGACAGAGTACACTAATTTACTTAGGTCAGTGTATGGTTTGTGTTGTACAACTAACAAACCAGAGACAAACCTCTTATCGAATACGAGAGTGTAAATCCTGTTTAGAACTTTTGACTTCTTGAGTGATTTAATAAATAAAGAAATAAATAAAAGATGATGACGCTCTCCTCTTCACCTGAGCTTCATATCTTATTGTTTATATAAAAACATCCCCCTGTAAATGCACGGATACATTACAGTCTATTGTGCTCTTAAACCCTCGTGGTGTAATCAATGTGCTCAATTCAGTCAAGTCCGCGGTTCTTATCAGCTCACGGACTGAGACATTTTTCCTTCAACAAACCTCTCCCACTTCTTAATTAGTCCCAAGGAACCCTGAGCAAACCTTCAGGTTGATAGACTGAACGTTTGTACACAAAATGTCAGTCTTCTCTTGAGAGAGATACAGTACCTTGTGACTACATATTATTTGAAACTCGTCTATTACCCAAATACTGATGTATTGGTGTCTAAATATCTCTTGGTGGACGAATCCTCCACAGTCCTCTTTTCTAATAATATTAATGCAAATTATCTCCAACTGTGGATTTCGCAGAGATGCCTGAGTGATAAATCACCTTTCGCGAATGATCATCTGGCTCAAATCCGAATTTTTTCAATCAGGAGTGCGTCAGTTGATAATACAGGTCCCTACAACGGTGCTCTGCTCCTTTTTGAACTTGTTCATTTGAAATCTCTCAAGAGTAGGGTTTAATCGTGCCAATCGGGGAATCCTTCAAAGGCGCCAATTCCAGATGACAACACTGACAGTCAATATTTTTTCCAAAAGTACTATTCCTTGCACATTGCTTACTTAATATCAATTATATGTCAAAAAGAAAATGATCAAAACAGTAAACCTTATCATTTGTTTCAAAATCCTTAGGTGGGTCACCTTCATGATCCTCATAATTGGGGTTTTCACCTTAGATTTCAAGCACAACATTGGCATAGTATGAATTATTGAGCTCATCCCCATGAATCAAAGTAAATCAAATTATAAAGATATTCTTGATTTATTGGAAAAAAGGAAGCCAAAAATCCTTCTTGGATTAAAATATTAATGACAGAATGCATGAAAAATCTTGACATTCACTTTACCAAGGACTGCATATCCTGTAAAGTTTATCTTGTGGATGAGTGGCACTATTCTTATTTTGAGGTAGCTTAGAACAGGCAATTGAAAAAATTTCAAATAAGTTGTTCTTCTTTCGATTGTGATTTCTTACTCCCTGAATAAAACTATAATTGTTACACGTTTCCATGTCAGTAATATCAGTTTCAATGCACGGCATGACTTATAAAACCTTGTCTTTTTTCAAAATAGTAATTTTTTTATACAGCTTTTCATGAAGAGATGTTATATTTATGTAAAACTATTTCATCACAAAAAGACACAATTTTAATGCAAAACCTTTTTTCACAGAACTTTTGTTCCCATTAATTATTCTTTGAGATTTGAAATTCTTTTTCTTAAAAAAACCATATTCCCCTCAACAAAAAAAGTTCCAAAGAAAAAAGTTATCCCCCAAAGGTAAGTTTTTTTTAAACAAACAACATTTTTCACAAAGGAAATTCTTCTCCAAAAAAATGGAAGTTTTAGTTTCTTAAAAGGAATTTTTGTAATTTCATAAATTTATCCCAAAAGAAACCATTTTTTTACAAAAAATGTTTTTCTCCAAAAAAACAATTTTCAGAATGAATTTTTTTTCCAAAGCCCATTTTCTTCTCAAAATCATATTTTTTTTAGAAAGAAACTTTTTTTTCACAAGGAATTTCAATATCAAGAAGAAAAAATCTCTTAGCTGGAAAACTTTAAGTAATGATTTTTCAGATAATTATCATCTTTAGGAGAAAAATAAACTACTATTATTTGTTATGACACATGCTAAAATTTATCGTAGGGACAAAAAATATCTCATTGTTTATTTATGATGTCATAAGTAAAAAACAATACTTAATTATATCCTGCATATTTTTTATGCATTGAGGGAGATGTAACATGGTAGAATATGATCTACAAATTTCCAGTATTTACTGGTCTTTCAATGAGTTCAATAGCCTTTTTGAAAAGAGTTCTCTTTGTTGAGGTCTGGAAGACAGAATTGTGACAGGAGACTTCATATATGAATAGCACTAAATATCCACAAGAAACTTCTAACCTCTGAATATGCAAATTTAATTACTATAAATATTGATAGAAAGTACTAGGAATGTAATTATGAACCAAAAGCTCAACAATTAATGAATTGATCATGTCTTTTACTTGAGATATAATACTATAAATAGAAAAGTAATCAGGAATTTTCTACTGGAACGAATTACAAGAGGTATGAATTAACTCAAATCCTTAAGCAAATATAATATTTATTCTGGATTATAAGTTTGATTCACAATAATAATCATTAGAATAATCTTGAAGAATGTTGAGAATTAGAGAAAAAACTCTGTAATTTGGAAGGAATACTCACTAGTAATCCAAAGGAGCCTTCATACATAAATGGGAAAAGTTTTCAATTAATAAATATCCATATTTTAGAATGAAGAGAAGATTTAATATCAGAAAAAAAACGGTTTTTGGTTGAAAAATTCAATTGATAGTATTATTATTTGCTTTTTTTTCTTTTTATGAACTCACCTGTGAAGTGAGACTTGAGGTTTATCTCAAAACCTTGAATAGGCCACAGTTTGCATTGAATTACCTTGTGGAATATACAGAAGCTGTCGTTCATGTATATATTCAAATCAATTATTTTTCAATATAGAATAATATGAATCACTTTGTTGTGAGTAAGTAAACTCCATAGGCTGAAAAATATTAAATTAACTATATGATCTGGTAATATGTAGAATACTCTAACATGTCATCATCAATACCACATAAATAATTGTGAATAGTTTTGTTTTTTGGAATTTCATTCCAAAACAATGGGATTGTGAGAAATCCCATGTAACATATCCAATAAGAATGGTGTCATCCATGTTTATGAAACTTACAAATATGATATTATTACATGAAGGTTTGGTATACCCACAGTGAATATCAGTCTTGAAGCTTGAATTACTATTTTTGACATGAAAATAGGTAAGGGGGACAGAATACAACAAAGAGAGCCATGTTACCCAACTTCTGAGGCCTCTGAGGTGCAACCATTTCCAAAGCTTGAACCAATAGATAATACTTTCCCAATTGGTATATTAGAACCTTTTGGAAGAATTGTTTCCAAGCTAAAATCCTATTAAATGATGAGAAAATAGCAAATAAGCTGCTATTTCCATGTGAGAAGGAGGTAAAATCAACTCTGACTCCTGTAACCATTCCCATTATTAATTTCATTCAATGGATGTACCTCAAAAATAGTAATTGAAGCCCTTTTGGGACTGGTATCCTGGAAACTAGCTGTCACTATACTATTTGCTTGAAACCCATATAAAATGAGGTAAACCCTCAAACCTCGATGAAAAATAAAGTTCTCAATGAATCCTTGTTGAACTTTCAAGAGAAAATTATGTATTACAAATTAACATTAAAGTTGAAAAAAATCCTGACTTCATAGTTCAAATTAAAAGCTTTACTTACTTTCCCTTTTCTATGATTTGGTGTGAGATTCTGGATCTTAAAAAATTCACATAAAATACAACCTGTGATGAAATTTCCAGCACAATTGAAAACTTTGAGAAAATAATCTTTATTTTGAAAAAAAACTATTATAGTAACTCCTTTCTTTCTCAACCATAAATGCCTTGTTAGCCATGTAAAATAACTTAATTATGTAATTATGATGATTTTACATGACTACAAGTGATGTAATAAATGAACCAAAAAATGTAACTGGTTTTTCAGCTTTCTCCATTGAATGCCTCTTTTATCTATTGTATACCTAAAAGAAACCTACTATTTCTGTTTTCTCCAGATATTTTATTATCATTTCACTTAATTAATTAAATCATTAATCAGGAAAAGGTTGGTATTAATTTTTAGATTACTCTTAGCATCATAAGTATTTTCAAATAATCTATCAAGAAGGAAAATAATATGGAATTACCATTTACAATAGTATTATGAATATAATTTGGTATATTATTGTCTTAAACCAAATTTTAATTCCTTAAATCTACAAAAAACCCATGGAGTAACTCTACAAATTGGAAAATAAACATCCAAAATTACCTATCTGTCTAGTAAGAAATTATTTCCTTTGAGAAATACAGCACCTGGATAAGTACTACTGATCAATCAGAGTGAAGAGAAAAACGTGGTGAAAGCCTTGAAGAATAGAAGACTTGGGGGGAAAATGAAATAGAATACTTATTTAGGTATAGAAACCTGCAGCATTAAGATATGTGGCTTTAAGAAGATCAGAAAACTCTTTCCCAAAGTTTTCTCAGAAGATTTGGACATTAGAGGAGACCCATCCCTCAATAAAGTCTAAATTGTTTCCTTTAAATACTTCAAAGAGGTAAGTAGGGAGGTTGGAAAGTGGAGTCAACCACCCCAATTCAATTTTGATTACAATATTCAATGCAAAATTTTAATAAAAGGTTTTATGTGTTTGTGGGGAATTTGAACCTGTGATGTTTGTATGAAATACCCATAAAGTCACAAATAATTTTTCATACATTTTATCTGTTCAATAATTCACTTTTAAAATCTCTTCTAGAAAAAGAACAATGAAAATTTTTGTATAAATTTAATTTTTATAAGCAGAGCTATCATTATCATGCCATTTTGGCATTCTACATAAAAATAACCTAGGATAATCCCATAGGATGTTATACCCAAAATTGCTTATTTCAGCTCCTATTAAAGGATTTAATAATCTATCATAACACTCAAAAAAATTTATAAATGCTTTTATAGACTTTTTAAATTTTCAATTTAAATATCATTTAAAGTTACATGAAGTTTATGTAAACATACAGAAATTATGTTGAAATTAAGGGGTTGTGATTACTTAAGGAATTGGCTAAGGATTTTTCATCAATGCTGCAAATCCTATTTGGACTCAAGAAAAATTTATTTAAATCCATGGTATAGCTTTAAATGAACAAATTGTAAAAATCTATGTAAAAGGTGGGTAAAAGGAAAATTGGCAAAAAGTGCTGTGGTACCCAATTTTTTGGATCTTAAAAATCCTTATTGAGGTTTTCTTCCTGTTTTGAAATATTTGAAAAAAACTTCAAGCTTGAATATTATATTTTGATTCAATATTAAATCTCAAAAGGGTTTATCCTCCATTTCAAAAGGAGTTACAAGATTTCAAAATGTAAGGTGTGGATATGAAACTTTGATTAAAAATCAAGTACTTTTCCTATCCTCAAAATTTGTTTAAGGTAAAAATTGGTCAAAAAATAGTATGAAATAAGATTTTTAAGAGAAAACACACCGATTTTCTTGTTTTTAACTTTATTAGTATAAAACAATAAAATTATAAAGATTTATTGTGTTACCAACAATAAAAATTTATCCAAAAATACTCTTTAAGAGATATTTAAGGCTACAAAAGAAATTTCTTCAAATTAAGTTTCAATTAGAATTAATTGAGAAAAGGACTGAAAGAAATTAATAAAAGAACAAATTCTTTAAAAATATTATTAAGGAGAAAACACACCCAAAAGTGACCAGAGTGGATTTCGAAACAAAGTGACAAAGTTAACAGTGATGGAAGATGCTGTCACAACCACAAGTTTGACCCTCCTCCTTGATGGTTGCGGCAATCCAACCTGGAGCCACGTTGGGGCCAATTGGTCATGTCTTATCATTTATGGCCAATTGGCCCCCTTGGGTGTTCTACGGCTCTTACGCCATAACCCATTCCAATGGCCATATCTGTCACAGGGGCTCTTCTAAAATGAAGAGGGCCTGGCACTCAGTGAACAGACTTACTTATGGAGGGCTCAGAAGAAAATACTCAAATGATAAGAGTAATGGAGTAAGAGGATAAATTCCTAGTCATAAAATAATAAGCATAAAAGATAAGAGAGACAAAACAAAAGCAATAATAAAGAGCCAACCACAAATAATCCTGAGTCACTGTTTCAACCTGTTCAGAAAAGAGAAAAGGATTAATAAAGGATATGGCCACCAGGACTCTACTGAACAGGTGAGGGAAGGCAAAGACTAACTTAATAAATAATAAAATAATATTCCAAAAGTGAGAATAAAATAATATTAAATAATAAATCAACTATTTTAATTAACTGGGGGAAAAACCCCCAGGTGGGTGAAGAGGGGCTGGTATATGTGAGAAATACCAGCCTTGGAGTTTGAGTGTTGAGATACTTGTCTGTATGCTGGAAGAAGTTGGATGTGGGATTGAATCCTGTATTGGTGAATCCAATACAGGTTATACAGTCAATACAGGTATTTGCGCCTGTATTGATTACAGGCCTGTATTTGGGTCTTGCCTGTATGAAAACTGTATTGAGGTTTGAAACTGTATTTGGATCTTGCCTGTATGAAAACTGTATTTGGAGAGTCTTGAATGAAACCCCCTTGCTGATTGGGTTTTGAAGGGTATCCATGATATAATGATTTGCTGATGATGATTGGAAATGCCCCTGCCTCCTTGGCTGTGACAATATCCT
Organism: Austropuccinia psidii; assembly: GCA_023105745.1. Classification (NCBI taxonomy): domain Eukaryota; kingdom Fungi; phylum Basidiomycota; class Pucciniomycetes; order Pucciniales; family Sphaerophragmiaceae; genus Austropuccinia; species Austropuccinia psidii. Next base: position 50,297,362 of record JALGQZ010000004.1, read on the forward strand.
GCCATCATTGGCCTCCTTGGCCAATTTCCATATCACCAACCCCCAGGCCTTTGTCTTTGATTTTGGGCCTGGGGGGTCCTTTTGTCTTCTAGGGGCCTCCAGGCCCCCTAGCCATCTCCATCCAATCTGGGCACCCCCTTTTCATTAAGGGGGTTTAGGCCTAAATGTCCTTTTTGGGCCATTTAGGCCCCCTACGGCTCCTGCGGACCGTGGGCTGTCATTCACGGTCCGCAGGCCGATTAGGCCCCTTTTGGCCTAATCCAATGAGGCCAAAAGGGGCCAAAGGGGGAAGACATCTAGCCCCCAAACCACAATTGGCCACCAATCCCTTGGACCCAAAATTGGCCAAAGACCTGTTGGACACTAATTTGGCCATAAATCCCGTAGGACCCATTTTTGGCCATGGACCACCATGGACCAATATCTCAGCCATGGCCTCTGGCAACCACCAGAGGCCACCAGATCAGCTCAGTCAGCCTTCCCCTCAACTTATGGGGAATTCCTTCCATTCCTTCTTACCATCTGTACTGGAGGTTGCAGGCTTGGTGCATATATGGTATTATATACCATTATGCACCATTTTTGCTCAGAAATTCAATGGTGACGTTTTCAGGACCAAATTCCACAATCCAATATCAAGGTCTGAAAATCCAACGCTGTGGTATTCCATACCATTAGTACCAGTTTCAAGCTTACCAATAAAACAAAAGAAAAAAATGATAATAAAACAAACTACGCAAAACATTTTTACACATTACAACTACAGATTTCAAACAGAAATATACAATACGCAGCCTCAAGATCTTATCAAAACAGTATAGTATCAAAGGATATATCCACCTTATCGCATCATCAATAACAAATTATGTCATTAAAGGTAGTTAATCTAAATAAAGGTATATGAAAATAGACCAAAGCATCAGAAGCTGTATTTTCCCCACCTTGATTCAATTTAAAGAAGAAATACCTCAAGGCTATGCATAAAATTTCAATATATTTTCCAAGAACAAATGCTTCCTTAGTAATAATAACACGCATCAAACTTGATAGAAATGATACAATACTAAAATAAAACCACCAGCATAATTCTCTCAGAACATACGTAAAAAATAGAAACAAAAAGACTTTCTCCGCCTTCAAGAAACATCACCAGCCAAATTATCTCAAACACATCACATGATTTTGATAAGGAAAAGAACCACCAGCATAATTCTCTCATAACATACGTAAAAAATAGAAACAAAAATACTTTCCCCACCTTCAAGAAAACATCACCAGCCAAATTATCTCAAAGACATCACATGATTTTGATAAGAAACAGAAACACCAGCATAATTTTCTCATATATATCATATGACTAGAAGACAGTTCAATTGTCAGGAGCTGTATTTTCTCCACTTTCTTGGCAAAAAATAAAATCTCACCAGCCAAATTATCTCAAATACATCACATGATTTTGATAAGAAAAAGCACCACCAGCATAATTCTCTCAGAAAATACGTAACAAAGTCACCAAAAATGAAAGTGTCACCAGCAAAATTATCTCAAAGACATCACATGATTTTGATAAGAAACAGAAACACCAGCATAATTTTCTCATATATATCATATGACTAGAAGACAGTTCAATTGTCAGGAGCTGTATTTTCTCCACTTTCTTGGCAAAAAATAAAATCTCACCAGCCAAATTATCTCAAATACATCACATGATTTTGATAAGAAAAAGCACCACCAGCATAATTCTCTCAGAAAATACGTAACAAAGTCACCAAAAATGAAAGTGTCACCAGCAAAATTATCTCAAATACATCACATGATTTTGATAAGAAAAAGCACCACCAGCATAATTCTCTCAGCAAACACGCTGCTACACCAAAACTACATGTCTCACTAGCTAAAACCTCTCAGATATGATTTTTTCTAAGTACCCTATTTTGAGAAGCTCTATGGAGGCCCAAAAGCTATAAATAGAGGTCCTCTCTCCCTCATTTTTCCCATCATCATGGAACAAGTTCCCACTATCCAGGATCATAACCATCCCTGAACTAGCAGGATATCTAGAATAGTAGTAGTGTTTTAGTAGTGAAAAGCTCAGTAGCCTTGCTCAGTAGCTTAGTATTAGTGAAGAATAGTAGTATAACCGTAGTAAAAGCTCAGTAGCCTTGCTCAGTAGCTTAGTATTAGTGAAGAATAGTAGTATTAACGTAGTAAAAAGCTCAGTAGCCTTGCTCAGTGGCTTAGTATTATTAAAAAAAAGTAGTAGTGATATAAAACCCAGTATTAAAAAAAAATCCTAAAAGAATCAAATCCAGTAGTCTTATTGTAAGGTTTGACTATGAAACAATAAGTAAAAATTACTAATTTATTACTTATTGTACTCTGAATGTCCTTATAAAATGAATAAATAAGATTAAAATAATAATAATAATAAAGAAATATCATTATTATGGCGTAAAATTATTATATTATTAAATAAATATAATAATATAATTAATATTATATAAAAATATAATATTATAAATAATATATTAATATAAAATAATTAATATATTATAAAGCTCTTTATTATTGTTACCAACAAATAATAAAGGCGTAAAAAATTGTTTTTTATAAATAAAAAACAATTAATAACAATAATATTACTAATATTAAAGTTATAAATTAATATAAATACTATTTATATTAAATAAGAATTATTATGAGTAATAATAAGAGAGAAATTATTATAATAAGATGAAATAACCTACTTTTAACACTTAAGATAATAATTTTGAGTTATTTTACGCCAAAAGAATATAATACAACCTTTTCAAATTGTATTTACAATAAAAATAAAGAGAATTTACTAAATTTCTCGATTTTACGTGGAAATGAGCTTTTTAGAGAGATTTATAGCAAAAACAATTAAAGAATTGATTTAATCACGTAAAAATGGTGATTAATGACAAGATGGTCTTTGGTCTTTAAGAATATAAGAGTTTTATATTTAAAGAATAAAGAAATTACCTTTTATTTAATTGATTTAATGTTTTTGATGCGTCTGAGGGGAAAACAGAGTAAAAAGAGCTCTATTTATAGTAAATACCTCCCTCCTAGAGTCCAACAGGCTTCTAGTAGACGTGTACTGATCATATCCACTGGAATTGATCAATATTTTAAGGTTTGAGGGTGATTACATCATGATCAAACCATATTACATCATTATTACACCATTATTTAGAGTTATCACTATAACTCTAATTGTGATGACATCAGAGGCTTGGCAGAACCCCAAATTTCGTGGATTTTATTAGTTTTAATCATAAACTAATAGTATTCACCAATTTTATCACTATTAAGACTGTTAAACTTAATTTAAGGTTACAGTATGTGATCATAACAGCTCAATTTAAGCTCAAACTTTGATCCTCAATAACTTTTAAGGTTTTCACGCTACAGCAATTCAGAGAGTGAATTCTGATAGCCTGACATAACCTTATTATGCTGCCAAGAGCTTTTCATTACATCATCAAAACTCTAATTTTGATGATTTTTCTTGTAACTCATCTTTTCTGTCGAAATTCAATATTTTAAACTTCAAACCTTGATTTCAGGGGGTTATACCCTGAATTTAATAATAAAAATTACATCATTCTTCACGAATGAACTAGGAGAATCCAACTGTATCCTTTTTTTTAAGTTTGGACTACTTTCACAACAAAGTGGTCAACAGCTCTGTTGATTTTTATCAATATTTCCTCATAAGTCTTAACCTTGTTTATAATTTGCAAAATAAAGTTCATATCTGTGTTCTTACAGTAATTACGTGGTAACTTTATTTTTGGTTCATCATTCTAGCATGTATAGTTTAGAAGATATTAGCTATGATCACTGAATATATGCGTTGACCAAAAAAGTGCATATATTCAGGATAATTCCTTAAGTATTGATTTTGAGAATTAGCTTATTAATTGTTTTATGTGTGGATTTTCATGGGGAATCCACTGGTACAATTTATTTCACATGTTGTTTCATTGGTTTCTGAGATAAATAGGATTTCATGGTTTTTATAAGGTATTATACCTTATAATTCATTAAATATTGACTTTACAGATATGCCATAAAAATGGTATATGTGTATTTTTCTATGAGGAATTCAATGGTATAATTTATTTCACATGTTCATTCATTGGTTTTTAAGTTAAACCAATTTTAGTACCAATTTATGGTATTTTTTGTATATTTGAGTAATTATTTTTAGTGTATAATTATTCTAATTAATTTTAATATAATTATATTAAAGATATAATTATTCTGAGTATTTTTTGTGACCTTATTGGGTATGTGGTCATATCTCAAAGGCTCACACTTATTATTAGTACTCATATCAAAAAAAAATCATTATAATCAACCTAAAACCATAAAAAATATATATATTCTTATCATTCTTAAAAAAAAAAAAAACAAAAAAAAAAATATTCTTATTAGTTTCATTAAAATAACAGAAACCCAAAACATATATATATATATATATTATCATCACTTTTATTAAAATAAAGTAAAAAAATCTAGTGTTTATTTTATCAGAAATTTTAGATCAGAATTTTTACTGTAGTGTTATTGATAGGTCTGATTTAGAGACTGCTGATAAGTCTTCTCTATCTGTTAAAGCCACAAATCTTATTTTATTTTGTGATTCTCTGTAGGCTGACTATTCAGTATTATTTAGAGGGGCAGCTAATACACCTTAGCACCCATGGTTATTGGACAATTCTGAAATTCAAAACAGACTTACCAATAATTTCCCCCTCAAGGTACTGCCTTATTTCATCCCACACCAAAAGGAGTTCCCACATCTGGTGTCCCAACAGTGGCCAACAACAACTTCAACCATCAATAATCCGTCAATTATCAAAAAAAAAAAAAAAAAATTCAAATTTAGTCCATATAAAAAAAAAGCCTTTTATCAATAAAAAATTTCAAGCACCTATCAAGTCAATCTGGAATCAGAAAAACCACAAAGTTCTAAATCATTGTCACCATCAAGTGCTTCAACAAAATCATTTCATTATTATTATCCAAAAAGAGGAGAAACACCACCTGGAGAAGAATCACCTATAGATTATAGTATACCAGTTGGTACACCAAGAACTAAGAAGAAAGATCAAAAGATAGTTACAGAATATTTTCAGAAATTACTCAAGGAACTATTTGAAATTAAAAAGAAAAGTGAAAAAGAGAAAATCAACAAAGAATATATCAATATGGATTCAGTATCATCATCAAAGATACCACACAATCCAGATGAATCCAAAGAAGAAATAATAAATGAAGAGACTATGCAAGGACAAGAAGATATTTCTGATGTAGAAAGACTTCATCAAAGAATGTTGGAAATGCAACAAGAATTAATTGAACTCCTTAAAAAAGAAGGGAAAAGGAAAGAGTCAAGTTTTACCGCAGAAAACAGCCCAATGGAAGAAACTACGAGCATGCCAAGAATCTTTAGACAAGAAGGGTCACCATCACCATTTTCAAGGCCTATGGCCTCATCAACTCCATTCACTTCACAAAGACCAAATACTCTACCAAAGCGGGTTAATATTCATGCACAGGCTTCAAGCCCATTGCAACAAGAAATCCCACGAAACAATACACCCATTGTCAAGATCAGACCAAAGGATTATAATTTATGGTTTGATGGAAAGGAAGTGGAAAGATTTATTAAAAGAGTAGAAAATATAGCAGAAATTGAAGGAGCAAGTGGAAGGGATATAGCAAGACAGATATCCTTTTGGACTAAAGATCAAGAAATTAGCTACCATATTGAAGGAATGCCTGGATATGAAACTGGCGATTGGGAGCAATTAAAATTGGATATGAAGAGGAGATGGGGAACAGTGTCACCTGAAAGAAGATACAGCTGTCCTCAATTACTCAATTATTTACAAAGATTCAACAAGAAGGAGGAATTAGAAATATGACCCAATATAAAAAGTTCATTGGTGAATATGAATCCATTATTAATTATCTCAGAAGGTACCAATATATACAAGGAGATATCAATCACAATCAAGAAATTTTGGCCAGTCTTTCCTCAAGTGTTCAAGAGTCTATTTACAAAGAAATGATTAAAGATAAGGCCATGGTGCAAGCCTTGGATGGTGGTTATATTATTCCAAGATTGGAAATCTTAAAGTTATATATTGAACAAGATTTAGAAGCCAAAGTCTTAATTCAACAGAAGGAATTTTCACAACCAAAGTCACAAGAGAAGAAAGCTAGGTTTGAAGAGGAAAGCTGGGAAGAAGTCTTAAAGCAAATGAAAGATCTTACCCAAAAAATTCAAAATCCTCAGCCGCAAGGGCATCAATCAAAGGATACTGGGAAGGAATCAGTTAAGCAAGTATTGAATCAGCTCAAACATCTTTCAGAAGTAGTTGAATCTCCAAATAAAATACAAGCAGGCAATAATCAAGATCAGAAAGCTACACAAAACTCACAGCCACTCAGGCCAAGATATCCTTTACTACCCATATCTTCTGGTTATCAACCATATGTTCCAGCACAAATGGCTCCAAGACAGCTACTGAAGTGTTATTACTGCTTAGAAGAAGGACATTCCGCAATAAGATGTAATCACCTCACAGAAGACTTGGAGAAAAGAATTGTCTTGAAGCGTGGAGGAACATATCTTTTTCCAAATTTTCAAAGAGTACCCACAGAAGGCCCTAAATCTGCAAAAGAATTAGTTAGACATTTTGCCAAAGAGCAGGAGGATTTTACAAAGAAAATGATGGAACAATCAAATCCACCCCAAAAGAAGCAAGAGACAACAGTAATTGAGGAAAGCAAAGAAGAGAAGGCAACTGCTATAGCTCAAATAGAAGAATGGGGAAACTGGAAACCTCCTCAAATATCACTAGCAAATGGAAATATTCAAATAAATGTTGGGCTTAGACAGACAAGGCAAAGAGCTGCAAGACAGGAAACTCAAAGTCAAACCCAGCAAGAGGATAAAAATGAAACACACAAACCCTTTAAAAAGAAGATACCAGGTGCCTACCACGAGGAAGATGAGGCAGAAGAAGAAATAAGAGTTCTAATTCCAACAAAATACAAGAAAACACAAGAAGGAAAGGAAGTAAATAATGATATTGAAATCATTTCCAAGGAAAAGAATAAGGAGGTACTTAGACAGGATTTACAAAAGATGGAAATAAAAAACAAGGTAAAATCTACACCCAATAACCCAAAGATAATAATTGAACATGTGATGAAGAGAATACTTGAACAAAAGATAAATCTTACTCTTGAAGAAATATTATCAATGTCACCAACCTTTATTGATAAGCTACAAAATTTAACTACCCAGGAAAAAGAAGTAATAAAATCAGTCAATACATCAAATATTCAAGAAAGACTACTTTCAGTAAAGCTACGGGACTATGATACCCCAAGATTACATTATGCATGCCCACTTGGATTTATGGAAGTATTTATTGGAAGAGAAGAATATCCTACAATGGCATTGGTGGATACTGGATCAGAAATTAATATCATACCAGAGGAAATCGCAATTCAAGCCTCACTTACAAGTAGAAAGCTCAATATGAATCTCAGAGGAATTGGTGGACATACAACATCTTTGGTTGGACTCTCAGAATTTACACCAATTACTATGATAACAGGAGAAGAAAAAGATATTCATTTATTCATAGCAAAAGGAGCTGTACACACCATACTTGGAAGACCATTTTTAGCAGATAATAATGTTAAATTGGAATTTTCACACAAGCAAGGGGAAATATTTAGTTATCCAGAGCAAGATGGACGTCGATTATGTTTACCAATATGTAACCCTCAAGCTATGGGTTGGGAAATTTCTCCACCCAGAGGAATGGAGGTTTGTGCATCTTCAGAGATCGGAAAATGGTCAATATATGGAGCAGAATCATCCAAAAGAAAAGAAACTGAGGAAACAGAAAGTCAATCTTCAACAATAGTGAAGACAGTATTTCTTGGACCAAACAAAATACCCTTCTCAGCTATTTTTGATGCAAAAAATGACTTGAATGTTATAACTCAGGAAATGGCCCTAAAAGCAGAATTAAAAATCAGCCCTTACACATCAAAATCAACAGATAACGTTTTGAAGCCAATTGGTCAAATTAAAAATCTTGAAGTCACTTTTGAAAGTGAAGAGAAAACCTACCTGGACTTCTTAGTATTTGAAAATTTCAACCAGATAATAGATGAAGAAAAGTCAAGCATATTATCTTCATCTAAAGAAAGTATTCCACCTCAAACTGAAACAAAATCTAAAGGGAAGGATCCAGAAGAGGATGAATTGAAGGTAGAAGATAGTGAAGCAATAGAAAAAATAAAAATGGAACTGAAGAAGATGAGAAGAAATTTGGACATGGCCATAGAAGACCCAGAGAAATGGCTAGCACTTGAGCTAAGTGGTATGAATGAAGAAGATAAAGTAGAAAGCCCACAGAAGAGATTTAAAATGGATCTGAAGCCACCTGAAGCAAATTCCTCAGGAATTGCAGAAGATTATTCAAATTTATTTCAGGAGAAAGCTTGGTACATTAGTGATACTGAAAAAATAAAAAATGACATAATCAATCCATTGGCAAAAAGAAAATTTGAAGAATTGGAAAAGGAAAGTGCCATAATTACTGAAGACAAAATGGATCAAGTTTGGGATAGAAATATTCAAAAGAGGATTGATAAAAAAAATGGAAACAGCAGAATCAGAAGATGACTTGAAGTTATACCAACAAAATAATGAAGATTTGGAAGATAAATATAAGCAAGGAAGAATATTTGAAGATCTAGAAGAAGGAGAGTTATCAGAAAATACACAAAGGCTAGCTGGACTTAGCATTCTAGAAGAATTTAATCATGCCTATGATCAAATATTCTGCTTTTCAAGCGCAACTGATCTATTTAATCAAAATACAGGAATTACATCTGAATTACCAAATGACTCCCAGAATCAAAATGGCATACAGGAAGACATACCAGAATATGAAGGACTGGAAGATTACATAATACTTCCAATAATAACATTTAAGGAACTGTATGATTATGAGCTAGATTCACCAATAATTCAAACCAAATATATTTCAGAACTACCTGGATCAAATCTTACAAATGTTGATTTTCTGGAATTACTAACCACTATTGGAATCAAAGGAAATTTAAGAAATCCTTACTGGAAGAAGCCTTATGGATATTATCAAATGACAATAGAAGGACTGTATCACAAAATGTTATGGGCTCAAGAAGATTTGAATCTAGATGGTTTGGAAATCTTGGGAGGAACTCTTTGCTGGTGTGATGTTGGGTACATGTTTATTCATGAAGTCAAAGGTTTTGTTTCAGAATGGAAAGGAAATACACAAAGAAAACAACGCAACAAGATCTTTGGAGAAATATTGAAGGACATATGTCTTTCAGTAATTCACAACAGAAGGTTGAATATTTCTCAATAACAACTGAAGTAATCCAATTTCAATCTCCAATTAAAAAAAAAAAAAAAAAAAAAAAAAACCCACCATAAAAAATAGCAAAAATAATAAAAAAAAATAACCTAAAAAAAAAAAAAAAAAAAAAAAGAGAATTTTTTTCATATCTGTATCAGTATCAGGGCAGTGACCTCCTGCCTTATCAAAGAGGAACTTCAAATCATTCAAAAACATAAAAAAAAATAATCTTTTTTCAACATTCCCATAATTCAGGGCAGTGACCTCCTGCCTTATCAAAGAGGAATTTCAAAAAATTCAAAAACATAAAAAAAAAATCTTTTTTCAACATTCTTACAATTCAGGGCAGTGACCTCCTGCCTTATCAAAGAGGAATTTCATTTTTTTTTTCAAATCTTTTTTAAACACTCTTATCACTCAAGGGAAGTGACCTCCTGCCTTATCAAAGAGGAACTTCAAATCATTCAAAAACATAAAAAAAAATAATCTTTTTTCAACATTCCCATAATTCAGGGCAGTGACCTCCTGCCTTATCAAAGAGGAATTTCAAAAAATTCAAAAACATAAAAAAAAAATCTTTTTTCAACATTCTTACAATTCAGGGCAGTGACCTCCTGCCTTATCAAAGAGGAATTTCATTTTTTTCTTTCAAATCTTTTTTAAACACTCTTATCACTCAAGGGCAGTGACCTCCTGCCTTATCAAAGAGGAACTTCAAATCATTCAAAAACATAAAAAAAAAATCTTTTTTCAACATTCCCATAATTCAGGGCAGTGACCTCCTGCCTTATCAAAGAGGAATTTCAATTTTTTCAATTTTTTTGTCAAGTATCTTATCACTCAAGGGTATAAATCTTTATTCAAGAAAGGACTTCAAACTCAACATTTTCCAAGAGATTATTTTAAATGTACAAGTATCATGATTTTATTTAAAAAAACAGGGGTGGTTATCTGTTCTTATGCCACCTCATATAAAAAAAGGCACAAGTTTGGGGAAGTGTGGGCCCATAGGCCTTTATTAATGTTATTTCTCTTTTTTAAAAAAAAACAACAATGAAAAGATGGTGTGAAGAAACAGCAAAAGAAGATATAGATAGCTCAAAATATCAAAATTATGACCGCCGGTCATAATTTGGTTCTTTGAGACAGGAAGAGATAAAATATGGAAAGGAAAACAAGAAGAAAAAAAACCAACCAAAAAAGCTAGGCTATTCAGATACAGAAAAAGAAGATAGAAGAAGTTAAAAATGTCAAAATTATGACCGCCGGTCATAATTTGCCATAAAGCAAGAAAACTATATCAAGAAAGGGAAAAAAACCAACCAAACAAGCTAGGCCATTCAGATACAGAAAAGGAAGATCAAAGAATTTAAAATGTCAAATTATGACTGCCGGTCATAAAATGAACACTTCAATATAGAAAATAATTCAGCTCATCAAAAGGCCACTACAATTTATACTGGATGACGTTCTTATAGCCCCAAATTAATGAGTTTAGCCAATCTTTGACAAGCACGCATCCTTCCAGCATTTCAGATAAGGAAATTGAAATAAGTACTTCTCAAATTATGATCAAGGTTGAGCACCCTCAATCACAACAAGTTTCCAAAGATCAATTTTGTTTGACAGAATCAAGGAACACAACGATACCAAATTGCATCACTAAGCTTGCTCAAGGCTCAGAATATGCTACCCAGCATGGTTACCCTATTCCAGAAACTGACAGGTCCGGCAGCAGAATTACTGCCAGAGGGGGGAATTGAACCCGTTTCAAAGTTGATGAAAGTGGAAAGCAACCCAGAATCACTAACCACTACACCATTTGAAAATATAACAACACTCCTCAAATTGAAACCTCCTTCAACATCACTCATCAATTTGATCACTCTTCAAAAAAAAAAATATTTTTTTCAACATAAAAAAAAAAAAAAAAAAAAAAAAAAAAATTTTTAACAAAAAAAAAAAAAAAAAAATTTTTTTTCAACATAAAAAGAAAAAAACAAAAAAAAAAATTTTTCAACTTAAAAAAAAAAAAAATTTTTTTCAACATGAAAAAAAAAAAAAATTTTTTTCAACATGAAAAAAAAAAAATCTTTTCAACATAAAAAAAAAAAGAAAAAAAAAAAAATTTTTTTTTTCAACATAAAAAAAAAAAAAAAAACTTTTTCAAGATAAAAAGAAAATGAAAAAAAAAAAAAAATTTTTTTTACATAAAACAAAAAAAAAAAAATAAAAAAAATATTTTTTTTTCAACAGAAAATAATTTTTTTAAAAAAAAAAAAAAAAAACTTTTTTCAACATAAAAAAATTATAATAACAAAAATAAATAAAATAAACTGTCATGATTAAAATTAAGGATAAAAGATCAGATCAAATAAAGAAGGTAAAAAATTAGTCCTTGTATGACTTTAAACTACAGGGTAGCAACCTTAAGGCTAAGATTAGTCCTTGTATGACTTTAAACTACAGGGTAGCAACCTGAAGGCTAAAATTAGTCCTTGTATGACTTTAAACTACAGGGTAGCAACCTGAAGGCTAAAATTAGTCCTTGTATGACTTTAAACTACAGGGTAGCAACCTGAAGGCTAAAGTTTAGTCTTTGTATGACTCAAACTACAGGGGTAGCACACCAGAGGGCTGAATATGCAAGTAAAATCAAGGAATCAAGAAAATAAAAAAAAATGAAAATATCAAAATTAACAACCAAGGTGAAGAATAGAATAATGAAGACTTCAAGGTGAAATTAATGAAGAATATTCAATCAAAAGAAAATACCAACTAGAAGAACTATTGGAGGCAAGAACCATACAGATTGTGGAAATACAAGAAACAAGATTAGCAGAAGCACAGAAATTGAGATATTCAAGACACAAATCAGTTAAATATTTGGGCAAAAAGATGGCACATAGACTGAGAAATCCACTTGAACCAGGGGACTTGGTATTAGTTTATAATAAAGCACTTGAGTCACAGTGGGGTTTATTCTTCAAGAAACGTTGGAATGGACCTTATAGAGTCATAAATCAAGTTAATAATGGACCTTATGAGCTTGAAGAATTGGATGGCACCAAACTTACAAGAAAATTTGCAGCAAGTCACATCAAGAGGTTTTATCCAAGAGGAAAGGAAGCTCAATTAAGTTCAGAGTCAGAAAATGAAAGCAGTGAAGAAACTGAAGATGAAGAGTTAATATTGGAGGGAGAAGAAATTGAACAAAATGAATATGATTGATAATGGCAAGCTTTTCAACTGGAATGCTGGGGACAGCATTAAATGGAGAGGGGGATGTGGTATTCCATACCATTAGTACCAGTTTCAAGCTTACCAATAAAACAAAAGAAAAAAATGATAATAAAACAAACTACGCAAAACATTTTTACACATTACAACTACAGATTTCAAACAGAAATATACAATACGCAGCCTCAAGATCTTATCAAAACAGTATAGTATCAAAGGATATATCCACCTTATCGCATCATCAATAACAAATTACGTCATTAAAGGTAGTTAATCTAAATAAAGGTATATGAAAATAGACCAAAGCATCAGAAGCTGTATTTTCCCCACCTTGATTCAATTTAAAGAAGAAATACCTCAAGGCTATGCATAAAATTTCAATATATTTTCCAAGAACAAATGCTTCCTTAGTAATAATAACACGCATCAAACTTGATAGAAATGATACAATACTAAAATAAAACCACCAGCATAATTCTCTCAGAACATACGTAAAAAATAGAAACAAAAAGACTTTCTCCGCCTTCAAGAAACATCACCAGCCAAATTATCTCAAACACATCACATGATTTTGATAAGGAAAAGAACCACCAGCATAATTCTCTCATAACATACGTAAAAAATAGAAACAAAAATACTTTCCCCACCTTCAAGAAAACATCACCAGCCAAATTATCTCAAAGACATCACATGATTTTGATAAGAAACAGAAACACCAGCATAATTTTCTCATATATATCATATGACTAGAAGACAGTTCAATTGTCAGGAGCTGTATTTTCTCCACTTTCTTGGCAAAAAATAAAATCTCACCAGCCAAATTATCTCAAATACATCACATGATTTTGATAAGAAAAAGCACCACCAGCATAATTCTCTCAGAAAATACGTAACAAAGTCACCAAAAATGAAAGTGTCACCAGCAAAATTATCTCAAAGACATCACATGATTTTGATAAGAAACAGAAACACCAGCATAATTTTCTCATATATATCATATGACTAGAAGACAGTTCAATTGTCAGGAGCTGTATTTTCTCCACTTTCTTGGCAAAAAATAAAATCTCACCAGCCAAATTATCTCAAATACATCACATGATTTTGATAAGAAAAAGCACCACCAGCATAATTCTCTCAGAAAATACGTAACAAAGTCACCAAAAATGAAAGTGTCACCAGCAAAATTATCTCAAATACATCACATGATTTTGATAAGAAAAAGCACCACCAGCATAATTCTCTCAGCAAACACGCTGCTACACCAAAACTACATGTCTCACTAGCTAAAACCTCTCAGCTATGATTTTTTCTAAGTACCCTATTTTGAGAAGCTCTATGGAGGCCCAAAAGCTATAAATAGAGGTCCTCTCTCCCTCATTTTTCCCATCATCATGGAACAAGTTCCCACTATCCAGGATCATAACCATCCCTGAACTAGCAGGATATCTAGAATAGTAGTAGTGTTTTAGTAGTGAAAAGCTCAGTAGCCTTGCTCAGTAGCTTAGTATTAGTGAAGAATAGTAGTATAACCGTAGTAAAAGCTCAGTAGCCTTGCTCAGTAGCTTAGTATTAGTGAAGAATAGTAGTATTAACGTAGTAAAAAGCTCAGTAGCCTTGCTCAGTGGCTTAGTATTATTAAAAAAAAGTAGTAGTGATATAAAACCCAGTATTAAAAAAAAATCCTAAAAGAATCAAATCCAGTAGTCTTATTATTAGTACTCATATCAAAAAAAAATCATTATAATCAACCTAAAACCATAAAAAATATATATATTCTTATCATTCTTAAAAAAAAAAAAACAAAAAAAAAAATATTCTTATTAGTTTCATTAAAATAACAGAAACCCAAAACATATATATATATATATATTATCATCACTTTTATTAAAATAAAGTAAAAAAATCTAGTGTTTATTTTATCAGAAATTTTAGATCAGAATTTTTACTGTAGTGTTATTGATAGGTCTAATTTAGAGACTGCTGATAAGTCTTCTCTATCTGTTAAAGCCACAAATCTTATTTTATTTTGTGATTCTCTGTAGGCTGACTATTCAGTATTATTTAGAGGGGCAGCTAATACACCTTAGCACCCATGGTTATTGGACAATTCTGAAATTCAAAACAGACTTACCAATAATTTCCCCCTCAAGGTACTGCCTTATTTCATCCCACACCAAAAGGAGTTCCCACAACGCCCATCTCAAAGGAGGATTATTCAGCTCATCAGTCTGACAAGTTATGGCGGCAATCAGAAGACTCCTCAAGGATTCCAACCACCTGTATCTGCAGGAGTTGGGTTGGTACATTATTCAGGGTTATTCAAAAGGGGAAATTCTCAAGAGATATTGCATCAATTCAATCAGTTGTCAAGGCATCAAGTATTTCAATACTCCTTGGACAACTCAATTCATCCGTACAGGCCTCATTCAATCAACCTGTATGGCGTTGGCCCAATTGGGCCATTTCATATTCCACTGTGTGAATTTCATCACATAGTTCAAATTTCAAGATGGCCAGAACTGTATTTCCTGATTCGGACAATACAGTCAATTGATTCACCTTCCAGGATCAGTCTTTCAGTTTTTCACATATACTGGCCACCTTTCAGCACCTGGAGACTTTTTCCCCAGTTAATTAATATATTGGATTTATTTTTATCCTTATTTTCTTTTACCTTATGAAAGTTAATACTGATAATCTTAAGTCAGTCATTAGAACCTTTTCTCTTTTCTTCCTTGCCTGTCAGTGGATATTGGTGGTCATATCCTTTACTAATTCCATTCCTTTTCCGGCAGGTTGAAACAGTGAATTGAGGAATCACTTGGTTGGCTTCTTGGCCTTTGGCTTCCTTTCTTATCTTTGACCTTTGGCTTCTTATTCTTTTCTTTTATCTTTCGCATACTTGTCTTTTCCATTCTTCTTTTTTAAAGAAATTAAATCTTTATTATTCCTTTATCTTTTGGAGCCCTCCAAGTGAGCTCTTGATTCCCGAGTGCCAGGCCCTCTTGCTTCCATAAGAGCCCCTGTGACAGATGCTTTAATTCACTTATGTGGTGATTCAAGGGGTAAAAATGATTATAAGAGTTACAAAAAATGACTATCATGATTGTTTCACATGGTTAAAAGGTTAATGATGACTTTGAAAGGGTGGTTTGAATCTTTTATTGATTGGTTTAACCATGTTTAAACTAATTATAAAAGGAGAAGATTCTAACATGAAGAGAAAAGTGGGGCAAAGAAGACATTTTTTTTATAGCCATCAATTCTCTTACTCCAAAAGTGAAATTTTCTCTTGTCAGTGTTTTAAAAAACTCTGACAACAGAAAAGCCAATTATGACATCATTGCACCTTGGTTTAGACCAAAAAGGGGCTGGTTTTAGCCATTTTGAACTCTCAAATCAGCCATTCCTATAGTAATCCTTGGTTTTAAGCCTTCAAAACACGTCATAATGTGTTTAAGAGACGTCAAAACCAGTCAAAACTGTTTTTAAAGTGTTTTTTTATGTGAAGGGTAGTTTTACCCTCTTGGCAACAGTTAACACTGCCCTGGTTGGTATCAAAACCTTATCATCAATTGAGACACAGACCGTGTGACTCAGTTCCAGGCCAAAAATGATGCACTTTTGCATAGATTTTGAAATCTTACACCAGTCAGCAAGGAATTTGGGGGTCTGGCTCCCCCTTAGAGCTAGAGTGCCTTTTCCCCCGAATTAAGCTTTCCAATTTCTTTTTCCTTTAAGTCCTCATCATGTATTATAATTGGAAATTACATATGTAATTCAATTTAGGGTTTACAGTAAACTGTCACAACCACGAATAATCAACCCCCCAAAGGGGTGTTGCGGAAATTCTAGCCTGAACCCAATTTATGGTCAATTGGCCATATAATATACTTATGGCCAATTGTACCCTCTTGGGCATATCACCCTCCCACTTGCCATTAATGGCGCCAAAGCCTCACTTATGGCCTCAGTCCATATCCTGGCTTCATTGGCCCCATTGGCCAATTCTCCACCTCACCAACCCCCAGGCCATTATCCTTGTTTTTGGGCCTGGGAGTCCTTTCAGTCTTCTAGGGGCCTATGGCCCAACCCCTTATATTATGGGGGCTTGGGCCATTTAGGCCCCCTATGGCCTCTACGGCCTGTGGGACATAATCCATGGCCCACAGTCCACAGTCCGTAGGCCATTTAGGCCCCTTTTGGCCTGAATCCAATGGGGCCAAGGGGGAAGATCATCAGCCCCCAAGGCCAAGTG